>CM028670.1:101434417-102139891 GCA_016760335.1 Gastrodia elata | reverse complement strand
TAGACTCCAAAAATAAGCTATTAAGCACCAAAATGAAAATGGAATAATCAAAAACTCGTTATAGGTTATTAAAAGGTGTTACATTAGTTTGAAAGTTCAAAAAGAGAAAAACCACACTAAAATAAAAAGGTAGTTCAAACCATTATATTTTATTGTTGTACAAATAATATAAGATCAAACAATATAATACATGAAGCATTTTAATCATAAATAAAGCTATGATACTGAGGAAATAATAGTCAAAGATCGTGTAGCCAAGAAGAAAGAGATGTTCAAATATATGCAAAAATATGATAAATTGGAGAACTGTGTGATTAAAAAATTCAAGCTAGTTGGATGAATATAGATACATTTTGAGGTGCTGTGCAACTGAAAAATCACACTGAATCATGAAGAAAAAGATCAGCAATGATAAAATAAGTGTTGCATAGAAAAGAAAGCCATCATCAATGAGTGATTATACAAAAAAGCATATACAAATAATGAGTTCGTTCATAATAAAGTTGAATAGTTAAAAATGAAGAAAATCTTAGAAAAAAATCAATTCAGATGGCTCGAATATACTAATTATAGAAGTTAGATGCCCCATTAAGGATAGTTGAGTCTACAAATTATACCCATGGTAAAAGAAAAAAAAAAAAAAAAATGTCGTTAAGAAAATATTAGGAACAACCTCATATTATTAAAAAGCTTGTGGAAGGATAATTATTTGATCTTGCACAACCAAGACAAAAAATTCGTGCAATTAACACCAAATAGCATGACTAGAGCATGTAATTGTTGATGTACAAATAAAAAAAAAGAATTTCACCACAAAAAACTAAAAGAAGTCATAAACAAAACACTTTAAGAAGCTTCAATGAAATTTTAGTTAGATTCAAATTCTACTCGAAAGTCAGGCAATGAAGTTGGGCATAAAAATCATTGAGCTCATGATAGGAGAATCCTCAAGCCAAGAGAAACAAAACTTGTTGACAATCTATGAAGGAGACAACTTGTTGAACTAACCCTCCCCTAGTGGGGGCCCTCAATTTTTTAATACATCACTATAAGAGAAGACATGATGCAAGATGGGATATAATAGAATTATTATATATATATATATATATATTGGTAAGGTTAACTATGTCTTATGAAAGTACCTAAAATGATGTATTATTGTAGATACAAAGAGCTTTAAAATAACCAAATTTTTAAAATAACACAGAATAAACTTCTTTGAAATAACTTAAGGAGTTGTTCGGCATGAGGTAATCTAAGAATTTTGGAAAAAGTAATCTGATTACAATGAAACCTGATTATAGTGTAATCAAGTTACTTTGCTGATATTTGATAAATTTACAGGAAATTTAACATTTTTCTTTTTGCTGAAGTAATATGAGAGTATGGGTTTTGAGTAAATTGAGGAGTAAATTTACCCCCTAAAAAAAATTAAGGTAAACGAATGAACAATTCATTCGATTCGTTCAAACCTTCATCAAAGAAGACCTTGGATATTGAGAAGAGTTTGATTCGTTCCTTCAAAGGAATCGCTCGATTTCGAACGGCGAAGACATTGAACGCTGGATTCAGAGAACTTCTCTTCACTCAACTGTTTCTATATACATTAACGCAAAATTGAATTACAGTGCAAAAAAATTTTACCCGTTTTACTTTATAAACCAAAAGCAAGTAATCTCACTTTACATGAAAAAAATTTACTTTATTCTCCTTTTACTTCAATCCAAATAGCCCCTAAATGTTAAAACAATACTTTATGGTGTATAACAAAAACCCACAAAATGAATTAAAAAAATAAAGAAAAGAAAAGATGCTACCACGCAAACACAACACCTAAACAAGATGTATTTTTTTAATCTCAAATCAATTAAAATCCAAAAAAACAGCATAAGACACTATTTATGAACTCTCAAAGTTTTTACGTAAGGAAATAAATTAATCCCTGAATAAGGTCTTGATATAGAGAGATAATCAACAAATCACAACACCCCATAAATTGAGTGGGAGAGACACAAACTTTTCCAATATTTTTTAAGATTATGTCAAATATTTTATTATACCATCAGTTTTTAGTAAGAAAAATGGCATCATCCTTATAAAACCAATAAAAGATGAAATGTGTGGACAGCCGGCCCAATCCATATATAATACAAATATTTTATAGCTATGCCTTGAGAACATGTGATAACACTGTAGCAAAGCACTATCGACAAACTTTAGGTGATGAATGTATTAAGATTAAACGCAAATTCAAGCAAAATGACACACATTCACCTAAAATTTTGATGGATAATTCTCCTTGTTCGCCCATCAGAAGTGTAGCTCAATGTTTCTTGAATACTAGAAAACATAATTGAGATATTTCATTTGCAAATTCTATTAAACTATTAATAAATTTTCTAATACTTGTACAGTTACAATTAACATTAGTTTCTATTAAGAAATTTTATCATTTACTGCTATATTTTTTCATGAATTTTTCATTTAAGTTAGAGAGTGTAAAATCAATATGACAAATATGAAATAATCAACAACGATGATCTAACATCACATGCCACGCAGAGTAAAATTAAATGAAGATTGAGGATTCACAAAATAAACCTCAAATAAGCAATTAATTGGTAAGAAATCATCATTCATAATGGGAATTCACAAGGTAATCATAAATATATTATTCAACTTAAAAGTAATTAAGTTGTAAAATTCATCACGAGCCAACTATATTGCAGTAAAAAGAACAGGCATGAGTATCTGGTAAAATTTCTTTGTCCAGAAGTGACACAAAGATAGTAGTCTAGCGTCATACGCAGAGTAACAAGGTTAGACGCAATTTAAGTTACAAACTTTGCGTAATTTATACGCATGATAAGCTTTTTCATTTTTGTAAGGGTCGTTTAAGAGGCAAGTCTCTCATAAACAATAAGCAACAAATCCCCCCGACAAGAGCTTTAGTATATATCAAATTTATAAAACTACTATCTTTCTTTTGTACTTACCTTCAATGATTCTAGTTAATGAGATTGTTGAAATTAACTAAATTATTTTTTCTCTAAAATTCAACTACTTGTTATTTTCTCTTTGGCTATCGTAGCTATTGATTCTTTCGGTAAGGCGCAATAGGCATCTTTAAGCAATATTAATAAACAGAGGTATCGTGCAGCACATAACAAGATAAGCTTGAACACATAATACATATGAAAATACTTTAAAATTAATAATTTCAAACTCTAATTAGAAACTTAGTTTCAAAATTTTTCCGAGTACAGGTTCATCCCAGTTTTCAAGCATTTTAATCTTCAAATCTTGTTGAGTATGAATAATTCAAACACACAATAACTTACAGTTAGTTTGCTTTTAAGAAAAGAAATTTACCTGCTGAAAAAGTGCCCAACCATATAAAGTATCATGCATCATCTGAGTAACACCTAACATAGACCAGGTCATCCTCAAAACCAAGGATTTCTTCAGCTTCCTAACATAAATTCAGGAAAAAGTTTTAGAAAGGGGTAGTAAATCATATTCAAATGAACCATTTCATTAGTAAAGGCTCAAAGAATTCTGTAAACCTCTACAATCTGACCATCTTCTAGGATATCAAAACACTGTTGAGTAATTTCTCATAAAGTTTCACAGTAAAGCAGTAACTGCCTGTCCAAAAATAGGCAACATCTGAAACACCAAATTTTTCAGGCATATTGGCCATCCTAGAAATGAATTTTCCTATCCAATCCAGGGTATCAATGTGCACCTCATGAGACAATTTGACCATTCCTGTAATCATGTTAACAAGACAAATTTATTATGAACAAATAACAATACTATGAAATGCAGTGCTAGTAAGATATTGGATGTAAGAAACTGGCAGTCAATACAAAGAGTTTCCACTTTCAATGAACCTCAAAACAATGGTGCTTGTTATCATTTACAATAATTTATAAATGATCAAGATAGTGCAAGAATTTTGCCTCTGAATTCCTTATATTTGACAGAAGATAAGAGAGCATTTGCTGCTCACTGGCGACAGAGTTATTTGGATCTATAAGCAGTTCTTCGAGTATATCTGCCTGAAATAAAGATATTGTTTGCGAGAGGATTTCCATGGCATGCAAGTTAAATAAAATAAGAAACAGCCGAATTAAGAATTACCTGTCTCCTCTGCCATTGTGTATAAAACTTTTCCGAGGGAAAATCTGACCTGGAAAGGGAACCTAAAAGTTCTAAAGCTATTTGTGGAACATCAGCGCGACTTGGCATGGATCGCAAACAAAAGTTCCTTAAGCCTTTTTTAGTCCATGCATCCATTGCTTCCGAAATCTATGAGAAAACCAATTATGGATTAATATATGGATGATAGCCACTTCAAAAGTATAGTTGACAAAGGCAAAAAACTATAATGCAGAGTTCTACTATGCAACACTAAGAAACTTCCCTTCCTAGGTTTGGACAAATGTGTAAGAACTGAGATGAAAAGCAAACGTTCTAGACTCGATCCAACAAATGTAAAATTCAAGGGGAACAACCATTTGCACTACATTTTATAGATTATTTTGTGAAAGGATATACACACAATACTCAGTTACGGAGTAAGTTTTAACAAAAGCACTTGCATATATCAAAACTCAGATCTGGTGAAGTAAATCCATTAAAAGAAAAAATATATAACGGGTTATCAAAAAGAAGAAGGGGGGGAACTCACTTTAGTACCCAAAGTAATGTACTAATAGATAATATAAAAAGTTACAGTTTGTATATGTGCTGGCAACCATTTAAACTTTAGATGATCTCCAAGGGTAACTGCTCTAGACAAAAATTGATCAATCAATGAGTTTTCAACAGATACAATGTATTGCATCAAATAATAAGAAAGGACTCAAAAAATGAAAGAAAAGGTGCTAAATTTCATAGCAGATATTAGATAAACTTTACCTAATTTAAAACAAACCATCAAATGCATATTGAATAAAAATGGAATGGCAACCCAGATTAGTTAACAATGCAACAAAACAAATGTCGATGATGACGCCAGCAACAACATCAACTCCGAGCCTTAGTCCCACTTAGTGGGATCGATTATATGAATCATTTGTTTCTTTTGTGCAAGATCCTCTTTAAAGTTCAAAAAGAGAAGATCTCTACTAATGATTCTCCAATGTCTCTTTTGGCCCTCCTATTTTTCTTTTAATATTGGCAAAATTCACAACCAATTTTTCTAAAAAGGTATTGACTACACTTAATATGCTCAAAACTATCCAAGAAACAGCATTCTATATTTCTATCCACTATCGGGGCCACTCCAACCTTGCTATGAATGAAATCATTTCACATACTATTCATTCGAATATACCAACTCATCCATCATAGTATCCTCATTTATGTAGCACTTTATTTAATAATAAATTACTTCTCTTGTAGCAAATATTCAACCTCAAACAATGCAGCTGTCCTTATAGCTGATCTAAAAAACTTACTTTTAATTTTAAGTGAGATTGTTTGATCAAACGGCACTCCAAAAGTGCTCCTCCATATTAACCAACTAGCTTGGATCCTATAGATATTTCATTATTAGTTTGTACAATTAAACAAAGGTCCTAAATAGTTATGTACTTGAGATTAAGGCTTCTATTATGTTTAAACTTACAGTACATATATACATATATTTCACGTTAGATCTACTAAGACAACCATTTAAAGTCAAAATAGTCAGCCTGTGCATTGTTTTTAACCTCATCCTTAGTATTAACAATAAGGATGTCATCAGCACATAAGATGCATCAAAGAACCATCTTAAATGTGTTCACTAATACCCATAATTAAGCAACAATATAGGCTAAGAGCAGAAACTTGATGCAATCCAATGGTACCAAGAAAATCATCCGATAAGCCACCTTTTGAACAAACACATGTTGCAAACCCCATTAGACAACTTCTATAGCATCAATATAAGACATTTTTTTCTTTCCAAAACACTCCAAAGAACTTCATGTATTTTTTCAAAAGCTTTTTCAAAATCGATAAAGAATAAATAAAAATCTTCTCCTTCTGTAAAGTTCTCCATCATGTTGTTAGCTTAACCTGTGGTAGATCTACCTAACATAAAAACAAATTGAATTTGTGAAATTCAAATAACAAACCATAATTTTTATTCATTCACTCTCTCCATAAATTTTGACACATAGCTTATTAACTCCCTTATAAAATAAAAGTAAACATAAATATATTGTGCATGTTACAAAAAAAACTTATTGCTTGCCTCTAATTGCCCACGGATTATATCCATCAAATCAGAACGAGACTCATCTAAGCGAAAATGTGAGCCCTCCCTCTTATGTTTCAACCCCTTCAAGAAATTTGATTTACGTTCCTTCTTTTTTCCCCTCAAATTGGGTTTATGTCCCCTTATATGCAAGGAAATCAGAAATTTGTTAGCAAAGAATAAAACAAAGAATAGAAAGGTAAACCAATAAATAAGAAACTTACCCAGAGTGTGCAACAGAAGCAAGAAGCACCACATAGGCTGTTTCACGCATATCATCATCAGAGAGCCCTTGAAAATCCTAAAACCATCGATCAGTTCATTATACTAAAATATTAAATAAAGTTGCTCCTCCATAAATAAATATGGCTTAAACTGTGGTCAACAAGCAATCCTCAACAAAAAGTAGGTCTATGGATTGATGTAGCATTAATCAAAATAAAGGAATTCTGCTTTTAACTTGCCAAATTCAGCGCAAAGAGTATGCAAAAATCAGAAATACCAAACAAAACAACTGAGGCAACAATACCAAGCTATGTCATCCAGTAACAGTGCTTAGATTAAAAAAAGGGTCATTAAGAGTTTGTGATTACCAGTTCGAAAAGAGGGCAATCCAATAGAAAGTTTCACATCTTTTGTTGGCCGGCATTGTGAAGTATTTGGAGCTAAATTATTCATTTTTAAATCAGGAATATCCATCGTAGCTCCTATGTCAACTGAAGTTGAACTTAAAAAATGATCGTCGGTTGTATTATCCCCTACCATCATAGGAGGTACTCGTTCAGGAGGGGCTTCCAATAGATCTGGTTTTGAAAGAAGAAAGAAAGATTTTCTGGACGGTAAATTTATCTGCAAAATAAAAAAGCACAGAATCAACAAAATGATAGAAAATCAATTTTCGAGTGGAATATAATGGAGAGGGACATGATGAAATCAATGTATGTTGAGGTGTTTTTGAAACTCGGAATTAACTAAACTAAAACTAAGAAAACAAAATAAAAAATATTATAATAGTTATGATAAAAAAATATGCAGTACAAGTACTTGGTTTATTTAAGAAAATCATCATAATTTTGAACCAAAATTGAATCTAATAGCCTAGCAGAACAAATTAATAGTAGTTCACAGATATACAGATAATGTGCTGAAACGATCGAAGTAAGCTTTGCACAGGATAAATAAGAATGAAGAAAAAACAAGCTACATTACCATATACTTAGGGTTGTACGATTGTATGGTTTTTGTGTAAAGTAAATGCATACGTTCTTATCTGTTGGCTGTTTTGTTAGAGATAAAGTATATTAAAGACAAATTATGTGAATAAAATAACCCCTCAAACCCAAAGTATGCACCCACAATACTCAAACAATCATGACATGTTGCAGATGCAAGTTGCATCCCTTTGTGTTCAGGAATCGGCCAGCAGCCGGAGAAGATAAAAAGAAACATGGCTACCCAGCGACCCTCGCTGTCTTCCCCAAAAATACTTGCCACCCTCCACTAACTTATCATTGGCAATCAATATGCACACCAACCCTCACTACCTTCACAAACGATTGCCGCCACTTGACAGTATTCAAAAATTCCTGTCATTGTCAAATCTCAAGCCCCGGATGAGAAAAGATGGTGAGTAAACTTTGTTGAATCAACATAACTTGAAGCCTCAGAAATTAACTAGAACTAAGGCGCACTCTAGCAGCACGTTGTATATCTAAATGAAGTGCAAAATGTGCAAAGGCAATTGCATCCGGGCCCAGGTATAATATTAAGAGAATGAGAGCTTCCACATTCTGAACAATTGCAGGTAAGAAAAACTAGTCCAAGAAAACTGATTGAATATTGGGTGTTAAATATTGGTGCTTCAACAGAGAGCTAATGGAGACAGTGGATATTACGTTTAATAAACGATAAATATCTATCTTCAAAAAATAGGTACGTAAGAAAGCAAAAAAAAAATGACAGCATAGGATTTAAGGTTTGGCACTCAAAAATCTACTTAAAAATGGCGCAGGTATTACTAAAAATAAAAATTTAAAGACTGTTATGGTGAGAAAAAGAGAAGGAAAGAAGGATTATGACTTTAAAGATTGTAATTTACCGAGTGATTTAACATTGTAAGCATTTATACACCTCGAATAAAATTAGATATGAGTATTACAAATTTTTTACCTGATTTGAAAGAGTTGGTTCAAAAAAGTTCTCAAGATGAAATGTTATCTCACAACTCAGCTTGACAAGCGCAAAAAAATGGAGATCGAATAGCATAATAAACAAAGAGTTCATATTTTTAATCTCCTTATTAAATCAAATTAGTAGTTTTCTAAAACACATGAAAGAACTAATATTCATTCAATAAACATTTCATAAAATAAAAGATCACATAAAAATAGATAAAAACAAACTAAACAGATGTATTATTTGAGTATAACTATTTGTAGTAGCAAGCATAGTCAACTTTATATTATCCCCAAGATCTGAAACATAGAAAAATGCAAGATGCTATGGGTGAGTTACATAGTAACTCGGCAGTATATCATTGTTCTAAATCAAATAACATGAAGAGAAAAGAAGCAATATGCACGCTGATTTTATAATATTAGAAATCATGTAACTTTGATGTAACTCGGCAGTATATCATTGTTCTAAATCAAATAACATGAAGAGAAAAGAAGCAATATGCACGCTGATTTTATAATATTAGAAATCATGTAACTTTAATAATCTATAATTAGCCTTATTTAATAGATATTAACTATTAAAGTAACAGTAACTTTTCATAATTATATTTGTCATTACCATTTAACCATTAGCATTTATCCATCCATAATCAAAAGATTGTTATTCTTTAAACTGCATTAACCTTAAGCAAATATTCTATTTATTTTAATAACATCTTACTACTGTGTGACAATCTAAGGAGCTCGTCGTCAAAAAATCACTATCATTTACAATATCAATCAACATACAGAAGTTAGCTCCATTAAGTATCATGCATATACACATTATTTTATATAAATAATCATTTATTTTTAAAAAACATATAAGACTTTTTTATGAGTCAAATTATATACAATTTAGTAATAATTTAACAAATTTAAAATATTCTTTAATAATCACCATTATATGACAATAATTAGTCCATTAAGAAAATCATCATGATTAAAGTATGAATATATATATATATATATATATATATATCATTATCTTGTATATAATATATGAAATAGTTGTTCGTTGTGCATATTTACACATTTTTCAATAACAGAGCAATTTTAAGATAACAAACTATTAATATAGTATATATATGCTCATTATTTATTCATCATAATATTTGTTATACATATTTTTCTCTTTATTTTCATTATATATTGATTTTTAATATGAAGAAAATTTTACTCTAAAATAGAAATGATGATAACCCACTTTAAATAAAAGTTTGAAGGTCTAAGATCCTACATCCACAAACAATCTTCTTCTAGCAAAAATCAACTTAATTAGAGAATTAGGACTTTCAACATTAATTTTATAATTTAAATTATTAAATAAATAAATAAAGGTGTTTCATTATATAAACTCATTATTTATTCATCATATTAACTTTAATATACATTTTTACTTTTACTATACATTTATTTTCAAAATTTAAGGAAAAATTGTTGTACAGTAAAAATAATACCCACTCTAAATTCAAGTCTAAAGATCTGCAAGCTTCAATACCAAGAACCATTGTTCTCCAACAAAATTCAGCCTAATTTGGACGGTTATGATTTAATCTTATATTTAATTGATATTTCTAATAATTAAAATCATAAATAAATGAGATTATACTATTTAGTAAATCACATAGGAAATGAGAAAGGACGAGCTTACATCAATTGTGATTAATTTAGAAAATATATAGTTTAGATTTAGTGAATATAATTCTAACTAAATAAGTAAAACTTGATATTTACAAAATATATACCTAAAGGTGGAGGAGAGAACGTTGACGCTCCAGGTTTGTTGGCGAGGTCTGGATCACATTGGAGCTTGAAATCGAAGGCTGAACTCTCATAACAGAAAGGTGATAAAACTAAAATAATACAAATTTTTTGGTTTAAAATAAATATATATAGGATGCAGATACAGAAATGTAGAGAAGAAAATGATTCTCATGTTAGAATTTTCTGTGAAGGGAAAACAAGAAGGGATTATTTAGTTGGATGGTGGTTGTGGAGTTTGCTATTGAAGGCCATTTGGGACTGTTTAATAGGTTTTGAGACATTTATTTTATTAACTGTTAGAAGAGAAGAGGGAAGAAGGATGATGTTTAGACAACCGCATGAGGAAGAGAAAAAGCTATTATGGAAGGTTCTTGGAGGCAATTTGGCAGCAACTTCCAAAACAACTATTTTGGATAGTTGCTTGAGGAAGAAAGAAAGAATGCTAGGGTTGCTCAGCATGAGCTGTTCACAGTACGATGGAGAGGATAGAGAGCAGTTATGGAGGACGGTGGCTGTCAAGTAGGGCAAGTATGGCCAACCAGAGCCCAAATATAAAAGAAAAAATGGAGTCCAACTCTTTTGTTGTGAAGTAGAGATAGGCATAGGCTCGGAGCCCCGCCCAGCCCAACAGGGTTAAATATCGAACCCGAGTGTGTTTTAAAGCCCGCAACAAGTTTCAGGTCAGCCCGACCGAGTTCACAAAAAATTTAGGTGCGGGTACGCTTGCTTAAAACCCAGTCTAGCCCACAAATGCTCATTGCCCCCTGGTACTTGTCGGCCCACAAATGCAAACTAACTCATAAATATTCGCCGGCTTGTAAACCCTCAACCACCCAACCCACAAATGTGAATGCTCACTGGCTTGGCCCGTGAATGATCACCAACCCGACCAGCAAAAATCCATATTTACTAATTATTAATTTTAAAATTTATATCCTCGCTTTATTAAAAATAATCAGGTCGGGAGAGAGAATATGCATGTGAAGGGCAATTAGTGGTTAGGCATTGAAGGGAATCAACAAAAGAGGGAGCCGGAAAAAAAAAATGAGCGAGGGAGGTGCATTTAGGGTTGGAAAGTATGATCACTTGCTTCTAATGTTTGAACCGCGAGTGCAGAAAGAATACATAGGAAATCAAGGGAGGGGTGAGTTATTATCAATAGAGCCGTGGCAACTATTTAAAATTTTCAAATTATTCAAAATTTTGTCAAAATTAAATTATTGCTTCAATTTGAAAGAAATTGACACCAACTTTTATAAATTTTGTTTTGCGTGTGATAAAAGTAAAATTTTATATTTCGGGAAATAATTTCTAATTTCAATAAAATAACGCACAAGGGAAAATTTGTCAATTTTTGAATGATGCCAAGTTGACCCAAAGTTTAAAGAAATGTTATAAAATTAAATTCTGAGCAACTTTTAGTAAGAGATATTACATGTTAATAAAAATTAGTTAAATGAGCATGCTAGAAATATATTCGAATAATTTAATGATATCCATAATAATTTCAATTTTGGTAAGACCAAAGAAAAAGATAAACTAACATTGCAATTTGATTTAGCTTGTGATTTTATAGTTGCAGTAATTTAATGAAAAAAGTAACATATTATCACTTATAAGAGTATATTGTTCAAAACTAAAGTTAAAGATTTTATAATTAAAAAAGAGATTACTAATATTGCAAGGATTGAGGTTATTCTAGAAGAAAATGCTTAACAATTCAATATCAATTATTGATCTTATATTTAAAAATAATAACTGAAAAAAAAAAAAGTTAAATTTTGGTTATGTTAGAATATTGAATGATAGAAAACTAAAAATAGAAATAGAGATACATTTAAAAGCAGTCTTAGGTCTTCGACAATGAGAATTTGAAAAAGGAAGAAAATTTAATATTGCAAACAGTTAGTTGATGCAATTGTAATATGGCTAAAGATGTGCTTGGTGAATCAATTAGAAAAGCTTTTCAATATTGTTTTGGTGGAAACGAGATGTTCAATAAGTTAAAAGAAACAAACATGTTTTAAATAATGATTTTAATGATGGTGAAAATGGAAGCAATGCAAATTATCTAGCAAAGAACCCCAAAAAAAACTGCTCCTGATGTTAAAGTCATGGTTTTTATAAGTTTATATGAAAATTAAATTATTGAGAGAGAGACATATTTATAAGTTAAATAAATAAAACAACACAATAAAAGATTTGATTCAAAAGATGTGTTAAAAAACAGATGACCGTCTCTTTTCAAAAATGATGATATGCAACATATACAAAAATTTTATTCTGATAAACTTTTTTATATAGGATGTTATAACAAAATTCATTTAAGTGCATTACGTAGCTCTAAAGAATGTATTTATTATTTTTAAATTCGTCAAATAAAAAAACAAGATTTGACATGCTTTCAAGGAAATAAAGAGAACGTGAAAACCTTTAAGGAAAAGGTTTTATGTCTTGCTAATTGCTACTAAGTTATTAATACAGTTTCAAATACCAAAAAATGCCATAATACAAAAAGGAGTAATACGACATGATGTGCAGAAGTGTGTAAAATGAAAGGGAACCAAGTTGATGAATTACACTTAGATTAATTAATTAATACCAAAAAAACTATCAACTTAATAAACTTAATTGTTAGAACAAATTAACCATAATAGTTTTGACTAATCAATTATTTGAAATGCAATTCAATTAACTAGTTAACATTTTTAAATAATTAATTAAAGATTATAATATTTAATTAATAATATAAATGATACATTCAGCATTATGTACATAATTATTGCAATGATCAAATATAGATTATTAATAATAAATAATTAATTAGTTAACAATTATTATTAAAAAATAAAGACAAATATTAATTAATATTTCTGTAATTATTTACAGTTATAAATAGTTAAGCGATGAATAATACAATATTTTAAATAATTAAATAGTAGCATTAATTAAGAATTTAATAGTAAATTAGTTTAATAATTATTGAAAATATAAAATTAATTAAATAAAAAGCAATTATAATAGTTAAATTTGCAATTGCAATTATTAACTAATTGGCTAATAAATAAACTTAACAAAATCACTTTGTGTAATTATTAAATTAAGCAATTAATTAATTATTAATTAATCAATTAATAATTAAAGAATTAATAAACAAAATTAACTACTTTATAACTACAATCAAATTATTAATAATATGCATTAATTAAATTTAATTAATAAAATATTAAATTAATTAATCATGTAAAAGCAATAATTAAGTAAGTGGTTATTGATGTATAATTAAATTAATCACATAATTAATTGTGCTAATTTATTACAAATAATTATAATTAGTTTATTAATTGCTAATAATCAATAAATTAATGAAAAATGCTATGCTTACACAAGAATATACACCAAAAAATATCCATAACCAATAGAAAATTTTCTTTTTTTTTAATTTTTGCATATAGACCCCACAAAAAAGTGTATTCAACCAATAATCTATTTACATATTAGATTGACACATTACCTATATATTTTGGTGTATAATAGTGTGCGAGTGTAGCAATACTCTAAATTAATATATGGTATTGATAATATCAATGATAATTATTGTTTAATTACTAATATTTATTATTCCTTGACCAAAATTAATGAAACATTTGCTAATTTTATTTAATTAAATAACAATACTATATAACCTTTTTAATAGATTTAAGTAGTTTAAACTTGCCAAAAAACATGTTTAAGTTGCCCAAGGATCAATTAAGAAAAAAAAATCTGCTTTGAGCTTAAATTAGCTAAAGCTAACTTTAAACTACAACCAAACAGTACTTTAATCTATTTAACACTATATTGCCAACAAAATACACCATACTCAACTTACTAGTAATACTTATTAATCATATATCATATCACCCTAACAGTAATTCTATAGAAACTACTCATTGCTTCACGATATTTCCTTATTGTAATGTTCCTAAGTATAATTATTAAAAGAATTCTCTTGACTACACCTTATTTTCATTGTATACCCATTTTTACACATCCTTAACACCAAATCTTTTAATCACTCTTGTGCGCTACTTTTAAAAGTTTAAAAGCATGCATAAAGGGCACTTTGGGAAAATTACAAATACATGGGTTTGTCTAAAATACATTTGTCAAGGTCTATGTTTAATGAAATTTTCTTGTGTGTTATACTTCTCTTTATCTAAGAATTGAGTTATCTTCCTCATGTGAACAATGACATTCATCTACACCATTTGAATTTTTGGATCATAAATATCTATGATAGATGTTGTTGGCAATAACAATATCATTTTAAGGAAAAAAAATTCTACAAAATTCAAGAATAATGCATCGTAAGAAAACTGTCACCAACTCAAGTGTTAAGTTTTGCAAGATTAGCAAATTATTGAAATAAAAATTTAAAACTTATGTATTTCTAAGTTGATAACAACTAACTAGCTTACCATGATTGGCAAATCCAACCCAGTATAATACCTCTCTGTAGCCTCATTGGGAACAAAAGCTTTGCCTGTGAAGAATAAGAGCGCCATAAAAACCTCACAAACAAACATTGTGAGAAAAAATATAAAACAAAATCATTGTGGCATACTTGATTTGGCGCAACTAAGTACGTAGTCCGTGTTGACGGCATCCAAGTTCAAATCTGACAGATCAAATGCACTGCCAGAGGGGCCCTTAATTAACCCTGAAGAGAAGATAAATTCTAGAAGTTTGCGGCGATCACTGCGAAATCGTTGGAGCGTAAAAGATAAGTCCATCGAACGTGCGCTCGCTCTCTCCTTCGATCCTATCTTTTAGGCTAACCTTGCAAGGTGATTAAAAAGGGAACTCGAAGAAAAGCAGAGGGTTGGTAGGGCCAAAGCTAGAGAAAAAAATTAAAGGCGCACAATCAACCTATAATGTCAAAACAAATCATGATTATAGTGAAATTAATAATACAATACTTCCATATTATAAAATTCATAATTTAACTCTCGAATACTTTATATTTGAAAATATTGTATAATTCTTTCATTGTCAATAAGATCATTAGTTGAAATGCTAATATTTTGTTCTTCACTATTAATTTTGTGAGCAATAAATCTTCTTATAAAATATCCCACCATTCTATAATAAAAATATATGTGAAATAAAAAAAACATTAATAGACGACATTAAATCATAACTAGTTTGAAACATAAACTCAAAAAAATTAGCTATAAATAAATTGCACCTAAACTAACAACACTCAAATTTAGAACATAAATTGCAAGTATATTTCAAACAAATAAGTGACAAAAATAGTTGATCATCAATTTACTTCTTCCTCATTTTTCTTATTGCAATTCTAGCAAGTCAATAGAAATATCAAAAAACTTGTTAATAGGATTATTGACAGAACAATAGAAAAATAATTCAATTTATTATATTTTAGCAACGACACTTAGGGGCTATTTGGTTCAGTATTATTTGAAAAGTTATTAAGATAGCATGTTATTCAGATAACATGTTATTGAGATAACAGTATTATTCAGATAACAGTGGCTGTTTGGTTCAGTGTTATTTAAATAACAGATGTCAGTGTTATTCAGATATATGCTGTTTGGTTCAATGTCATTCATGTTATATTACACATGAGGTAAGAATACCCCCAAACAAGGAAGGGCTTATTTCACAAAAGGTCCTATAGCAGCAAATCCAAAGATTCAATAGCAATATTCTTCATTCAGAATGAACAAATATGCTTCACATCTAACAAAATAAAAAAAAAATGCTGTGCTGGTGTTATCTAAATTCAGAAGTTATGAGAAAAGTGCATGCGTAATACAACACCAAAGGATTTTCAAAGTTTTTTCTTCAGCTGAATCAGCATTTTTGGTTCAATTAACTAACAATACTAGCATTGAAAATATTTAGGCCATATTCATAAATGCACAAAGTGAACAAGCGCACCTGAACAAACTGAAGATAGTTAGTTGAAAGCTCTCAGTATTTCCTTCACCCTCATATGTGCACTTTTATTTGCCCCGTTGAATGGCTGTCCTAAGTCTTCACATTCTCAGCCAAATTTATTAAACCACTCTCAGCTTAGAAAATGGCGATTACAAGAAATTGACCCCAAGAAAAACAAAGTGAACTACCTATTGCAAAGATCGGTAGATTGTCGACTTTACGAGAGGGAGTCGGGAGTCTCGGCGACCCCTTCCGTGCGTCTCGGCGACCCTTCCAACCTCTGCGAAGGCAACGAAGCAACCCTTCCGTGCGTCTCGGCGAAGGCAGCGAAGGCGTCGACGGCAGACAAGGCTCGGCGTCGAATCTCCAAGTCGCGCGCGAAGTACCCTACCTCTCCCTCCCGCGAGCTATAGATTGCGTAATGTTATGGTTGATTTTCGATAGACTTTGTTATGAAAAGTTTTAAATAATATCAAATAACACTCAATTACATCAAACCAAACAGCTCATTAATCATGGAAAAAAGAAAATAATGAACGAAGTGAAGCTCGACCCAAAAAAACAAAACAGAAGGGAACAATGGATAAATGGACAAAGAGAAGCTGGCACCGTTAATGAAGTTGTGAACATAATCGTGGAAGCTTAAATAACAAATCCTAAGAAACTTAAATTAAATATAGAAATTAAAAATTTATGATTTTTGATGGAGAGGTTATTACTGATTATAAGCTGCTCCCGTGGAGAAATTAGGACAATGGACGAAATGAAGCTCGAATCAAAAGTTCAAATCTTTGAGGAGAGGATTTGCGGGTCTTTGGTGGGAGTCAGAGTGAACAGCGCAAGTCAGAGCAGAAATAAGAGAGATTTATGGTTTTTATTAAGAGCGGCGTCTAAATAGCATAAGAAAAATGGTTTTATATGAGTTTTTTTTAAGAGCGGCGTATGAATAGCATGAGAAAATGGTTTTATAAGAGGGGTATTGCTATATAGCTCCCATATATCTCCCAAAAATATGTATGATTAAGATTTAAGGACTTAAGTTGAATACAAAAATATTATTAAATCTACTTTTGTTTGTGAGGCCTATAAAAATACTTATTTTAAATTTTAAATCCTAGTCATCCATACTTTTTGAAAGATGTTTGGGAGCTAAGTGTGGCGCCCCACCCCTTAATCCGCAGAATTAAGTTAAAGGGCGGTGT
Organism: Gastrodia elata; assembly: GCA_016760335.1. Lineage (NCBI taxonomy): Eukaryota > Viridiplantae > Streptophyta > Magnoliopsida > Asparagales > Orchidaceae > Gastrodia > Gastrodia elata. Next base: position 102,122,504 of record CM028670.1, on the reverse strand, counting down.
GTCACTCTGGCTAACCCCTCACTTATCATTGGATTAGAATGAAATCCATAATTCACCTGATAAGGGAATGAGTGAGCACAGAATCAAACATCAGTCACTATCTACTAAATAATTCAGAATGCAGAAACAATTTAAGAAATGACATACATTTTAAGCTGTTAATTTTCATGTGTTCTATAATATCACCATTTACAACTTATGAACAACAAAGTAATTACGCAATAGAGTAAGCGTATAAGAAAAACAGGGACATAATAACAAATGAGACAAAAACACAATAGCTAAGCAAGGAACGGACATATAACATAGTAAGTAAAAAGTACTGAAAGTAATGACTAATCCTAGACATGCGGATGATCATGCGGCATATGCAAATTAAGTGACAAAAATCTGAATATGATACGTATAATAAGCAGTAAAGTCTAGCATCCTATAAATATGTACAGGTAAGCGGGTAAGTAAAGAAAAACAGCTAACTGAAATATGCATCTGAACACTGTACATAATAAACTGAAAAATTAAAACGAGTATGTAAAGACTGTCATATCAGAAAGTTGATCATTGAGCCGGTAAAAATCACAAGCCTTTCAGGGCTTGAGCAGACAGAAATTCCCATAGCCTTTCAGGGCTAGGGCAGACAAAATCCAACAGCAGAACTGAGGAGGCAGTAATCACACATACAAAATCTTTTAGTTATTTTAATTTATTTCTGTGAACACGTTTTAGAAACAACTTAGGAGTCAAGCACGTCTACAAAACTATGCGGGTTCCATACTTAACACACTCTCATCAATAAGTAATGTTAAGCCTCCTTATTACTCCTTACACCGTCCAATAGGGTAAATGTGCATCAAAATCCTCCCAGAGAATAAACCCAAAGGCAACTATTATCCTAATTATTCTAAGTTTTCATTTTATACATAAAGTTTTATTGTATGATATGAACAATGAATTAAGCACAAATATACAAAGAATACGTAGCATAAAGTATCAAAATAAGCAAGGGACTCTACTAATATGGTGATATTATTTATTTTTTATTATTCGTTCTAACTTATTCCAAGTTACACAAGTTCAGGATCACCGTTTTCCTACTATCAAGTGTAACTTAGAAACTCATCCTTATAAGTTAAAAAGGATTAGAACTGATCAGGTTCTAATCTAGTTCAATCAGATAGACGACTATGAGTTAAATCAATAAATATATGTCATAATTTTGGTAAATTTAGACGTTCTATCTAAGATCTGATCAAGATCTTCTAAAACCTATAGATTATGGATTAAACACTATGAGAATTATATTTAATCACATAATCCAAGATGGGTATGACTATGTTATAAGTTTTATTCTATAAGTGATCTAATAGTTAAGGCAAATCCTATTAAGTAATCAGACTTAATAGGATGATTCTCCTATCTTAAAACTAAAGTTAAGAGACAAAATAAATCAAAACAAATTATAAAGTAAAGGAAAAGTCTAGAAACTAATAAAACTAAGATTTCACCCATTGAGTAACCCATTTACCAATGAATGAACTCTAACATATGATCTAGTCATAGTCTCAGGAATTGATCATTAAGGTGTAGTATTAAAGACTAAGGGAAATTCTAGAATCTGACCTAATAGTTGATTACACTCACTTAGATGTCACTAAGATATTTATAATATTGGTTTAGAGTTTTAAAATGTAAATTGGAGTTTAAGAGTACTTTGTTCAATCTTAGAGCAAAATAATTATTTTGCCCCTACTTTAAGGGTCAAAAAGTCAACTTTTGACTTACAAGTTAGAGTTAAATTCTCTTAATTTCAATTGATTTTTTATTGTCTAACTTGAAGATAGACAGTGAGTACGTCCGATTTGGACTTTAAATGATCAAGTTATGACCAAAATGAGGTCAGGAGTATTTTGGTCATTTTCAAATTTTTAGGATTTAGATCCTAAATATTATTTTAGTTTATCGGTGATATTGAAATTCTAAACTAGTTAGCATATTGAATTTTTGAATTTGGAGTTGATTTGACTAAGTTATGGTCATTTGAATTCTAAGGGCAATTTGGTCATTTTTTACTAAAGTCAACTCTGAGTTTATATGGTTGACTTTTTCTCCTGATGTACAAATGGGAAAACTAATACTACTATGGTGATGGAGCCAATCTCATGAGTATTTTAAGAATCATACTGATTATATTTGGTCAACAAGGTCAAAAGTTACGGGGTCCTGAATAGGTCATAAAATGTTACATCGTTATGCGTAATCCGAAACTAAATTCTGCATTATATTATTTGATTCCTTTTATCTTTCTGAGTATTTTGAGATCTATATTGGCTATATTTGGATCATCTTACAAAAAAGTTATTAAATTTTTAAGTTTTACTATTCAAAAATATAATTTATATTATTTTACTATTCATTTATTCAAATTAAATTAATTTACTATTCATTCCTAAAGATATATATATATATATTTCATAAATTATTGATTCTTAATTAATCTATCATTAATTAGGGCTAAATTATTAATTAATATTAATTAATCCATTAATTAATTTAATTATATATTATTTTACTGTTGAAAAGTAAATAACTATTAATTATTGTTTATTTAATCTTAATAATCTACTAATTATCTAGTTAAGAATAATTAATTACAATTACTATTTAATAGTAATTAATTATTCTAATTACTGTTAAGATCTAATTAACATTAAAATAATCATAATTAACATATAATTACTAATTATAGTTAATTAATTATAAGATTACTGTTCAAAAGTTATTAGCAATAATTATAATTAATTAATAGCTAACTGTAATTAATTAAGAGTTAATAGTAATTAACTTATTTAATTACCTGACAGTGGGCTCCACCTAGGACACGTGGCATCTGCTGATTAGGCGCTCCAATGTGTGTGGGCCCCACTGTACACGTGGCTTGCACAGTGGCACCACGTGGCACTGTGGGCCCCACGGTGAAGCCGATGAGCCGCGAGGCTCTAACGGTGGGCCCCCACTTGACACGTGGCGGGTCTAGAGGCGGCCACGTTGCGCTGTGGGCACCGCAAATCCTAGCGGTGTGCCCCCCCCCCACTTGACACGTGGCAGGTCTGGAGGCTGCCACGTGGCTCTGCGGGCCCCACCTAGGCTTACGCGGACCCGGACGTGACCGGGAAGGCTCGAGTCGACCCGGCCTGGCCTGGACTTTGTCTCCTTCGCGGAGACGTCCCGAGGGCGCCGGGCTAGGGCACAGCTTTTGCCGGCCTTCCCGGCGCCGGACCACCTCGGCCCGCACGGCCGACGGTCGCCCTCGTCGAGGCATGCACATCGGTGGGCGGACCCTCTCCGGAGGTGGCCGGAGTCGCCGGCAATCGCCAACCCTAGGTACTAGAGTTCGGTGTGTGCATATGAGGCAGAACCCGAAGGGTTCAAACCTCGATCTGGGTCGATCGGACCTGATCGAACTCGATCAGGTCCGATGGATCATCAATCAATCCTAAAATCTACAATAATCATGCGTCAAAATGCCGATCAAATGAACGCGAGGGGAGTTCGGGGGTTGGGGGGTGCCTGATCGACGGCGAGGGACAGCTCGGCTCGGGTGGGCTCGATTCGGGCTCCGATTTTGCAAACCCGGAGCCCAGAGGCTAGCTGAGGCCTTATAGGGGCGCCGGCGATCTCGACGAGGCCGGGGAGGGGTCGGATTGGCCCAGAGGGGCGGCCGGCGTGCCGCGTGGCGCTCGGGGCCACGGGGCCGAGAACGACGCGCCGTAGCCGTTGGATCTGGGTTTGATCCAACGGCTGCGTTGGCGCCGTCTGATCAGACGGTACCGTTAGCTACAGTTGACGGTAATTTAAATATTTAACGACGACGTTAAGTAATTAATTAAATAATTTTTTTTTTCAAGATTTCAAAATTCAAATATATTTTTCATAGCTATTTGAGAGGTGATTGATGCAACGACGAGGTCGGATTTTCGATCCGGCGAGTATTTTGATTCATCGATTTCCGAGGCATTTAAATATTATTAAAATATTCGTCGAATTTTTGATGACTTCCGATTGACAGGAAAACGTCACCCATAGCTAATTTGGGGTCAACGAACGCATGGCGAGGTTCATTTTTTGATCGGAAGTCAATTTAAATAGGTCAAATTTTAGAATTTCTGGATTTTCCAGAAATCAGGATTTGATCAATTTGACTCCTAATTTGGACTAGGTCTTAGAGATTGACTCTGATTGACCTTATTAGTACTTATAATTATATTTAAGACTAAGATTAGCCCTAATTTACTAAGATAACAACCTGAGTTGTTACACTAAGTAATATTTTTCATATATAAAATATACATCAAAAAGTATTCAGGATCAATAGAATTAATTTTTTTTTAATTTTTATATATACGTCCAATAAAAAATATATTCAACCAATAATTTACTTACACATTAAATTTACTAATATACAATACTTTTTGGGAGATATATGAGAGCTATTTATTTACATATTTTTTTATTCTACTTAACTCTTTAAATTCTAATCATCTATACTTTTTGGGAGATATATGAGAGCTATGTAGTAATTCTTTTTATATATAGATATATATATATATTATTTATTTATTTATATTTATTTATTTATTTATATTTATTTATTTCTTTATATATGCATGTATGTGTACATATATGCAAAAATAATAAGAAAATACAAATATGAAAGTATATGGAAAGCAAAATACAATATCTCATAACATCTTCTCTCCAAAATAAGTATTACTTGCATATTCTTATGATCACTTTACTTTTGTACTTTAGTGTACATGGCACATCATTTCTATATAATATTTTATCATAAAAATTTATGTTTACACCAAAGCTTAAAAAAAATAGAATCACTTCTTACTTATAGTTGTATGCATAGTTAGCTCGATCTTGTAACTTTATATTTTTATTCTTAAGATTGTTAATTTATTTAGTTTAATTGAATATTATGATCTTAAATTAGAATTTTTAGGTTTGAGATTCATATATATATATATATTCTTAACACATTTTAAATTTTCGTAAGTACTTATTACATTTGCTATAAAGCAATCTTATGGCTAAAAGTTCAATATCTTGACTTGTGGTCTTATGGCCACATTGATGTTTTAAGTGTAGTCTCACATAATAATTCACAAGTACAATTTTATTATGAGATCTATAATTATTTAACTTACGACATGGGTCTCTAAAGTAGAACATAAATTTTGTTCTTGAGCTTGTCCACGGAGTTTTATCGGTTCAATCATAATAATTAAGTAAAATAAATTGCTCAAATGTATAGATTGAGCTATAAGGCTATTAAATGTATTTTTAATAATTAGTAAATCATATTTTTTTCTCCTTGTATAAATCAAGATTAGTTACAAGATTATTTTTAGTGCGCATAGGCTATGAGCTTGCATTACTTTTAGTTTCATGCTTTGTAGAAATATCTATATTAATAAGATTAATTGTAATGCCCCGTCCTGTCGTCGCACGCAAATGAGTTAATTATTAAATAATTAGCGGCTAAACGATGCGTTACTCGAGAAGAACTGCTGAACCTCCCCGAATATCTGCCGTATCTAAAGTTGAACTACGGATTCTCAACCACAATGGAGAGCTAAGAACTAATCCTTAAGATAAGTATAAAGCCTTTATCTTAAGTATTAAATAGAGTACTTATGTACATTGAATTATAAGTGGGTCAAAATAAGAATCTAATATATAAGAGTGTCAGCATTTCATATATTCTTATCACATCATAATACTAAGTATAAGTAGTAGTAAATACAGAATGTTGAAGCTAAAAGCATTCATCCAGATAATTCATCATATAAGCTAAGTAAATCATTCATCTCAGATAGAAAAGAAAATTTATACAAAATTAAATTATAACAGATTATTTGCTTAATTGAAATAATAATAAAATATTATTTCACTCGAATCGAAATAAAAATAAAGCAGAAAAGTAAATGTTGATGTTGAGTTCACTAATGCTTCACGAACTCTTCCTATGTCTTCTGCAAAGCCTACTGAGATTGCTTTCCAAACTGACATAGATCTATTAAATTATCAGATTCCAAAAGTACCAGGTGTTAGATTATAACAATCATAGTTATTACCATAGTTAAATTTAGATTAATTAAGCTAAATCAAGCTTTAATTTTGATTCCATTAGACTCAATGGGTTATTTAAACTTAACCCCAAAAGTTTGAAATCAATCGGAGCTAAATTGAGAAATTTAGTATTTTTGCTTATTTTTAAGCCCCGGAAAATACTTAAATTAAATTGATCTATAAATTAAAATCTGATTTCATTTTTGAATTCCTCATACCCTAATTAGTAAAGGGTAAATTTTTAGGAATGTTTGAAGCTCATTTGAGCCTAAATTGAATTTAGAATTTAATTAGAATTAATTATATATTATTATATTGATTTTAATTATTTAAATTAAATTATTATATTAAAATAAATCAGCGGAATTTGTAGTCGAGATCGCGGTAGATCCGCTGCGGGGTTGTGGCGACCCTCGCCCTTAACCCTTAATAGGTTTAGATTAAGGGTGGAGTGTCACTCTGGTTAACCCCTCACTTAGCATTGGATTAGGATAAACTCCACAACCCACCTGATTAGAGAATGGTTAACTCATAATCAATCAAGCAGTCACTATATAAGTAAAAATACAGAGTGCGGAAGCGATAAATAAATGACATCCAAGCATCATAATATATATAAGAAGAGAAATATAATTCAGAAAAGTAGTATAGTGAAATCTGAACACACAGTCATAGGTACCAGTATTATTACATTAATTAAAGTTTAACAAAATAAATGTTCAAAGTCCACTCATCCTCACAGGCAGTAAACGACTAGATGTCTTCTGTCCCCAACTGCTGCGCCTCCTCTAAGTAAGGCTCCTCCTCGGGTGCAGGCTCCTCAAACTGCTCTAAGCCTGACATTGTCGATTTCACAATGTAGGGCCCCAGCCAAAAAAAGAGAAAATCTGGTTAGATAATTGTCTAAGTACATTTTAAGCTGAATTTTTAATAAGGTTATATAATATCACCATTTTACCATTTACTTTTAAGCATGATGTGTAAATACGGGAGCAGTAAGCAACACAAGTAAAAAAGCAAACTATAGATTATGCTCTATAGTATAAACAAGGCAAAGAAAATAGGCTGAAGCATGCCTCACATAACAAGTAATCAAGGAAAGGCACATGAGTGTAAATATAACTGAATAATACTGAAAGAAAAATTCTACATCATAAATATGCTGGTGATCAATTAAAAAATAATATGCCAATTAAAAATGAATAACTCAGTAGTGATATATACATATAGCAGCAAGAGTCTAACATCCTAAATATATATAAAGCAGTACAAAGAAATAGCTGACTGAAAGAAAGAATATACTGAAACAACCACAATTGCATATAAAACTATAATACATCAACTGTCATACAGAAAAGAGCTACACTAGCTCGCCAAAAGAAACTGAAGATCTTAGCACGATACGTCTAAGGCTACTCATAGCTCGATATGACTAAGCCAACAACAATCACATATATGGCCCTAACACGATACGACTATGGCTACTCCTAGCTCGATACGGTTAGGTCACCAACTATCATACCGAAATATCCTAGCACAGTACGGTTAGGGCAACTCCTAGCATGATACGGCTAGGGCAATATTCAGTCTGATCAAAAGAAAATTACTGAGAGGCAGCTCAATCACATCACTTTATTATCATTTTACTTATCTACTTTAATATTTTCATAAGGAATCTAAGGAGTCTCCATAATTTCTTAACATTTTATTTATGCATCAAATATTTTATATGATATGTTCAAAGAAAATATAAGGCACAAAAATACAAGGTATGCGTAGCAACAAATAACAAGTAAGCAAGAGACTCGACTACATATTGTGATATCATTTATTTTCTACTTAACCAGCTAACTATTCTAAGTTACACAAGTTCAGGATCACCATTTTCCTACTATCGAGTGTAACTCAGAAATTCGTCCTTATAAGTTAAAAAGGATTGGAACTGATTAAGTTCCAATCTAGTTCAATCAGATAGACGACTACAAATTAAACGAATAAATCATACGTCCTAATTTTATGAATTTAGATGTTCTAACTAAGATCTGATCAAGATCTTCTACACCTATAGATTATGGATTAAACACTACGAGATTTTATGTTTAATCACATAATCTCAACTGGATAAAACCTAAGTTCTAGGTTTTATACTATAAGTGATCTACTAGTTAAGACATATCCTATTAAGTAATCAAACTTAATAGGATAAATCTCCTATCTTAATTCTAAAGTTAAAAGATAAACTAATCAGAATGGGTTGTAAAATAAAATAATATCTAGAAACTACCAAAACCAAGATTCCACCCATAGGGTAACCCAATTTACCCAATAAATAAACTCTAACCTAAGATCTAGTTATAATCTCATGAAAGGTCCTTAAGGTGGGGTGCTTAAGACTTAGGAAAAAATTATTAGAATTCAATTTAATGACTTGTTTTATTTCCTTACATGGTACTAATATGATTACATTATTAATCCTAGTATTCTAAGATTTTAATTAAGGGCTAAAGTGCGCATTTCCATATTTAAGGTAAAATGACTATTTTGCCCCTACTTTACGGGTCTATCAACTTTTGATTTAGGGTCCAAACTGAGTTTTCTCTTTTCCAACTAATTCCTTACTGTCTAATTTGAAGATAGACATCAAGTACGTCCAATTTGGACGAGAAACGACCAAGTTATGGCTAAAATAAGGCTAGGGGTATTTTTGTCATTTCCCAAAATTTTAGAGTTCAAATCTTAAATATTATTTCTGTGAAAATGATAACATTGAAATTTTAAACTAGGTAGCTTCTTGAATTTTTGGGTTTAAAGTTAAATTGACCAAGTTATGGCCATTTGAAGTCCAAGGGTATTTTGGTCATTTTCACTAAAGTCAACTCTAAATTCTAGAGTTGACTTTTTGTCATGATGTCCAAATGGAAAAACTAATACTACCACGGTGATGGGGCCACTCTCCTGAGTATTTTAAGACCCATATTGACTATGTTTCGATAATCGGGTAAAAAGTTATGGGGTCTTAAAGAGGCCCTAAAATGTTACTTCGTTATACGTACCATAAACGAAATTTTACATTATGCCATTTGATCCTAAATATTTTTTTGAGTATTTTAATACCTATATTGGCTATGTTTGGATCATCCTATAAAAAAGTATTAAACTTTTAAGATTTACTATTCAAAAATATAATTTGAATTATTTTACTATTCATCTATTCAAATTGTATTAATTTACTGTTCATTCCTAAGATTTTTATATTAAATTTTTTATTTTAAAATTAATTTACTGTAGCAAAGTAATTAGTGCTAATTACTTTTTAATTAGTCTTAATTATCTGTTAATATTAAATTAAATATAATTAATAAGGCTTTACTGTTCAAAAGTAATTAATTATCCTAATTACTGTTTATGATTAAATTAACAGTTAATTAATCCTTAATTAATCTCTAATTATAATTATTTAATTATGGTTACTGTTCAAAAGTAATTAGTACTAATCATACTTTAATTAACCACTAACAGTAATTAATTAGGGCTAAACAGTAACTAACAGTAACTTAATTAATTTCTAATTAATCAACAGTGGGCCCCACTGACACGTGGCACCTTCAGAGGCTGCCACGTGGCACAGTGGACCCCACGGGCTGCTGACTCAGCACAGCTGACTGGACAGTGGGCCCACCTGACACATGGCACTGCCAGAGGCTGCCACGTGATACTGTGGGTCCCACGGGCTGCTGACTCAGCTCGGGTGACTGGACAGTGTGCCCACCTGACACGTGGCACTGCCAGAGGCTGCCACGTGGCACTGTGGGTCTCACGGACTGCTGACTCAGCTCGGGTGACGGGGCTGTGGGCCCCCCCCCCCCACTTGACACGTGGCAGTGCCAACGGCTGACACGTGGCCGGGTGGGCCCCACCCGCGCTGACGCGGACCCGACCCGAACGGGCCTGGCTCGGGTCGACCCGGCCCGGTCCGGAAGTGCGACCCTTCGCCTTCCGGGGATTCAGCGGACCGAACCCAGTCCGCTTCGGGGAGCTGGTGCGCCCGATCGGGTGGGTTTGAGCCCAATCGGAACGGTGAATGTGTAGATAACATCCTAGTCTACCTATCCTACAATTATTGCAACGATCGAACGTTAAACGAGGGAGATCGGGGTACCTGAAGTTCGGATCGGCGAAGGTTTCGGCGGAAAAAGAGGGCTGACTTTGGGGCTTGATTCCGGCTCGATCCGGGCTCCGATCGGTGCAAACTCGGAGCCTAGGGGTAGGCCGAGGTCTTATAGACCGGACGGCGACCTCGCCGAGGTCTGGATGCAGCCGGATTGGCCAGAAAACGCGACGGGCCGCCGCGTGTCACGCGGGCGGAGTCGTCGAGGAAGACGACTCTGCAGCCGTTGGATCTGGGCCGATCCAACGGTTCAGATGGCGCCGTTAGCTATAGTTGACGGAAGTTTAAATAGTTAACGGCACGCCATTAGCTATAGTAAAAAAATAATATTTTTTTTTTTTTTTTTGAAAAATTTTCAGAAAAATTTTTGAACATATTTTTCCTAGCTAAATTGGGGTCAAGGAATCCAATGGCACAGTCGGATTTTTGATCCGACAAGTATTTTGATACCTCGATTTCCGTGATATTTTTATTATTAAAATATTCGTCGAAATTTCGACGACTTCCGATTGACACGAAAACTTCACCCCAAGCTAATTTGGGGTCATGGAATTCAATGACGCGATCGGGTTTTTGATCCAACGAGTATTTTGATACCTCAATTTCTGTGGTATATTTATTATTAAAATGTTCGTCAAAATTTGACAACTTCCGATTGATACGAAAATTTCACCCCAAGCTAATTTGGGGTCAAGGAACGCAATGGTGGTGTCCGTTTTCCGATCGGAGGTCAATTTAAATAGGTCAATTGCTAGGGTTTCCGAATTTCTAGAAATCAAGATTTAATCCAAATTGACTCCTGATTAAGGCTAAGTTTAGGAGGTTGATTTCATTGACCTACTTAGCACATTTTAATTGTGTTTAAGACTTAGGATTAATCCTAATTATCTAAAGTAACAACTTGGGTTGTTACAGGGGTCCCAACAGTGGTTCAGCCTTGGTAGCCAATGGTTGTGCGCGCACGAATCACGGCACAGGATCAAACGGCGCCGGATCATATCGCTAAGATTTCACGTCGCCCGTCGGATCAGATAGATGATCCCACGATCGGTAGTGCGCTCGCAGTCTGTTATTTTAGATCACCATCAAATCGTTAAATCCCAACAACTTTGCGGATCAGACGGCTGAGGAAGGATCCCAGCTATTCATCTTCGTCCCCGCTCGACCCCCAGCCCGACCGCGAAGATTTGCAGATTTTTGCCGCGTCAGTGTTGTCTGTCACTCGCCTACCCGATTCTGCAGGCCGTTAGCCTCTTCTCCATTAGTGGCCGAACCTTGGGTGCGGATCGAGATGGTCGGGCCAATCCAAATGAAGAAAGCTGAGTGAACCCTTTGGCTCGAGCCAAATGCTCGAACCTCAGCCATGGTTTCCACCCCTAAGCTTCCTCGACCTATAAATAGCCGTCCCCTAGCCCAGTGAACTCCTTTGATCACTATAATTCTTCCAATCTCTCATCTCCCTCTCGGTCGATTTCCGTTGGAGGTGCTTGTTGTTCCATGCGATTCCCCGGGCTGCGATCTGCTGATAGTGGGCATGGTTTGGTGTTCAAACCCCCAGGCTATAGTTGAGAGCTCAGGAATTCTCAGTGACCTGTTGAGGTGCTCATATTGTCTTCTTTCCAACTGTCAAGGTACAACCCTTTGACCTCTTCTATGTCAAGCTAAGTTCAGCTTGGTTAGCTCTTGTGGCGGCCGCCCCCTAATCATCCAGATTAGGGTGTGGTCGTCACTTAGCACATTCTTCACTTAACATTTTATTAGAAGTTTAAGACTTCAAACCAATCTTAAGGGAAAGATGTGCTTTTACGAATAAAGCAAATGAGAACAATCATTTAATGAGTATACTACATAATCAGAGTGCGGAAGAAAAAGAACAAACTATAGTAACATCCATCCATCTATAATGAAATACAAACATCCAACTTAGAATATAGAAATGCAGGAAAAGAAAGTACAATTATCCTGTATTATTACAAACAGTTAAAGTTAAAAGAGCTGAATTATAAAATAAAGTCTTTTATTATAACAACTCAGGTTGTTACTTAGATTAATTATGATTAATATAAGTCGTAATTAGAATTCTAGTACATTAAATAAATCATTTAGAGCTCTTCTTTAAGATCTAGGTCAAATCAAGAATCAACTGGTTCGAATTTGGATTTTTTAACAATACCAAAACCCTAAAAATTGACTTTTTAATTAGACCTTAGATTGAAAATTCGACTTCGCCATTGCATTCACCACCCATAAATTAGCTAGGGGTGAAGTTTTGGATGCATTTGGAAGTCGTTGGATTTTCGTCGAATATTTTAATATTATTTAAATACCCCGAAAAATTAAATAATCAAATACTTGTCGAATCAAAATTCCGAGCGCGTCATTGTATTCCTCACCTCTCAATTAGCTAGGGATGAATTAATGAAAATTTTTAGAAGCTATTTAATGGATAATTTTTAATTAATAAAATTAATTTAAAGCATATTTAAATAATGACATATATATTAAAACAATTAACGATGTCGTTTGCGTCGTTTCTTCCTTCAGCCCGTGCCGTTGGATCTGACGGTACGGGGCTGGCCGTTCGATCAGTTGATCGAACGGTTTTTACGCATCTTCCCCGAAGCTCCCGCGTGGCAGAGGCATCGACGCACGGCACGCATGTTTCTTCCCCGCGCGTCAAATGACCGCTTAAACCACCCATATTTTCTCTGTTCGACTTCCATTAATCAAGCACTTTGGACTAAATCTGACGGCGAGCTACAAATCGATCCACCGACGGACCCCTAATTCCTGGATCGCTCATCCTAAGGTACCACGTTCTCCCATATAGTACATTTCGATCTTACAATTTACTCAATCAACGATTTCAATTTACTTTCGAAAGTCTAATTCAGTATTTAGATTAAGCATTGTCTGGACAGTTTTAGCTGAGAAGTGTTCGATCAAATTTAGAATTCATATAAATTTATCTTCATTTCGGCTAACTTAGGGCATCAGTGTTTGCGATATTAGGATAGTCCATTTTTGTCAATCTTAATACATATCGATAGGTTTCAGTAAGATTCGTCGATCGGCACCCTAATCTTGCAGGTTGAGACTCCGTGTGATGAGATCTGAACTGCCCTAAGTTGCAACTTGCGGCATCTTTTAAACGAAGAAGAAAGGTGTTCGGGTCGGGCCCGGGTCGACCCGGGCCCGACCTGTCAAGCCCAGCATGCACTGTTGGCGTGTGTGGGTCCCGCACTGCACAGATCACCTCCGATTAATCATCATGGTGGGCCCAGCACTTGACAGTCAACGTCCCGTTCTCCTATCTTGAGGCGACACGTAGCATGTGGGCCCGCATGTCATTTTTAGTCTGCAAAAAATTTTAGTTTAATTATTTATATATAAATATAGAATATATTAGAATGAATAACATTCATTTAAACATAAATTAAATAAATTAAATTTTCATAAACTTTAAACCCTAATATCTTGAGAATTATAGATCCAAATATAATAATTAAATATACTAAATTGATCATAAAAATTTAAAGAATATTATGGAGCTATTAATTTTCCATTTGGAGCTATAAACCATATAGTGACATTTTAGGATATTTGAATATTCTCAAAACATCATAAACGTCATTTAACCATATCTTTGCACGCACTAATCCAAACATACCCAATATGGGTCTCAAAGTGATTAGAAAACCCTAAAGATTAATCTAGTAGTATTCACTTTGCTATTTGGATTAGATTTAGACTAATCACATTTAGGACCTAATCATAATTAGGTTAAATAACCCTATAACTTCAATTGACCATAATTGGGTCAATTAAACTCTAAATTAGGTGATCCAAATATCTATTTTGATCAAGAGAACCTAATTATCAGTAATCTACAAAAATATTTAAGATCTAATAGTTAGATCTACTAATCAACCCTAATTATTCTAAAACTTAATTAGTAAAGATTAGTAAATTTAATGATCCAAACTGAATGATTCAAGTTTCAGAGAACTTCTAGTGTATATTAAAACCTAATGGTGTGATTAGTTTAGTGATTTGGTGATTAATTTCACTAATTACTGACTAATCACTCTAAACCCTAATTAGGCCATAACTCAACTAATTATAGTCCAAATTGAGCCTACCACTAGTCATTGTTATCAGTTGATCATGTGTGATCTACAACCACTAAGGACACCAATTAGAGAAGTTAGGATTTTGAGCATTAATTAGAAACCATAAATTACTATTTTACCCTTAAGCTTGTATTGGCTATAACTTGGCCAATACTTATCAGAATTCAGAAAATTTAAGTTCTATGGAAACCTTAGATAGTAAACAACAATAAAATAAAATAAAATTTAGATTTTATTTAGCCAAATAACCAAAATACCCCTATTAGTCAAATTCATTAATTTGATCTTATAAGACTTAATAATTACTCAAAATTGGTGTAATTACTGTCTACTTTTATATTAGGCAATAAGAAACACTTTGCCACTAAAAAATCTAGATTTGGAACCCTAGATCAAATTTTGATTTTTTGAACTCTTAAGTAGGGACAAAATGATCATTTTGCCCAAAATTAGAGTTTAATATTTTAAAACTCTAAAATTACATTTTAAGTATTACAAATAGTAAATAAAATGATTTAGAACAGAAATTAGGTGAGTTTATGTAACAACCCAAGTTGTTATCTTAGTTAATTATGACTAATCTTAGTCTTAAATATAATTATAAGTGCTAATTAGGTCAATTGGAGTCAACCTCTAGGGCCTACCCCAAAATCAGGGATCAAATGGATCGAATTTTGATTTTTGAAAAATCCAGAAACCCTAAAATTTGACCTACCTAAATTGATCTCGGATTGGAAAACGGACACCGCCGTCATTGAGTTCTTTAACCCCAAATTAGCTTGGAGTGAAGTTTTCGTGTCAATTGGAAGTCATCGAGATTTCGACAAATATTTTAATAATAATTTAAATACCCCGAAAATCGAGGAATCAAAATACTCGTCGGATCGAAAATCTGACCTCGCCATTGCGTTCCTCACCTCTCAAATTGCTAGGAAAAACATATTTAAAATTTTAAAATTTTGAAAAAAAAAATTATTTAATTAATTACTTAACAGCGCCATTAAATCCTTAACCTTACCGTCAGCTGTAGCTGACAGCGCCATCGTAGCCGTTGGATCTGATCCAAATCCAACGGCTACGGGGCCGTCTCCCTCGGCCCCGTCGCCCGCTCGCCACGCAGCGTGCCTACCGCCCCTCCGGGCCAACCGACGCCCTCCCCGGCCTCGTCGAGGTCGCCGACGCGCCTATATGGCATCGGCCGAGCTCTGGGCTCCGGGTTTGCGAAACCCGAGCCCGAATCGAGCGAACCTGAGCCGAGCCATCCTTCACCGTCGATCAGGTACCCCCCCCCTCGAACTCCCCTCGCGTTATTTTGATCGGCATTTTGACGCCTGATTATTGTAGATTTTAGGATGGATTGACGATCCACCGGACCTGATTGAGTTCGATCAGGTTTCGATTGACCCAAATCGGGGCTTGAACCCTACGGGTTCCGCCTCGTTTGCTCTTACCGAGCCCTAGAACTTAGGGTTGCCCCTAGCCGCCGCCTCCGGCCACCTCCGACGAAGGTCCGCCCACTGACGTGTAGGCCCCGACGTGGGCTACCGTCGGCTGAGCGGGCCGAGGCGGTCCGACGTCGGGAAGGCCGGCAAAAGCCGTACCCAAGCTCGGCGCCCTCGGGACGTCTCCACGAAGGAGACGAAATCCGGGCTGGGCCGGGTCGACCTGAACCTGACCCAGTCGCGTCCGGGTCCGCATAAGCTTAGGTGGGACCCGTAGAGCCACGTGGCAGTCACCCGGCAGTGCCACATGTCAAGTGGGGCCCACAGCCCGAACCCGCCTCTTCGGCTTCGGCCGTGGGGCCCACTACGCCACGTGGCATCCACCCGGCGCGCCACGTGTCCGGTGGGGCCCACAGCCCGAGCCCGCGTCTCTTTGGCTGCGGCCGTGGAGCCCACTGTGCCACGGGGCAGCCACCCGGCGCGCCACGTGTCCGGTGGGGCCCACAGCCCGAGCCCGCGTCTCTTTGGCTGCGGACGTGGAGCCCACTGTGCCACGGGGCAGCCACCCGGCGCGCCACGTGTCAGGTGGGGGCCCACAGCCCGAGCCCACAACTCTTCGGCTTCGGCCGTGGGGTCCACAGCGCCACGTGGCAGCCTCTGGGCCCGACACGTGTCAAGTGGGACCCACTGCCCGAGCCCCGCGGCTTTTCGGCTCCCATGTGGGGCCCACAGTGCCACGTAGCAACCTATGACAGTGCCACGTTCATCACTTTGCTAATAAAAAATTTTACACACAAATTTATATTAATTTAACTTAGCAAGAAAAATAAGTACCACATATATCATGAAATATATTCATATATGCTAATTTAATTACATACTATTTGCTCTTACTTGAAACTTACAAATTTTATTAATTTAATTTTGTACTTA
Source organism: Gastrodia elata (assembly GCA_016760335.1). Lineage (NCBI taxonomy): Eukaryota > Viridiplantae > Streptophyta > Magnoliopsida > Asparagales > Orchidaceae > Gastrodia > Gastrodia elata. The sequence goes on along the minus strand of CM028670.1, from coordinate 102,105,690 downwards.
TTAGGTTTACAAATTTAATGATTTAAGTATATTGCCAATATTTGAGATATTGTCAAAAATGGATAATAAATAATGATTAAGTAAAAATGTGATTCCACAAAAGTTATTTACAATTTGTACATAATATAATTTTATGTTTAAAACGGAGCTAGTTCGTTATCATCCTGCTTTGAAAGATATAAGAGTCCTATGGCTATGCATACGAGGGGGCTATCATAAGTGAATATATATATGTTATGTTAGAACCTAAATTATGACAATCAAATGGACGTGCTTGATTCCTCAAGATTCGATAATTGCTCGCTCGAATGATATTATTATTATTTATTCATTTTTGAGATATATATATATCAATTTTTATTATAGTATGACTTACTTATGACATATTACTTTTATTGCTGTTTTAATAATTGTTCAATATTAATTTACATAAAAAGCCATAAAAATTATCAAAAGTGGTCATATTATCTCTTCAATCCTCATTACTTTGCATTCTTGCATTTTACAAATTAAATTACATACTTTCCGCTTATATATATAATGTAATTAATGATATCAAAAAGTACTTAGAGTTTTCCTTAATTCAACTTGAGGTTTTCATTGTAAATTCCAGATCATGACGATGTTGAAGAACTAAAACGATACTGAATAATCAATAGCTACAAATTTATTTTATTATTTTCTTATTGTATTTTAAATAGTAAATAAAAATTTACTCTTGTGATTGCTGCTATATTTGCAATGCTTATATTATTATTCTAAAATATCGACTACAATCATCGACAAGTTCGAGTGACGCCATCCCAATCCCCCACCCCTGCTGGGACCAGTATTGGGGGATGTCACAAGCAATCTTAAGTTAAGAAATATAAACCATATGATTAGAGTTTAATCTCTTAAGTCTTAATCTCGATTGTTTATATCAAGACTAATTTGTAGTAAAGAAAATACAAATTAGGACGATTGATTTGACAATTTAACTTTAGCAGACAATATTGTTTTGATTAAACTATAACTTCATATAAGTTTTAGTGTTTCAATTATAGGATCATGAATTTGAGATTTTATTGAAGATATTGAGCTTATATCTTCTTGTAATAGTTAGAACTGATAAATTAAAAAATAATAAAATTCTAATTTTCAATAGAACTTTCGATTTAACTAGAATATAATATTCCCCATGACTGCATGACCTATTGGACAATGAATTTGGTGAGCTTGTATTTGAGAAAATGATGAATGATGATTTAATTGTAATAATAATAATAATAATAATAATAATAATAAAATTAATATTAGTAATAATAGGTGTATAACAATAGTAATAATATACAATCATAGTAAATGAACTACATTAGTTTATTTTTTTATTTAAAATAAAAATCCCTTATAAAAAAGGGAAAATTTAATAAAATATATTAAAATGAGCAAAAAAAAATCACAATATTGAAATTATTTCCGCATTTAAAACAATTATCATAATCCCTGTTGTGATGAGAAAATCTAAAACATTATTAATAACTATTTAAAAAAAAAAGCGTTACCAATATTATATTCAAATTAAATGGTAAAGCTTTTAAATTAATATTTTAGATTCGAATTTAAAATGTGATTATATTAATTTTTTGCTTAACAAAACCCACGAAATTTATTTATCCCCCGAAGCCGAGCTTCCCTCCATTAAGACCAAGGGTTTAGGCTTTAGCTTCGTCGACTGGCACCCGTTCGCCCCACCATTGCTTGCGGATCTTCATGACTTCCTCATCCACCCCACCATCCTCCTCGAGCTCGTACTACGAGATTCCATGGGTCGAGAAGTATCGCCCTACCAAAGTCGCCGACGTAGTCGGCAACACCGACGCGGTCTCACGGCTCCAGGTTATCGCGCGTGATGGAAACATGCCCAACATTATTCTATCGGTAATCCTGTAATTCAAACATACGTATATACTGTAGTAAAACCAATGAACAGCTTGCATCTCATTATAACCATATTCGAATGACCAGGGTCCTCCGGGAACAGGGAAAACGACAAGTATTCTTGCCCTAGCGCACGAGCTTCTAGGGCCTCACTGTAAGGAAGCAGTTCTCGAGTTGAACGCATCCGACGATAGGTGAGAACTATTGTTGAATTTTGAAGCATTTGGGCTTTTCTGACACGGTTAGTTCGAGTCTCTGAGATTTCTTGTATGTTGATTAACGTCCACAGAGGTATTGATGTAGTGAGGAACAAGATCAAGATGTTTGCCCAAAAAAAGGTGACTTTGCCATCCGGCAGGCACAAAATAATAATTCTCGATGAAGCTGACAGGTAGCACGGAGGATGAATAAGTTTTGGGTCTCTAGTATTTCTTTCTAAGGATAATTACTTGCATGACACTTATATCTTGGGCATTTTGCATATCTAACACTATTATATTGATATTTACAAAACTAGAACACAATCATAGAATCTGATTAACTATGAGTAGGAGAGGTTAAGTGAGTTATAGTTTTAGTATAATAACTAATTTTTGGGTGGGAATTTTGTGAGATTTAAAAAAGGGCTTAGATATGTAAAGGAAAGATTCGAGTGCTATACATGAAATCATTTTTTTATTTTGTTCAGTTCTATATGATTAATTGCCATTGGTTTATATATTGGTGTTTGTTGTATCCAGCATGACATCTGGTGCTCAACAAGCTTTGAGGAGAACAATGGAGATTTACTCAAACACTACTAGGTTTGCTCTTGCATGCAATACTTCATCTAAGATCATAGAGCCCATCCAGAGCAGGTGTGCCCTTGTTCGTTTCTCAAGATTATCTGATGAAGAGATAGTTAGTCGTCTTCGCATAGTGCTTGAGTCTGAGAAGGTAATGTCAGATAGCTTAATAAGTATGGGGTGATAATTGCATTGTTTCCAAACATGCTCATCATAAACGTCAATTGAAGATAATTAGAACATTTTTTATTTTAATTCAGTGTTTTTCTAAGATCAAATAACAATATTTCAAGGCATAAAAGTGAATAAATTGCATCCCATTTTAACTTTAAACATTGGCACATATATATATATATTTATTAAACATTATTATGGATTTTGTTGGAGATACTATAGTTTTTTGAATAGTTGATCATGAAGCTATTTTTGGAAAAAGTTGTTTCAATATGTCGTGGCTAAAGTAATGGATATTGCTTGCGCTTCCATTGATCCAATCATAATAGTGCAATTCTCTTATCTGCTTATATTGATATCAAAAGTAATCTAATGCCCTAAACGAAGTAAAGTACAAAAAAAATTCATATGATTATTTTCAGTAAAGTGTGGGATGTGAGTTTATTGATAAATTGGCTTGCTAAAATTGTTGAAAACTTTAAGTAAAGTTACTTAGGGTTTGATTTGTAGGAATTGAGGTGAAAGTTAATAATTGCAAAATTCATGCGTTTGGTTTAAGGTAATTAAATTGCAATATATGTTTTTGTGGGGGAATTGAACTCCTATGCTTAGGACAATTTTGACATATTCAAAATATGCCCAAATTGAGGGAATTCCATTTACATCGAAAAGAAATTTCACCATGAATTCGCCCGGCCGCACAAGCTGCACTCATCTCTCTGACCCTTGTTAGATTTCAATTGACTTTTACTGAACTTTTATGTCCTTCCTATTATTGTGTTGATCGTTGGCCTTTGAATTTCCTTGATGACTATTACCGGCCTTTGGTTTGGCTCGTTGGATGTCGTGGACCCCTTGCCGGCTATTGTAGAGCCTCGACAGCATGCGAACCATCATGCACATCTGCGGAATTTGCTAAGAAAATTTTTTAACAATATTTTCTTATTCCATTAAACAAACATCAAAATTTAACTACATCGTAAAATTTTACAACATTCAAAAAATTTATTTACACTAAATTTATTTTACAATAATTTAGAGAAAGAAAAGATATTTACGTAATTTTATTGAATCGAAAAGGCTTTTAATAGAGTAGTAAGAGAAGTGTTTTTGAGAGATTTGGAGAGAAATGATATTTGTGTTGCATATATTGATGTTATTAGAGATATGTATAATGGAGTTGTAACATGTATTCGTTCATAAGGTGATTTGTCTAATGATTTTCCTATTACTATTGATTACATCGTGATACAGCTTTCTATCCATATCTTTTTACTTTAATAATGGATGTTCTTATTGAGCCCATTCAAAAATAGGTTCCTTGGTGCATGTTATTTGAAGATGATAAGATTAAGGATTGAGTTAAAACAAAACTTGAGTTGTGGAAGATAGCTTTAGAATATCAAGGTTTTCGTTTCAGTAGATGGAAAACATAAGATATGAAGTGCGAGTTCAATTGTATTAGATCCCAAATATTGAGGGTATAAATATTGAGGACCATGTTATAAAAAAGTGCGAGAGGTTCAAATTCCTTGGTTTAATTATTCAAAATAACAATGAAATAGAGAGCGATGTGATTAATAGGTTTCAAGATGGTTTGGATGAAATAGATGAGCACCTTTGGAGTGCTGTGCTATAAAATATCCCACTCAAAATTTAAGAAAAAATTTATAGAGCAGTTGTACAATCAACTGTGTTATATTGGGATGAATGTTAGTACACAAAGAAGAAACTTATCGATAAAATACATGTTATAAAGATGAGTATGCTTAGGTGGTCGAGTGGGTTTACTTGTGTGATGACCCATGTTAGGTTAGTAACAACCAATCTAACATTGGTGCATCTTTCCACAGGATTATATTGGCGGTTAAGCAAAATGGCATTTAAACAACATCCAGAGATATACAAGAAATAAAAATATCATTCATTAAATATAACATAACATTATCCAGAATATTACATAATTGATATTATGCAAAAATAAATGATTGTCTCTTGGAAAGGTAAAGTTAAGGTTTTATTCTTTTAATATGCACCATGATTTTTTATAACACCCTTAAGCCTCCTCCACCTGTACCTGTTCTGGTATTATAGAAATAATATCTTATTGCACATTCTAAGTACATATGATATTAAATATTATACTTTAAATGAAAGAGGAAAGTGTAAGTGATATGGTAATAATTGTAAAAAAATATGGTTAAATGCAAATAATAATCATAATTCCTGCAAATAAATATTACTTTTCCATGGTTATGTCATATACCAAATTTTCAAAGATAATCAATAATTGTATAAAAATTCATATTTATGTTTATGTTTTGATGTCATAAAGCGATGTTAATAGTTCTGGTGGGTAAAGCTAGAACCTTGAGGCTGGGTTCAATAAAAGCATGTCTTTCATCTAAGCCCCCTAAAAGACTCAAGCTGCACCCTTATGACTTCCGATGGACTAGCGCTGTCCCTAACATATTCAGCCACTGTTTTGAAACTCTTTGCAATATTCACAAGATACATAAACATCATTTTGTTTCTTTTACATCATTAGTAGTAAAAATAACACATTTAATAACAACACGAAACAAGCTCAAAGGGTTGCTTATGCATTAATAAATGCAAATAAGAGTATAAAAAGTAAAATCCAGTGTATTTTTGTGTTTAACTTAATAAGGAGAATCACTCACAAACTTGATGTGTATGCAAAAGTTATATTTAAAATCTTATTAAACTTTGCAATTACTTATTTATAAGATTAAAACTTATATTCTTATTCCTAAGCCCGATTTTAATTTTAATTTACAAACTTAGAATCTCCTTGAGAAGATTGTCTCACTCAAAATCTTAGGAAAATTTTAGACTAAACAAATGATTTCCCAAAATTCCTAATTTGTTCCAAATTTTATGCAGATTTGAATGCATAAATGTAAGGATAATGAAATTTATAGATTAGAATCAATTGTATTAAAATACATTAAATAGACTAGAAATTCCCTTCATGTTTCAATACTTGGCATCGCTGATTTGCAGATCTAAATGCAAGAATGTAACACAATCACACAATACTTTTAATCCAATATTGTAGTAGTTTTAAATCCGATTTCCATTATATTCAAACTTCATCAATATATTATCTTAAAATGTTTACTTTTAGGTCAGAGTTTATCATTATTCACAGAAGTTTTAAAATGAACAACCGTTCTAATGCTTTTACTAGACTAAGGAATTGAAAACAATTCTATTGCAATGAATATGTGGACATATCATTAAGTTAAGCTTGAGTGCAACCAAGTTATTATCTATTGAGATTTTTCTTTTTCTACAAATCTGAATATAGTTAAATAACAAAGGTTTAATTTAGATTCCTAGCATTTGCATAAACACCAAGATATTAAGGTATAGTTTCTAAATGAGGTTAGGTACATTGCATAGATTTACTTAGTCTAACACACTCATAGAAATCTAGTTGCAGGTAACATCTAGCATGGCATTCAACCGATTTATATTTTCAACATAAGTATATATATCTAGTTAATATACAACATAAATTCTGATTCATGATTCTAGGAGTTTAGGCAAAAATTTTTTATTAGTTTATCTGAATCTTGATTCCCTTCTTTTATATCATGGATCATAGAGTAATTTATAATAGAATAAATTAATGATTAAATCAAAGCGAAAATAGAATGATTTGATATTAACAGACTAGATTAGAGTTTGCTAATAACTTATTAATACAACATATATCAGATTATTGAATGATGCTACATATGTGACAATTGAAATATTAATTTCGAAGTCAAAATAACTTTGCAACCAAAATATTTCCTATAAGTTTTTGTAACCAAAATGTATGATATAAAAGGGTTAGACTGCTCCAATATTGGATCTAATTATTTTGCAAATCTATATAAAATATTTTTATATGTGAGTAGATCATATCTAAAATATTTCTATGTTCCTCGCATAAATCTTTATTATTTACTATTGTTAATATGATCTTCATTTGCTAATTAATTTGAGCTTTAACACATTTAAGTTTCTACCTTATGTAAAAATCAAAGCAGCAGGAACCGAGTGCAGAGAAATTGAGCAGAAGAGAAGGAAGTCGTGCGGGAAGATGTCAGCTGCTGAAACAATCGGGGTTGTCCGTGTCTCTATCGCAGCCTTCTAGAGTCGTTCCAGTTGGTTTCAGCGTCGCTCGTCTGCACCTCTATCGTAGGATTCCAGAGCAGTCTCCGTCGGCTTAGGTTAGCGTCGGCGGGTCGGGCTAGGAGGGCTTGGATGACTGAGATGAATAGAAGGTGTTCAAGTGTTAGTGAAGGTGGGGATGAGTCGAGAGGCCTTTCACGTGATTAAATAGGATATGTGTATGTAACACACATTTGTTTCGTGCGGCTTGATCAGCCGGGGATGCTCATAAGTTACGGGAAAGGGATTAATGGCTCATCCAGAGTCAGAATTTATTGCGGGGAACGTTGATTTCTTTCCTTTGTAATGTTCGGTTGTTTCTGTGTCTCGGTTATACCTTTTATTGAGGCAGGTAAATTAATTGTTTTAAAAAAAAATTGTATTACATTCAATTTCATAATTACTACCAAGATTATGAAAATAAATTTCCCAAAACTTCCTAAAAGACTGCTTTAATTTATCTTTTATAGCATGTTAACAAATATATGCGAGAATTTTTAACTGAAAATGAAATTCTGCAGGCAATCAACAGAAATTGAACCTAGCGGGAAAAGTAGGATCTTTCTTAAAAATGACTTGGGGTCATTGCAACTTGTAAGTATAAAATGAAAAATGAGTTTTCTTGTAGCAAGGTTGGAGTGGCTCCAATAGTGATAAAAGATAAAGAAGGTCACCTTAGATGGATCGAGCATATTTAGTGAGTAGACCGTTCAAAGCCCCTGCTAGAAAAAACGGGTTTATGAATTTTGCTTATATTAAATGAGGAAGAGGAAGATCAAAAAAGACTTGAGGTGTAACAATTAGAAAGGTTCTTTTCTATTTTGAACTTCGGGAGGGGGCTTTATTTGATCGTTCACAATGGAAACAAAGGATTCATGTAGCGAGCTTCACCAAGTGGGATAAAGGCTTGCTGCTATATTGTTGTTGTTTTTATTAGTCTACCTTGTTATTTTCATCTATAGGAATTTTGATTGATGATTAGAAGAAACGATAGTTTTTTAGGTGCTTGAAGAAGTTGTTGCAAAGGAACTTACTGTTGTTGTTGTTTGGCTGCTCTGTTATTCTGCTATGCTTCAACTATTTATATTTTACTTTTATGGATGACTTTACTTCCTTGCAGTTGTTTATATTTTTTACCATTATGCCTTCAACTCAAAAATATGGAAATTATGATGCCAAATTGCATCAAGCAATCATTTTAAAAAGTTGTTTTATATTGAAAATATAATTGTTTTTAAAAGAACATTCCATAATATTTATTTTTTTCAGATTGGTTGAATTAAGAGAAATTTTGTTTATTGATGAACAAATAACTTGTAATTGTATCTCTTAGATATTTCTGCTCATTAACTTTTTCAGCTTTTTCGCTTTCTCTCTCTCTTTGTGTTTTTTTTAATTCATGTGCGAATCTATTGGTAAACTAAGTTTATTTCTGGTGGAACAAAGGAACTATTAGCATCATATAAACTAAACTAGGGATCATATCATGATGGGTGCCTTCTCTTGTAATTGTAAAGGGCCATTGTTGTAGTGATTGTTTGACTTATTTCTTAATTGAATCCTTGCACAAATCTCTTAAAATTACCCATTTTCCCCTCCAAATACTAAAAGCCCATTCAATGACCACTTGAAGTGATTAGTGTTGTTCATTGAATACCTCCTCACAACCTCTTATTTTTTGGGTCTCTCTTGATATTTTAAGCATGATATATTTTCTTGGTATGTAAACATGTAGCCGACCCCATCTTGTGGGGATTAAGGCTCGGTGCTATTGTTGTTGATATCTTTTCTTGGTATTTGGCTTTACAAGTCCTCATTAAAGTCGTTATGTGCCAATAACATAATACTTGTTTATAAACTAATGCTATGATGTATATAATTATTACTTGGAAATGCTCAATTTGTTCAAAGCATAGTATCATTCGGATGCAATGGGAATATATACAGTAGAACCTCTCTAAATTAATAATCTCGGGACCGCCACTAGTCTATTAAGTTATGGAGGTTATTAATTAATAATCTCGGGAAGCTTGTAGGATGTCCAAATTAATAATCTCGGGAAGCTTGCATGATGTCCAAATTAATAATCTCGGGACTGCCACGGTGATACATTTAAAAGTCATCAGAAATCGTCCATTTTTCACACGCCCAACACACCCAGAACCACCGACAACAATGCCGCTTCAAGGAGCAAAGCACACCACCATGACGGATAGCATCCGCATCGGTCTTTGCAAACATCACGGAGACAACCCAAAGCTGACGCAGACCGAGTTCGTCACCTGGCTTCAGGAAACGCACAACCTAATAGTCAGCCAAGGTACCGTTTCCAACACCCTCAAACGGAAGGCAGATTTGCTCAAGCACCACACGGATGAGGCAAACCTTAACAGCAAGCGTCAGCGGGCAGTCAAATATCCGATGATGGAGACTGCACTGGTCGAATGGTTCAAAGGCCACCAAGAGCGCGTCAATATGAGCGGTGATCTTGTGTGTGAGGCTGCCTAGAAAATTCTCGACTGCCTTTATCCAGGCCATGATTCATTCAAGTTCTCCAATGGCTGGCTGGAAGCGTTCAAGAAGCGACATGGCATCCATTCGTACAGGCGTTTTGGAGTGAGCGGCAGTGTGAACACAGATGTCATTGCGGATAGCCTTCCACGCCTACACGAAACGATCGACAAGTTCGAATGGAAAGATATTTACAATATGGATGAGACTGGCCTCTTATTCCGGATGCAGGTAAGTGCATTTGTTCGCACTTGCGCCTTTGATGGCTAATGCTGATCGCACCGACAAATGTCAGGCGGATAACTCTCGAGGTTCGTAAACAAAATAAGGAACGGATCACCGTCGTTGTCTGCTGCAACGGCGATGGTAGCCACAAGCTTCCCCTCTGGATCATCGGAAAGTACGCCAATCCCAGGTGCTTCAAGAACGTCAACCGGGCAAATCTTGGATGCGAGTATTGGTACAACTCCAAAGCTTGGATGACCCATATCATCTTCTTGGAATGGCTGAAGTACTTCGACCGCCGTATGGCCAACCGAAAGGTGCTGCTGATTCTCGACAACTGCAGCGCTCATGTCCCCATCAATGGGCGTTCTGACCGTATCACCCTTCGGAACACAACGGTTTTGTACCTTATTCCCAACATTACGTCAAAAATTCAGCCGTGCGACCAAGGGATCATCCGCAACTTTAAAGCTTATTATCGCTGCCGCTTCAACCGCCTTCTTCTTCAGCATCTGGATGACAAGGTTGAGCAACCAGAGAAGATTGACGTCCTGCAAGCCATTCAGATGGCTGTGCCAGCCTGGGCTACAGAAGTCAACCGTGAAACTATCCATAATTGCTTCCGCCATTGCAAGATTCGGTCAGAGCCAGCTGGCACAATGCCAGTTCAAGAGGACGAGCTTATGGATAATGGCGTTGTTGAAGAGCTGGTGTCGCAGATTCGCCAGTTTCGCTATCTCAATCCGATGGACATCGGCAACCTGCTGGATTGCCACGCTGAGCAGGAGGTGACCTTCGTCCCGGACATCGACGACGTCGTCGAGAATCAGCTGACGACGCTGACGATGACAGCCAGGAGCACCCAAAGATATTCCCAGCCGAGGCGCAGAAAATGCTTCAGACACTTGAAAGATTCTGGATGCAGCAGGAGGCGGACTCCCAGGAATTCATCCTTTCTCTCCAGCGCATGAAGGACAAGCTCAGCAAAATCCGTGTAAACCAGATGGTCCAGAAGGATATTCGACAATTCTTTAATAGTTCCTAGGCTATTTCCATAGTGTTCTTTCACATTTTCATAGTACCTTATGTAGGGAATATAAAATTTTGAAATTGTCGGGAACGTTCGTTACAATTAATAATCAAATAACAGAGGTTTATTAATTGATGCAAAGGACCGAGCTCGGGACCGACCCATATTATTAATTAACAGAGGTTATTAATTTATGGAGGATTAATTTAGACAGGTTCTACTGTATAATGGTTCTACTGTATAATAGACTTGGAGTGGCATGTTTAAAAATTCAGCTATAGTGTGCAGATCCGTTCAACCTGCCAAAATAAATTTGAAGCACACATTGAAATCACTGATAACTATCATATTTTGTGTTGTTGATTATTTCATTCCAATGTATGCCATATGCTTACCCAAAACTTTAGTGTCAATGTGTGTAATCCCTAGGTCATTTGGACAAAGGACATTAAAATTTTCCGTTAGAATTTGTTTTCGTCAAATTTCCACTTATTTCTGTTATGTGCTATAACAAGAATGATTTGTTATTGTTTTAGGAGGTTTTGGAAATTCATTATACCCAAATATCGCTGAAGAAGTTTCATTATTTTCAAATTTGCTATTAATTAATTGATAATTAAAATTCAATTAATAAAATATCTTAAATTTTTAGCCTTATTAGATAATTCAATGGTTAGTCAACTTGTCTTAATAAAAAGGCGTAATCTTTTATTATGAGCACTCTCGCTCATGGTTTCTATTTTCCTTCCCTTCCGGTCTGAGGTAATTCCGGTGCTTGCCATTCTTGTTGTGAGGACCCGGTGCTTGGTCAGCTGGAGCAGATCCAGCACCGGTTGTGGGGAATAAAAAATTCTCTGGCTGTAGGATCATATTGAGTGATTTAAGAGACAAATATATAGATATCAAACATAACTCATTTATTCATTAATTCATAAGTCTCTTGATTACAAGGATCAAAATAAAAAGTTACAAATTTTTAAAAAGAGTAAAAAAGAGCGATAAATCAGCATGAAGCAGTATCAACGTTGCTTGGTTCTTAGCGCTTTTCTTTTTGGACGAACTCTTGATCTGAGCACGTTTCAAAAGTGCGGGGCATTTGAATACCAGTTAGTTGTGAAACTAAGTATTGATAGATGTCATCTTTACAAATGTTAAATAATAAGCAAAATAATTAATAATTTGATAAGAAATAAAAGCTGTATAAATTTATCCCTGGAAACTTGTTTCAGTTGCACTGAAATTTTAGCATAAAAGTAATTGCAGTCACAAAAATAAATACAGAATTTTGGCATTTGATATCTTAGGCAAAATATGATTTTGTTGGGCAAGTACAAAATTGAGAAAAATGAGAGTTCATTTTTGTGTTCCATATCCCAACTCTCCTCTATACCTGCCCCCTCAAAGGCTTATCAGTATAGGCTTCTTATTACTCATGATTTCTTATGACTCCCGATATCGGACAGTCTCGTCCTAGCAATTGTCTTATCAGACTAAAAATATATCAACATGGAACCCTTGCTACTCACTTATCCAAACTTGTTCATATATCATTTTATGTGACTTTTAAAAGTATTTTTAATTTGTGTGATGCTAAGCGAAAGAAACATATTAAACAAAAGTAAGGAAAAATATTTGGTACCTTGTTCTTTAAGTTCGGATGAGTGACAGTTCGCTCAATCTGCAATTAGATTTTTGATATTTTAAATGAGCATTTAGCCAATATTATTAGGAATAAATATTATCTTTTTTTCCTATCGTCCTTCTTTTGCTTTTTTATTTTTGATTGAAATCCGGTTTTTAAGTTACTTCGATAGTAGTAATATTTATTATAACGTTATTATTATGATGATAGTAATGTACGAAAGAAAAAGATAGAATAAAAATGAATGAATTGAAATTGACAAAACTGAAAATAATAGTCATATTATAATATTTCACTGTTATCCATTATGTAATTAATGAATATAATGATAATGTGAATGATGTATTTGAGATAATAAAACTATCATTATTATCATTATTAATTATGTATATAAAATAGAATAAAAAGAATGAAATAAAAAAATTTCCTTTCTTTTTTCCTATTTTTCCATCTCCTCTGACCTTCAAGATTATGACACCGAAAAACGGAGGGAGGCCAGAGGCTGGGGCAGAGGGGCGGCAGCCGGAGGCTGGCAGAGGGAGGGAGGGGTTGCTGGGGAGAGGGAGGGTTGAGAGGAAGAGAGGGGTTGCTGTGAGGGGGAGAAAAGGGAGGGATCAGGAGGGCTGGTAGGGAGAGGCTGTTGCTGTTGGTTAGTGGGGAAGGAGGGGAGTGGGGGGGTTTATATAGTGGAGGGAAGAGGGAGGGGCTGGTTGGCTAGGTGGGCCGACCATTTCTGCGCCAAAACGGTGCAGGAAAGACGCTTTTGGTGCTGAACCTTCCGCCAGAGGCAGAAGGATTTCTTACGGAATTGGGGGGGTTGCAAAAAGGGGGGGGGGAAGATAAGGAAAAATGATTTTCTGAAGGAAAAATTAGAATAATTACTTAACGTTAATTTTTTCTCATTTTTTTGCCGTTTGACGTCCAAAAATAACGAAATTTGACACCGATGTGTTTTATGATGTAACAAACACTCACGCGCCAAAAATTTTCGATTCAGATAAATATTTTATTTTTAATTAATTTCTGAAATTTGAAACTTCAAAAATTAATTGAGGTTGAACCGGCGCTCAAAAATTAAAGCGGGAGTTTCTGTTATCCGAATTCTCTCAAATTAGGGCACTTTGATCTAAACATTATTTCTATCTAAAGAAAATTTTTTTGCCCTAATTTGAAATTCCCCGGGGTTCTGATGTCTGAGGCGGGATTTGACATAATTTGAAAAGTAACGACATTGGGTCGTTACACCCGTAACCAACGGAAGCACCTCTCATAAACTTAATGCCATTCACGCCTCTTCCAATTATTGCCAGAAATTAAACCTACGATTCCCAGTATAAGAACCGTAAGCCCCATTTAGCGCAGATCCTTCCTAGAAATGCACATCCAATTTAAGAAATGAAGTGTCGTTTCCACGAGCACGGCTACTTCTCCACTTCTGAAACCGCCGAATTGAATACGACTGTTTCCAAAAAGCTTTATTTAGAGCCACTGAGCGGAATCGACGTCTTCACGAATGCCGCAAAGCCTTAGGAAGCCGCTACCTCCTCCTCAACCCCTCGACGCACAACCCCTCCTTGAAATACTAACCCTAGAGTCTGCCAAGAAGTAACGAAGACTTTGCGAATGCATTAGCATTGTCGGCCGATTCTTCGCATGATCCCCTTCTGCGCTGGACAACCGCTCTGTTCAGAATCAACGAATCATAGGAGGGACGATCCTGATTGCTCCTCCCGATCTCTCGACGCTCTCCCAAGTCGACGGAACAACCATAAGTCTGCAATAAGACGCAGACGATCGATCGAGAAGCCGACATCTTTCCGCACGACTTTCTCCTCTTCTGCTTCAGCACTCGGTTTTAATAGAGCTTCTGATATCTGTGGTACGAATTTTTGTTATGCTGATTTCAAGGATTTATTCTTGATGAAAATACGAATATCAATGAAGAATTTACTTTAAAAATATTTTGTTTCTTTATTACCTCATTTTCTTTTCAATACAACTTGAGTATTAAAAATGTTAAATTGCAGTGAAGCTAAACTTTTAAGAATTAAATCTGGAATTCATTTTTGTTTAGAATGTTAAATTTAGATATGTTTCAGTTATTAGTTTTGGAAATCACCAATTCTCTGTTTGGATATTATGGGGAGCTGTCTATAGATACAGTCAATCATTCATATTAGTTTCATTGAGATTTAAGATCCAACTGCATTGCTATAATAGATTAAAATCTATTTAACTTAGTATTTTGATGTAACCTTAGAGTTTTTGCTATTGAGAGGTATGAAATTATATTTGGAAGACCGGAAGACTAAGTGTTATGTGCTGAAGCTTGTTCAATAATAGGATGCAAATATTTTAGGATAGGATCAGAACTTTGAGCTAGAGATTTAGAATTGCTCTATAGTTTGTTATGGATGAAATTAAGGATTTTATTTCCATTATGATCAATCTGCAATCTAAATGTAATTTGATAGGTGAAGGTTGCAATGCTATTAGAAATCACTTGAATTATTATTAGAATACCTTATGCCACTATTCAGCCATGTTCAGAGATTTTTATTAATCTGATTTAGCTAGAATGTAAGATTATTATTAAGTATTCTGATCTTGAAAGACATTATGCTTTTAACCTAACAATTGAAGTTTAGGGATGAGTATAAGATTATCAATTGAGCATCAAATCCAAATTGAGTCAAACCAAGTTCAGAGTGAGTACCAATGTCATATTGAGTCCAAATAAGTGAGGATAATTAAAATCAAAAAATTCAAGTCTTAGATAGTCCAAATCTTAAAAAAAGTTTGGGTTTGAATACGTTCTAAGATCTAATTAGATAGTTTTTCGAGTAAGATAATCTTTTTAAGGAGATTCCAAGTTTGTAAATAAAAATCGGACTTAGGAATACGAATATAAGTTTTGATCTAATAAATATGTCATTGCAAAGTTTAATAAAATTTCAATTATGATTTTTGCAGTCACATTAAGTTTGTGAGTGATTCGTCTTTTTAAGTCAAACACAAAGGTACACTGGATAGTACTTCTTATATTCTTATTTGCCTTTATTGCTTAAGCATAGCTTTGAACCTGTTTCATGTTGGTATTAAATGTGTTATTTTTTTACTACTAATGATGTAAAAGAAAATAATGTTTATGTATCTTATAAATGTTGCAAAGGGTTTCGAAACAGTGGTTGAGTAGGTTAGGGACGGGGTTAGTCCTCAGGAACTATAAGAGTGCTACCTGGAACTTTTAAAGGGGCCTAGGTGAAGAATATGCTTTTATTGAACTCAAACTCAATGTTCTAGCTTTTGCCCATTAGAACTATTAACGTCGTTTCATGATATCAGGACATAAACATAAACTTGAATTTTTATGCAATTATTGATCATCTTAGAAAATTTGGCATTAACAAAATGTTAATTTGTAGGAGTTATGATTAATTTTATATTAAAATCATATTTTCCTGATTAATTTTATATTAAAAGTATATTATTTAATATTCTTTGCACTTAGAATGTGCACTTAGGAATTTCAACTGATTACATGGCAAAGGAATTTCAATTCATTCATTTAGTGTTGTAGGAACAAAATTTTGTGAGAGCCGTTGGAAGAAGAGTTCACATGTAGAAAGATCTAAATGCGCCTTAGGTGAACGAAAGAATGTGCTATTTCTGATATTAATAAACCTGTTTGGGATTAAGTACTCTTTTCAGTCCGTTTACTTTTTATTTAGATTCAAAGAGATTACTTCCATTTCAATTGCGTCGACATACCTGGATCAAATACTGAAGTTAGGTGTCAATGTGAGATCCTATTATGCTGTTTACAAGTTAAGAATGAAAAACAGTACTGAGATTATGAATTTTATCTAATTGACTTCTACTGCAGCAAACCAAACAAGAGCAACTTTATCTTAGAACCACTCTTCTTATTTCTGATCCTAACTTTATCTAATTGACTCTTAGTTTTGCCCATTCTGTCTAACATACTGATTCCTATTCTCATCACATCACCTTTATTATTTTAATGGCATCCCATCTGTTTTGGTATTAGAATTCCTTCTAACCATCTCCGTCATTATCATCTGCTGCGATGAACCGATACTCGCATTATAACCCTTTTCATATTTTCAGCACTCCAGCTGCAGTTCTATTATTCCTGCTTTAGAAAATTATCATATGATCACCCTTAAGGAGTAAAGTGCTTGTAGCAATTTTCTCATCTAAAAGCTGAGTTTCAGGTGTATATGATTTACATATGACTTTTAGAAACTTCATCTAAAAAAATAGTATGAATAAAATACAAAATTCTAAGGTATTGAATTGCTTAGGTTCTGTTTAACTGCCAATATTTAAAAATAATTCTGCTGAAGATGTTGAATTGACGACTTTCCTAACACTTACATTAGTTCAAGGTTATGCTGCCAAAAGAAAATTAATGTAGAAGCAGGGATCCTCAGTATAAGGTCAAAACAAATCAAATATCAGTAACTACTCATTTAAGAATCCTTTAAACCACTGTTTAAGTCGACTAAAAGTTTGTTTACCTACCATAATCATAGCATACATTATCTTTAGTCGCATACTTGCACAGTTAAGTTTCAAACGGATCTACTTTGAATCCTTTATTATTAAATCGAGTAATAATCTCACAGATTGGAGATGGATTGTCAATAATTATTCATTCTCACAGAAGTTGCAGTTTATACGACAGCACTGATTCTCTTTCAGATTTCATTTGGATTTCAGAACAACCTTTAATTGAAATACATCTTCATATACCCAGTATTTTGAAATATTTTACATTAAGGACCTTAGATGCAGACATTACTGAAGGTCTAAATCGTTCTTCAGGTTTAAACCACATGAAAAAATGCAGAAAGATGATTCTGAAAGTTTAAACCTTTAATTGAAATACATCTATGATCTCACTGTAACTGGATAATTTCTATTTAAACAATACTATTTTAGAACAACTTCATCTTATTCTCAATGAGATGTTAGAATTTTTGAAACACGTTTTAAAATTCATGGTTTATTACATGGGTCACTGGTCAACTTCTATTGTTTAAGCTTAAAGTTCTTTTCTGTAGGTTGAATTGGTATTTAGGAAGAAGGAACTATACATAGAACTTGTAGGTTAGGTTTGGTGCTATAAATTGAGATGCTCTCATCATAATTGGCTATGCTTCAGATTAAGTGGAATGCGTTCTCAGAACTTAGAGTAGGCTAATACTGCTTTAAACTTTCCATAGAGAGTCTCTAGATTTGAATTAAAAAGCTCTAATACACATTCAGGTTTGGAGTCCTACTTAAGTCCGACTTCTATGGGATTGAGTTTGCTGCAGGTTTTCTGAGCTAATAGTCTAGTTGGTTCAAAAGTAATCGAGATTTTTTTTCTCTCTGCATCCTTAATATGTCCGACAAGGATTAATGTGAAGATCATGTAAATCTTGCGGAGCAAATTTTGGAAGAGGAAGCTTAATATTATCCTATTCATTTAAAATTTTGGAAAGATATATAACTTTTTTTTCTTTAAATATTTTTGATTTTTAAATGACATGTATTGTATAGGAACTATGAATAGTGTGAGATGAATGCTTTTTGTATTTTTCTGAATTTCATTTTTGTGATTGAATAATTGAATGTGAAAATATTTTTATTTTATAAATTTATTTACATTACTATGCTAAGCCCCAATATGATTTTGAGTTGTTAACTTTCTAATTTTAGATTAGCACGCCGGTCTAATATCGGGTTGTTGCAAGATTGGCATTGTTAAGAAGGATTCTGGTGGTTTCTACGAGGCGATGTTTTATTTCTGCTATGCCGTTTTGTTGCGGAGTATAGGGGCAGAAAATTTGGTGATGAATGCCGATTTGTTGTAAAAATGTAGAGAGAGTAGTCTTGCACTATTCACGACCACCGTTGGCACGAAGAGTTTTAATTTGACGTCAAAACTGGCATTCGATTAATCGTGAAATGAATAAATAACTTGTTGTTCATTTATATTTCATTGGAAAGACCCAAATGAAGAGAGAAAAGGCATCAATAAAAGTCACATAAGAGTGATAGCCTTTAATTCTAACAGTTGATTACAATGATTTGTTGAAGTAAATAAAGGCAGTTTATGATGTTATTCATGATATATTGATGGCAAATGTGTGGGTTGGTTGTTGGAGGAGATATGAGGATGATGTTGAGGAGCTTTTGGATAGGAACCGCTGGATGGCTTAATTGCTGATGCCAAATATATGAATCGATTGAGACTGTGGAGGAAGCGAATAGAAGCTGTTGGTGGTGGCTCAAATGGGATGAAGTTGAGACCTTTACGATTGCGGTCTTGAAGGAGGATTGTGTTTGAGCATAGGTTTTTGATAGAAAACCAGCATGATCAAATGTAATTGAACAATTATTGTTCGAAGCATGTTTATGATTGGAGATAAGATTAATTTAGATTAAGGTACATGTAATATTTGGGATTTAGATTGAGGTACAGGTAATATTTGGGATAGGGCGAGCATACGAGAAGGAATAGGAAGTAGACCATTACCGATGTTGGAGATGTGTACGGATTGACTTTTGTCGATGGTGACTTTGTTTAGTCTGTTGTAGGAATCTATGGTGGATAGGTTGCAGAGGTCCTTTGTTATGTGAGCGGAGGCGTTGGAGTCAAGAAACCAGTTGTTGTCGATGTAACCATCTGCGACAAGTACGGTGGGATGCTGAGATTGTCTTGTGAGGGATGAATCGAGGCTATGCCAACTGTTAAGGGCTTTGTGACCTCTTTTGTTGCCAATTTGACATTCTACGGTTGCACGGTGAGGATGGAGTTCATGGTGGTTGGTTGTTCTAGGACCTGAGTTATACCAACCTCTTCTCCATGGTTGTCCATATCCCCTGCCTCTTGTGTGTAGGAGAAAACTTGGTTGTTGTAGATCACGGCTTGTTTCATGTTGGCGGAAGATTTCTTCGCCGCATAGTAGGGAATATAGGTCGTCAAGGTTTATAGGTTAAATAATTGTGCGGATGGTTGTTTTGAACGCTTGGTATTGAGTCGAGAAGCCGTTCAAGGTATAAAGAAGGATGCCTTCATGATTGACGGTGGAGCCAGTTGCTGAAAATTTGTTGAAGATGTCTTTAATTTCAGATAGATATGCTAACACAAACTTTTTCTTCATGGTGACACTATGTAGGGCGTTCTTGAGCTGAATAACTTAGATCGGTTGGTTGATTAGAGTTGTCGTCCGAGGATTTTCCAAGCTTCTTGACAAGTTTTGGCATAGATTATGTAGTGGAGCATGAAGGGTGAATTGGTCGAGTAGAGGGCAGAGGAAAGGTATTGGTCAGTGAAGCTCCATGCGGTGGCCCGAGGATTAGGAATGAGGCCTCCGACATTGTCGTGGATGTGAAGTGGGGTTTTGCTGAGGGACCGTCTTAGTGGCCTTGTTGGTTATTTGCCTTGAATAGATTGAGGAGTTGTGCACTCTAAATTGGGTAGTTGTCGTTGGTGAGGAGGTTGTTGGCTAGATTCTTGATGTTGTTTATCAAGAATATGAGATTGATGGTGAGGTTAGGCTGAATTGTAGATTCTTGATGTTCTTGAATATCGTTGTTGGATTCTAGGTAAAAGGTTGATGAGGCCATAGTGATTTTGAGATAGGGGATGTTGCTAGTTCTTGGGAACATTCTTGGAAGTTTTGGAGAATCCAAGAAGTTGGAAGGTTCTTGGGAAGATGCAACAGAAGAAGTCGAGCGATTTCTGGGTAGTGTGGAGGAGAGGAGATCGAGATTGCTTCAATTGAGGTTGGCTTGGAGTTGCGTGAGCAGGGAGAAGCTCTGATACCCTGTAAGAATCAGAGAAGGTAATAGTAGAAGAGAGAAGTTAAAGGTAGAATGCAAGAGGAGAAATTAGAGAATGGAGTTTTTGATTCAATTGTTAGTGTTATCATTACATGGGATGACACACATATATATAGATTTACACATAATGAGATGTGGTTCACAGGCGCACGGGTTCGCCCAGGTGCTTGGGCCTTTGGCTGGCGCTGGCAGTGCTTGCGCTTGGGAGGCGCCCAGCTGGCGATGGCAGTGTTTGCATCTGGGTGTGCATGGGCGCCCGGTCTCTGGCTAGTACAATTATATCTTAGTACTTCTCCATGCTCAAGATGAATTATTGAAATTAATAATCTTAAATGTTTTTGAATCAAATAGTAAATCTCTCAAATTCACCTAAGGTTTTGTTCTTAGATTCTAAGAATTTAACCCAAGTGAATCTAGAAAAATCATCTACAATCATAAAATTAAATCTAGATCATCCAAAGCTCCCATGACTAATATTGCCAAACATATCCATCTATAGAATATGAAGTGGCCGTGTGGTGCTATCTAAATGAGATGAATGAAAAATACTCCTTGTTTGCTTGCCGAATGTACATGCTTCCAAAAATAAAGATTTCAAATATTCTAATTTAGGTAAATCAGTGACTAATTCTATTTTCAAAACATTTAAACATGCTTGAAAGCTAGAATGACATAGTCTTGTATTCCATAACCACAGTTTATCAATATTAGTTTTACAGCATTTTATTTCCAAATTTAATAGCAAATTTAAATTGAGTTGATACAACATTATTTGATCAAATTTTTTTAGGTGTCTTATTATCCTTCTTAAATAAAACATATTCAGCGTGAAATTCATCATAAAAACCAGCATTACACAATTGATTAATGCTTAAAAGATTATTTGTAAGCCATCTACAAAAAGTACAATCTAAATACAAAAAATATCTCATGTACCTATTTTTTGATACATTTGATTTTTATTTTTGTGCTCTCTTAATGTAACTTTTTCTTCTTTAGATTCTAATTTGTTGAATGTGCATATATCACCTATCATATACTCAAAGCATCTATTGTTTAGGTATCACATGTCTTTATCGCTCCTATTTTGAGGACTTGCCTGCATACAAAAAATCAAATATTAACAATTTGAACTCGTCTAAAGTTAGGTCCATTTTTTTTTCCTTTTATTTTTGGGTGATCTAATCAAATTTCTAGTTTACCTGAACTACACATTGAAGATACGTGATTAAATAATCCATATGTGGATCATTATTTATTTGTAAAGAATTGTTATTTTACCATATTTGTGCCGATCGAGTACTATTGGTTTAGGCTCAATTTCATTCAATTTGTTTACTAAAGATTTGCAGATAAAAAGAAGTTTTGTGAGTTCTTTATTAGGCTTAAATTTTTTGAATAAAGACCTTTATTTAGCACCTTATTTCTAACATAATTTAAATTTTTGAGCAGAATTTTGTGCTTTCATACCTTCATTTTGAATGCCAGCCAAATATTTATTTGTGTACTAAGGATTTGCAAATAAAAAAAAGTAGTGAACTCTTTATTTAGTCTTAAATTTTTTGAATAAAGACTTTCATTTAGCTCCTCATTCTAAAAGATTTAAAATTTTTTAGCAAAATTTTGTGTAATTTTACATGTTCATTTTGAATGTCAACCAAAGATTTAGTTTAGGGTAATTCTCCATCTATTACTTTATTTGATTTTTAAATATTATTATACGCAATGTATAACTATTCAAACATAGATTTAAATTAAAAATAAGTTAGCTCTTTTGTCTCTTCATTGGATGATTTTGAGCTTGTTTTGCTCAACTTTTTACCTTTAAGCATATGATTAATTCCTTTTCTTTTGATTCAGAATTGTGCACGAATTCTGAATTTACCCAAAACATCTTCTTATGTATCTTTTTCTTGTCGCTCTCCTCTCTCAATCTTAATGTTTGTCCTCAGATTCTTTTCTTCTTTCTGTTTCTTTAGTTTCAGTCTCTTCGTTTGTATGTCTTCTTTCCTTGTATTAATAGCATATAACACAATTATCAAATTTATTATTAGAAATGATAACATTGCCTTCGTTATGTTGTTGTTGCTTTCTTCCATCCTTTCTGGGCTTTTTACTCATCATCGATTTAATATTTTTGGTGACGAATACTAGTTTTTCTTTGTCAGTACTTTATTTCTCACAATGATTGTTTTTCCTTTCTCCTTTGATTCTTCTTTTAGTTCTTCTCTTTTAGCTAGCACTTGCTCATAAGCGGTTAATGAACGTAATAATAAATACAAAGCAAAAGCTTTAAAATCCTTTGTTTCCATTATCGCCTGGACTTTAGGACCTTAGCATTTTGGAAGACTTCATAGAACTTTGTTTACTTATTCTTTATTTGTAAAAGTTTTTTCCATGATATGTAAAGTAGTAATGATCCAGCAAAGTCTAAGACAAAGAAACCAATAAGAAACTAATGTGTCGGATATGCTCTTTCTACCGGTTCTTGATCGAACAAAGTGTATTTGTTTCTTTCTTTTGAATCTCAACTAAAGTCTTAGATTCTATTAAATCCCCTTTTTGATTTTTTAAAGTTTTCTTAAGATTATTATAAGCAACATAAAGCTCTTCTAACATATGTTCTAATTTAGAATAGGTTGCTCTTTTACCTCTTCATCCGAAGATTATGAACTTGTTTCTTCTCTACTTCTAGCCATTCAACAAAGGTTGGCTTCCTTTTCTTCTAACTCAGAGGTTCCTTTTGACTCGGAAATGGCTTGTAAAGCTTTTTTTTTACTTGCTCTTCTTTTTGTATCGTTCCTTTGACTCAAAGTGTTACTTTTCTCTTTCGGCTTCTTTCTTCTTTATTTAGCTTAGGGCACTTCGTCGGTTTATGCCCTTTCTCCTTGCATTCTTAACTTGTAATATCGTTGTCAAATTTACTATAGAAACTTTTACCTTTGGCTTTGTTATGAAATCATTGTTTGTAAATCATAGTTTAGTTGATCAACTCTTTTAGCTAATTGGTGTTGATGATCATGTACCTTTATTTTCTTTAAAATTCAGAGTGCTTGATTGTATTAAATATAGTAGCTAAAGAGTGAGAAGTCTCATAACGAAGGATATAATTTAGGGGCAGCTCTTATTTGTAGTAGATCGTATATACAAATTTAAACATTTGCATATATGAAAGGTACTATTTCGGATGGCCAAATAGACTATAAATTCTTTGATGTGTACATTTGCATTCTTGATGATCTGTATTAAATTTTCAAGTTTGTATATATAAGCAATTCAGCTTTCAACGGATATTAGTTCTAATTTATGCGGGGTTGTGGTAGGGAATAAGAGATTTTAAACGACTCGATAGATCTCCTCCTAGTTCTGTTGAAGATAAGCCAACACAACAAGATTTGATCTCAGTAGGAATCCAAAGTAGTTGATGAGGTCACGTGAGGTGATGCAAATCTTGTGGCCCAGGACAAGGGAGTGGTGTCACGGTGTATAAGGTGAAAATTTAGGGGAGTAAAGAAAAAATGAAGTCTAGGTTTTTTGAATATCATGTTTTTTTGTCGATCCATGTCAAAACTGATAATTAGTGCCCTCTCATTTCACTTGAATTTGGTTACTGAACAATTATTGTTGTCTTCTGGGGTTACCATAGAATTACTGTCTGGGTTGACTTTGTTAGATTCTTCCACCCAGCCATTACCTTCTTACCTTCGGCAATCTTGAATTTCTTGAGGAATAGCGCGAAATGCTGCTTCCCGCACTTTCACTTCTCATAATTCGCAATTTTACAATGCACAATAGATACCTTGGTCAATTGTAGACTGTCGGCTAACCGTTGATCAACTTTCTTTTAAGTTTTTTAGCTATCATACCATCTCTTAGGGCCTGTTGCTTGTTTTCTTCTTGGGAGGTTTGTTTAGCAGGTTCTTCTTGATTGCTAGAGCAAAGTACTTACTTTCCTGAGATTTTTACTTGACTATATAGCCAGCTGAATTGCAATGCTATGATGCAACTTTGATGTATACTCTGTTAAGAATTGAGATTCATTTATCAAAACTTCCATCATTAGTCCCTATTGACAAATTAAGCAATGCCTTCTTTGATTGATTTGTCCTTTTTAGTGCATGCGTTGCCACTTTTGCATTTCTCCTTATACCCTATCGGTTAGCTTTAATGTTATAATTACTATATAGAATTTAGCTATTTTGCTCTTATGTTATTGTGCATTTTTAGCCGTTAATGAAATCAAAAGAAGTTTGTATAAATTCTCTAAATATTGCTTCTCACTACAATTTTCTGCACATTCTCCTAATTCTTTCACAAAGGCACTATATATATGTGATCAGTTGAATAAAGTTGTCACAGGGCATCCGCATTATGAATCAAGACTACAGAGCATTTGGTGAGAGTTAGATCTAGTAATTAGCCAAAGTGAGCATTCCTACTTAAAACAAAATATAGCTTTTGTGTCTTATCGCCTAACTTTTAAAGTATATCTTGGCACTTGGTTTAACTATAAGTTGCACAATCCCATACATTGCCTTTGTTCTGTTAAACATGTTTGAATGTTAAGCTGTAAAGTTTGATGGAGAAATTTAAAGAAAAAATATCTTATTTTGATATTTATTGATTTTAAAAATAATGTATGATATAGAGAAGTTTTCTGAGAGTATTTTAAAGAAAAGGGGTTCATATGATTTAGATTAATGCTATTAAAGATAAGATGTTCTATCACATCTATGATTAACTCTAAATTTGTATCTTTTTGCATTAATCATGAACATACTAAGCACATCCAGCAGAAAGTAATTTGGTGCATGCTATTTACATGTGATAGTTTCCTTATCGATAAAACTAACTAAGGTGTTGAAGCATAATTCTGAGTTATGGAAACTGCCTTAGAATTTAATAAGTAGCTTTTCTTTTTGCTACCCGCAGAATGTGATGGAGCATTCTATTATTTTCTTTGATACATTATTACTCCCAATTTAATGGTTTGATCCATTTTCAAAATCATGTGGAATTTGCATGTATCCAGGAAGATCCCTGCAAGCTTTGGAAGCATTTGGATCTTGTGTGATATGAACCTGATTGATTGGTTAGGGACTCAATGGACTTTATATTTTCTATTATGTTTCCATTGTTCACTTTTCTAGCTAACAAAAGCTGCATCAGTTTGAATGGTGCTGTGGCCAGTGGCTACGCTCATGGGTTTGCACTTTTGTATGTTGTAGAATTCAAATCGCACTGATCATATATTTGCCTCATAAAATTCAATTTCTTCAAAAAAAGTCTGTCTGCACTTCTGTATATTAGGCCAATTACGTTGAATTACACAAATATCAGCTTGCGCTCCGTGCATCTTAATAACTATGCCTTAGCACAAGTAACAGCAATTCTATTATCCACTGCTCACAGGTCCCTTTTGTTCCCAAAGGTCTCGAGGCTATTATTTTTACTGCTGATGGTGACATGAGGCAAGCTTTGAACAATTTACAGGCCACATTCAGCGGATTTGGATTTGTGAATCAAGAGAACGTGTTCAAGGTTAATTCGTTTGATCTAAATACCCCCCTGCTTATATCATCTTCTCAATCATCATTTTTTTTTTTTGTTTATTTTCAGGTCTGTGATCAGCCCCACCCGTTGCACGTGAAGAACATGGTTCGAAATGTGATCGATGGTAAGTTTGATGAGGCGTGCTTCGGACTGAAGCAACTTTATGATTTGGGCTACTCTCCCACGGACATAATCACCACTCTCTTTCGGGTAATAAAAAACTATGATATGGCTGAATATCTTAAACTCGAGTTCTTGAAGGTATATCTGCATATGCCTAATCATCCTCTTGCTTTCTATTGCTTCTCACACACCTCGATCTGATCGGCTTCAGGAAACCGGATTCGCTCACATGAGAATCTGCGATGGGGTCGGCTCACTCCTCCAGCTGTCTGGCCTCTTGGCCAAGCTCTCACTCGTTCGGGAAACTGCGAAAGCTCCATAAAAGAACCATAGCCATTACGGTAAGCATGTTGCTAATATCTTTTATTATCATTATTTTTTGTATCCTGAAGTATTTTTTGTTAACTTAGCTGATTGCAGATGCTGATCACCTGCTTAGCCTAGTTAACGCTTTTTGCGACCAGCGTTGGGAATGCTAAGAATCGGAATGATGTTTCAGCATTTAATTTTTTCTTTAATGTATTTCTGAAATGCATTTAGTTTTAAGAAGTTGTATAAGAAAAAGTATCGTATTAGCTTAATCTCCAGTGGGAAAGGGTTTTTTGGGATCCAATTCGTAATAATTATGAAATGATATAAATATGCTGAAGTTGTCGCCAAAATGACCTTTTGCGAGTGTTTTCGTCATTTGGAATTCACGCAAGTATATAAAGTGCTTATTAAAACCGCATGCAATTCCAGATTATATGAAAAAATGGCTATTATTGTAATCCTTCGCCCTGCAATTAATTATTGGATGTCGACAAATTGCATGCAGTTTGTTGCTTTGAAACTGCAATTTAACTTATATTTCTGTGAATCTAGTTGGAATAAAAGAACCAAGTAAAATCGATAACCCAAGTATCCTAGAAATGGTATAAATGTGTTCAACAGTTGACACCAATCTCACACATTCTTGCAGCCTTACATGGCCAACTATGAAGCCTTCAAAGTGTTGTTGAGATTATGACGTGTTTTCTGAATTCCAAAGTTCAGCGTGCTCCTGCAGAGTATTCTCAGAACGGGGGCAACAAAATTGTGAGGTAATTAAGACCAAATAATATATTGACAGTTAAAAGTTTTGGGTTGTTGTTATAAATAGCATCCGACATTACATTGTGTTAGAAGGAAGCTTCTAGTAATCATTTCAAGGATTTGCTCAACTCCAAGGGAAGGTCACAATAATATTAAACGAAGATGCTGAGGTGGATGAGTAAATATACATTGAAAGATATGTTTTAGAAATGAGTCCATTTATTATAAGGTTGAAGTGGCTTTAGCTTAGGATAAGCTTTGTGAAAATTATATTTAAAGAGGGTTTGCATAAAGCATTTGATGCTCTAGTTAATAATACAGTTGACCCATAATAATTTTACATAAAGTGCAGCAAATTTTATAATTTTAAATGTTTAATAATTACTATGAAATCATAATAGCCAAACAAAATCTCTGTTGAGTGATGTGATGAGCATGATTGGGTTCAATAATAGGTCTGAGCCCGATGAGTCAGTGGGTTATGTTTTAGCCTAATTAATAAGAAAAATGCTATTTTTATACAAAAAAAATATACTCTGGTTACACATTGGATTGACACATCATCTACATATTTTAATGTATACTAGTGTGTACGTGTAGCAATACTCAATTAATAATGAACAAGGTGGCAATTAGTTACATCAGGAGTTCAGCCAGCGAATGCTAATTAATTGGATCAGCAGCATTTTGGCGTGGCTGCAATTATTTCATACTATATCGTGTTGGAGAATTAGGAGCAACAGAGCTTTAATGGGGGTTTAAACTATAAATTATCCGCTTCATTATGTCCCAACCCAAATTAGTGCACCGGAGTCGTCTTCTCTCTCTCTCTCTTTGTAATTTTCTAAATTATTAAGGATAACTTTAAAAATATTATTATTAATTATATAGATAAAAATACTTAATTTGTAATAATAATAACATTCATCCAACTAATATCTAACTACAAACCTTACGTAAACTAATTTTATTTGAAAAGTATTATTTAATAATAATTTTTTATTTCACTTAGATTTCTAATTTCTATTTTTTATGCTCTTAATATCGACAAATTAAGATACTTGTGATGGATTTGCGCAAAAAAAAAAAAAAAAAAAAAAAAAAAAAAAAGAGTGGGCCCTTCTTCTCTGCCAGCCAATGCTTTGATGGATGCTATGGACGCCTCACGTTCGTGATAGTTCATGTTAGCTAATTCGTGCATCTTTCTTTCTTATTTGTTCACTATATTATAACATTATTAACTCAAAACATAAGTATCATGCTAATTATTTAAATTAAATTACTAATTTAGCATAACACATACTCTTACTTTAATATATACATTTCTTGATAGATTGGTATGTATTTATTGTATTTTGATCAAATTTGTCATCACTCTTAATCATTTATAAGAGATGAGATTCTACATAGGACAGCAATTATACATCTCATTGTTTTATAAGAGATGAAATAAAATTCTTGAGGGAGGGAGGGAACATAGCAATTTCCTTTTTAATGAGAGTGGGTGCACAATTTATTATCTCCAACCCTAAGGAGGACTAAATTGATAACAATTTGGGCATTATTAATGAGATCAAGAAATAGTCTCCTAAGAGTTGGTGCTATCTGCTTTAGCCTTCTTGTGTTGTTCGTTGCTCCATATATGCCGCTTGGATGCGCTTCCATGGCTCGGTTTTGAGCTTCTTCTTTTTTTTTGTTTATTTTTTTGTCTGATCTTATTCTTAAGATATTCATGCTTCTGTAGCCAATAGAAATTGGTAGCACCCTCACTCTTTCAATAAATTATTATTTATTAGAAAAAAAACTTGTGTGCACTGCCGCCTCTTATGGTGTGAGAAGATAAGGCTTTTAAGTGCGCACGTTCGACAAATGGCTTTGAGCGTCGTCGGCTCTCAATTTACTAGCCTTTAAGAATTTGAGCTGTTCCATTGCCACGTGGCATTCTTTGATTCGACCAAATTTATTACCATAGGTATGACTTTTGCTAATCCTAAAATCTTATTAGTAGGAGGAAATCTCTCTCTAAAATAAAATTAAATATAAAGAGGGTAAGAATTAATTAAAATAGAAAGTGTATGATATCATGCTCGTTCATGTGAATATTATATTAATTTTTTTGTAAAATGTCATTTTTGTTTGCCCGAAAATTGAAACTCACTCGCTCAAGTTCGAGTTAACTCGAACTCTGCCCAAATTTTTCAATTGATCCTTGAGTTAAACGACTTTACTCGACTCAATTCGAGTCGAGTTCAAGTTGGCATGACTCGAATCAAATTTAAAATCGAGTTACAAAAAATATATAAAATAAAAAAACTTTAATCTCTTGGGCAAAGATTTATTTTTTCAAATAAATAAAATAAAGAACTTAAACGAGTGCACAACAAATTACCCTGCCTTTTGATTCAACCGCCTCACCTATACCACTCCGACTCTGGGTTCGATTCACTCCAAGCAATAAGAACATCCGAGTTCGAGTGCGAGCTAACTCGTTCAAACTTGAATTGAATCTAGAGGATTTTGATTCTCTTTCAAGGTTGTGAATCGTGGAAGAAAGTCAATCAAACATTTGTGGAAGGATCTATTCTCTTCATAATTCTCACGCTTTCTCAAGAGATGGCCAACAAATTTTATTCATTCACCTCCATTCCACTTGCATTAAATTACCCAATTTAACTCTTTTTTGTGAATGGATTTGGATTCTCTAAAGCTTCCAATATGATTTGTATGCTGTTGGAGGCAGATTTTCTCATTGCTGCCTAGATATCGTTAAACATTTGCTAAAGTACGTGTGAAGATGTCCACTTTATCTCCATTGCTCTACATTTTCTTTTGTTGAGCTTTGATAGCAAGACAATGTTACATGTAATAGTTTAAGAGTTGGCTCCCTAAGCTTGAGGGTATAACTCCTCAAGTTATTCCTATTAAAGTTGTTCCATCATTAGCTTCAAATTTTGGAAGGAGATCCCATATCAAAATAATATAATTTCAACTTGAAAAAATTCAGTGCTGTTGTGATGGTCTCATTGATATGCACTGATGATCAAATTTTATTAATTTTGAAAATAAAATAATTGATAATGCATAAAATTAAAAGAGTAAAACTTTAATTAAATTTACTATTTATCTATTCAAATAAATAATTTCATTATTCTTCAACTAATGCCCAAATTATAAGTAATAAGAGGGATTTTTTTATTATTATTTTTCCCTCTATTTTTAATAATAATATTTATATCTATTTGCCTTAATTTATTATTAGTCATTTTATTATAAAATAAAATAAATATATCATTTTTTCATATAATTAGTTTGTTTGCCGCTTTTCTACTCAGCTTTAACAAACTTTGATATTTATGTGAGATTTTGTACTCAAAATTGAAATAAATAAGCATAAATTAGTAGTATTAGGAGTTTGATATAGGTAGATTTTAGATCTGTACAAAGAATATGTTAGTAAGACAGACTGATTGTTGAATGAATAATGGATTGATAAGCATGGATGAATAATATATTGATAAGCACGTACAAAAGCATGTTCAATAAAATACTGATATTTGAAATATTTATACATACTTGGGCATATTATCTTCTTTTGAGAATGCCACATAATATTCATTATAATAGATTAATATTTATTATTAAAAATCACACATATATCTATGTGTGGATCGTATGACCACAAAAAAAAAAAGATGAATATTAGTTATTTGTATTTTGCATCAAATTTTATTTTTCTCTCCAATTGCTATATTTTATAAATTTCATTTGTATTTTGCTAACCACATATATTTAATTGTGAATTATGATATCTGTTAGTAGTTAGAGAAGTTTAACTGAGAATCAAATCAGGATACCTTTTATGTGTAAGATAATGTTGAATTGGAACTAATTGAAGCAAGTTAGGAGAGCGAATTACTTTATGCACGAGCTACTTAGCACATGAATATAAAATATAAATTTAGCTTGTACTTTAATTAAGGACTGATATGGGTTTGGGTTGAATGTGCATGGTATTAGTTGAATGGATGGATGATGTATGGAAACTTGATGACATTGAGTTAAAATAAGCGAATAGGATCTTTAGGTATGACACAGATTAGTATAATGAGTCAGCATGAAACGAGAACAGTTATAAATGAGAATTTCAAAACAATCATATAAGCAAAAGTGTTTATCGATTAATATTAATATTAAAGTGGACTTAAATATGAAGAGCGGCAGTACAACTAAAAAGAATGACGCGGGCTGATGTTGGGTGTAAAAGTTGGGCTTTTCTGTTTCGATTTCATCGGTTAGCGAAAATAAAGAAAGCGAAGAGTCAACCGATTCGATTCACCCTTTGCTCTTTGTTTACATTATTCCGCGCTACAAGGGAATGGGTGAGGGTGACATTCGCATTCATCTCTCTCTCTCTCTCTCCTTCCCTCCCTCTTAATATGTTGATGAAATCGGAGTCCACACACATGAGCTGTTTTTTTTCTTTCTTCCATCTCGGGTGTCCTTTCCCTGCTACTGTTTACAATTGCGCTTCTTCTTCTTGACAGTTGGCCATTAATGGAAACTGGAGGGGGCGTATAGGAACCCTTCTTCGATCCTCGCGAGTGCTCTTCGGATCAGTTCTTTCTATCAATCGTAGGCGAAGCCCTGGTCTTTAGAGAAAGGGGCCTTCTCTCTGCCCCTTTACACAGCAGTGCGGTAGAGAGGGAGGAGCGCGAGGCATTGGCTCATAGCCAAAGTTTGCGCCTTTGCCTCCTCCGCCCTCTCCATTTTCGCCTCCCTTCTCTCTTTCTAATTTAATCTTTCCTTTTATCCCCCCCCCCACCCCCCCCCCCCCCCCCCCCCCCCCCACACCCCACCCCTCCCCTGCTTTAATTTGCTTTCCTTTCTGGAGAGAACTCCTAGATCTGAGAAAATAATAATAAAAAAAAAAAAACGAGATTTTGCCAAGGGAAGAGCGTCAAAGAATGAGTTTTGGGGGTTTATTCGACACCGATTTGGCGTACGGAAGCTCGGTCTTACCTGCCGGAGTTCTCTCTCAGCCTCCTCGAGTATTCCTCTCCGGCTCCGCCGTACAAAAGCCGATGTACGGCTCCGCCGGCCTTTCTCTCGGTCTGGTGAGAACCCACTCTGCTTCTTCCGCCGTCCTCTGGTCGATCTCTTCAATCCTCCTTTAAAAAAGTTGCCTTTTTTTCCGGGTTCAAACAGGGAGAGTTAAACCAGTTAGCCGTGGCACCCTCCGCCGTCTGCGCCGGCGGTGGCGGCGCTCTGGATGGTTTGTGCCGGAACAAGGACGAAGAGAACGAGAGCCGATCAGGCAGCGACAACCTGGAATGCGGCTCAGGCGACGATCTCGACCAGGAGAATCCTCGCAAGAAGAAGCGCTATCATCGCCACACCCCTCAACAGATTCAGGAGCTCGAAGGGTAATTAATTAATTACTTAATTCTCATAACGCTCGAAAAAAATCAAAAAATTTCTTCTATGCAGCCTGTTCAAAGAATGTCCTCACCCCGACGAGAAACAAAGACTGGAGCTCAGCAAACGTCTCGGCCTCGAGACTCGCCAGGTCAAATTCTGGTTCCAGAACCGTAGGACTCAAATGAAGGTCTTTCTTCTTTTTTTTCTTTTTCTTAAAAATTTTTGATCACAAATTTCCCCTGCTTCATCCTCTGAGGATTGCGTTTCTGATTAAAAAAAGACTCAACTGGAGCGGCACGAGAACACAATACTGAGGCAGGAGAACGACAAGCTGCGTGCGGAGAACATTTCGATCAGGGACGCGATGCGGTCGGCGATCTGCGGGAACTGCGGCGGGGCGGCGGTCGTCGGGGAGATTTCGCTGGAAGAGCAGCACCTCCGGTTCGAGAACGCGAGGCTGAGGGACGAGCTCGACCGGGTCTGTGCCCTCGCAGGAAAGTTCCTCGGCCGTCCGATCCCCGCATTGCCGGTCGATCCCGCCGTCGGCTGCGGGACTGGACCGGCGGAGCGGTCGGCTCTGCTGGAGCTGGCGCTCTCCGCCATGGACGAGCTCGTGAGGAAGGCAGAGATGGGGCCGCCGCTCTGGATCGCTGCCGCCGATGCCGGCAAGGAGGTCCTCAATGGCGAGCAGTACGAGCAGCTCTTTCCTCGCTGCGTTGGAGGCAAGTGCTTTGATTTCGTCTGCGAGGCCACGCGGGAGACCGCCCTGCCTTTCATTTCCGCCGCCTCTCTTGTTGACACTCTCATGGACGCGGTAACTTCTTTCATCCTGCTTTTCAGCTTCTCTATTGTTTTCTAATTATTTCTCAAGTTTTTTCAAAATTAATTATTTATTTAGGTGAAAAGATAGTAAAATAATCGGTAGAATATATATATTTTTTCTTTCCAATACTCTAAATTTATTAATTCACTTAAAATTAATATTAATGATTAATTTATAATAAATAAGATTTATTATCTAAAATTATAATTAAAAATTCAATAAAAATTAATTATAATTTAGAAAAAAGTACTGTATATTTAAAAAGAGTATTGAAATATTTTTATTTTTTTTTAGAGAGTTCATATATATATATATATATATATATATAAATTATAAAGATTTTGAGTATATGAATATATATATAGTATAGATATTTAAAGATTTAGTAATTTTAAAAGTTTTTGAGATAAATTTGGAGCTTATATATATTTTTCAAAATAATTTGTTTTTAAGTTAGCTAAAATGTCAATTCCTCCTCATTTTCTTACCCATATTTTGTAATAAAAGATTGAAGGTTTATTCCTTTTGGTAATTTCTCATTTGAGAGTATATATATTATATATTTATAATGAGATGAAAATGTTTTTTTATTTGTAGACTAAGATATAATATATATATGTATATGCAAGTGTCACCATTTCTTGTTATCTTAAATGCAGTTATGAGATTCATCAAAACAAGAAGCATAGATAATTCTTATAATATTAAATAAATAGGCTATTTTTGAGGTTTAATTAATAATTTATTTAATAAGATAATGATAATATATTTGAAAAATCCGAAGAGTGTATATTCTGGCTTTAAGTGCTGCGTATATTGCATCGCTGTTCTATTAATGGCTTCCCTTTTTCCTCCCATCTGGAAATATTTATTTCCTGGGTGTATTTTTCCCGTTCAAACCCTACCGAAAATTTATTTCTTTCCTTGCTTTTCACCGGCTATAATAAATTTAATATCGAATAAATGTATATTTATTTATCTGCATTAATTGACTAATTAATTATCAGAACCGTTGGGCTGATATGTTTACTGGGATCATCGCGAGGGCAACCACAGTGGATGTAATTTCTACAGGGGTCGGCGGGACAAGGAACGGCTCGCTTCAGCTCGTAAGAATTATTCCAGCCACTAAACCCTAATTCAGAAGAAATTCCCAAATTTTACTTGTATGCATGCTTGTTGTGCATGTAGATGCATGCGGAGCTCCAGGTGCTGTCCCCTCTGGTTCCTATACGGGAAGTGAATTTCCTGAGATTCTGCAAGCAGCTAGCGGACGGCTCCTGGGCTGTGGCTGATGTCTCCGTCGACGGATCAAGGGACCAGCTTTCATCATCTGCCTCCGGTTCGATCAGAGCCAAATGCCGCAAACTTCCATCTGGCTGTATTGTGCAGGATATGCCCAATGGCTACTCCAAGGTATGTGCTTGCTTCTACGTACACTCTATAACCCAACTACGATTGCGAATAGATTTTGATCAATTTATACATGTTTACTTGTATAAGATATTCTTATTTAAAACTCTTATAAAATAAATATTTTAAAAAAATATTTCTGCCGGTCCAAAAGTCAAGGCTTTGC
This sequence comes from Gastrodia elata, assembly GCA_016760335.1. Lineage (NCBI taxonomy): Eukaryota > Viridiplantae > Streptophyta > Magnoliopsida > Asparagales > Orchidaceae > Gastrodia > Gastrodia elata. Next base: position 102,070,785 of record CM028670.1, on the reverse strand, counting down.
CTATAGATGTCCTGCCACGTGCACATGTCACGTATTCTCCGTTGAGCACCTCTCCTCCAAAAACTTTTTGAGACACCCAACCGTGACTCAGCAAAATAATTGTGCATTTGAGAAATTTGAGAAACTTAGCATTTGAGAAATTTGTACTTTTTAGATTAGTCTTTATATTCTTACACATATATATATTCTCCCCTAAAAATGTGAAATATTTTTTTTTATTCTTTTGTTTTGGACCATCAAAGCTGACAACTTAACATTCATTTTGGATTTCCATTTAAATACAATATATTATCTACCCTTTTTTTCAATAATAATTTTTTTTATAAGATAAGATACAAATTTACTGCTAATTTACTTTTGCATTTTACATTTTTTAGAAATTTTGGTACACTATAATTTGATAAAATTATTTTTATACTTATAAAAAAGCTATAAAAGAATATTTTACAAATCTTGTATTTATATCCAAAAAAATACCATGCCGTTTAAGGATAATTATTATTTAATTTTTAAGTTTGGCGGGTAGTTATTTTATGGCAACATATTTAATCTAAAATATTTAAGAAAAATGATCACAAGAATATATACCAAAAATTAGAATTTTTTTTTAATTTTTGTATATTAATCATATAAAAAAGTTTATTCAACTAATAATCTATTTACTATCATCTATATATTTTAATATATATTAATATCTTAATACTTACAATATAATGATGGAAGAGATTGAATTTGGTGGTAAATTTTATGTAAGAGTTAGGATTTGGGTAATAATTTCATAAAATATAAAAAAATAATAATCATTTTTTACTTAATTAATTTATAATTTTTTATTTTTATTTTTTTTGTAAACTGGAGTAAATAAGATTATCATTTTCTTGGGAATTAAAATATAAAAGATCAAAATATTAAAAATTGGGTGGCATTTCCGTAAAAATTAAAATTTTGAAGCAAATATTATAAATAAATAAATTTGTTTTTGGGAGGCGGGGTGGGGGGGGGGTGATATTTACTAGAAAAGTTTACTACGCCGCTGCTCTCTGTCCGCATTCATTACCGATACTATTAATTACAATAGTTTTTCAAGTATCATTTCTTTGATTATTATTTATTTATTTATTTATGTTAAAATGTATTTTTTTGAGCGATATATTTATGAATTTTATATAGAAAAATGTTACTTAGCTCCTAATTATTACTCAAAAAATATGGATGATTAATATTTAAGATTTAAAAAATATATTTTTATGAGCCACACAAACAAAAATAGATTTAATAAAAAATTTTTATTTCACTTAATTCCCTAAATCTTAGTCATCAATATATTTTAGGAGATATTTGAGAGCTATGTAACAATAAGATTTTATGAATTTATTTTTTATGAGAAAAAATAAAAGTGCTGTAGTATGTAATGGTGGAGCCCGGAACCGATGCCACGCCGTCGCCTTCGCTCGCGCGCGTCACATACTAAATTAGTAATTAATGTTGCAATGCGATTAAATAATATTTCAATGTTTCTATTCCATGCTTCCATGATACTTGATTTGATTCCCCTCGGAATGCTTCCTTCCTGGATTATATTTTCTTCATATTCTTTTCTATTTTTTAATTAAAAAAAAATATTATTTTTAAATATGAGCGCCCATCCCGTGGCAGCGGTGTAATATAGTCAAAACTTGGCGGGATCTGAGATATCGTCAGCCTGTGAGCCATGTGGTGGACGCGGGGAAAGGGCGCTTCTTGTCCGCTTCCGCCGGTAGGCTGTGCCCTCGTACCGTGCTTATACACTTAACGTGCTCCAGCGGTTTCCCACGAAACCCAAAATTTAGCATTGTTTAAATTTAAATTTATTGTATATTTTAATCTTAACATTAATTTTATTGCGGAAATGCCCTTGATTATGAAAGTTGCCCGCTATCTGACTAATGCTGCACAAATAGCAATGCTGTAAAATATGTGGGGTTGCATGCAATGCTAATAATATACTATTTTATTACATAGATGATGAATTATTAATTTATCTGCACGCCAATCTCTCAGCAGCTAATCCTCAATGAACGATTGTCATCAATGATTAAACATATGGGATGCAGGTGACGTGGGTTGAGCACGCCGAGTACGACGAGGCGGCGGTTCACCAGCTGTTCAGGCCGCTGCACCGATCGGGATTGGCCCTCGGCGCTCAGCGGTGGGCCGCCGCTCTCCAGAGGCAGTGCGACTGCGCGGCGATGCTGATGTCGCCGTCCCCTCCAAATCGGGACCCCAACAGTGAGTCGTCTCCTGAATAGTGCTGTAATTAATTCTCCTGCCCACACTTTTAAAATTTAATTGAGGAGCCACAGAATCTTTCACGTCTGCTCAATCACTGTTTCTCTATATTTTTTCTATGTTCATACTGGTAGTTCACTGTTCGTTTACGTGAATTATTTCTTTCTGCATGTGTTCATACTGTATGTCTACTGTTCCTTTCACATGACAAGTGTTCTTAATTAAGTGCTTCATTTATTTGTAGAGAAGGAATATTTACTAGAAGCAGCTTGTGTAACCATTCTAATCTGTTTAGAGTCAGTGCTATTTCATATTACTCTGAATGATCGAAATAGATGTACTCTTATACCATCTTATTTGAATAACTCAAATCATTCGTCTTCTAATCCGGCATCGGGTCACTGCACCCTAACTAAGTCATTATTTGTAAATGTAAAGCTTATGGTGCTTGATATGCCACATTTTATAAAGATATAAAATGATTGTCAGATGTAGCTTAATGTATATAGAGGATTAGGAGTTATGCTAGTACATTGTAGAGATAAGTTTTGAAAAAAAGCACTTTTAAAAACATAAATTGATTGGTGTGTTAGTTAGTGTGTTTCTTTTTAATACTGTGAAAATGTAAAATTTGGATGTATTTTAGCAGGCATCACTGCGTCCGGAAGGAGGAGCATGATGAAGCTGGCGCAGCGGATGACGGACAACTTCTGCGCGGGCGTTTGCGCTTCTTCGGCGAGAAAGTGGAGGCGGCTGGCGAATATGGGGAGCATCGGAGAGGACGTGAGGGTGATGACGAGGCAGAGCATGGACGATCCGGGAGAGCCGCCCGGCGTTGTGCTCTCCGCGGCGACATCCGTTTGGCTTCCCGTCTCGCCGCAGCGCCTCTTCGACTTCCTTCGCGATGAGAGCCTCCGCTGCCAGTGGGACATCCTCTCCAACGGCGGGCCCATGCAGGAGATGGCTCATATCTCGAAAGGCCGGGATCACGGCAACGCCGTCTCCTTGCTCCGCTCTAGCGTATGCTCCCTTCAACCACCCTTCCTCATGTGCTATTTGAATCACTTGCATAATACCTCTGATATGTATACGCTATTATAACACCAATTTTAATTCTGGTATTAGTTTTGATCTTATTGACATTTAGAGCTAAGTGCATTATTAAAACTGAAGACAGATTTGAGGATTTATCATTAGATGCTTTTGATACATGTAAAACAATTAGGATATAGGTTAGCTGTTATAAAATAGTATTTGAAGTCGGGCAAAGAAAAACGAATCATACTTTATAATTTTCGCATTTATTTTCAAATTTTGAATTACTTATTTAGATTTTTTTCGAATAAGTTGAATTTCAAATATGTAGTGGATGAGAGAGTTTAACTTGTTAATTATCAAGACACGAGTGGTAATCTTGAAGACTTATACTCCTGATTCATCAAGAGTTCAATTTTTTTTTTTTTTTTTTTTTTGAATAAATTGAGTCTCAATTAAGTAAATATATAGGTGATAAACCTTAAACCCTAAAGTTAACTATCTACTAAGACATTTTTTATAATATTCGCTTTCAATTCAAAGTACGTAGCATCAAATCTAGAGTTTCCCACTTGGATTTTTTTTTTTTTTTTTTTTTTTTGTTTAAATAAGCGACCTGAACTGATATGATCTCCTGCACGCAGGCGGCGAACGCGAACCAGAGCAGCATGCTGATACTCCAGGAGACGTGCGCGGACGCATCGGGGTCGATGGTCGTGTACGCCCCCGTGGACGTGCCGGCTATGCATCTGGTGATGAACGGAGGAGATTCAGCTTACGTGGCACTTCTCCCATCCGGGTTCGCCGTCAGCCCCGACGGAGCAGGGACGGGCGGCGGGTCCCTCCTGACAGTGGCGTTTCAGATACTGGTGAACAGCCTGCCGACGGCGAAGCTGACGGTGGAGTCCGTGGAGACTGTGAATAACCTGATCTCGTGCACTGTGCAGAAAATACGAGCGGCTCTGCAGTGCGAGAGCTGATGGATGAAGCGAGCAGGAATGAATGAATGAATGAATGAATGACTGGCTTGGGGGGTCGAGTCAAGAACGAACCGTGCGCGCGTCTTTGCCAAGTGCTGAGCCCCCTGCGGGGCTTACTTTTAGGAAATTCTTCAGCACGGAGCAAGTGGGGTGCTGGTTCGGGTATTGACTCTCTGCCTCTCATTAGGGTGTTGGAAGGTTGCTCTAATCCTTTCTTCTTCTTCTTCTTCTTCTTGTCTTTTTTGTTTCTTGTTGTTCGGTTAATCGAGTTGTGCTATCATGAATATTTACTTTGTTTTTGTTGTTGTCTCATCTAATGATGTTTTTGCTGATTTTTTAATCTTATAGTTTGCTCATCTTCAGTGTTCCTATCTTATGTGTTTTTGGTACAAAAAAACTAGTTTTACATATGGCAATGGCACCATTGTAGGAAGAATGGATTTAGAAAATGAGAGTATTGGTACTTTTTAAAGTGAAGTAGTAATTCTATTTAGATCAATCGGTAGTAGGGCAATAGTGCTGAGAACGATGTATATATGTTGAAATAAGCTCTCTGGCTAAATTCATGGTAGCACTGCCAATCTTTAGAGGACTCCCAAAAGTCAGACCCAAAAACCAAAGAAAGCTCTTGATGTAAACCATGGATGATGATCAGGAGAGAGTTTCTCAATACGAGCAAAACCAAAATATATGAAAAAATGGTAAGCAATTTATTATCATATGCTTCTTTTTCTAATTCTAAATTTATATTTAATTTTCTCAATGGATTCAAAGTTGGATCTCGCACATCTCCAAATAAAATTTGAGTATACTTTATATGAATTTGATGGTCCTTTACTTTTTTGCCTTGATCAACTAACTTGAGAGAGTTGTATGCATAATTTTGTAACATTTCTTTGGGAGAAGTAGAAGTAATGTGGAAACTAGATAGCACACATTTAAAGAGATTCAGCTAGGCATTGTTAGATGTTTGATTAATGGGTTTGTTGAGAAAATTAACACATGTTTCAGAGCAACTACTTTAGTGAAAGTTTTTCCGAGAAAAACTCGTAAAACAAAAATCACAATATCACATGCAAGCCACAAATCAAACATCTAAATGCATGGAGGCTCCTGATCAAACATCTAAATGCATGGAAGCTCCTGATCTATCATATTTTTAGTTTATAAAATATGATAGGGCAAAAAAAAGTTGTTAGACTAAAAAGCTTAAGTACATTTTAAGATTTATTAAATTTTAATTACAGTTTAGTTGGATATCACATATGCTAATTTACAATTAAATTCTACATTAGAGTATGTAAAGCATTAAATTAAGGTGAAAAGTGTTACTCTAAAGAAAATAATAATAAGGAAAAGAGTAAAAATTTACAAGTAGGTTTGCTTTAGCCTGCAGCAACAAGTAAGGGAAAAAGCATCATAATAAGGCTAGAAATTATTGATATGCATATGAAAATATAAAATAGAAATATGTATATGTTCAATAAATATTATGCTAAGTAAAAGAAACTAAAGCAGTGAAGCATAAAATGAAATTAAAGCAACACACTCAATGAATAAGGAACTGCAAGCATGTAAAGCACAGTACATCAAATGAAAGTGCAAAGTAAAAAAATGTAGGAAGAACCATTACCTTTTAGGCTAAGACGGTATAGTCAAAGACTATGAAAATTAAGTATAGCTCAAAAGTTATGACGAATTCTCATAATCAATAAGATTGTGATAACCCAAATATTTAATTTGTTGAAGTTATTTTATATTTTTCCATTTTGCGGGCAAAGTTACAGAATGAGCGAGGAGTTATGCATGTCTGCCTAATTAGTTAGGAAAGTGGGGTCCCAATAGAAACTAAACACTCACATTCCTCCTCTAAGACATGTGAGGTCTCTTTATATCCCCCTTAAGCCTGCCCTGATCATCACCAAGAAACCCCTATAATTTATTATGAATATTTTATTTATACACAATGTCTTATATGAATGTTCAAGGATGTAGTCTTAAAGTAAAGCAAGCATTCAATGATTCATGTAATTGTAAACTATGCGATATCCAAAGTTATCTAATGTTTAAGTTATCTAACTTAATGATTGAAACTAATTAAACTCTCAATTGACTTATAGATATTGATTTCTAAGTCAATTATAAGTAATATTATAAGTGAATTAAGTTTTAAAAAATAGTAGTTTAATTTAATATATGAAATGACAAAATAATTTATAAGTATATTTATGCAAAATGATACTTATCCTACATTAATCTTAAACCACACAATCCATATAGATTATTAGATTCAAGGTCTAGAGAATTAGTAGAGAAAGGCAAGACTAATAACATATTATACTTAAGGAAATGAAAGTTAAGGATTTATTACTAAATTCAATTAACTAACTTGCAATTGAAAGGATTTATCATAATCAATCATTAAACTAGCTAAGATCAATTAATAGGAGAGTTTAAGCATATGGATGAGGAAGAGTTATAAGCTACAAGCTCTAGTTCACTAAAGGATGTAGGTTATAGAAGCATATAGGATGTCTTAACACACATTAGAGAGCTATATGACTTCTAATTCAATTACTAGAGAGCCTAAAGGAGGACTAAGAGCTAAAGAAAATGTGTACTAAGATTCATTCTAATTATTGGGAACTAATCCTAATATGTTCATATACTACAATTAAACGTCTACTAATGTTAACTACACTAATTGGGAATATTATCTAACTCTTAAGATCACAAGCAAATCAAAGTTATAAAATTAATCATATAGTATCTCTCCTAAAGTTGAGGGTTGAATCAATAATTTTGCTAAATACCCAAACATCTAAATTATGAAAAGTCAAGTTTCAAAGATACATTTGAAATGACATAGGAAGTAAATTAAATGAAACAAGTTTTCTTTCCTATGGTTTATAAGCCTAAAACAAATATAATATGAAACTAGGAAATTATGAAATTACACTAATTAAGAAGTCAAATACCTAAATTTTCTAATTGTTGTCCAAATGAAATGATATTATTAAATATGCAATTCTTATAGTATAAGGAGAATAATGATACTAACTATGTCAAAATCAGATAACATTGGATTTTAAGGGTTTTCAGGACTCCTAATTAGGGTTAAAAAATAATTGTGAAAATTAGGGTTAAAATCCTAAATTTAATTATATCAATTTATTTGTCTCATCTTTTTGATCGAAATAATATATAATTTTGCATTATTTAGCTAAGTAAATTGCAAGATATAAATAAATGAAAATTTACATTAATTAATCATTAATAATATGATTACTAATCATTTAGAAAGAAATTAAATCACATCAGGTTAATTAATTAACTATCTGTCGTTGAAATCAAGAGTAGCACGAAAAAATAAAGAAGTGATGGGAGCTGGGGATGAGGCACCGTCCTCTGTCCTATTATTGTGGTGCCCCGCCCCGTCGCCGTGCGCAAAAGTGATAATCATAATCAATTTCGGCGGCAGAGCAGTGCGCCACTCGGGAAAGAATTTCTCATCTTCCCAAATAGTTGAAACAAAACCCATCTAAAGGGCTACTGACTCAATCTCAAAAGATGGTTGAGAGCTAATACTTAAGATAAGAGTAGTATCCTTATCCTAAGTATTAGATAAATAATACATTGAATTTAAAATACAATATGAAAAATTTAATATATGTATAAAATATCAGCATTTCTAGTATGCTGATCATATCACAATACTAAGTATAAGTAGCATATAAATAGAGTGCGAAAGCTAAGCATACATCCAGAATATTCATCACAGGACTGAATAAAAACTTTCATCTCAGAACAGAAAAAAAAATATAACTAAAATTATTACAAACAATTTATTAAAATATGGGAAATGAGTATAAGTACTGAACTGAAATAGTAACTAAGCAAAATAGTAAAACTGGAGAATAGTCCACTAGTGATCCACGAACTCCTCCTGAATCTCCTGAGAGTCCTCTTAACCCGATTCAATATGCTGCTCAAGATCTAGCAAATTGCCAAATTCCAAAAGTACAATGTATTAGACAATAAGTCTAACACATCAAAACTAATCTAAATAATTCTAATTATTCACTTAAAATTTAAATAATGAAAATAAAACTGTAGAAATATTGTATAGATTACTAAAAGTATAAAATTGCACAAAACTGAAGTAAGGTAAAGTAAAGCTGAACTGTAAACTAAATACTAAAAGTAAATATGACAGTAAATGATCTGAAATTGAGTAATAACATGTGAAGCTATGCTGTATGTCACTGAAGTCATGCATTGGTATATGTCATGATATGATATGCAACTGATATGCAATCGAAATATCACTGAACGGGTATGAATCATATGGTTCAATGTCTATATATATCCAATTGAGAATCCATTACAAGTCATCCTAAAAATTCCCCGATTGATATATACAATATTCTGTAATTCATAAAACATCACTGATACTCATACTTCATGCTCATGTTCATGCTCATGACTTTGTAGTCTTAAAATTCAAAAATCTAGAAAATGATTTAAAATCAGATAATGAATCAAGTGTCTCTATTGTGTAGAATCTATCCAAATGGATTCTGACCCCTAGTTCTAATTTCAATAACTAGCTTTGCTTAGGATTTTACTTAAAATTATTAGTTGGAAAGGTTGTATACACATGGTTGTATATTTCCAAGAAATATGGATTTAACACTTAACTTTTTTAAAACTGTACTTATCGAAGCGCACTTTGATAAGAGACAGAAACCAGTGGTAATTTATATCTCAAGCTAAGCTGTTAAATACCATAATTACAAGCATACTTAGTATTCTATGCAAGGTGACTTGAGATACTTAGTTTGTTTTAAACTGCACTTATCGAAGCACACTATGATAGGAGGCAGAACCTGGTCGCAGTTTATATCTCAAACTAAAGATCTAGTTTATTAATTGTAACGCTCTTAGTCTTGAAAGATTTACTATATCGGGACTATATTCATCTAATCTCTCGGGATAGCACCTGCTTATAAGTCCACATTGGAGTGACTCAACTAATCCTGAATATTGCTGAAGTGACTCAGCACCATGAATATGTATAATTATATCTAACTAATAATTTGGGTTCTAGCAATTCTATTTAGTAACCAAGGATTTACCAAAGCTATGAATATTGGCTCTAATTGGGTGAATCCTACACAAGGTTCCAAGAGTGTAATCAAGAGGTTACTCAATACAGGTTACAACCACATGGGAGGAATCTCATTTTAAGGACTTTGGGTGATCCTACCACAAGGGCTTAAGATCAGTTTTCTAAGACTAAGAAGTATCATCTAAGTTCTACCTCAAGATATAACAATAAGTTCTTCCTACCTCAATCTGCTAACATCTTGTTAAGGCTTTCAATTACATAAAAAATATATTGTAAGATCATCAAGTTCTTACACATCTAACATTTAACTTAATAATTTGCACTAAGACCATAAGTTGCATTTGTTAAGTCTGAATTGGTTTGATCAGATCAGATGCTTATACCCATATGATCACATCCTACACTACAATCATGGGATAAAATTAAGAATATTATTAGAATTAGATCATGTTGTAAATCATTACAATTTTATAATTATTCTCATGCTAAGGATCTTATATAAGAGAAAATTGGAGATCTCAAACTTAAGTCCAGATAATAAATCACATAATTTTTTTTAATAATCTTAGCACTTCTAATACAATGTATTTAAGTTCAATGTAAAATCAAATGTATTATTGGAATTATGCAAGTTGAATACTCTTTCAATCAAATTTACTTGATTAAGATGATTAGGTATTAGATTATAATCAAGACAAGTTAGGATTTAGCCTTACAAAAATTATGACCAATAGTTGATTTATAGATCAATGATAAATTAATGTATTATTGATGTATTATTGATGGCAAATTTTAGATTTAGATTAAGTATAATTTACTTAATCAAGGTCTTAAGATTCTTATGTTCAAATATAGTTTAATATCAAATTGAGTAAATAAAGGTATTCAAATCAGCATTAAATTCTCTAACATACATAAATATCACATTGATTAAAATAATGAGTAATTAAGGTTAATTAAATTTCAAGTTAAACACAAAAGAGATTTGCACTTGATTACAAATTTAAAGCAATTATGTTTCATGCAATTTAATTATTAAGATCTAATTGGTTATATAAGCAATTAAAGATTCTAACATTAACATTTGGCATAAAATATTTAAGTAAACACATAAGGGATTTTAGCATATGCTATAAAGGATAAATTTTCATATTTGAATTTCACATAAAATTTTATACAATGCTTAATATTACTAAAGTGATATATTTCGGCCCCACTAGGGTCCAAGGGTCCTTAAAATGCAAAAAATGTGAAGTTTCAGACATTCCTGACAGTTCTGGGAAGTTTCAGATAGTTCTGGGCGCTACGGTGCGCTGTGGCGCCTTCTGGCCGAAAGTCATGCCCTACGGAGCTCAGTGGCATGCTGCAGCGCAAAACTGTGCTTTCAGGAGCTGCGGTAGATTACAGCGCTACAGTGCTTTCAGGCGCTGCGGCGCGCTACAACGCCTGATTCCCCGAGGTGCAGATGCTATGGCGCACTGCAGCACTTTCAGGCGCTGCGGCAGATTTCATTTAATTTCATCAAAAATATTTTTATGCTTCATCAAGCTATTATGCCACTGCGGCGGACCCAATTTTGAAACTCGGGCGCTGTGGCGCGCTGCAGCGCTCGACGGTGATTTTGCATTTGCGAAAACCGTGATGGGCCTCCTTTTACACCCAAATACTCCCAATTTTGGGTACCTCATGTGTGGTGCCATATACTGATGGAAAGAGCTCTGAAATACCTTTCCATGTATACTAAAATATATAGGAATAGATCATTATAATGAGCAAAAATTAAAGTTCTAGCTACTTGTATACAAAAATCATACATTTTTCTTGACATAAATTTTAATGGAGGAATGAGCTTCAATCGGACTAATTTGAGTTTGATTGAGGCTCTACGATTACACTTAGACATTATGCACGAGCTAATGAACGTGTCATCCATAACATTTTGATAAATCATGGAGAAAGTAGCTAAGGAAGTAGAGCAAATGGGTACCTTTGATTAGGAAGAAGAATAGAACTCTGTTTTCTTCTTCAGGAAGTTGGAGGAAGGGAGATTCTTCTTCAGCACAAAGCTTAGGAAGAAAGGAGGGAGAAGCTTTTAGCTGTAGCAAATGGAGAGGAAGAAGGAGGCTGAGCTCCTTCTTAAAGGAGAAGAAGAAGAGTGGGAGGCATGGCCTATGGAAGAAATGAGAGGTGAGGGGAGATGGCCCTTGCGTGCAATCAGGATAGGGAGTGTCGATCGCAGGCTTAGGAGGCAGGTGGGTCAGCCAAGGAAGAATAAAGGAAAAAAGAAAAAAATAGGAAAATTAGAAAATAAGAAATAATTATTTATTTTTTTTCTATTTTTCAATTTCTTAAAAATTCAGATTTAATAAACGCATTCTGAAAAATCCCAAAAAATTCACCCCTAGCTAATTTGGGGGTGATGAATTCAACGACGAAGCCGAATTTTGATTTAGATGATTATTTAATTATTCTTTTTTCTGGTGCATTTATTTACATTAAAATATTTGTGAAAATTTGACGACTTTCAAACGCGTCCAAAACATCACCCCTAGCTAATTGGGGGTGACGATCGCAATGGCAAAGTCGAATTTTGATTTCAAGGTCAATTTAAATACATCAATTTTTTAATTAACTATATATATTAAAATATTCTAATTATTTGAATGAGCTCCGAATTGCTCCAAATCTTTTGGAGTTGGTTCTAATGACTAAATGAACTCAATAGAATGATAATTAGGCCGTGATTAAACTAAGATTATGCTAAGTAACAACCTAGGGTTGTTACAGTTATAGTAGTAGCACAAAAATCATAGATAGGCTGCAAGCGGGTTAGCTCGCATGCTCGGCCCGTGCTACCTAGCCAGAGGGATGGGTTTGGGTCAACCTTGGCTTGACCCGCATCTTTGTCTACGTTGGAAACCCTTAGGCCAAAATTAAGGCATTGAGTTCCCGGCGAAGCAGAGCTCATCGGACCTCAGCCCGCATGCCAGCACGTAGGCCAAGCTAAAGACGACATACCCGGACCAACCCCTGCACCTGCTGAAGCCCTTCACACCCTCACTAGTGATACCCTAGTTTCCATATTATGGCTAGGGCTTTACTTGGAAATTCTAGTGAATCACAAGATGGAGTAGTTTGGGGTCGAATTAAGCTCAAATGAGCTCAATTGACCCCCCTGTGAGAGCACAAAACTGAGCAAGGACATTAAATAAAACATTAAGATTAATAGGGGATGATGATCGATATACTTGGATCTATCTTCATTCGTGATCGATTATGATTTAGGCTTCGACAGATCACAGCTCAAACCTTCACAACAGGAGCTCAGTAGGATGTCTTGTGGCGACCCAGTGTTCGGGTTAGCTATCTTGCCCTAACACTGGATGTCACTATAGTACTTAATAATAAATTAATATATACTAATCCACTATTAAAATCTATTACATGCAAAGGATCTATAAGTAAGAGAAAAATATAGATGCATTTCTAAGTAATATTAATAAAGCATCCATTCCACTACAAATCATCCAGAATAAAATAAAAAAAAATATTCGTCTCAAAGTTTAATAAATATCATAAACTTAAATTATTACATAAATGTGTATAAATAAGTAAAAATCACTCTCCTTCTCACATGATAAATAATGGAGTAAAAAGAGTCTTTGTAGGTCTTCAAATTTGTCCTAGGAAATCTAGCTCCTCTCCCTGTTGGTCTGTCAGCTCCACTCCAGGCTCCTGATCTACTGTATTTGGTTTTTAACAAGATAGGGCACAACCAATAAAATAAAAATCTAATTAGACTAATAAAGTCTAAGTATATTTTATACTTTATGCCCTATTTAGTTTAAGGATATCACATAGGTTTAAGTATTAGGGTGCACAATGCATTTAAAAGAAAATAAACTAATAAATAAGCTATACATTATGAACATTTAAAAAAAGTAGTATACATGCTAAGGCATACTAAGCAGCCTTGTAAAAGAATGGTTAAACATGAATAACTTCTATATGAAAGTTAAATAAGGTGAAGGCTAGCATCCTATATACGAGTAAGAGAGTAAAAGACATTTTCTAGCATCCTATATATAAATATAACAAATGAACAAACTGAACTGTAATATGCAAAAATAAGTGTAGAAATATGTAATGAAACTGATTTATATTTAACGTATTAGTTAAGTTATGTTGTATTATGTTTTGTGGGTACTATCAGAACAAAAAAGGAGTTAGGTACTGTAGTGCTCTGCCCTATCGCCGTGCGCAAAAGAGATAGTCATAATTAAGTTTGGTGGCGGAGCGGTGCGCCACTCAGGAAGGAATATCCCATCTCCCCGAATAGCTCAAACAAAACCCGTCTAAAGGGCTGCTGACTCAACCATAAAGGAGGGTCGAGAGCTAATACTTAAGATAAGAGTAGTATCTTTATCCTAAGTATTAGACAAATACATATATTGGATTTAGAATATAATATGAATAATCCAATGTACATATAAGATATCAGCATTTCTAGTATAATGATCACATCACAATACTAAGCATAAGTAATATATAAATAGAGTGAGGAAACTATATCAAACATTCAGAAATATTCATCATAGAAGTTGAATAAAACATTCGTCTCAGAAAAGAAAAGAAAAAATACATCTAGAATTATTATAAACGGTTTACTTAAATAGTACTGAAATAAAGTATAACTACTGAACTGAAATAAACTAAGCAAAATAGTAAAGTTGAAGAAGAGTCCACTAGAGCTCCATGGGCTCCTTCTGAATCTCCTGGGTGTCCTCCTGACCTAGCTCAATATACTGCTCAAGATCTAGCAAATTGCCGGATCCCAAAAGTACCACATGTTAGATAATAAGTCTAACACATCGAAACTAATCTAAACAATTCTAATTAATAATTTAATATTTATATAATGTAAATAAATCTGTAGAAATACTGTAAATGTAACTGACAGTATAAAACTGTAAAACTATATAAAATTGAAGTAAAGTAAAGTTGTACTGGAGACTGAATACTGAAAGTAAACAAAATAGTAATAGATCTGAAATTGAGTAAGAGTATGTAAAACTGTGCTGTATGCCACTAAAAATATGCATCTGAATATACTATAATACTGTATGCTACTAATATGCAACCGAAATATCACTGAACTGCTATGAGTCATAGGTCCAATATATACATACATCCAGTTGGGAACTGCGATGTCGATGCATCATGAAATTTTCTAGTCAATGTTTGTAACATTCTGTAACTCATAAATCATCACTGATACTCATACATCATTATTGATACTCAAACATTATGCTTATGCTCATGCTCATGCTTCTAAGCTGCATGAGTTAAATCCAAAAATCTAGAAATGCTTTGAAATTTGATAATAAATTCAAGGTCTCTATTGTGCAGAATTCTACTAAAAAGATTATAACTCCTAAATTCTAGTCTCAATAATTAGTTAAAGTTGAGAGTTTACTTAAAAATCATTAGATGGGAAGGTTGTACACATATATTTAGCAGGTTTGCATAAAAGGCAGTTCTTAACACTTAATTTGATTAAGCCACCCTAACGAAGCGATCTTTGATAGGAGGCATCACCCGATGGCAATTTGTATCTCAGGCTAAGTCATTAAGATGTCCAACTCACAACCACACTTAGTGTCTTAAAGAGGGTGACTCGAATTACTTTGTTTGTTTAAGCCACATATATTGAAGCGATCTTCGCTAAGAGGCATCACCCGATGACAATTTGTATTTTAATCAAACTGAGGAATGAGTCCCTATTTATAACACTCTTAGGATCAATTAATTTACTCTAAGCGAGATTGTATCAGCCTAAGCCCATAGGATAGCACAAAGATACATCTTATTTAGAGTGACTTAACTATTTCTGAATACTACTGAAATAATCAAGTACTATGGGTATACCCTACTATACCTAACCAACAATATGGGTTATGAAGATTCTATTTAATCAACAAGGATTCATCAAAGCTATTAATCCTTACTATAAATGGGTGAGTCCTACATAAGGCTCCAAGGATGTGATAAAAAAATCACTCAATATTGATTGCTACTGTAAGGGAGAAGTTACGTTCTAACTGCTTTAGGTGATTCCTACCATGAGGTGTCAAGATCAACTTTTAAGGTTATGAAGGATCATCTAAGATTCCTACCTCAATAAGTTACAAAAGTTCTTCCTACCTCAATGTATCAATATTTAAGGTCTTTAAGCATTTCAAGAATGATCCTAAAGCAAGACCCTTGAGATCTCACTCTTCTATCTCTTAAGTTAACATTTAAGGTTTACTTTCTAGTCTTAGATTAAAGTGATTAGATCTGATGAATAAAATCCATCTGATCATAGTCTATTCTACAATTATGGGATGAAATCAAAGATATTATTAGAGTTAGGTCATTTCATAAATCATTATAGTTTTATTATCCATTTTATGCTAATAGTCTTATATAAGAGAAAATGAAAGATCCAAAGTTTAGATTCAGATGATTAAATCACACGGATTTAATATTAACCTTAGCACTTTTAATTCAATAATTTAAGATCAATGTCAAATCATTTGAATTATTGGAATCATATCAATTGGAATCATATGAATTATTGGAATCATATGAAATATCTTTCAATCAAGGTTACTTGATTAAGGTGATTAAAGTTTAAATCTTAATCAAGATAATTTAAGATTTAATCCCTAGCCTTATTAAAATTAAGACCAATGGTTAACTTAAAGGTCAATAACAAATCAATATATTATTAGTGTATTATTGATGTCAAATTTTTGATTTAGATTAAGTATCATTTACTTAATCAAGTTCTTAAGATTTTTATGTTCACATATAATATTATATAAATTTAAGCACATTTAGGTGTCCAAATAAGTGTTAAAGTTCTCTAACATATATCATAATATCATAAGAATATATGAATGTAAAGATGACATAAAATAGAAGGTAATTAAGGCAAACTAACATCTAAATCAAATCAAAGGGGTTAGCACTTGATTACAACTCTAAGCGACTTTTGTTTCATGTAATTTGGTTATTAAGATATATCTAATCAATACAAGCATTCAAAGATTCTATTATTTAACATTTGGCACATAAATATTTAAGGCACAAAAGAGGTCTTTGCACATGCCATAAAAAGGCAAACTTTTAAAGTTGATTATTACACAAAAGTTTATGCAATACTCAAGAATTCAGTCCCACTAGGATTCTAGGACCTTAAAATGCGAAAAATGAGGAGTTTGGCCATTTCAGCCAATTCTGCGTATTTTTAAAAAATTTTGGGCGCTGCGGCGCGCCGTTGCGGAAAACAATGCTGTGGCGCGCGGCAGCGCTTTTAGGCACTGTGGTGCGCTACGATAAAAATAGATGATGTAGCGCACTGTAGCACTTTCAGGTACTGTGGCACGCTACGATGCCCAATTTCCTGAGAATTGGATGCTACGGCGCGCTGCAGCGCATTCAGGCGCTACGACGCGTTGTAGCTGTCTAACTTTCGAAATCACTGTTCAATTAATTTATTTTCTGGTTTCATATAGTTTTCCAGAAATGACGCTACAGCCCGCTGGGCGCGCTGCAGCGGTTTAACTTTCATGTGGACGTTCAATTATTTTTCTCCTTGATTTCCTATAGTTTTTCCCGAAATGACGTAGCGGCCCGCTGCGGCGCGCTGTAGCGCGCACAACGGTTTACTTCCAGGTCCTTATTTTAGCTCAAGAAGCGCTGTGGCGTGCAGTAGCGCGCTATGGCGCGCTACGGCGGATTCAGTTCTAAACTCGGGTCCTACGGCGCGCTGTAGCGCCCGACGGTAATTTCGCCTATACGAAAATTGTGAAGGGTCTCATTTCGAGCTCAAATACTTTCAATCCAGAGCATTCCATGAGCGGTTCCATATATCAATGAAAAGGTCTTTTTGATACCTTTCCATCAATACCAAAATAGGCCCACATAAATTATCCTAACTATACAAATAATGGAGTTAAAGTTTGAGTATATAAAATGGACAAAAAATAGAGCATGAGATTTTCAAAGTAATATGATAGCTTAATAAACCTTAATGGCTTCCATACACAATCATGGATATTTAATGATACAAATAAGCATAATAACAGCATGAAGAAGATAAGGAAGAGGAGCAAATGGGTACCTTAGTCTTTATAAGAGAAAGAAGAAACCTTCATTTTCTTCAAGACCTTGGAAGAAGGGAAGCTCATTCTTCAGCACCAAGCTCAACAATGAGGGGAATAGAGGAGAAGAGCTTCAGCTTTAACTTGACAGCAAAAATGGAGAGGAAGGGGGCTGAGCTCCATTTATAGGAGGAGAAGAAAGGGAGAGGCCATCATGAGCTAGCGAAGCTAGAAGATGAGGGGGAGGAAAGTAATGGCCTCAGCCATTCTTGTGCCAGGATAGGTGTAACAACCTAGGTTATTACCTTAGTCGATTAGGACTAATCTTAGTCTTAAGACTAATTATAAGTGCTAATTAGGTCAATTGGAGTCAAACTCTGAGACCTAGTCCAAATCAGGAGTTAAATGGATCGAATCATAATTTCTGGAAATCCAGAAACCCTAGAAAATTGACCTATTTAAATTGACCTCTGATCGAAAAATGGACACCGCCATTACGTTCCTTGACCCCAAATTAGCTTGGGGTGAAGTTTTCGTGTCAATCGGAAGTTGTCGAAATTTCGACGAATATTTTAATAATAAAAATACCCAGGAAATCGAGGTATCAAAATACTCGTCGGATCAAAAATTCGACTTCGCCATTGAATTCCTTGACCCCAAATTAGTTAGGAAAAATATGTTCAAAATTTTCTGAAAAAAAAAAAAATTATTATTTTAATACTTAACGGCGTGCCGTTAAGTATTTAACTTACCGTCAACTGTAGCTAACGACGCGGTTAGATCGGATGGCGTCATTGCAGCCGTTGGATCTGATCCAGATCCAACGGCTACGGGCCGTCTCCCTCGGCCCCGTCACCCGCGCGCGACACGCGGCGGGCCGCCGCCTTTTCCGGCCAATCCCGCCCCTCCCCGGCCTCGGCGAGGTCGCTGACGGGTCTATAAGACCTCGGCCGACCTCTGGGCTCCGGGTTTGCGAAAATGGAGCCCCGATCGAGTTGGAATCGAGCCCCGAGGCCAGCCACCGTCCGCCCGATCCTAAAAGACCGCCGACACGCACTTCAGGTACCCCGATCTCCCCCGATTTCCATTCGATCATTGCAATAATTGTAGGATAGGTAGGTGATCTTGTCATCTTCCCATCCACCGGTTCCGATCGGGCGCACCGAGGCTCGATTTACGTATGGGTACGGCTCCGCCAAACCCTAGAAGATGAATCATCGCGGCCTTGGGTCGGGCCGGGTCGACCCGAGCCCGACCAGTCCGGGATCGGGTCTGCGTAAGCCGCGGGTGGGGCACACTACGCTACGTGGCAGCCTCTGGGCCCGCCACGTGTCACGTGGGGGGGCCCACACGCCGAGCCTGTGACTCTTCGGCTTCGGTCGTGGGGCCCACCAGGCCACGTGGCAGCCTCTGGGCACGCCACGTGGCATGAGGGGGGGGGGGGCCACAGCCCGAGCCCGCGCGGCTGTTCGGCTCCCCAGTGGGGCCCACAGCGCCACGTGACAGCCTCTGGGCCCGCCAAGTGGCAAGTGGGACCAACTGCCCGGTCAACTGCGGCGGTCCGGCTCCCCGTGGGGCCCACAGTGCCACGTGGCAGCCTCTGGTGGTGCCACGTGTCAGGTGGGGCTCACTGCACAGTCACCCGAGCTGAGTCAGCCCCTGTGGGGCCCACAGTACCACGTGGCAGCCTCTGACAGTGCCACGTGTCTAGTGGGGCCCACTGTCTGTTAATTTAATTACTGTTAGTGTTAATTAATTACTATTAATGATTAATTAGTGGTTAATTACGTTAGAATTAGTGTTAATTACTTTTGAACAGTAACCTTAATTAATTAAGTATAATTAGAGATTAATTAGGATTAATTAAAGGTTAATTAAACCTTAAACAGTAATTAGCCTAATTAATTACTATTACACAGTAAAGTATAATTAATTATTCTTAATTAGATATTAATAAGTAATTAAGACTAATTAAATAGTGATTAGCACTAATTATTTTGATACAGTAAAATATTAATAAATATAATCTAATTAATTAATTAAATGATTAATTAATGTTAATTAGTAATTAAGCTTAATTAATCACAGATTAATTAAGGATTAATATTTTCAGAAATTTTATATAAAAACTTTAGGAATGAACAGTAAAATAATACAATTTGAATAAATGAATAGTAAAATAATTCAAATTGTATTTTTAAATAGTAAATCTTAAAAGTTTAATAACTTTTTGTAGGATGATCCAAACATAGCTAATATAGGTCTTAAAATACTCAGAAAAATGTAAGGATTCAAATAACGTAATGTAACAATTTATTTCGGGATACATATAACGAGGTACCATTTTAGGACCTCTTTAGAGCCTTATAACTTTTTACCCGGTTATCTAAACATAGTCAATATGGGTCTTAAAATGCTCAGGAGAGCGGCCCCATCACCGTAGTTGTAACAACCCAGATTGCTACCTTGCTCAATTAAGACTAATTTAAGTCTTAATTAAGGTTCTAAGTCACTAATTAAGTATTTAGAACTCATCTCTGAAACCTAGGTCAAAACCAAGAAGTCAACAAAGTCAAAATAAGAATTCTGAAAAATCCCAAAGCCTGGAAATTTGACTTTTTATCTAGACCTCAGATTGAAAATCTGACTTCACCATTGCGTTCAGAACACCCAAATTAGCTAGGGGTGAAATTTTGGAGGCATTTGGAAGTCGTTGATTTTTCGTCAAATATTTTAATATTATTTAAATACCCTAAATAATCAAATAATTAAATACTCGTCGAAACAAAAATCCGAGTGCGCTGTTGCGTTCCTCACCCTTCATTTAGCTAAGGGTGATTTATTGAAAATTTTTGGGATTCATTTAATAGGTTAAATTTAATTAATTAAATCTGAATAATTTAATTTTAATATTATTATTTAAAAATTGCATTTAGCGGCGCCGTCAGCTATTCCTTAACGTCGTCGCCCTAATTCTCCCTCCGCCGTTCGATCAGACGTGCGCTGTGATCCGTTCGATCGAAAGATCGAACGGACGAAGGACATCGTCTTCGCGTGGCGACCGCGTGTCGCGAGCGCTGATGCGCGGCACGCCAAGGCACCTCCACGCCCCCGTCGCCGCTCTAGCGTCGATTAAGAGCTTAATTTAAGTCTCTGATCTCCTCCTCACGAGTCTGCGCTATGGAAGACCCGTGACAGCCGAAGAAATTCTCGATCGAGGTTTTTGCAGTAGTCCGAGCCGTCCAATTTGAGGTACCTCTATCCCTAAATCTATGCTTCCAAATGATAAATTTCTTGTTCGCATCTCTATTTCATAGTCTCGATTGAATTTTGAGCGAACCCGATCGAGTCGATTAGGTCTGGTTAACCTGGATTTGACAAAAATGTAACAGTGGAAACCGTTACTCGTCGAGCATAGAGGATCTAGGGTTAGGTTTTGCGGAAGCTGTAGTTCTTCTCCGGCGACGTTGAAGGTACCAATCAAAAGGTCTCTTCAAGACCTTTCGATCGGTATACAGCTCGCCCTCCAGTGACGACGATTGCGCCGCCGTTTTTGATGCCCTAAAGCGACGCTCTCGGTCTGTCACGAGGACGAAGATATTTCGGGCCGGTCGGGTCGGCCCGGGCCCGGCCCGTGGCCCGAGTCCGCGACGCTTCAGCTGCCACAGTGGGACCCACCGCGTGACGCAAAGCCAATCGCAGAGCGACACGTGGCCTGCGTGACAGCGGTCTGGCAGTGGGACCCGCCGTTGTCTGCCGCGCCAATAAGAGGCCGCCACGTGTCTGCAGAAAATAATTAAATCAATTATATATAATTATACGTCAGATTATAATAACTAAATTAATTATACATATATTTAATATAAAAAAACAGAATAATGTAACTTAAATTAAAAATAGTAAATATTAATTAAATTAATTCTAAATTTTAAACCTTAATAACTCCTAAATTACTCATCCAAATTATGCAAAATTATATACCATTGAATTCAGCAAAAATAGAGGAATATTATGGTACTACTAATTTTGCATTTGGACCTGTATTTAGCAAAGTGATTTTTTTTAGGGTTTAATTTAATTTAAACTAAATGTCGCAAACCTTATTTAGCTCATAACTTTGCACCCACTAATCCAAACCTATTGAATATGGGTCTTAAAGTGATCAGAAAATCCTAAGGATTAATTTGGTAGTATTCATTTTGCTATTTGGATTAGTATTTGCTTAATGATAATTAGGGACTAACCCTAATTAGCTTAATTAGACTTAGAACTTCAACCCTAACTTGGTCAATTGAGCTCCAAATTTAATGATCCAAATATCAATTTAGATCAGAAAAACCTAAATAATAGTAATCTGTAAAAATATTTAGGATCCAACAGTTAAATTTGTTAATCACCCCTAATTACTCTAAATCTTGATTAGTGAATATTAGCAAATCTAGTAATCCAAATTGAGTGATTTAAGTTTCAGAGGACTCCTAGAACCACTTAGAATCTATCTGTGAGGTTTGATTAGTGTTTGAGTGCTTAATTTTGCTAATCACTCACTAATCACTCATAACCCTAATTAGGTCTTAACTTAGTCAAATTAGGTCCAAATTGAGCCTACCACATGTCATTTTGATTAGTGAGATATTTGTAATTCATAGCCCCTAATTTTGCTTAATTTGAACACTAATTGGCAAAGTTAGGATTTTTGACCTATAATTAAGGATCCCTTAATTAACCTTAAAACCCTAGATCTTGTATTAGCCATAACTTGGCCAATAATTATCAGAATTTAGCAAATTAAGATTATATGGAAAGCTTAGACAGTAAAGAACAATAATCTAAGAGAAAATTTAGCTTTTACTTAGTCAAATTACTAAATTGCCATTTCGAGTCAAATTCACTAATTTGATCTCATATGGCTTATTAATCACCCAAAATTGATTTAGTTACTGTCTAATCTTATATTAGACAGTAAGAATCTCTTTCCAAAAGAAAATTTCAGAATTTAAACCCTAGATCAAAAGTTGATATTTGAACCCTTAAGTAGGGGCAAAATGGTCATTTTGCCCAAATTTAGGGTTTAGCCTTTAAAAGCCCTAAATTCAGCTTCTAATCACTAAAATCAGTAATTAGAATGATTCAGAACTGAAAATAATCAAATTTAAGTCTAAATTAGGTTTTGATTAAAATCTCAGAATTTGTTCAGTAAAGAAAATTCCTAAGTCCTAAGTGAGTGTTCTCCTTCTTTAATCATTCTTAGACCCATCCTTAGGTCTTATAACATTAGTTAGGATGTGTGTCTTGAGAGATACTCTTAGTAATTAAGAGCCTTATTTCCTAAGATTAGGAATAGACCTTAAGTTAGAATTCATCTATTGAGTAAATTGGGTTACTCAATTATGTGAAACCTTGAGTTTTCTAGTTTATAGATTTTCTTAGTTTATTAAATGATTATTTGATCTTTAAACTTTAGAACTAAGAATAGAGATCTATCCTAATGAATTTGATTTATCATTAGGATTTGCCTTAAACTAATATGTGATATTTGGGTTCTAAACCTTAGACCCTTAGATTATACCTTTAGATTAAGTGATTAGACCCCATCATCTGGAGTCTAATTCTTAATTTATTCATCTTGATTTGGTTAATCAAGATGAGGTTGGGATGAATTAAATTACAAAACTAGGTCAAAGATTTATTCTTTTTTAACCAAATAGTCGTCTTTGATTAAGTCATAATTAGGATTTGGCCAGTCCTAATTATCTTCAACAAGTAGGATTCGTGATTCTAAGTTACAGAATGTGTAAGAATTGATAATTCTGAAACTTATGTAACTTAGAGCAGATAGAACGAATAAAGTAGATAACAAAGGATATCACTTGTGTTTTAGATAGAGTTTCTTGCACTTTGATTTTGATGCTTCGCATTCATTGATTTTGAGCCTTATACCTTGAACATGTATTATGTACATAAGATATTTTGATAAATATCTTATGTTAATTTGGAACATTATTTATAAGCAGCATTATATTCATTTCACAAGTGGTATGTAAGGTGTAGCTTGATTAGTATACCTCTTCGATCAACCCGTTCGGGGTCGACAACCTTTCGAGGGTTTAATGTCCAACAGTCTATTGGCCATGCCTAGTCCGAATGATAGGATGGATAGACTCTCGCCCTACTGACTATAGAGTCAGGATTCTGATATGGATATACTAATTCAAGTACACTTACATTCAGTTCTATCTTAGCTCATCAGGCTAAGAGTATTCAGTGATGTTCAGTTCAGAGTTTCTTAGCTCATCAGGCTAAGAATTGCTGATTTCATGCTCAGTTCAGATAACTTATATAGTTACTATAGTTTCAGTTTACAGTCACTATTTTACTAGTATATTCTGCATTTCAGCACTGTTTTACTTACAGCTTTCCTGCACGTGTTTTTATTATAGGATGCTAGTTCTACTTACTGTTTTCTTATGCTTACTTAGGATGTTAGTTGCTTTCAGTTTCATACTGCTATGTATGTCACCTAGCATATTTTGTTTGATCATAAGCATGTTTAGGTTGTACCTTTTCTTACAGTTTAGTTTAGTCTATTGCTTACCTGTCTTTATTGCAGTTGCTTGGAGGAGGTATGTATTACTTCCTAATTGTTTTAATTATAAACTGTTTGTTTATAACTTATTACTGTTCTTTTGTACCCTTTTCTGCACCTATTTTGCTCAGTTCTGGTTTATGGTGATATCTATTTAATTTAATAAAATTGTTTGCCCTAAAATGTACTTAGACATATTGTCTAACCAGTTTTTCTTTTGTTGGCTGGGGCCCTACCATTATGAAACTGATAATGGTAGGTTCTGAGTTGTTGGAGTAGCAGATCCAGTGGAGAGTTTGCCATTGGAGGAGGAGCCCGTTCCTGAAGATCTGTAGCCTAGTTTTCTGTTTTCAGTGAGATTGAGAGTTTTCTTTCAGTTCTTTTAAACTCATTAAATGTTGTAATAATACAAGTTTATAATTCTCTTTCAGCACTTTACTTATTCTGTATTATTGTATTTATACTGTATTGGATGGATGTTATGTTTTATGCTTCCGCACTCTGAGTTCATGTATGATCATTTAGTGATAAATTCTGGAATGAATGGCAAAGTCCTTAGTTAAATTGGATTAGAATGTGTGTCTAATTCAATCTTAAGTGGGGACCTTGTCATTTGGTGACTCCTCCACCGTAATCATGTTAACTTAAGGGTTAACAGGACCACGGCGGGGCAGGGCCGCCACAGTTGGTATCAGAGAATTCCATAAGGTGTCAGATAGGAATTCATTCCTTTCTACCTAATGGACTGTTCTTCTGCCACTTGATCACTAAATGAATACTTGAATTGACATCCATCACATTATGAGTATAATTCAGAATAAGTTAAGTTATTAGATAACTATAAAAGATGATAATTATTAAATTATATATATTTGCTCAACAAATTTAAATAGAATGTTATAATTGTAAGAATAGAAGAACATCTAGAAATGGCATTCATGACTTACCTAAAGGAGTTCGAGACTATTTGGAAATATGAACATAAACTAGGTAAGAAGCAAGGAAGAACAATCAAAGGAGTATCAGAACAAGGATCGCAAGTAATAAACAAATTATTGAAAGAAGGCGTCTATAGAGGCCTTGACTTTCCAGTACTAGCAAGGGAATGTCTTGCGAAAGTTGACCACATATTTGGTGTTATGGAATGGCCTAGTCACATTAGATTAGAAGTGGTGCTATGTCTTCTACGTATGCAAGCAAAGGAATGGTGGATTATGTCATACGAAGAACTGTTTCGTAAAGCACAAGAGGAGCATCGTGAAGTGATTTATGAAGACTTTCGTAGAGCATTTTTCATTAAATATATAGGATGGGAATAGTTTTATAAATCTATGATGATGTATTTAGTTATTTCAATAAAAGAGAAAAGCAGTAATTATATTATGTCTTGTTGTAATAAAGAACTCAAGATAGTTGTTTTGATTTCAGGAAAATGAATCCTGCTACTTCTCCCAACAATACTCCACTCAACCCTCAACCGTCCGTAAGCAATGCTCCAAATAATACCGTGGCCGCTTCCAATACTGTTGATGAAATAACTTCTTTAAGAAATATGGTTACTGCAATGCTAGAGAATCAAAATCAGCAGGCTCTAGCTATTCAAAAGTTAGTATCTATAATACCTGCTACTAATGCCAGCACCTCTTTAGCATCCCCCGCTCCTCAAAATCCCAATACCTATCGGCAGTCTGCAGATGGGATACTTCACAGTTTCCTAAGGTTAAGACCGCCTACCTTTGAAGGATCTGAATCCCCGATGGATACTTTAGCATGGCTGAAATCTATAGAGAAAAATATCACTAGTCTTGGTTGTTCAAGCAACCAATCTGTAAGACTAGCCACTCATCTTCTGCAAGGAGAGGCAGAACATTGGTGGGAACAAGAAAGGAACACACGTTTTGAAGAATTTGAATTAGACGAAATAGAATGGAGCTGGTTTGTCCAAGCCTTCAAAGAATCATTTATCCCACCCTCCACCAAGAACATCATTGGTGAGTCCTTATTGAAGTTAACCCAAGGAAGTCGAACAGTGGCCGAATATACTTCAGAATTTCGAAAGCTCATCCGATTTTCACCTCATCTGGTTCCTACTGAAGAAGATAGATGTTTCAGATACGAGAATGGACTCCGAGAGTCTATCAAAGATCATGTAATTCCCTTACAACATACCAAATTCGAGAAGTTGGTTGAGACAGCTCGGGTAGTAGAGCATCATCAAAATATTAAAGACATGAAGAGAAAGGCTTTCAATATGAATAAATACCCTCAAAACTTCAAGCAACAATAAATAAATCAAGGAAGGGTATATCAAATGGAAACCACTGAAACATCAAGCCAAACTGCCACATGTAATAGGCCACATCCTTATGGGAAATGTTATCATTTTGGCAGAGTATGTTTTACGCGTGGAAGACAAGGTCATGCATACAGAGACTGTCGATCAAATAAAATAATTGATGGAGTAACTATTGATCGGAATCGTACAAATAAAGTATTCCGTGCCACTCCTATCAATTTCAGAGAACCTCAGAAAACTCTTATGCCACCTCCTGCTCAAGAGCGAACCCTTGCAAAAGTTCAATATGCTGCAAATCCTTCAAACCCAAATCAATCAAAAGCTCAAACATCTGACAGCAGACCTGCTGGAAAGGCAAGGGTATACAATCTCACTCCAGTAGAAGCAGTAGAAGACAATAATGTAGTCTCAGGTACAAATCGCAACTTTTGTTTTTCTTACTGAATTAGAACTTCCTAAAGTCTATATTTTTATTAATAGGCATCCTATACTTTAAAGATGAGCCCTGCAGTATATTGTTTGATACTGGGGCTAGTCATTCATTCATCTCTGAAAATTTTGCTAAGAGATTAGGACTATCATATTACAAACTTGCGAAGATCTTGAGTGTTGGACTTCCATCTGGAGCCCAACTTAGTGCGAACAAATTCTGCGACGTCCAAATACCAATCAATAACCATACCTTCCAAGCCAAGTTAGTGTGCTACCTATAGTAAATTTTGATATCATACTAGGCATGAATTGGCTTAGTATGCATAGCGCTACTATCAATTATCAAAAGAAGAAGGTTGTGTTGCAAACTCCAGGAACTTCAACAACATTTATTGGGAAGATCAGCACTAGTAGCTCCTTGATCAATGCAATTCAAGCAGAGAAAATGGTGTGCAAAGGTTATAGTTGTATTCTGATGGTGATGATGGGTAATAGCAAAGAAGTAACCCCAATCTCTAAAATAAAAGTTGTTAGAGATTTTGAAGATGTTTTCCCTGAAGATCTGCCTGGTTTACCTCCAACCAGAGAAGTAGAATTTGAATTAAATATAATTCCAGGGACACATCCTCTATCAAAAGCACCATATAGAATGGCCCCAAAAGAATTGCAAGAGTTAAATGAGCAATTACAAGAACTGTTAAATAAGGGGTTTATTAAACCAAGTATGTCCCCATGGGGAGCCCCGATACTATTTGTTAAGAAGAAAGATGGGTCTATGAGAATGTGCATAGACTACAGAGAGCTGAATAAAGTCACAATTAAAAATAGATACCCACTTCCTCGTATTGATGATCTGTTCGATCAACTTGCTGGTGCTGTTGTGTTCTCTAAAATTGATTTAAGGTCAGGATATCATCAAGTGAAGGTAAAGGACTCAGATGTAGAGAAGACAGCGTTCAGAACACGATATGGGCATTTTGAGTTTCTTGTAATGTCATTTGGTCTCACAAATGCCCCATCTCTGTTCATGGACTTAATGTAGAGAGTTCTGAAACCTTATCTAGATAAATTTGTTATAGTATTTATTGATGATATCTTAATTTACTCCAAGACAGTAAAAGATCATGAAGAACACTTGAGATTGGTTCTGGAAAAGCTTAGAGAGCATGAGTTATATGCTAAATACTCTAAGTGTGAATTTTGGCTGGATTCTGTATCATTTCTTGGACATGTGGTTGATGCTCGAGGAATCCAAGTAGACCAGAGTAAAATTAGTGCTATTCAGGATTAGGTTCAGCCTAAGACAGTTACTGAAATTCATAGTTTTCTGGGTTTAGTTGAATACTACAGAAGGTTTGTTAAAGGCTTCTCTCAGCTTGCCGCACCTCTTACAAAATTAACTCAGAAGGCAGTTCCATTTGTTTGGTCAGAAGAATGTGAAACTGCATTTCAATCTATAAAAGATGCATTAACTTCTGCTCCAGTTTTAGTTCTTCCAAAAGAAGGAGTGAACTATCAGGTGTATACAGATGCATCTGGAATTGGGCTAGGATGCGTATTAATGCAAGAAGGCAAAGTTATAGCATACGCATCTCGCAAGCTTAAAACCCATGAAAGGAACTATGCTGTACATGATTTAGAATTGCAGCATTAGTTTTTGCATTAAAAATCTGGCGCCATTATTTGTATGGAGTTCAATGCTCCATATTCACAGACCACCAAAGTCTGAAGTACATCTTTACCTAGAGAGAATTGAACTGTAGGCAAAGAAGATGGCTGGAATAAATAAGTGATTATAATTTAGATATCCAGTACCATCCAGGCAAAGCTAATGTGGTAGCTGATGCGTTAAGCCGTCACACTGTTCTTAACAGCTTAATTTCAAAAAGTCCGTTGGCGAATGAGTTTCATAAAATGGAAATTTCTCTTGCTAAGGGAAATTCAGTCAGTACCATGATATCCATGAATAATATAGAACCCACATTCCATAGAGATGTTTCAATCTCTCAAAGCAAGGATGATGAATATTTAAACCTTAAAGTGGCAGTAGAAAGTGGTCGTCGTCCAGAATTGCAGTTTAAGAAAGGTGCTATTTACATGAATAATCATCTCTGGATTCCTAAATCCATGCATAAAGAGATCTTGATTGAAAGTCACAATTCAGGATATCAAATTCATCCAGGAAATTCTAAGATGTACCAAGACCTAAAACAATCATTCTGGTGGCCAGGAATGAAGAAAAGTATTACAGAATTTGTTGCAAAATGCCACGCTTGTTGCTTAATAAAAGCAGAACATCAAAAGCCTAGTGGCTTATTGCACCCACTAGAAATCCCAGAATGGAAATGGACTGATATATCCATGGATTTTGTTATGGGTTTGCCTCGATCAAAATCTGGAGCTGATTCAATATGGGTTATAGTGGATCGTCTCACAAAATCTGCTCATTTCATTCCAATCCGTCAAACTGACTCAGTGGAGAAATTGGCTAAATTATACATTAAGGAAATAGTCAGATTGCACGGAATTCCTAAAACAATCGTATCTGATAGAGACAGTCATTTTACTTCTAAATTTTGGCAGGCTGTCCATCAAGATTTAGGCACAACTTTGGCCATGAGTACAGCATTCCATCCCCAAACAGATGGCCAAATAGAGCGAGTTAATCAAGTCTTAGAAGATCTTCTACGTTTATGTATGTTGGATTTTTTTGGATCCTGGGAAGAGCATATCCCTTTAGTGGAATTTGCATATAACAACAGTTTTCAGTCAAGTATTAAGATGGCACCATATGAAGCCCTAT
The DNA here is from genome assembly GCA_016760335.1 of Gastrodia elata. NCBI lineage: Eukaryota > Viridiplantae > Streptophyta > Magnoliopsida > Asparagales > Orchidaceae > Gastrodia > Gastrodia elata. The sequence goes on along the minus strand of CM028670.1, from coordinate 102,041,104 downwards.
ATGGAAAAAAATGTTCATCCCCACTAGCATGGTCTGAGTCAGGAGATACCCAATTATATGGATCTGAGTTAGTGGAAGAAACAAATAAAAAGGTTAAACTCATTCAACAAAGAATTAGAACAGCTCAAGATAGGCAGAGTAAATATCATGATAATCGTCATTGTCCTCAAGAATTCAGTGAAGGAGATTTTGTGTACTTAAAAGTGAGCCCGATGAAAGGAATCTATCGTTTTGGAGTTTCAGGAAAGCTCAGTCCAAGGTACATTGGACCTTTCAAAATTTTGCAGAAGATTGGTTCAGCAGCTTATAAATTAGAACTACCAGAAGACTTCGCTGCTGTTCATAATGTATTTCACGTTTCATCTCTAAGGAAGTGTCTTCGAGATCCTTCTCATCCTATTGAACATCCTGCAATTGAAATTCAACCTGATCTTTCTTACACTGAAGAACCAATTAAAATCTTAGATCGTGATATGAAGAAATTAAGGAATCGATCTATTCCAATGATAAAGATTCAGTGGAAGAACCGGTCTTGTAATGAAGCCACTTGGGAGAAAGAGGTGGATATGCGTCAAGAGTACCCAAACCTTTTTAATCAAGGTGATTCTTCAACTCTATCTTATTTCAATTCATTTCTTTATATCTGCTTAATTTCTTTTTCTCACTTGAGTGATGTCAAGGACGACATCATTCTTAAGTGGGGGAGTTTGTAACAACCCAGATTGTTACCTTGCTCAATTAAGACTAATCTAAGTCTTAATTAAGGTTCTAAGTCACTAATTAAGTATTTAGAACTCATCTCTGAAACCTAGGTCAAAACCAAGAAGTCAACAAAGTCAAAACAAGAATTCTGAAAAATCCCAAAGCCTGAAAATTTGACTTTTTATCTAGACCTCAGATTAAAAATCTGACTTCACCATTGCGTTCAGAACACCCAAATTAGCTAGGGGTGAAATTTTGGAGGCATTTGGAAGTCGTTGATTTTTCGTCGAATATTTTAATATTATTTAAATACCCTAAATAATCAAATAATTAAATACTCGTCGAAACAAAAATCCGAGTGCGCCATTGCGTTCCTCACCCTTCATTTAGCTAAGGGTGATTTATTGGAAATTTTTGGGATTCATTTAATAGGTTAAATTTAATTAATTAAATCTGAATAATTTAATTTTAATATTATTATTTAAAAATTGCATTTAGCGGCGCCGTCAGCTATTCCTTAACGCCGTCGCCCGAATTCTCCCTCTGCCGTTCAATCAGACGTGCGCTGTGATCCGTTCCATCGAAAGATCGAACGGACGAAGGCCATCGTCTTCGCGTGGCGACCGCGTGTCGCGAGCGCTGACGCGCGGCACGCCAGGGCACTTCCACGCCCCCGTCGCCGCTCTAGCGTTGATTAAGAGCTTAATTTAAGTCTCTGATCTCCTCCTCGCGAGTCTGCGCTATCGAAGACCCGTGACAGCCGAAGAAATTCTTGATCGAGGTTTTTGCAGTAGTCCGAGCCGTCCAATTTGAGGTACCTCTATCCCTAAATCTATGCTTCCAAATGATAAATTTCTTGTTCGCATCTCTATTTCATAGTCTCGATTGAATTTTGAGCGGACCCGATCGAGTAGATCAGGTCTGGTTAACCCGGATTTGACAAAAATGTAACAGTGGAAACCGTTACTCGCCGAGCATAGAGGATCTAGGGTTAGGTTTTGCGGAAGCTGTAGTTCTTCTCCGGTGACGTTGAAGGTACCAATCGAAAGGTCTATTCAAGACCTTTCGATCGGTATATGGCTCGCCCTCCAGTGACGACGATTGCGCCGCCGTTTTTGATGCCCTAAAGCGACGCTCTCGGTCTGTCACGAGGACGAAGATATTTCGGGCCGGTCGGGTCGGCCCGGGCCCGGCCCGTGGCCCGAGTCCGCGATGCTTCAGCTGCCGCAGCGGGATCCACCGCGTGACGCAAAGCCAATCGCAGAGCGACACGTGGCCTGCGTGATAGCGGTCTGGCAGTGGGACCCGCCGTTGTCTGCCGCGCCAATAAGAGGCCGCCACGTGTCTGCAGAAAATAATTAAATCAATTATATATAATTATACGTCAGATTATAATAACTAAATTAATTATACATATATTTAATACAAAAAAACAGAATAATGTAACTTAAATTAAAAACAGTAAATATTAATTAAATTAATTCTAAAATTTAAACCTTAATAACTCCTAAATTACTCATCCAAATTATGCAAAATTATATACCATTGAATTCAGCAAAAATAGAGGAATATTATGGTACTATTAATTTTGCATTTGGACCTGTATTTAGTAAAGTGATTTTTTTTAGGGTTTAATTTAATTTAAACTAAATGTCGCAAACCTTATTTAGCTCATAACTTTGCACCCACTAATCCAAACCTATTGAATATGGGTCTTAAAGTGATCAGAAAACCCTAAGGATTAATTTAGTAGTATTCATTTTGCTATTTGGATTAGTATTTGCTTAATGACAATTAGGGACTAACCCTAATTAGCTTAATTAGACTTAGAACTTCAATTGACCCTAACTTGGTCAATTGAGCTCCAAATTTAATGATCCAAATATCAATTTAGATCAGAAAAACCTAAATAACAGTAATCTGTAAAAATATTTAGGATCCAATAGTTAGATTTGTTAATCACCCCTAATTACTCTAAATCTTGATTAGTGAATATTAGCAAATCTAGTAATCCAAATTGAGTGATTTAAGTTTCAGAGGACTCCTAGAAACACTTAGAATCTATCTGAGAGGTTTGATTAGTGTTTAAGTGCTTAATTTTGCTAATCACTCACTAATCACTCATAACCCTAATTAGGTCTTAACTTAGTCAAATTAGGTCCAAATTGAGCCTACCACATGTCATTTTGATCAGTGAGATATTTGTAATTCATAGCCCCTAATTTTGCTTAATTTGGACACTAATTGGCAAAGTTAGGATTTTTGACCTATAATTAAGGATCCCTTAATTAACCTTAAAACCCTAGATCTTATATTAGCCATAACTTGGCCAATACTTATCAGAATTTAGCAAATTAAGATTATATGGAAAGCTTAGACAGTAAAGAACAATAATCTAAAAGAAAATTTAGCTTTTACTTAGTCAAATTACTAAATTGCCCTTTCGAGTCAAATTCACTAATTTGATCTCATATGGCTTATTAATCACCCAAAATTGATTTAGTTACTTTCTAATCTTATATTAGACAGTAAGAATCTCTTTCCAAAAGAAAATTTTAGAATTTAAACCCTAGATCAAAAGTTGATCTTTTGAACCCTTAAGTAGGGGCAAAATGGTCATTTTGCCCAAATTTAGGGTTTAGCTTTTAAAAGCCCTAAATTCAGCTTCTAATCACTAAAATCAGTAATTAGAATGATTCAGAACTGAAAATAATTAAATTTAAGTCTAAATTAGGTTTTGATTAAAATCTCAGAATTTGTTTAGTAAAGAAAATTCCTAAGTCCTAAGTGAGTGTTCTCCTTCTTTAATCATTCTTAGACCCATCCTTAGGTCTTATAACATTAGTTAGGATGTGTGTCTTGAGAGATACTCTTAGTAATTAAGAGCCTTATTTCCTAAGATTAGGAATAGACCTTAAGTTAGAATTCATCTATTTAGTAAATTGGGTTACTCAATTAGGTGAAACCTTGAGTTTTCTAGTTTATAGATTTTCTTAGTTTATTAAATGATTATTTGATCTTTAAACTTTAGAACTAAGAATAGAGATCTATCATAATAAATTTGATTTATCATTAGGATTTGCCTTAAACTAATATGTGAGATTTGGGTTCTAAACCTTAGACCCTTAGATTATACCTTTAGATTAAGTGATTAGACCCCATCATCTGGAGTCTAATTCTTAATTTATTCATCTTGATTTGGTTAATCAAGATGAGGTTGGGTTGAATTAAATTACAAAACTAGGTCAAAGATTTATTCTTTTTTAACCAAATAGTCATCTTTGATTAAGTCATAATTAGGATTTGGCCAGTCCTAATTATCTTCAACAAGTAGGATTCGTGATTCTAAGTTACAGAATGTGTAAGAATTGATAATTCTGAAACTTATGTAACTTAGAGTAGATAGAACGAATAAAGTAGATAACAAAGGATATCACTTGTATTTTAGATAGAGTTTCTTGCACTTTGATTTTGATGCTTCGCATTCATTGATTTTGAGCCTTATACCTTGAACATGTATTATGTACATAAGATATTTTGATAAATATCTTATGTTAATTTGGAACATTATTTATAAGCAGCATTATGTTCATTTCACAAGTGGTATGTAAGGTGTAGCTTGATTAGTATACCTCTTCGATCAACCCGTTCGGGGTCGGCAACCTTTCGAGGGTTTAATGTCCGACAGTCTATTGGCCATGCCTAGTCCGAGTGATAGGATGGATAGACTCTCGCCCTACTGACTATAGAGTCAGGATTCTGATATGGATATACTAATTCAAGTACACTTACATTCAGTTCTGTCTTAGCTCATCAGGCTAAGAGTATTCAGTGATGTTCAGTTCAGAGTTTCTTAGCTCATCAGGCTAAGAATTGCTGATTTCATGCTCAGTTCAGATGACTTATATAGTTACTATAGTTTCAGTTTACAGTCACTGTTTTACTAGTATATTCTGCATTTCAGCACTGTTTTACTTACAGCTTTCCTGCACGTGTTTTTATTATAGGATGCTAGTTCTACTTACTGTTTTCTTATGCTTACTTAGGATGTTAGTTGCTTTCAGTTTCATACTGCTATGTATGTCACCTAGCATATTCTGTTTGATCATAAGCATGTTTAGGTTGTACCTTTTCTTACAGTTTAGTTTAGTCTATTGCTTACCTGTCTTTGTTGCAGTTGCTTGGAGGAGGTATGTATTACTTCCTAGTTGTTTTAGTTATAAACTGTTTGTTTATAACTTATTACTGTTCTTTTATACGCTTTTCTACACCTATTTTGCTCAGTTCTGGTTTATGGTGATATCTATTTAATTTAATAAAATTGTTTGCCCTAAAATATACTTAGACATATTGTCTAACCAGTTTTTCTTTTGTTGGCTGGGGCCCTACCATTATGAAACTGATAATGGTAGGTTCTGAGTTTGTTGGAGTAGCAGATCCAGTGGAGAGTTTGCCATTGGAGGAGGAGCCCGTTCCTGAAGATCTGTAGCCTAGTTTTCTGTTTTCAGTGAGATTGAGAGTTTTCTTTCAGTTCTTTTAAACTCATTAAATGTTGTAATAATACAGGTTTATAATTCTCTTTCAGCACTTTACTTATTCTGTATTATTGTATTTATACTGTATTGGATGGATGTTATGTTTTATGCTTCCACACTCTGAGTTCATGTATGATCATTTAGTGATAAATTCTGGAATGAATGGCAAAGTCCTTAGTTAAATTGGATTAGAATGTGTGTCTAATTCAATTTTAAGTGGGGACCTTGTCATTTGGTGATTCCTCCACCGTAATCATGTTAACTTAAGGGTTAACAGGACCACAGCGGGGCAGGGCCACCACAGTAGTAGTATTAGTTTTGCTATTCGGGTATCAGGATAAAAAGTCAACCCTAGAACTTAGAGTTGACTTTAGTGAAAAATGACGAAAATGCCCCTAGACTTCAAATAGCCATAACTTGGTCAAATCAACTCCAAATTCAAAAATTCAAGAAGCTATCTAACCTAGAATTTCAATGTCATCAACATACTAAAATAATATTTAGGATTTGAACCCTGAAAATTTAGGTAAATGACCAAATTATCCCTAGCCTTATTTTTATCATAACTTGACCATTTCTCGCCCGATTTAGGCGTACTTACTGTCTATCTTCAAGTTAGATAGTAAGAAACTAATTGGAACTAAGGGAATTCAATTCTGAACCCTAAGTCAAAAGTTGACTTTTTGACCTTTAAAGTAGGGGCAAAATAGTCATTTTGCCCTAAGATTGGATTAAGTGCCCCAATCATTTAGATAACATTCCAGAACCCTAAATAAATATTATAATCTGCTTAATATCAATCGAGTGAGTAAAATAAATCCTTAAGTTAGATTCCAATAATCTCTGTTAAGTCTTAAGCACTACACCTTAAGAACATTTCCTAAGACTAGGACTAAATCATAGGTTAGAGTTCATTCATTGGGTAAAATGAGTTACTCAATAGGTGAAACCTTAGTTTTATTAGTTTATAGACTTTCTTTTATTTTACAACTCATTCTGATTATTTTGTCTTTTAACTTTAGATTTAAGATAGGAGATTCATCATATTAAGTTTGATTACTTAATAGGATTTGCCTTAACTAGTAGATCACTTATAGAATAAAACCTAGAACTTAGGTCTTATCCTTTGGATTATGTGATTAAACCTAATTCTCGTAGTGTTTAATCCATAATCTATAGGTTTAGAAGGTCTTGATCAGATCTTAGTTAGAACATCTAAATTCACAAAACTAGGATGTATGATTCATTTATTTAACTCATAGTCGTCTATCTGATTGAACTAGATTAGAACCTGATCAGTTCTAATTATTTTTAACTTGTAAGGATGAGTTTCTGAGTTACACTCGATAGTAAGAAAATGATGATCCTGAACTTGTGTAACTTAGAATAGTTAGATGGTTAAGTAGAAAACAAATGATATCACCATGTTTAGTAGAGGCTCTTGCTTCTATTTGATATTTTGTTGCTTATGCATTCCTTGTATTTTCTATGCCATATTTCCTTGAGCATATCATATAAGATATTTGATGCATGAATAAACTGTTAGGAAAATATGGAGACTCCTTAGATTCCTTATGAAAATATTAAAGTAATTAATGAGAAGATAATGATTTGATGTGTTTGAGTTGCCTCTCAGTGTTCTTTTGATCATACCGATTGTTGCCCTAGCCGTATCGTGCTAAGAACCGCCCTAGCCGTACTGGTGCTAGGATCTTTTGGGTATGTCTGTTGGTGACCTAACAGTATCGTGCTAGGAACCACCCTAGCCGTACTGTGTTAGGGCCTTTTTCGTTGACTGATGTTGCCTTAGCCGTATCGTGCTAGGAACCGCCCTAGCCATACTTGTGCTAAGATCTTCAACCCTATTTGGTGAGCTAGTGTAGCTCTTTTCTGTATGGCAGATTGTACACGTATGGCTTTATATGTAGTTGTTATTATTTACTTTTCAGTATTCTATTCCGTCAGCTATTTCTTTGTACTGCTTTTATATATACATATAGGATGTTAGAATCTTGCTGCTATTTATATGTACCACTGCTGAGTTATTTATTTTAATTAGTATATTTTATGTTGATCACCAGCATGTTTAGGATGTAAAACTTTTCTTACAGCACATGATAGTTATGTATATTTATATGCCCTTCCTTGGTTAGTTTGTATGCGAGGTATGTCTCAGCCTCTTTTCTTTTTTTTTTGCTTAAGTTATAAATGATGATTTATAGCTTCCTTGTTTCTTTATATTGCTTGCTGCTCCTTTCATATATATATATGTTGCTTAGATGTTGTCAAATGGTGATATTATTTAACACTTATAATAATTCATCAGCTTAAAATGTACTTAGACAATTGTCTAACCAGATTTTTCTTTTCTTTGGCTAGGGCCCTACATTGTGAAACTGACAATGGCAGACTCCTTTCAGTTAGACGAGCAGGAGTTAAGTGTGGAGCCTTACCCAGAGGAGGAACCCGTGGCAGAAGCTGCCGTCTAGTTCCCTTTTACTTCAAGTGAGGATGAGTGGTTTTCATTTAATTTAAACATTTTAAATTATGTAATAATATAGGTACTATTGGATGTGTATTTGGATCGTATGCTTATATATTATGAGTTCTATTTTTCCTATTTGTTTTGTGATACTTGGATGATTTGCATTTTCTTAAATCGCTTCCGCACTCTATTTATTTACTTATACAGTGACTGTTAGTTTGATTCTGTGATAATTCTTCTCTAATCAGGTAGATTGTGGAGACTATCCTAATCCATTGATAAGTGAGGGGTTAGCCAGAGTGACACCCCACCCTTAACCTAATCCTTTGGCGGATTAAGGGTGCGAGGCGCCACAATAGGGGAGAGGGGGAGTAAAAAATGGGAGAGGGAGAAAGCCGGGTAAGCAAATGGGGAAATAGAAAAAATAGGAAAAAGAAATTAGAAATAAATAAATATTTATTTCTTTAATTATTTAAAAATTCAGATTTAAGAAACGTGATCCGAATATTCCAAAAAATTCACCCCTAGCTAATTTGGGGTGGCGATCGCAACGGCAAAGTCGGATTTTAATTTCGAGCTCAAATTAAAAACTCAATTTTCTAATTAATTAAATATTAAAATAATCTAAAATATTCGATTTAGCTCTAAATCGTACCAAACTCTAAGGGTTTGGTTCTAATAGCTAGATAAACTTAACTGAATGATAATTATAATATGATTAAGCTAAAATTAAGCTGGGTAACAACCTTAGGTTGTTACAGACTCTCCCACTTAAAAATGATGTTGTTCTCAACATCATTACTAAGAAGGGAAAATAAAATGCAAATAATTAAAAACTGAAATTTAGAATTTTAAAGGTACTTGGATTCTCAAAAAGATTTGAATATTTTTATTGCATATCGACCTCTTTTTCCCAAGTGGATTCTTCAATAGAGCGATTACTCCACTGAATCTTTACCATGTAAATAGAACAAATCCTCAGCTACCTTTGATCATGAGCTAAAATTCTGATAAGCTCTTCCATATAAGAAAGATCCAGTTGAAGAGATATTACTGGAAGTTGGATTAGGTGAGAAGGATTATGAAGACACCTCCGTAGAGAAGAGATATGGAACACATTACTAGTTCTCGGAAAGAGGAAATGAACTACAGAGAAATCTTCAGAAAGTTTTAATCTATATGCTGCCAAACTGATTCTCTCTATTACTTCGAACGGTTCGATGCAGCGAGGACTGAGCTTCCCTGCTACACCAAAACAAAATACACATTCATCGAACTTACTTTAAGATAAGCGAAATCTCCAACATTAAATTCTAGAGAACGATGATGGGCATCGTGATATTTATTATAGTGATCTTGAGCTGCTTTAATTCTCTGCTGGATCAATTGCACTTTATTATTCATTTCTTCAACTAAATCTAAGCCATACAGCTGAACACTGCCTATTTCAGACCACGCTAAGGGCGTATTGTATTTTCTGGCATACAAGGCTTCATACTGAGCCATGTCGATACTTGATTGGAAACTATTGTTGTAAGCAAATTCAACTAAAGGAATGTGATCTACCCAGGAACCTCTGAAATCCAAAATGTATAGGCGAAGAAGGTCTTCAAGATTTTGATTAGCTCGTTTAGTTTGACCATTTGTTTGAGGGTGAAAAATAGTGCTCATGGCTATGGTAGTTCCCAAGTCTTGATGCAAAGCTTGCTAGAATTTAGAAGTTAATTGACTATCACGATTAGATAGAATAGACCTTGAAATCTCGTGAAGCCTAATAATTTCCTAAATATACATCTTTTCCAATCTTTCTACAGAATCTGTTTGACGCATTGGAATGAAATGTGCCAATTTGGTCAGTCGATCGATAATGACCCAAATTGAATCATCACTAGATCTTGATTTTGGTAAACCCATTACGAAGTCCATAGAGATATCTAACCACTTTCACTCAGAAATTGCCAGAGGATGGAGAAATTCTCCAGGCCTTTGATGTTCAGCATTGACCAGATTACAGGCGTGACACTTTGCTATGAATTCAGCCACGCTTTTCTTCATTCCCAGCCACCAGAATGACTTCTTCAGGTCTTGATACATCTTAGTACTACCAGGATGTACTTAGTAGCCAGAATTGTGGCCTTCCACTAAAATCTCTTGATGTATGAGTTGGGAATCCATAGGCGATCCCCTTGATAGATTAAATTACCTTGCAATTGCAGATCAAAGTGACGACCACTTTCAATCTCCATTTTGAATTTCAGGTAGTCTTCATCCATTGTTTGGGAGATGGAGATATCACGGTGAAAGGATAGTTCAACGATACTCATATAAATCAATTCACTTAGCATAGCACCATAAACTGGCCTGATATCAAGTATTCTGAATTTTTCCTCTAAAGGGCTTGAAGTTATTAAGGAGGAGAGTGTAGCATGACGACTGAGTACATCGACCACAATATTTGCCTTTCCTAGATGATAGTGGATCGATAAATCATAATCGCTTATTAACTCAAGCCATCTTCACTGATGATAGCTGAGTTCGCACTGAGTAAAAATATACTTTAAGCTCTAATGATCGATAAATACAGAACATTGGATGCCATACAGATAATGATGCCAAATCTTTAGAGAAAAGACTACGGTAGGTAATTCCAGGTCATGAACAGGATACTTCTTGTCATGTGGTTTTAACTGATAGGATTCATAGGAAATAACCTTTCCTTCCTACATCAGCACACGACCCAAGTTTATCCCCGATGCATCAATATAGACTTGGTAGTTCAAATATTCTTTAGGTAAAATAAGAACTGGGGCAGAAGAAAGAGCATCTTTTAATGCTTGGAACGCATTATCACATTCTGGACTCCAAATGAATGGCACTGCCTTCTGAGTCAACTTTGTGAGAGGAGACGCAATTTGTGAAAAGCCCTTGACGAATTTTTTATAATACCCTGCCAGACCCAAAAAAAATTCTGATATTAGCCACAGACTTTGGCTACGACCAATCCTGAACAGTGCTAACTTTATTTTGATATACTTTAATTCCTTGCGCATCTATGATGTAGCCCAGAAAAGCAACTGAGTTAAGCCAAAATGCGCACTTGGAATATTTTGCATACAACTTATGGTCTCTGAGTTCTTGCAGAACTAATCTCAAGTGCTTCTCATAATCAGCACTACTCTTTGAATAAATCAGGATATCATCAATGAATATAATGATGAATTTATCTAAATATGCTTTTAGTACTCGCTGCATTAAGTCCATAAAGATGGATGGTGCATTAGTTAAGCTAAAAGACATCACCAAAATGCTGTCTTTTCTATATCCGCATCTTTAACTCTTAGTTGATGATAACTATATCGCAGATCGATCTTAGAAAATACATTAGCTCTAGATAATTGATCAAATAAATCATCGATTCGCAGTAATGGGTATTTATTCTTGATAGTTACTTTGTTCAATTCTCTATAATCGGTGCACAATTTCATCGATCAATCTTTCTTTTTCACAATAAAATTGGTGCTCCCTAAGGAGATGAACTTGGTCAAATGAGACCCTTTTCTAGCAGCTCTTGAAGTTTCTTGTTCAGTTCTTACAGCTCCTTTGGCGCCATACGATATGGAACTTTTGATAATGGTTGGGTTCCCATAATTAATTCTATAGCAAATTCTACTTCTCTAAAAGGAGGAAGACCAAGTAGGTCTTTAGGAAAAATATCAAAAAATTCACAAATTAGTTCTCAAAAATAGGCATGACTTTTTTCTTCTCTCCCAACGTTGTTATGAGATACGCATCGCATCCCTTTCTGACTAGCCTTTCTGCTTTCATTGTATTGATCAACGATGCTTGGGTGCTAAATTTTCCAACGAACATTTTTGTTTGACTTCCACTATCCAAAGTGATTTTCTTCTTTTGACAATTTATGGAAGCACCATGCTCACTTAACCAATTCATGCCTAGGATTATATCAAAGTTTACAATCGATAACATAACCAATTTAGCTCCATATTTTTGCTCACCAATAGGAATATCTACATTGCAGAATTGCTGGGATTGCATACGAGCTCCAGAAGGTAATCTGATGCTCAACGAGTTTGCGAATCGATATGTTGGTAGCTTAAGAGTTTTCACCCAGCTTTCTGATATGAAGGAATGACTCGCTCTAGTATCGAAAAGAATATTACAAGATTTATAATTTATCATTAAGGTGCCTATGATTATAATAATTTAATAAGAATTGCTACTCAATCATTTGATAATACTGAAACAGTAAAGATTGGATATTGAAATAGTAAGAATTGAATAAAATTTTAATTTAAGACATACCCAAAATGACATCATTATTTTCAGGTGCAGAGGTGGGTGTTAGCATGTATACCCTTACAGGAGATGTAGGTTGTTTGCTCTGGGGCCGCTGGCCTTGACGATTATAGGCCAGTTTCTGCGCAGGTACAACTACCTTAGCATTTGAAGTAGAGGATGACATCACAGCCAGAGCATGTTATCGGCTGTTCCTCGGTTGTGCACGGAATACTTATTTATGATGGGAGTTGTCGATGAGCACTCCGTCAATTGTTGTCTTAGAATCGCATTTGAAATAATGGTGGCCTCTTTGACCACATATAAAACACATACCACCAAAGTGGTAGCACTTTTCATATGGATGGTATTGCTTGCATTCAGAGTTCTGGGGTTGGGATTGTTCAGCTTCAATGCTATAGACATTTGCCATCTTGCGATGGCCAAAGATCTCCTTTCTTGGCTGTACGAACGCTGCTTTACTCTTCCGGTCCATTTGACCATGAAATCCTTTTTGGAGGCGAGCTGCCTCGATCAACTTTGCTAGAGTTTTGATTTGGAGGGACACTAGGTGAGCCTTTATAGAGTCCCTTAGCCCTTTCAAGAATCGGTGGCACCTAGCCGCCTCAGTTTTAACCAAGTCTGGAACAAAGCGCGACAGTCTCAAGAATTATTGTTTCCTTGAGTGAGGTGGAGGAGTTCGTCCTCCAGGATTGCCTATGCTGATGCTAGAATGAATGCTTTACAGAATGCTTCCAAGAATATATCCCATGGGATATCTTCTAACTCATATTCAACAAACTTATTATTTCGTTTATTCACCCACCAGTATTCAGCTTCTTCTTGAAACAAGTGAGTTACCAAACGAATAGCTTCAGAGTTAGGGTACTTGATACTCGCCAGGTTCTTTTCAGCCATTTTGAGTCAGTTTACTGTGTCCATTGGGTTCAGCACTCCATTAAACGTTGGTTTCCTAAGATGTAGGAAGCTGTGTAGGATCCCATCTCCTGTGAAATGTGAGGATGATGAAAACTTGATTATGATACAGGTTGCTGACGAGCAGATAAAATCAAGGCACAGGTTTTTTGTGCCTGCTGCACATTGTTTTTTATAAGTGCTCTTATCAGATTTGCCATTGAATTTGTTTCATCGGGTCTGCCAGATGACGAAATGTAACAACCCAAGGTTGTTACCCAGCTTGAATCTAGCCTAATCATATTATAATTATCATTCTTTTAAGTTCATTTAGTCATTAGAACCAAACCCTGAAGGTTTGAGCAATTCAGAGACCAAGCGATTATTTTGGAATATTTTAATATTTAATTAATTAGAAAATTGAGGTATTTATTTTGACCTCGAAATCAAATCCGACTTCGTCATTGCGATCGTCACCCCAAAATTAGCTAGGGGTAATGTTTTGGACGCGTTTGGAGGTCGTCGAATTTTCGTCAATATTTTAATATAATTAAATATCCTAAAAATTAGCATAATTAAATAATCGTTGGAATCAAATTTCGACTTCGTCGTTGGATTCCTCACCCCCAAATTAGCTAGGGGTGAATTTTTGGGAATTTTCGGAGCATATTTTAAAAAATCTGGATTTTTAAATAATTAAGGAAAATAATTAAGCAATTATTTAATCCTTAATATGCAATTTCTCCCCCTCTCTCTCCTAGTTGGCTGGCCACCTTCCCCTTCATTCGACTGACCATGCTTCCCATTTCTCCCTCCCATACTTGATGGGGGAGAACTTACCTCTCCTCTCACCTAGCCTCTCTAGCTATGATGAAGCCTCCCTCCCCTTCTCCTCTAAATAGAGAGCTTAGCCCCCCTTTTATTGCTTGCTGAAAATTTCCTCACATTCTCCTCTATTGTTCCCTTGTGTTGAAAAGAAAGAAGAGGTTTAGCTCACCTCTAAAGTTTTGGAGAAAGGCAAAGGGTCCTTTTTCCTCCTTCTCTCGTAAGGCTAAAGGTACCCATTTGTTCCTCTCCTTGTCTCTTTCATGAAACTATAATGCTTGAATGCACCTTTGGAAGTCCATAAATAAGCATGAAAGTCATTAAGACTCTTAAAAGCTTCACAAAAATCTGCTCTATTTTCGTCTATTTTGCACACCCTGTCATTCATCCATATTTTTTGTATAGTTAGGATACTCTGTTTGTGCTGATTTTAATATCAATGGAAAGGTATCGGAAAGAATTTTCCATTGATATATGGCACCGCTCATGAAACTCTCTAGATTGAGAGTATTTGAGCTCGAAAACTGGCCTTACAATTTTTGTCCAGGCCGAAAATGTCGTCTGGCGCTGCAGTGTGCTGGAGCGCCCGATTTTGCAAAATGGACCGCTGCAGAAGGCGGCAGCGGTATTTCTGCGACTACATATAGAAACACTTAATTGAACTATTTGAACAGTAACCCGCAAACCGGACCGCTACAGCGCGCTGTAGCGTGCTGCAGCGGGATTTCATGAAAAACTTAGGAAAACAATTAATGAAGTATTTGAACAATATTTTGCAAAATGGATCGCTAAAGCGCACCATAGTGCGCTGCAGCGGGCCGCAGTGCACCCCAGCGCTTCCATGCGCTGCCGCGCTAAAAGCGCCACCGTGCGCTGCCATGCGAAAAGCGCTCCAGCGTGCTGCAGCGCCCAAACTTGCAAAAACGCCAGAAATGTTTGAAAATTTGCCTAGTTTTGGCTGAAATGGCCAAACTTCCTTGTTTTGGTATTTTAAGGTCCTTAGGACCATAGTGGGACTAAATAATATCAAATTTGAATATTGCATAAAATTTTATATGAAAGTTAAATTTGAAACTTGTCACTTTTAAATTAGCCCTCATATCTACTATGGATCTTAAATATGAGTTATGCCAAAGAATAAGTATTAGAACTTTAATTACTTGTATTAATTAGGTATAGTTTAACAACTAAATGGCATGAAACTTAAGCCTTTTGAAATTATGATTAAGTGCTAATCTCTTTGGTTTGATTTTGGAATTTGATTAGCCTTAATTACCTTCTATTTTATGCTTTTATGATTTTAGAATGTATATTAGAGAACTTTAACATTTAAATGAGACATCTTGATATGTAAACTAAACTTGAACATAAGAATCTTAATAACTTGATTAAGTAGACAATACTTAATCCAAACTTAAGTTTGACATCAATAATACACTAATAATATATTGGTTTGTTATTGACCTTTAATTAACCTTTGGTCTTAATGATAGAAAGGTTAGGGGTTAAATCCTAGCTTATCTTGATTAATATCTAAATCTTAATCACTTAATTAATTAACTTGATTGTAAGATAATTCAATTGACATTATTCCAATAATGCACATGATTTGATATTGATCTTAAATCATTGAATTAGAAGTGCTAGGGTTAATATTGAATATGTGTGATTGAATTATCTGAATCCAAACTTTAAATCCTTGATTTTCTCTTATATAAGACTATTAGCATAAGATGAATAATAAATTATAATAATTTATGAAATGATCTAACTCTATTAAGATCTTTGATTTCATCCCATGATTGTAGAATAGGAAAGGATTAGATAGATTTTAATCATCTGATCTGTTCACTTTAACCTAAGTCTAACAAGTAAACCTTAAGAAGTAGAAAAGTGAAATTTTAAGGGTCTTACTTTAGGATCATTCTTGAAATGCTTAAAGACCTTAAATATTGATACCTTGAGATAGGAAGAACTTTTGTATTTTAATGAGATAGAAGCTTAGATGATCCTTCATGACTTTAGAAGTTGAACTTGATACATTGTGATAGGAATCACTTAAAGTAGTTAGAATGTGACTTATTCCTTGTGGTAGCAACCTATATTGAGTGATCCTTTGATCACATTCTTGGGGCCTTGTGTAGGACTCACCCACTTAGAGTAAGGATTAATATATTTGATAAATCCTTGTTGATTAAATAGAATCTTCTGAACTCAGATTATTGGCTGGGTATAGTAGGGTATACCCATATTACTGGATCATTTCAGTAGTATTCAGGATTGGTTAATTCACTCCAATGCAGACTTATGACCAGGTGCTATCCTGAGGGATTAGACGGATACAGTCCCGTTAGAGTAAATCCTCCAAGACTAAGAGCGTTATAATTAGTGAACAAGATCCTTAGTTTGAGATGTAAACAGTGACCGGGTTCTACCTCCCATCGTAGTGCGTTTCGATAAGTGCAATTTAAGAAAACTAAGTATCTTAAGTCACTTTGCGTAGACCACTAAGTATGCTTGTAATTAAGGCATTTAACGACTTAGCTTGAGATATAAACTGTGACCGAGTTCTGCCTCTTATCGTAGTGCGCTTCGATAAGTGCAGTTTAAACAAGTTAAGGATTAAATCTACCTTTCTTGCAACCATGCTAAATAAGTGTATACAATCTCTCTAGCTAATGATTTTTAAGTAAGCAGCTCTCAACCTTAACCAATTATCGAGATTAGAATTTTAAGAGTCAGAATCCTTTTAGCAGGATTCTGCACAATGAAGACTTTGGATTCATTATCATATTTTAGATTATTTTCTGGATTTATCTCATGTAGTTTAGAAGCATGAGCATGAGCATAAGCATGATGTGTGAGTATCAGAATGATGTGTGAGTATCAGAAAGATGTATAAGTATCAGTGATGATTTATGAGTTACAGAATATTACATACATTGACTGAGGAATTATAGGATGAATCAGCATCATCAGTAAGTAGTATTCCCAACTAGATGTATATACACATTGGACCGTACTACTCATAGTAGTTCAGTGATATTTTGGTTGTATATCAGTAGTATGCAGTGTTGTGGCATATTCAAGTGCACAGTTTCAGTGACATACAATATAGTTGTACATATGATTACTCAGTTTCAGATTCAGTGCTATTTTGATTTATTTTCAATATTCAGTTATAGTTCAATTTTACTTTACATTGCTTCAGTTTGTATAGTTTTAGACAGTTTTGTACTTTTAGTTATCTTTACAATTTTTCTGCAATATTTACTTGTATTATGTAAATGTTAAATAAATAACTAGAACTGTTAGATTAGTTTAGATGTGTTAGACTTATTGTCTAACACGAGATACTTTTGGGATCCAACAATTTGCTAGATCTTGAGTAGTATATTGAGCCAGGTCAGGAGGACACCTAGGCGATTCAGGAGGAGCCATGTAACAACCCATGTTGTTACTTTGCTCAATTAAGACTAATCTAAGTCTTAATTAAGGTTCTAAGTCACTAATTAAGTGATTTGAAACTAATCTCTGAAACCTAGGTCAAAACCAGAAGTCAACAAAGTCAAAACAGGAATTCTGGAAAATCCCAAAACCTGGAAATTTGACTTTTTATCTAGACCTCAGATTGAAAATCTGACTTTGCCATTGCGTTCAGAACACCCAAATTAGCTAGGGGTGAAATTTTGGAGGCATTTGGAAGTCGTTGATTTTTCGTCGAATATTTTAATAATATTTAAATGCCTTAAATAATCAAATAATTAAATACTCGTCGAAACAAAAATCCGAGGGTGCCGTTGCGTTCCTCACCCCTCAATTAGCTAGGGGTGATTTATTGGAAATTTTTGGGATTCATTTAATAGGTTAAAATTAATTAATTAAAACTGAATAAATTAAATTGAATATTATTATTTAAATATAGTTTAACGGCGCCATTTTAAGCAGTTAACGCCATCCATTTATTTTATTTTCTAACCGTTGAATCTGACGGCTTTCGAGAGCCGTTCGATTTCCAATCGAACGGCTACGCCTTCGTCTTCTCCCTCGTCTCCCCACGCGTCGAACCCTGCTCCACGCGTCCGCAGCTTGGCACCGCGTGGAACCGTGCCGTCGCCCAGTACCTCTCCTATCTATACTTTAATCTTTCACCTTCGGCAAAAACTGGAAACCCTTGTCCAACATCATACCCAAACAAACCATTTCAGCTGCCGTTTTGCTCAACCAAAAATTTCAGATCCAGGAATCCTAAGGTACCTTCTTCACCTCATCCTTATTTCTTAAAGTATTGCAATCATATTGATGTATTGATTGAAACTTCAAACCTATGCGTGGGTTCTGCCGATCGCAATTTTTTGAAACCCTAAATGTCAAAAGCTGTAATCGAAGAAGATGAAGCGCCTTCTCGTATCTGCCGTTAGATCTAGGATTAGATCAGATCTGGCCCTTTCGATTTCGATCCGGTTCGGTCCAGAATGATTCATCTGGACCAGTCGAACTGCCCGTGGTCGACGCTCAGTAATAAGTGGTGGGACCCGCGTACAGGCGACGAGCCAATCCCGCGTGGACACGTGTCCCGCGGGACAGGCTTGTCGGTGTCCGCAGCATCTGTGGGCCCCACGTGCCTGTTGCAGCCAATTGTGGCCTGCCACGTGCCCTGCAGAATCCAATAAAATGATTATATATATATATTATATAACAGTTAATTATAAATGAATTATTAATATAATAACAGTTATATTAATTACATTAAATCAATAATTAAAAATCAGATTTAAATCCAAACTTCAAACCTAAATAACTCCTAAAATACACCTCCAAATTATACAAATAAATATATTAAATTAATCAGAAAAATATGAGGAATTTATTAATGCCAAAATTTTTGCTGTAGGATCAATATTTTGCAAAGTGATTATT
Organism: Gastrodia elata; assembly: GCA_016760335.1. Lineage (NCBI taxonomy): Eukaryota > Viridiplantae > Streptophyta > Magnoliopsida > Asparagales > Orchidaceae > Gastrodia > Gastrodia elata. The sequence continues at coordinate 102,022,426 of CM028670.1, read as the reverse complement.
TAGGTTTAATTTAATTTAAATTAAATGTCACAAATCTTATTTAGCTCATAACTTTATGTAGATTGATCCAAATATACCCAATATGGGTCTTAAAGTGATCAGAAAACCCTAAGGATTAATTTGATAGTATTTATCTAGCTATTTGGATTAGTGTTTGCCTAATCACATTTAGGACCAAACCCTAATTAGGTTAATTAACCTTAGAACTTCAATTGACCATAACTTGGTCAATTGAGCTCCAAATTTGATGATCCAAAGGTCCATTTAGATTAAAAGAACTTAATTATCAATACTATGTAAAAATATTTTAGATCCAACGGTTAGATTTGCTAATCTTCCTTAATTGCTCTAAATCTTGATTAGTGAATATTAGCAAATCTAGTAACCCAAATTGAGTGATTTAAGTTTTAGAGGACTCATAGAACCATTTAGAATCAATCTATAAGGTTGGATTATAGTTTGAGTGCTTAATTTTGTTAATCACTCACTAATCACCCTAAACCCTAATTAGGTCTTAACTTAGTCAAATTAGGTCCAAATTGAGCCTACCATATATCATTAAAATCAGTGAGCTATTTGTAATTCATAGTCACTGATTTTGCTTGATTTGGATACTAATTGGTAAAGTTAGGATTTTGACCTATAATTAAGGATCCTTTAATTAACCTTAAAACCATAGATCTTGTATTGGCCATAACTTGGCCAATACTTATCAGAATTTAGCAAATTTAGGTTCTATGAAAAGCTTAGATAGTAAAAAACAATAATCTAAAAGAAAATTTAACTTTCACTTAGTAAAATTACTAAATTGCCCTTATGAGTCAAATTTACTAATTTGATCTCATATGGCTTAATAATCACCCAAAATTAATTTAGTTGCTGTCTAATCTTATATTAGACAGTAAGAATCACTTTCCAAAAGAAAATTTTAGAATTTAAGCCCTAGATTAAAAGTTGATCTTTTGAATCCTTAAGTAGGGGCAAAATGGTCATTTTGCCCAAATTTAGAGTTTAGCCTTTAAAAGCCCTAATTTCAGTTTCTAAGCATTAAAATCAGTAAATAGAATGAGTTAGAACTGAAATTAATCGAATTTAAGTCTAAATTAGGTTTTGTTTAAAATCTCAAAATATACTCTTTAAGAAAATTCCTAAGTCTTAAGAAAAGTTCTCTTTCCTTAATTACTCTTAGATCATCTTTAGGTCTTATAACATTAGTTAGGATGTGTGTCTTGAGAGATACTCTTAGTAATTAAGAGCCTTAATTCTTAAGATTAGGAATAGATCTTAAGTTAGTATTCATCTATTGAGTAAATTGGGTTACTCAATTGGGTGAAACCTTGAGTTTTTTTTTTAGTTTATAGATTTTCTTAGTTTATTAAATGATTATTTGATCTTTAAACTTTAGAACTAAGAATAGAGATCTATCCTAATGAATTTAATTTATCATTAGGATTTGCCTTAACCTAATCAGTGAGATTTGGGTTCTAAACCTTAGACCCTTAGATTATACCTTTAGATTAAGTGATTAGACCGCATCATCTGGAGTCTAATTCTTAATCTATTCATCTTGATTTGACTAATCAAGATGTGGTTGGGATGAATTAAATTACAAAAAATTAGGTCGCTGATTATTCATTTTTAACCAAATAGTCGTCTTTTGATTAAGTTATAATTAGGACTTGGCCAGTCCTAATTATCTTCAACAAGTAGGACTCGTGATTCTAAGTTACAGAATGTGTAAGAATTGTTGATTCTGAAATTTATGTAACTTAGAGTAGATAGAACGAATAAAGTAGATAACAAAGGATATCACCTGTGTTTTAGATAGAGTTTCTTGCACTTTGACTTTGATGCTTCGCATTCCTTGATTTTGAGCCTTATACCTTGAACATGTATTATGTACATAAGATATTTTGATAAATATCTTATGTTAATTTGGATCATTATTTATAAACAGCATTATGTTCACAAGTGGTTTGTAAGGTGTAGCTTGATTAGTATACCTCTTCGATCAACCCGTTCGGGGTCGGCAACCTTTCGAGGGTTTAATGTCCGACAGTCTATTGGCCATGCCTAGTCCGAGTGATAGGATGGATAGACTCTCGCCCTACTGACTACAGAGTCAGGATTCTGATATGGATATACTAATTCAAGTACACTTACATTCAATTCTGTCTTAGCTCATCAGGCTAAGAGTTTCAGTGATGTTCCGTTCAGAGTTTCTTAGCTCATCAGGCTAAGAATTTCTGAGTTCGTGTTCAGTTCAGATGACTTATACAGTTATTATAGTTTCAGTTTGTAGTTACTGTTTTACTAGTATATTCTGCATTTCAGCACTGCTTTACTTACAGCTTTCCTGCACGTGTTTATATATAGGATGCTAATTTTACTTACTGTTTTCATATGCTTACTTAGGATGATAGTGTTTCAGCTTTATACTTTTGTACTTCACTTAGCATAATCTGTTTGATCATGAGCATGTTTAGGTTGTACTTTTCTTATTTTTCTTTTACTTTTACTTATCTGTCCTTGTTGCAGTTGCTTGGAGGAGGTATGTTTTACTTCCTATTTATTTAGTTATAAACTGAAGTTTATAACTTATTATTGTTCTTTTGATACGCGTTTCTGCACCTATTTTGCTCAGTTCTATTTTTATGGTGATATCTTCTTAATTTAATAAAATTGTTTACCTTAAAATGTACTTAGACTTATTGTCTAATCAGATTTTCTTTTGTTGGCTGGGGCCCTACCATTATGAAACTGATAATGGTAGGTTCTGAGTTTGTTGGTTTAACAGATCCAGTGGAGAGTTTGCCATTTGGAGGAGGATTCCATTCCTGAAGATCTGTAACTTAGTTTTCTATTTTCAGTGAGGTTGAGAGTTTTCTTTCAGTTCTTTTAAAACTCATTAAATGTTGTAATAATACAGGATTATATTTTCTTTTTCAGTACTTTACTTATTCTGTATTGTTGTATTTATACTGTATTGGATGGATGTTATGTTTTATGCTTCTGCACTCTGAGTTCATGTATGATCATTTAGTGATAGTATTTCTGGATTGAATGGCAAAGTCCTTATTTAAATTGGATTAGGATGTGTGACTAATTCAATCTTAAGTGGGGACCTTGTCATTTGGTGACCCCTCCACCGTAATCATGTTAACTTTAGGGTTAACAGGACCACGGCGGGGCAGGGCCGCCACAAGCCAGCAGAGCATTAATGGACTTTTCTTCAGTTTTATTAGTTCATTTCAGTTCAGTATTTAATTTTTATATCTATTTCAGTAAACTGTTTGTAATAATTCTGGATACATTTTTTTTTTCTTTTCTAAGATGAATATTTCCATACAGCTTCTGTGATGAATATTTCTGGATGTTTGCTTAAAGCTTTTGCACTCTGTTATGTACTACTTATACTTAATATTGTGATATGATCACCATACTGGAAATGCTAATATATTATACATATGTTGGATTCCTATTGTGTTCTAAATCCAATATATGTATTTGTCTAATACTCAGGATAAGGATACTACTCTTATCTTAAGTATTAGCTCTCAACCCTACTTGAGGTTGAGTCAGCAGCCCTCCATATGGGCTTAGTTTTTAGCTATTCGGGGAGACGGGATATTCCCCCCTGAGTGGTGCGCCTCTTCGCCGCCAAATTGTGAGTTTTACCCCTTTGCACGCGGCGATGAGGCGGGGTGCTACACGAAACCACATTCTTAATTAGGGTAAGAGCTGAATGAGATCCTAGATTCATGACTGCAACAAATCATGAATTTAGCAAGTGAAACAAATATCTACTATCTTTTTCAATCATCACTTTCTCAAAAGAGAAGTTACATGGGTAAACAAAAGGATAAACTGATACGGAAGCAAGTTATGATATAAAATCTAAGGACATCAGCTACAATACTCTGCTCTAAAAGCAGAACAAAAATCATCGAATGTTACCACTTGATGCTTCATAGCTAATCTTTTATCTGTCTAGTACCACCATCTATCGGTAGAACCACCAAGCAGAAATCCCAGGATCTGGAGACGGTAGTCGTCGGGACAAGCTGTCTCTCGAAATGTAGTGGTCACACAGTTTAACCACTCTTTGGAAAGAATAGGGAGACTAGTTCCTTTGAAGGTCAGACAAACTAAGATCTTATCCAGCACTTCTACTCCATGAGGAGATACTCCTTCTACGATCCTTCCATATATTTTGCCATCTTGGAAATCATCTGCCCAATACTCATCGAATAATCTAAGAAAGTAAAAGAAATCGAACTGCTGATACTCCATCCCTAAAATTTCATTCAATTATTAGTCATGGTTTTTCACTTATTTCTATTATAAGCAATTAATTTGTATATTTTACTCCTTTAAAGTTCATTCAGATCCTAAGATATCCTTTATTACTTGTATTTAATATTTAACCATATTTTACTTGTTTATGATTCATTTAATTCCTAAAATGTCATTTCTAGATATTCTTAGTTTCATTTCTGAGATTTCAGTAGGATGAACAATGGATGCTGCTTTTCTTACACTTAGTAATTGTTATCATATCTGCTGTAGAGAATAAATCATAAAGTAGATATAAACATTTTCTTATTTGACACTTTATGATACTTCTCTGATACCAAATGTAGCGCCCCACCCCATCGTCGTGCGCAAAAGAGATAGTCATAATTAAGTTTGGTGGCGGATCGGTGCGTCACTTGGGAAGGAATATCCCATCTCCCCGAATAACTCAAACAAAACCAGTCTGAAGGGCTGCTGACTCAACCCCAAAGGAGGGTCAAGAGCTAATACTTAAGATAAGAGTAGTATCATTATCCTAAGTATTAGACAAATACATACATTGGATTTAGAATATAATATGAAGAATCCAATGTACATATAAGATATCAACATTTCTAGTATACTGATCACATCACAATACTAAGTATAAGTATTATATAAACAGAGTGCTGAAGCTAAAGTAAACATCCAAAAACATTCATCACAGAAGCTGAATAAAATATTCGTCTTAGAAAAAAAATAAAAAAATATATCCAGAATTATTACAAATGGTTTACTGAAATAGTACTAAAATAAAGTATAACTACTGAACTGAAATAAATTAAGCAAAATAGCAAAGCTAAAGAAGAGTCCACTAGAGCTCCATTGGCTTCTTCTGAATCTCCTGGGTGTCCTCCTGACCTGGCTCAATGTACTGCTCAAGATCTAGCAAATTACATGATCCCAAAAGTACCATGTGTTAGACAATAAGTGTAACACATCGAAACTAATCTAAATAATTTTAATTAATCATTTAATATTTACATAATGTAAATAAATATGTAAAAATGTTATAACGTAACTGAGAGTATAAAATTGTACAAAATTGAAGTAAAGTAAAGCTGTACTGGAGACTGAATACTGAAAGTAAACAAAACAGTAATGGATCTTAAACTGAGTAATAGCATGTAAAACTATACTGTATGCCACTAAAATTATGCATATGAATATGCCACAATATTGTATGCTACTGATATGCAACTGAAATATCACTGAACTGCTATGAGTCATACGGTCCAATGTATACATACATCAAGTTAGGAACTGCGATACCAAAATATCATTTGTTAATTTGTATTAATAAAATATTTGGTTAATTAAATTAATTATATTAGTAATAAATAATAAATAGTAATTAGTTAATTAATAATTAGAGTAAATAGTGATTTGATTAATTAATTAATTAATTAATAAGTGAATACTACATTAATATATAATTAGGAGATATGTTATTTAGTAATTAAACTGATTAAACCTAATTTAATTAAAAGATATTAAACAGTAAATAAGAAATTACTTAGATTAATAAAATGTGATTAACTAGTACTGTAATTAAGATTAATTTAATAATTATTAAATAGTAAATATAATTATTTAAAGTAATTAAGTTTATTTTGATTAAATAATAGTTAAAATTAAGTATTAGTTAATTAAATGAATAATTCCTTACTTTTTAACAATTGATAAATTGGATTAAATTATAACTTAATAAAATAATAAATTCATTTAAATTGAATAAATGAATAATAAAGTCAATTAAATTAATTTAATTTAATTTAATTCAAAAACTTTAAAGTTTAATAAATTTTTGTACAATGATCCAAACATAACAAATATAGGCCTCATCTTACTCAAAAAAATAAAAAGAATCAAATGACATAATTCAAAAATCAATTTTGGGATACTATAACGCAGTGATATTTTAGGACCTAAATAAACCCTCATAACTTTTAACCTAGTTGTTCAAACATAGGCAATATGGGTCTTAAAATACTTATGAGAATAGCCCTAATACTATAAAAATATTAGTTTCCCCAATTGGAGCTTAGTTTGAAAAGTAATATTTAGGACCATAACCTAAAATTGACCAAAATGCCCCTAGACTTCAATTGACCATAACTTGGTCAATTCAACTCTAAATTCAAAAATTTAAAGTGCTAACTAGCCTAGAATTTTAGTGTCATCAATAAACTAAAATAATATTTAGGATCTGAATCCTAAGAAAATAAAAAATAACTAAAATACCCCAGCCCTAGTTAGGCCATAACTTGACCATTTGAAGTCCAAATTGGGTTTACTCCCTATCATCACACTCAGTATATTATAGGGAAGCTATAGATACTGAGTTTATTAAAATTGAATCTCCAATGGAAAAGTTTGATTTTGTCTCCCGTTGACCGACAAAATTACCGAATTGCCCTTAAAAATTGAAATAGCCATAACTCGGCCATATGAATTCAGAATGCAGTATTTTTAGACTCTATGGAATCATTGAACAGTAACCAATAGTAAATAACATAAAAATTTAGATTCCATTAGGATTAATTTACTAAAATGCCTCTTAGGTCAAAATCCTTAGTTTGAACCTATATGACCTATTTCTTATCCAAATTGAGCATAATATTGTCTATATTTATGTTAAACAGTAAGGAATCATTTGGTAGTAATATATTCTAATTTGGAGCACTAATTCAAAAAGTAGATTTTTGAACCCTTAAGTAGGGGCAAAATGATCATTTTGCCCAAAATTTAAGTTAAGCGTCTTCAATTCCAAAATTATCTTCCAAGTCACTAAAACTAATATTAGAATTGTAATAAAATCATTCTAAGTGTTAAAATCAGTTATAAGGTAAAGATAGTTAAATTTCCTAAATTTTTCTCTAAATTATTTCTTAAGACTTTGTATCTCACATTAGGACTATTCCTAAGACTAGAACAAGCTCATAGGTTAGATTTTATTCATTGGATAAGTAAGTTATTCAATGAATGAATCCTTGGTTTTATTAGTTTCTAGATTTTACAAATTATTTTGATTATTTTGTCTTTTAACCCTAGATTCAGGATAGGAGATTCATCCTATCAAGTTTGATTTGCTTAATAGAATTTACCTTAATTAATAGATCACTTTTAGACTGAAACCTAGATCTTATATCTTATCCTTTTGGATTATGTGATTAAGCATAATCTTGTGGTGTTTGATCCATAATCTATGGTTTAGTAGATCTTGATCAGATCTTATATAGAATATCTAAATTTATCAAATTAGGATGTTATGATTTATTGATTAAACATGTAGTCATACTTAATTGAATTAGATTAGAACCTGATGAATCTTAATCCTTTTAACTTATAAGGCCATGCTTCTAAGTTACACTAAATAGTAGGAATTTGAGATCTTGAACTTGTGTAACTTAGAATAATTAGAATAGTTTAATTAGATAACAATAGTATCACCATGTATAGAAGAGTCCCTTGCTTACTTGATTTATTTGTGCTACGCATTTCTTGTATTTTGTACTTAATTCCTTGAACATATCATATAAGAAAACTTTGTGCATGAAATAAAAATATAGAATAATTAGGATAACAGTTACCTTGGGTTCAATTATATTCTAGTAGTTTTTGGTGCACATTTATCCTAATGGATAGGGGTAAGGAGTAATAAGGATGCTTAACATTACTCATTGAAGAGTACGTGTTAAGCTTGAAACCTATATAGTCTTGTAGATGTGCTTGACTCCTCAGCTGTTTTTAGATGTGTCCATAGAAATAAAAGTAAAATAACTAAAAGATTATGCATTTGTAATTACTGCCTCCTCAATACTGCTCTGCTGTTCTATCTGCCATAGCCCAGAAAGGTTATGGAAATTTCTGTCTGGGCCCAATTGGCCAATTTTTTGATATGGTAGTCTTTACATATCTATTTTAGTTTTAGCTTACTATGTAATATACTATTGATGCATATTTTAGTTAGCTGTGTTTCCTTACTTACCTGCTCACTTGTATGTATTTATAGGATGCTAGACCTTACTGCTTATTATATGTATCATTTTTAAATTTTTGTCTTTAATTAGCATATATCATATGATTATCATCATATTTAGGATTTGACTTTACTTCAATACTTTTAATTACTGCACTATATATGTATATGCCCATTTCTTGCTTAGTTTGCTCTAGGTGTGCTTTTTGCCTCACTTTCTGTTTAGTTATAAATATTATATTTACACCTTACCCTATTTCTTGTATGCTTACTGCTCATATGCTTTTAGTTTACTTTTATTGTGTTTAAGTATAAAATGGTGATATTAATAATTTATATAAAATATTTAGCCTAAAATATACTTAGAAGATTGTCTAATAAGATTTTCTTTCATTGGATGGGGCCCTGGCATTATGAAATCAATAATATTATATTCAGATAGGTTTGAAGAGCTAGGTATTGAAGAAGGGGAACCTTACTTAGAGGAGGAGCATCAGCCAGGAGAGCCAGACACTGTCTAGTCTTCTTCCAGTCTTTTTATGAGAATGAGAGCTTTTTGATTTATTTTCAATCTTTTAAACTATTATTAAATATTGTACTAATATAGGTACTGTGACTGTGATTACTTTTCTACACTTTATTATTTGCTGAGCTATTGTAGCGCCCCACCCCGTCGCCGCACGCAAAAGATAAAGACAGATTGGCGGCGGAGCGCCACGCCCCTCAGAGAGAAATATCCCATCTCCCTAAAATAGCCTGAAACCAAACCCATTTGAAGGGATGCTAACTCAACCTCAAGGAAGGTTGAGAGCTAATAATACTTAAGATAATAGTAGTGTCCTTATCTTAAGTATTAGACCAATACATATATTGGATGTAAAATACATGAGGAATCCAATATATATATATAATATATCATCATTTTTAGTATACTGATCACATCACAATACTAAGTATAAGTAGTATATAATAGAGTGCGGAAGCTTAAAGCAAACATCCAGAAATAATCATGACAGAGTCTGTATGAAATATTTGTCTCAAAAAAGAAAAGAATATACATCAAAAATTATTATAAACAGTTTAATGAAATACAGACATAAAAGCTAAGTACTGAACTAAAATAAACTAAGCAGAAAAGTAAAGTTGGGGAATAGTCCACTAGTGCTCCACGAGCTCCTCATGAATCTCCTGAGTGTCCTCCTAACCTGGCTCAATATACTGCTCAAGATCTAAGAAATTGCCAGATCCCAAAAGTACCCCGTGTTAGACAATAAGTCTAACACATCGAAACTAATCTAAACAGTTCTAATTATTCATTTAGCGTTTACATAATGCAAATAAAACTGTAAAAAAAAATGTAAAGTAATTGAAGGTATAAAACATTATAAGACTATACAAAACTGAAGTAAAGTAAAGTAAAGCTATACTGGAAACTAAATACTAAAAGTAAACAAAAATAGTAATAAATCTGAAATTGAGTGAAAGCACATAAAATTATACTGTATGTCACTGAAATTGTGTATCTGAATATACCACAATACTACATGCTACTGATATGCAACCAAAATATCACTGAACTGTTATGAGCCGTATGATCCAATATATACATACATCCAGTTAGGAACTGCGATACCGAAATATCTTGAAATTCCCCAGTTAATGTATGCAATATTCTGTAACCCATAAATTATCACTGATACTCATACATCATTATTGATACTCAACATCATACTTATGCTCATGCTCATGCTTCTAAGCTATATGAGATAAATCCAGAAATCTAAAAAATACTTTGAAATTCGATAATGAACTCAAAGTCTCCATTATGCAAAATCCTATTAAAAGGATTCTGACTCCTAGGTTCTAGTTCAAATAGTAGTGTCCTTATCTTAAGGTATTGGTCCTATGTTCTAGTCTCCATTATGCAAAAGTGCTGCAGCGCGCCACCGCACCGTTTTCCACCGCAGCACACCGTAGCATCTAAAGCATTGCAGCGCGCCGTAGCGCCCAAAATTTTCTGAAAGTGCGCAGATTTGGCTGAAATGGCCAAAACTTCTCATTTTTTGCATTTTAAGGTCCCTAGGACCGTAGTGGGACTGAATTATATCTCTCCCCTAGCTCTCGAATCGGTCTTGCCTTTCCAATACCTTTCCCCTAGCTCTCGGATCGGTCTTGCCTTTCCAATACCTTTCTATTGATACTAAAATCGACACAAATGGATTATTCTAATTATACGAACGATAGAGTTTTAGGTTCGGGTATACAAAATAGACGAAAAATAGAGCATGATATTTTCAAGTAATATGATGCTTCAATGAGCCTCAATGTCTTCTAAATAAAATCATGGATTTCTATGGATACAACTAGCATAATAAATATGAAGTAGACAAAGAAGATGAGCAAATTGGTACCTTAACCTTGTAAGGATTGGAGGAAGAAGACTTGAAAAGCTTGGAGGAGGAACTCCTTCTTCTTCTTCTTCAGCACAAGACTTCGGCAATGAAAGGGGAAAGGAGGGAGCTCTCTGCTTAACGTGACAGCAAAAAGGGAGAGGAAGGGGCTGAGTACCTTCTTAAGGGGGGAGGAGAAAGGGGGAAGCCATCATGAGCTAGGGGAAGAGGGATGGCCATAGCCATCAACCTTACAATCAATGAGGGGGAAGAAGATGGGTCAGCCAAATATGAAGGGATGGGTCAACTGAAAAATAAAAGAGAAGAAAATAAAATGCAATTTAAGGAATAAATGAGTATTTATTCATAATATTCGATTTATTAAAAATTCAGGTTTTAGAAATGAGCTATAAAAATTCCCAAAAATTCACCCGAAGCTAATTTGGGAGAGAGGAATTCAATGGCGAAGTTGGATTTTGATTCTGACAATTATTTAATTATTCCATTTTTTTGTGCATTTAATTATATTAAAATATTCGCAAAAATCCGACGACTTCCAAACGCGTCCAAAACATCACCTCTAGCTAATTTGGGGGTGACGATTGCAACGGTGAAGTCGAATTTCAATTTCGAGGTAAAATTAAATATCTCAATTTTTAATTAATTAAATATTAAAACATTCCAAAATAATCGGTTGATCTCCGAATTGCTCTAAATCTTTAGAAATTAGTTCTAACGATTAGATGAACTTAATTTAGATACAATTAAGCTAAAATTAAGCTGGGTAACAACCTTGGGTTGTTACAGCTATAGTACTATTTCTTACTGTATGTATGGTGAATGGATGTACTATTTATTTCATTTTGCTTTCGCACTCTGTATGTAAGTTAGATGTAGTGACTGATATTCATAGTTATTCTGTGCACGTCCTTCCCTTATCAGTGGATTGTCAATCTTACTTAATCCAATATTAAGTGAGGGATTTGTCAGAGTGGCACACCACCCATTAGGGGTGACAATTATTTAATTATTCAATTGGGAGTGGCACACCACCTAATATTCGATCTATTAAGAATTTAGGTTTTAGAAACGCTCTCTAAAAATTCCCAAAAATTCATCCCAAGCTAATTTGGGAGTGAGAAATTTAATGGCGAAGTCAGATTTCGATTCTGACCATTATTTAATTATTTTATTTTTTGGTGCATTTAATTATATTAAAATATTCACAAAAATCTAACGACTTCCAAACTCGTTCAAAACATTACCTCTAGCTAATTTGGTGGTGACGATTGTAACGGAGAAGTCGGATTTTGATTTTGAGGTCAAATTAAAAACCTCAATTTTTAATTAATTAAATATTAAAATATTCCAAAATAATCGGTTGAGCTTCGAATTGCTCCAAATCTTCATGAATTAGTTCTAACGACTAGATGAACTTAATTTAGATATAATTAAGCTAAAATTAAGCTGGGTAACAACCTTGGGTTGTTACAACTATAGTACTATTTTTTACTGTATGTATGGTGAATGGATGTAATATTTATTTTATTTTGCTTTTGCACTCTGTATATAAAAGTTAGATGTAGTGACTGATCTTCATAGTTATTCTCTGCACATCCTTCTCTTATCAGTGGATTATGGATCTTACGTAATCTAATATTAAGTGAGGGATTTTCTAGAGTGGCACACCACCCATTGGGTCTAATATTGTGGATCAGGGGGTGGGGCACCATAGAGTGACTCAACCATTCATGAATACTAATGAAATAAACAAGTACTATGGGTATACCTTATTATACCCAACCAATAATATGGATTTTAAAGATTCTATTTAATCAACAATGATTCTTCAATGATATTAATCCTTACTCTAAATGGGTGAGTCCTACACAAGGCTCCAAGGATGTGATCAAAAGATCACTCAATATTGAATGCCACCGTAAAGGTAAGTTCTGTTCTAACTGCTTTAAGGTGATTCCTACCACGAGGTGTCAAGATTAATTTCTAAGGTTATGAAGAATCATCTAAGATTCCTACCTTAATAAGTTACAAAAGTTCTTCCTACCTCAATGTATCAAAATTTAAGGTCTTTAAGAATTTCAAGAATGATCCTAAAGCAAGACTCTTGAGATCTCAGTCTTCTATCTCTTAAGTTAACATTTAAAGTTTATTTTCTAGTCTTGGATTAAAGTGATTAGATCAAATAATAAAATCCATCTGATCATAGTCTATTTTATAATCATAGGATGAAATCAAAGATATTATTAGAGTTAGGTCATTTCATAAATCATTACAATTTTATTATCCATCTATGTTAATAGTCTTATATAAGAGAAAATTAAGGATCTAAAATTTAGATGCAGATGGTTAAATCATACGAATTTAATATTAATCTTAGCATTTCTAATTCAATAATTTAAGATCGATGTCAAATCATATGCATTATTGGAATCATGTCAATTGAATTATCTTTTAATCAAGGTTACTTAATTAAGGTGATTAAGGTTTAAATCTTAATCAAGACAAGTTAAGATTTAATCCTTAGCCTTATCAAAATTAAGACCAATAGTTAATTTAAAGGTTAATGATAAATCAATGTATTATTGGTGTATTATTGATGTAAAATTTTTTATTTAGATTAAGCATCATCTACTTAATAAAGTTCTCAAGATTCTTATGTTCACTTATAGTTTAATGTCAATTTAAGTACATTTAGGTGTCCAAATAAGTGTTAAAGTTCTCTAACATATATCATAATATCATGAAAACATAGGGATATAAAGATGACATAAAATAGAAGGTAATTGTAGCACCTCGCCACGTCACCGCGTGCAAAAGATAGGTATAATCAGATGGCAGTGGAGCAGCGTGCCACTCGGGGAGGAATATCCCGTCTCCCCAAATAGCTACAACAAAACCCCTCTGAAGGGCTATTGACTCAACCTCAAGGAGGGTTGATAGCTAATACTTAAGATAAGAGTAGTATCCTTATCCTAAGTATTAGACCAATACATACATTGAATTTGAAACACACATAAGGAATCCAATGTATGCATAAGATATCAACATTTCCAGTATACTGATCACATCACAATACTAAGTATAATTAGTATATAACAAAGTGCAGAAGCTAAGCAAACATTTAGAAATATTCATCACAAAAGCTGTATAAAAATATTCATCTCAGAAAAGAAAAGAAGATACATCCAGAATTATTACAACATTTTACTGAAATAGACATAAAAGCTAGTACTGAATTGAACTAAGCGAAAGGTAAAGCTGAAGAAGAGTCTACTAGTGCTCCACTGGCTTCTCCTAAATCTCTTGAGTGTCCTTCTAACCTGCTCAATATACTGCTCAAGATCTAGCAAATTACTGCATCCCAAAAGTACCTCGTATTAGACAATGTCTAACACATAGAGACTAATTTAAACAATTCTAGTCATTTATTTAACATTTAGATAACATAATTAAATTTATAGTAATACTATAAAGATAGTTAAAAGTATAAAACTGTATAAAACTATGCAAACTAAAGCAAAGTAAAGTAAAATTGAACTATAAACTGAAGGTAGACCAAAAATAGTAATGGATCTGAAAACTGAGTAATGATCTGTAAGACTATGTTGTATGTCACTGAACTTCTACTTTTGAATATGCTACAATATTGTATGCTACTGATATGCAAACAAAATATCACTGAGCTGCTATGAGTAGTACGGTCCAATATATACATACATCTAGTTGGAAATACCATTTATTGTGATGCCTATGCATCATAAAATTTCTCAGTCAATATATGCAACATTACATAACTCATAAATCATTACTGATACTTATACATCATTCTAATACTCACATATCATACTTATGATCATGCTCATACTTCTAAACTACATGAGATAAATCCAAAAAATCCAGAAAATGCTTTGAAATTCGTTAATAAATTCAATGTCTCTATTATGTAGAATCCTACTAAAAGGATTCTAACTCCTAGGTTCTAGTTTGATAATTGGTTAAAGTTAAAAGTTTACTTAAAATTATTAGTTGAAAAGTTTGTATACACATGGTTGTATATTTCCAAGAGAGGTGGGTTTAACCTTTAGCTTGTTTAAAACTGCACTTATTGAAGCGCACTACGATAGAAGGCAGAACCTGATCACAGTTTATATATCAAGCTAAGCTGTTAAATGACCTAATTACAAGCACACTTAGTGGTTTACACAAAGTGACTTAAGATACTTAGTTTGCTTAAACTGCACTTATCGAAGCACACTACGATAGGAGGCAGAACCCGATCGCAGTTTATATCTCAAACTAAGGATCTTGTTCACTAATTATAACACTATTAGTCTTGGAAGATTTACTATAACGGAACTGTATTCATCTAATCCCTCGGGATAGCACCTGGTCATAAATCCGCATTAGAGTGAATCAACCAATCCTGAATATTATTGAAATAATCCAGTACTATGGGTATACCCTACTATACCCAACCAATAATCTGGGTTCAGAAAATTCTATTTAATCAACAAGGATTTATCAAAGCTATTAATTCCTATGCTAAATAAGTAAGTCCTATACAAGGCTCTAAGAAAAGGGTGATCAAGGATCACTAAATATGGGTTCTACCACAAAAAAAAGTGTCATTCTAATATTTAAGTGTTTCCTACCACAAGGGGATAAGATCAACTTCTAGGATTAAGGGATCATCTAAGCTTCTACCTCAATGAGTTATACAAAATTCCCTTACCTTAATGTATATTTAAATTTAGGTCTTTAAAATATTTTAGAGGCCATTATATGCTGAGATACTTAAGATCTCATACCCTTAATTCCAAAGCTAAATATATTAGGTTCCATTTAATAGTTAGTTTAGAGTGATCAGATTAGATGATTAAGTCATCTGATCATATCTTATTCTAAGATTATGAGATTTAAATCAAGGATGTTATTAGAGTCAGATCAATTATTAAATTAATTTAATTTTATTATTTTTTTATGCTAGTAGTCTTATATAGGAGGAAATCAAGGATCTAAAATTTAGATTCAGATTAATCAATCACATAGATTTATCAATAATCTTAACATGTCTAATTCAAATATTTAAGATCAATACTAAATCAGATGCATTATTGGAATAATGTCAATTTCCTTATCTTATAATCAAGTCAATTTAATTAAGGATTTAAGAGTTTGGATCTTAATCAACTAGATTAGGGTTTGATCCCTTACTCATACCCAATTATGATCAAATATTTATTTATAAATTAAATGTCAAATCAATAAATTTGGGATGTATTATTGGTGACAATCTTAGACCTAGATCAAGTCTTAATAGCTTGATCAAAGTCTTAAGACTTATTAAGTTAATTATGATGATTAAGTTCTCCATTTTTTATTTATTAAATTTATACATCCTAAATTTGCATACATGATTTTAATACTTCTCCCTTATTGCTATGAATTATATTAATAGAAAATTTTCAAAAACCAGAAAGTAATTAGTGTTAATCAAACCCTAAATCAATCCAAAAGGATTAGCACATATCTACAAATCTAACCATCAGAAATTTATACAATTTGGCTCATAAATTTTGTCTTATCATACAATTAATCAGAGACTAAGTTTGCTAAAATCCAATAAATTATAAACCTTAATTTTCACTAATCATGGTTTAATAAGATTAGGGCATAAATTGACATACAAAGATAAAAAAACAAATCACTTAGCGCATTCATTTTACTATGTATAAAGAAACTAATGGCACCCTAATCATATACTTTGGATAAGAAACGAGTCTTATGGGTCCAAACTAAGGTTTTTGACCTAATGAGCATTTTAGTAAATTACACCTAATGAAATCTAAATTTTTATGCAGTTTACTATTGGCTGCTATTCAAGGATTCTATAGAGTCCAAGAACACTAAATTTTGAAGTCTAATAAATTAGTTATAGCCATTTCAATTTCCAATGGCAATCTAGTAATTTTTTAAGCTAAGGGGTCAAAAAGCTAACTTTTTTATTAAGGTCCAAATTAAGCAAATTGAGTGTCTATAGCTTCCATATATCACACTGAGTACTTTAACTGGGAGTAGGCCCAAATTAGACTTTAATTGGTCAAGTTATGACCTAATTAAAGTAAGGGGTATTTTGATCATTTTCTAATTTTTCTAGGGTTCAGGACCTAAATATTATTTTAGATTATTATTGGTACTAAAATTCTAAGCTATCTAGCACTTTAAAATTTTGGATTTGGAGTATAAATGACTAAGATATGGTCAAATAAATTTTCTGGACGCTGCCGCGCTGTAACGCCCGACGGTGATTTCGCCTGTATGAAAATCGTGAATGGTCACATTTCGAGCTCAAATACTTTCAATTTAGAGCATTACATGAGCAATGCCATATTTAAATGGAAAGGTTTTTTTGATACCTTTTCACTGACACCAAAATCAGCACGAACAGATCATCCTAGCTATATGAACAATAGTGATAAAGACAGGGAGGGGTATGCAGAATGGATGAAAAACAGAGCATGAGGTGTATTACATTAAAGAACTATAATGGCTTCCATACTTAATCATGGATGTCTAAATATGCGAATAAGCATAATAGAGGAATGAAATGACCAAGGAAGAAGAACAAATCGGTACAAGGAGAGTAAACAAATGGATACCTTAGCCTTTGGGAGAGGAAGAAGAAATTTTTGTTTTCCTCAAGACCTTTGAGAGAGGGAAGCTCCTTTGTCAGCACCAAGCTCAATAATGGGAGAAATAGAGAGGAAGCTTTTAGCTTGGCAGCAAATAAAACAAGGAGGGCTGAGGTTTATCCTTAAAGAAGAAGGAGGGGGAAAGCCATGAGCTAGGGAGTTATGAGGTAAGGAGAGGGGGATGGCCTTAGCCATCAAGCATTATAATTAAGAAGGGGGAGGAGAGAGATGGCTCAACTTTCAATGTGCAATAGGGAGGTAAGGGGTCAGTCGAATGAAAGGGGATAGCCAGCCAAAATTTAGGAGAGATAAGGAAAGAGAAAAAACAAATTAATGAATAATTAATTATTATTTATAATTTTTAATTTATTAAAAATTCAGATTAAATAAACGTGTTTCGAAAAATCCAAAAACTTCACTCCTAGCTAATTTGGGGGTGAGGAATTCAACGACGAAGTCGAATTTCGATTCCGATGATTATTTAATTATTCCATTTTCCGGTGCATTTAATTATATTAAAATATTTGCAAAAATTCGATGACTTCCAAACGCGTCCAAAACATCACCCCTAGCTAATTTGGGAGTGACAATCACAACGGCAAAGTTGGATTTCAATTTCGAGGTCAAAATAAATACCTCAATTTTATCATTAATTAAATATTAAAAAAATCCAAATATTAGATTTAGCTCCGAATCGCGCCAAATTTTTAGGGATTGATTCTAATAGCTAGATGAAATTAACAGAATGATAATTAAGATATAATTATGCTTAAATTAAATTGAGTAACAACTTTGGATTGTTACAGTAATTAAGACAAACCAAATTCTAAATCAAACTAAATGGGTTAGCACTTTATGTTCACTAATGCTGTAGCGCACAGCGGTTTGCTTCCAGGCCCTTATTTTAGCACTAGAAACATTGTGGTGCGCTGCAGGGCACTATGGCGTGCTATGGCAGATTCAGTTCTAAACGCGGGAGCTACGGCGCGCTGTAGCGCCCGACGGTGATTTCGCCTGTGCGAAAACTGTGAAGGGTCTCATTTCGAGCTCAAATACTCTCAATCCAGAGCATCCATAAGTGGTGCCAAATATCAATGAAAAGGTCTTTCCGATACCTTTCCATCAATACCAAAATCGGTACAAATGGATTTTCCTAACTATATGAACGATAGAGTTAAATATTCGGGTATATAAAATGGAGGAAAAATAGAGCATGAGATTTTCAAAGTAATATGCTGCCTTAATGAACCTTAATGGCTTCCATACACAATCATGGATTTTTAAAGATACAAATAAGCATGATAGCAATATGAAGAAGATAAGGAAGAGGAGAAAATGGGCACCTTAGTCTTTAGAAGAGGAAGAAGAAACCTCTATTTTCTTCAAGACCTTGGAAGAAGGGAAGCTCCTTCTTCAGCACCAAGCTCAATAATGAGGGGAATAGAGGAGAAGAGCTTCAGCTTTAACTTGATAGCAAAAATGGAGAGGAAGGGGTTGAGCTCCATTTATAGGAGGAGAAAGAAGGGAGAGGCCATCATGAGCTAAGGAAGCTAGGAGATGAGGGGGAGGAAAGGAATGGCCTCAGCCATTCTTGAGCCAGGATAGGGGAGAAGGGGTGCCGAAAATGGGAGAGGGAGAAAGCCAGGTAAGCAATGGGGAAATAGAAAAAATAGGAAAAAGAAAATAGAAATAAATAAATATTTATTTCTTTAATTATTTAAAAATTCAGATTTAAGAAACACACTCCGAAAATTCCTAAAAGTTCACCCTTAGCTAATTTGGGGGTGACGATCGCAATGGCAAAGTCGGATTTTGATTTTGACGTCAAATTCAAAACCTCAATTTTCTAATTAATTAAATATTAAAATAATCCAAAATATTTGATTTAGCTCCAAATCGCAACAAACTTTAAGGGTTTGGTTTTAATAGCAAGATAAACTTAACTGAATGATAATTAAGATATGATTAAGCTAAAATTAAGCTGGATAACAACCTTAGGTTATTATAGGTACGTCTACCCAACTATTTAAGATGGGGTTTCCTGTTTAGCCACACACACTCCCCCTCAAAGACATGTGCGATTTCCTAATGTAACAACTATAGGTTGTTGTTCTGCTATATGTGTATCTTAATCAATCTTTAATTTTAATACCATTGCTTATAGAACATCAAATTGAGTCTATCCTAAAAATTTGAAGTCCATTGAATTTTTCTAAGTCTAAAATGGCATTTTGATTAGTCTAGATGCCCTAGATTAGACCTAAGATATTTTGATCTCAGAATTAAAATATGATTACATTTTTGAATTCCTCTCCCCCAAATTAGTTAAGGGTGAAAGTTTAGTAAAATTTGGAGATCATTTAGATAATAATTCAAATTTATTTAAAATGGTCTAACCGCATTCTAGGGTTCCTAACTTTTTAAAATTGCAAATATATCCCTTATTCGTTAAAACGGTCGGGATCCGCTGTGCGAACCACGGGTGATCAACTGCGGAGCCCGGGTCGCCCGACAGCGGAGCCCGACAAATCTAGCTATCGCACTTAAAAAGAACCAACAGCCAGGATCAGATCCCGTGGAATCACGGATCAGCCATCGGATATGCCCGATCGATCCTACGGCTCGGATTTAATCATACGGATTTAATTAAATAAAAATGCAGAATGTATTATTGAAATAACTTTTAATCCACTGGCCCAAACCCTATGATATTATATATCAAATTAATCAGAAAATCCTCAGGAATAAGAATATAAAAAATATTGAACATCCAATGGTTAGATTTTCCATTTTTGTTTAATTGTTACAGATCTTGATTAGGGTTGTTTAGCAATTATACTTAACCAAATTGCATGTTTAAGGTGCCATTAGCTTCCTTATAATTAGTAGAATGAAAGTGCTAAGTAGTTTATTTTTTTCTAATTTTTGTATTTCAACTTATGCCCTAATCTTGTTAAATCATGAATAATAAAAATTAGGGTTTGCAACTATTGGATCTTAGCAAACTTAGTCTCTGATTAATTGTATGGTAAATTAGAACTTATGTGCCAAATTGCATGAAATTCTGATTGTTGTATTTGTATTTATATGCTAATCCTTTTAGATTGATTTAGGGTTTGATTAGCACTAATTACTTTTTATTTTCTGAAATTATTTTATTAATATGATTTATAATAGTAAAGTAGATGTATTAAAATTATGCATGCAAATTTATGATGTATAAATTGAATAAATCTAAATTTTAGAACTTAAACCTCTTAATTAACCTTAAGAAGTCTTAAGACTTTGATCAAGCTATTAAAACTTGATCTGGGTCTAAGATTATCACCAATAGTACATCCTAAATTTATTGAGAATAAACATTTGATCTTGATTAGACATGACTAAGGGGTTAAACCCTAATCTATTTGATTAAGATCCAAACTCTTAAACTTAATTAAATTTAATTGATTATAAGATAATGCAATTGTCATTATTCCAATAATGCATCTGATTTAGTATTGATCTTAAGCATTTGGATTAGACATATTAAGATTAATAATAAAGCTATGTGATTACTTAATCTGAATATAAACTTTAGATCCTTGATTTTCTCATAAATAAGATTATTAGCATAAGAAGACTAATATAATCATATTAATTGAATAAGTGATCTAACTCTAATAACATCCTTAATTTAAATCCCTTAAGAATAAGCTATTATCAGATGACTTAATCATCTGATCTAATCACTCTAAACCTAAATGATAAGTAAAACATAGAATGTTAGCATTAGAATTAAGAGTGTGAGATCTTAAGTATCTCAATATAAGATCGCCTTTGAAATATTTTAAAGATCTAAACTAAATATACATTGAGGTAGGATAATTTTGTATAACTCATTGAGGTAGAAGCTTGATCCCTTAACCGTAAAAGTTGATCTTTACCCCTTATGGTATGAATCACTTAATATATTAGAATGATACCTTTTCTTGTGGTAGAATCTATATTGAGTGATCCTTAATTATATTTTTCTAGAAGCCTTGGATAGGACTTACCTATTTAACATAGTAATTAATAGTCTTGATAAATCCTTATTGATTAAATAGAGTAGTATGAACCCAGGTTATTGGTTGGTGTAATATGGTATACCCATAGTACTGGATTTCTTCAGTAGTATTCAGGATATATTGATTCACTCTAATGTGGATTTATGATCAGGTGCTATCCTAAGGGATTAGATGAATACAGTCTTATTAGAATAAATCTCCCAAGACTAAGAGTGTATTAAATAGGGACTCATTCCTTAGTTTGATTGAAATACAAATCACCAATAGGTGATGCCTCCTATAGAAGATCGCTTCAATAGGTGTGACTCAAACAAATTAAGTAATTAGAATCATCTTCTTTAAGACACTGAGTGTGATTATGAGTTAGGCATCTTAATAACTTAGCTCGAGATATATGTGTGGTTACTAATGAGGACGTTAGTTACTTAAGTTGGGGATATTGTAAGGACCCACTTAAGTAGCATTAAGTGAAAATATTAAAATATATAGGTACCTTTTCAGTTAGCAATTGAGTTACTGATAAGACCTTTAAAGTTAAGCGTACTCAGTCATCGAAGGCAAAGCATCACGAGTAGTTCCATCGGAGATAATGAACATTAATTTTTACTATAGTAAGCCAGTTACTGTAGCACCGGTTCCCTGTAGTGAACATGTACTGTATCAAACAGTTCGGTCGGTCCGTCAATGACCGTTAATGATTGTTAATCGTTAGCGGGAATATTCACAAAATATTTCCTTATCATTAAGGATTTTAACGCATTCTGTCAACGGCCATTAAAGACTGTTCACTACCATTTATTGAAATAAAATATTCTTTGGAATATTCAAAATTTAATAAAAATTACATAAGAGTATATATTTAATTATTTAAATAACTTTAAAAATATAGATCCAAACATAATCAACTTATATGTCAAAATACTCAAAAAATAAGAGGAACATTTTGGTATGCTGAAATTTAAGTTTTGTTAAGTAGTTTTGAAAGCGATATTTTGACTTTATAATAGTATTCCTTGATTAGCATGTCAAACTCATATCTTAACTAATAAGGTGTTAATGGACTCCCGATAATGCAAATAATCCAATGGCAATAAAGTTATAACAAACTTAGGTTATTACCATGCATAATATGGACTAAACCAAGTCCTGAGACTGGTCCCCTTAAGTACTAATGATCATTATAACTTAATCCTAAAAATTTGGGATCCATCGGAACCTGATTAGATCGCTTGATCATTTAGCCAATTATTAGGCTCATAAAATCAGTTAAATTAAATTGATCTCTAAATCAAAATCTTATTATATATTTGAATTCATCACACCCAAATTAGCTAAAGGTAAATTTTTGAGAATTTTTAGAGGCCATTTAGGTATAATTTGAATTGAGAAATTACACATAAGGGTTCATAATAATTTATTATTGCACTTTAGACCCTCAACAGTCAGCTGAACGCCCGAATATGCTGTGTGAACCACGAGCGATCTGCTGTGTGGCCCAGTCCACACAATTTTCTATCTGTGCACCATATGATTGTCCATCCACACTGATCAGGCGGCTCAGATGCGCCCCTCGCTCGGTCGTTACAAGGCAACAAATCAGGGCTATTGTACCTTTTCACTCGATGCTTCAGACAACTATCCTCGCTCCCAGAACTGTTCAGCATTGTCCTCAGCTAGATTTGCCCCGACAGCCAAAATTGTTTCATACAAATGTGTCTTCCCTCATGGGGCTTCCGTGTGCATTCAACGCGCCATGGCTTACTAATAGTGTAGCGATTGAGTCCTAGTGAATTCATGGCCATAACACATAAAATTTCATGTTTTCCCCTAACCTTAGTTGCCCCGATAGCCCATTTTCCTCACTATTTGAAGAAGGAGAAGAGTGTGGGTCGGGCCAGCCCGCGACCCATGTTGTTCATTCAATTCTTATCCCAATGTTATGATATTATATACCATTTTGATCAAAAAAAATGTGTATAATAATAAACTGTAAGAATATTTTAAGCTATGATAATTTTACTAATCATGCAATAATTTCATTAAACCTTATTTTATGATAATTAAGATGAGTACATGTTCAAAATGCATACTATTAGTCTTTATTTATTCATTTTGTTGTATAAATTTTGATTGTAAGGATAGATATATGTGGATGTGATTTACTTCCTTAATTTTATGGTAATTATCTTTAACTTGGATTAGTGAATATTAGGAGTGTGTATCCAAATTTCATGATTTTTGTCTCTATTGTTTAGTTTGGTAGCTTAGAACTTAATTGCAATGATACTTTTAATTTTATGATTTATTTTGCTATTTAATTTCTAATCACATGAAACCCTAATTAGTGATGTTTAGACACTATACTTAATTGATTTTGATGATTTTAAAAGCTATATTATCCCCAAATAGTAATGAACATATTAATGAACTTACATTCTTATTTAAGCATGTTAAATTCTTAATCATTCCTAATTAACTTACAACTCTAATTAGCTTGGATTAATAGCTTGGTCTAATCAAAAGGTGACTTCTCATTTGATCTTAGCTTCATTAAATAAATACTATGGGTTTATTAACCTTGATTGTCATCTTTAGACTTGAATTGGCATATTAAATTATTAAGACTCAAAATTAATTCATGTGATTTACAACCTAATCTCAAACTTAATCTTTAATGATTTTCTCTTAAGTAAGAGAACCAGCATGAATTTATCTTGAATAAATCAATAAAATATGTTTGATTACTTAATAACCAACACCTAATTACTTATGATTTATCCCATGACTTGGAATGTTTAATGTAAGAATAGGAGTTAAGTGATTATCATTCTTGATTGTTTCTTTTAAATCAATGATTGAACTTATGAAATCTGCATAAATTATACCCATCTTGATTTTGGAACCAAACCCTAATAATTATAAATTGTTAGAGTAAGTGTTAAGAGTCTTAGACCTCCTTAAATATAAGTGATAGCACTATGTCTAAATGATTAATTACAACCTTAATTAATGTAATCTTGAGGTATTATATGCCATATACGTTATTCAATTTAGGTAGGATTTTTGATGAACGTTATCAACCTTATATAATTGATCTTATATCATGTGGTAAGATAATCTACATAAATTTAGATTGAGTTATATTTTATGGTAGTTAACCTAAATTGAATAACTTATATGTCACTCCTTGGAGCCATTTGAGTAGGACTTACTGCAATGGAGATTGGATTTTATAGCTTGAATTTACTTAATTATGAATTAGTTAGCTTAGAATTATATCAATGAAAATATTAGTGTTATCATACGTAAATTATACTGTATATCCATAGAGCTGACCTGATTTAGAAAGATGTGAAGTTGGTTGATTCATCCTGAATGGAATTATAAAGTTTTGGCCTTATCTTAGATTAATAGATAAGTATAGTTCATAATAAATTTTTTATTTCCAATGTATGTTATAAGTTTGGGATTAAACAGTTTAATTTGAGAGAATAAATTGTAAAAGAATTATGTCCCTTATCTTTGTGCACATCGATATGTGCAGTTAATCAAACTAAGTATTCCAAGTCACCTTTCTATGGACATACTAGCTTTGTATATGTACTCTTAACATGTGGTAAATTAGGATGATATAAAGCTATAGTTTTAAATAAATATTGGTTTCAATTGAGCTAGATCTGAATTAAGGTAAATTATACTTGATTTAGTGTTTTGATGTATATGGCATTTAAAGTAAATATGCATATCAGGAAAATATGTTAAATAGTTAGATAATAGGATGTTTATTTTTATTTTTTTTCTAGTCTTAGTGTCTTGAAGCATTTAACATAAATTGCATAAGCATAAGCATCAAGATCATTTATGAACTACAGGATGCAATATACATCAATATTGAGTAGAAACTACATAATGCAATAGAAATCAAGATATCTAAGTTTCCTTTGGTTGTAGTGTGGCATTAAATGTATATTTCAGCATAAATTCAATGGCAAATTCAAATGCAAATATAATAACATATAACACATTTTTATTTTCAATTTACTATTTCATTTCAGTGATTTTATTTACTATTCAGTTTACTTCAATTTTATGCAGTTTGATTTATGTTTTATTAAAAGCTAAGTAAAATCTCTTAAATATAAGAAAATACTAATTGTAGTCTAAATGTACTTTGACTCGTTGTCTAACAAGATTTTTCTTTTTTTTTTTGCTAGGGCCCTGGCCCTGACATTGTGAAACTAACAATGTCAAATCCTGAGCAGTTGGAAGAGCAAGTTTTGGAGGCATCTCAGGAGATCCAGGAGGAACTAGGGGAGCAATATACAGCACAACATTTACTTACTTAGTTTACTTTATGCTGTGAGATGAGAGACTTTTAATGCTTATTTTATTTTTAAGCTATGGTTTGCAAAAAATAACTATAAACATATTTTTATTTTTTTTCTAAGATGAATGTTTTTACCTAGCTACTATGATGAATGTTATGGATGTATGCTAAAGTTTTCGCACTCTGCTATTACTACTACTTATAATTAGTATTGTTATGTGAGTAACATGAAACTTATGTATAATACTCATATACATTAAATATATCCTTATTATCCTTCCTAAAGACAATGTGTATAAGCACTTTAAATAAAACTTTTGACAAGGATACTACACTTGCCTTGAGAATTAATATCCAACAATTGGACAGATTAGGGAAAGTTCAGTCTTCCCGAGTAACGCACCGTTCTGTCGCCAATTACGTCATTGTTATCTTTTTGTTGCATGTGGCAATGGGACGGAGCATTACAAGTGACCTGCTATGAAGTTATCTTATAAGGGCAAAATCGTGAAGCATTTCAGGCCAAAGTAAACAATACTTTGGTTGCTTAAGAGTTTGGGTTGTTACAATTAATCTGGCATCGAGGCATTACAAGGTTGAGTTTATTTTTGAAGAATAAAGTTTGGAATGTGCACAACTTTGAACTAGTGGAGTAATAAGTTCCATACTGAAAATTTAAGAAATTAAAAATGACCTTTATAAATTAAAGTTCTATGAAACTATCCAGAAAGTTGAGCATAAATTTTTTCTAGTAAAGGATTGGAAAGCTCCACAGAAGTTTTAGAATAATGGATGAGAAGTCCCAAATATTTAGATGACAGCTCCTTTTTAGGGATATTTAAAGTTGACACAAGTTGAGAAAAGTTTGAGGTTCCTTTGAAAAAATGCATTACAAATTTGTCCACATTGATGGTCATGCCCAAAATACTTGAGAATTTATTTAAGCAGGACTTGAGAGCCAGTATTTCACAAAAGTTGCCTTTCCAAAAATTAGAATATAATTAACAAAGATTAAATGGGAGCATTTAAAAGAAGAATACTTCCAAGGCTTAAGAAGTTGATTGGAACATGCTTCCTCAAGTAAGTTAGAGAACCCATTTAAAGTAATAGCAAAAAGTATAGGGGGTAGAAAATAACCTTGGTGGTTGCTATTTGTACATTTAATAAACCTTGACATATTTCCATTAATAATGAATGTGTAGTAGACCTTGTGAATACAAGCTGACACCCATTTAATAAGAGTGGTAGGAAAACTCATTTTCTTTAAACTTTAAATGATATACTCCCAGTTCACAGTGTCAAAAGCTTTTTAAAGATCAATTTTGGCACAAAAGAAAGCTATTTTTTGAGAATTGAACCATGCAAGATGGAATTAACAATAACTATATTTAAGCTGCATATCAACCTTTCATAATACCTGATTAAGCATGATGGATAAAATCGGAAAGAAGTGGAGCACTCTTGTGGCGCCTCGCCCCTCAACCAAGTGTGATTAAGAGGCAGTCGTCACTTGGCAAACCTCTCACTTATCACTAGATTAGGGTATGATCCCTAATTCACTAATAAGGAAGGAATAAGTTCTTAGGAATCAGCATAATCATTCACTAAATACATGCATATCAATCAGAGTGTGGAAGTAAGTAAGGAATGAGTTTTCATCCATTATACTATAGCAAAAATAATAAGAAAAATACAGGTCATAATAAAGTAATGCAGTGAAAAAAAAAATACACAGAGTACATATATTATTATAATATTTAATAAGTTTAAATTAAAAATGAAATAAACTCTCAAACTCATAAGAAAATAAATAAGAAACTAAAGATCCTTGGCTATAGGGTGCTCTTCCTTCTGATCTAGCTCCACTCCAGGCTCAATTACTTCAAACAGCTCAAAATCTGTCATTGTCTGTTTCATAATGACAGGGCCCCAGCCAAAAGAAAAGAAAATATAATTAGATATATTGTCTAAGTATATTTTTGGTTGATTTGTTTTATGTATTTAAATGATATCACCATTTACTTAAAATATCTAAAGCAAACAAATGGGTGCAACAAGCTAACAAAAAATAATAATAACTATAAATAATGCTTTTATAACTTAACAAATAGTGAGGTAAAAAGATATACCTCAACCCAAAGCTGCATCAAGGTTAGGCAATATATATATATATATATATATATATATATATATATATATATTATACTAAAGCAAATTAATAGAAAGTAAACTGAATCAATAATTAGCATCCTAGCATATATATAAGCAAATAAGTATTATACTAAAGCTAAACTACAATAAAAGTAACAGAAAATAGAACGAATCATGTAAAAAATGCCATATTAGAAAAATTGGCTAAGCAAGCCACTGAACTATATCATATCATAACACTTAGCTTCTCAAAGCTAAGACAAAAAATTGTATTGTACTGAAGAGGCAGAAAACACATATGTAATAGTTTTTAGTTATTTTACTTTACTCCTGTAGATACATCCTAAAGCAACTGAGGAGTCAAGCACATCTGCAAGACTAAGGTGTGTTCCCGAACCTATACACAACTCTCCCCAATGAGTAAGTGTCAGGTATCCTTATTTCTCCTTACTGCCTATCCATTGGCAGTAACGTGTATACACAGTCTCCCATCCAGAGCATGAACCCAATACAAGTGCTATCCTAATTTTCTATGTTTTTATTTTATGCATCAAATTATGTTATGTAACATGCTTAGTGCAAAAGGCTCAAAATATAAAATTTAATAGTAAGCAAGAGACTCTACTTAACACATGTGATAGTTATTGTTATCTAATTTATCCATTCCTAGCTATTCTAAGTTTATATAAGGCTAGGATCTCCAACACCCTTCTATCAAGTATAAACTCAAATTCACGACCTTATAAATTTAAGATAATTATAATTGATCAGGTCCTAATAGAATTCAATCAATAATGCTTATAAGTTAATTAATTAATCAACATGTCCTAGTTAATGAATTTAGATGATCCAAACCAATCTTGACAAAGATTGAGAGATTAAGAATTAAACTCCAATATTATGTTTAATGACTTAATCCAAAGGTTATCCTAAATGATAAGGTTTAAATCCAAAATTCTCCTAATATTATAATTTAAACTATCTTATTAAGTAAAGTCAAGCTTAATAAGATGGATCTCTAACTTAGAGTAAAGTTTAAATACAAAATAATCATAATAAAGATGAAATTTAGAAACTATTAAAAATTAAGATTTCATCCATTGAGTAATCCTATTTACACAAAGAAAGAATTCTAGCCTAATTTATATTTCTAATTCCTAAGGAAGATATCCTAAAGGTTAAAGGAAAATCTTAAGGAATTTCCTAAAGGTTTTATTTTTCTGATCTAGATACTTATGGAGGGCATAGTGTGAGCTAAGCTCGCCTTATGAGGTTATTTAAAATAACTTATGAATTTCTAAGGGGATTTTAGGGTTTTCCTTAAAATATCAAATTAAAGAGTCTAAGAGTCCTAAATTGATTACAAATTAGTTATATCATTAATTTTAGTGATTAAATTAATATTATAAGGTTTAAGGGTACTTAACCTAAATTTGGGCAAAATGATCATTTTGCCCCTACTTAAGGGTATAAAATGCTACTTTTTGATTTAGGGTTCCAAATTGAAATTTATTTATGCCAAATGATTACTTGCTATCTAATGTGAAGATAGAAAGTAAGTATATCAAATTTGGACAAGGCTTAAGCCTTGTGAGCTCAATCTAATATTTTTAGCTCATAAAGGCAATTTGGTAATTTTACTTAACGAAGTCTAAAAATTCAGTCAGTTTATTATTGTTTACTATCTAAGGATTCTATAGAGTGTAAGAACACTAAATTTTAAGATCTATTGGTCAAGTTATAGCCAAAACAAGTTCGGGGTCTAAAAGAATAATTAATGGATTTTAGGAAAAGGTTCAAAAATCTAACTTTCTGAAATGAGGTCCAAATTCAGCAAACTCAAAGGCTATAGCTTCTCGATAACATATTGAGTGCAATGACTGGAAGTAGACCAAAATTAGACTTCATTTGATTAAGTTATGCACTAGTCAAGTTCTAAGGTAATTATGACAAATTAAGAAATATAATTATAAAAAGTTAAATTTTCTTACAGTTTACTGTTAATTAAGTTCTCATGATCAAAATAATATATTAGATGACCTAATTTAGAGCAAAATTGACTAATTTATGGCTAATTAAATTTCTAGGTCAAATAGGATAATTAGGGAGGGTACCCAAAATTCATTTGTCAAACTACAAGTTCAATAGTAAAGTTAATACTATCATAATATTCCTGACATTCTTATGATTAAATTAAGACCCACATTGACTATGTTTGTATCAGTGAGTACAAAGTTATGAGGTTTGAAGCTTTCTAGGGTTTTGAACTAATTGGGAGGTCCTAAAATATCATTATGTTAAATATTCATCATACTGAAAATTTGACACCACCATAATATTCCTCTCATTTTTCTGAGTAAAATGAGGTATATATTTAATATATTTGAACTTTAGGATTCAAATATATGGGGGTTTAAAGTTCTGGCATTTATTAAGTTAATTATTCTAAATGAATTGATTGAAACTTTACTGATTTAATTAATTAAAATAATCCTTTATTCCTATCGATAGTGGGACCCATGCGACAGAATGACGGCTAACCATAGAATGACTACTAGCACTGGCGGGATGTGGCAGGCGCAGAGACTGCGGGCGGATCCCACGTACAGTAGAATTGACGTCTGCGGGGCCCACTGCAGACGTTGCAGGACAGTGCTGAAGTGACCCGCCGTTGCGGGACGGGTTTGGGCTACCCGGCCCGACCCAGACTCCTTCATTCTCCGCAGCGTCCCGTGACGAGGCCGACTAGGGCACGGAAAAGCGGCGACGTCCTGATGACGTCAGGGGGAGACCTGCACGTCATTGGATAGAGTGAGGTGAGAGCGATCCAACGGCGGTGAGATCAACTACGGAGATGGCATGCACTGCCTATGATAGCAAACCCTAGGTCTATATCATGGGGACGAGACCTAAATACTATAGGTCACTATATGGCTATCAAAAAATTAATTCAATCGAGCTCGATCGGACCAATCAAAATGCAAGTCGTATCATGAAATAGGTACTCAAATTTAGATGCAATCATTGGATGAGGAAAATGGGAGATCGGGGAGTACCTCTATGGACAGCTGAGCGACTCAGGGATCGATCAGAATGGCCTGCAGCACTAGAGATCCTTCGTTCATAAAAAATTGGGCTACGCTAATGGTTGGGGGAAATTAAGGTAGATTGACAGAGGCTCCGATGCCACCGCTCGCGGTGGTTGGTCACCGGATGCGGAGAGAGCGGTCGGGACGACGGCTCGGAGTCGTTCGATTAGCCGATCGAACGACTCGAATCTCCCATTAGATTAGATGGGAGAGCTGACGAAAAATTGAGAAGGGAAACAACGCGGGACGGCGCCGTTAATGCAATAAATTAAATTATTAATTATTTTAAATTTTAATTCCATAATTTATTAATTAAAATTAAATATATAAATGGCTTCGAAAAATTCCCAAATTTTTAACCCTAACTAATTGAGGGATGTAACATAACGGAGAAGTCGAATTTCGATTTCAATGAGCATTTATTTTTCCTATTTTTTAGGATATTTTAAATATATTAAAATATTTTATAAAAATCCAACGACTTCTAAATTCTTCCAAAACTTCACCCCTAGCTAATTTAGGGGGCAATAAATGCAATGGCAAAGTTCAATTTTTGATTTGAAGCAAAATAATTAGGCAAAATTCTTGAAATTCCCAAAATCAAAGTTTATTCCATTCGACCCCTGATTTGGACCAAACTCCAAAGTGATGTCGTAATAACTATTTAAGTGTGTTAGAATCAAAATTAAGACTTAATTTAGTCATAATTAGCCAGGGTAACAATCTTTGGTTGTTACTATAATGACCCCAATATCAGATCGGAGCTTAATCCAACATTAGAGCATTATCTTAGCATTTAATATTTAATTAAGAGAAAAATAATCAAATAATAGATGATAAGTGGCCATGTCACTTTATGAGTAGGTGTTAAATTAACAATAGATGCAATGTAAACAATTTAGAAGATATGAAATAATGCAAGTGTATGTAATACATTGTAACAACCCGAGTTGTTACCATAGTTGATTAAGACTAACCATAGGTCTTAAACATGATTATAGGTGCTAATTAGGACAAATGGAGTCAACCTCTAAGACCTAGTCCAAATCAGGAGTCAAATAGATCGAATCCTGATTTCTGGAAATCCAGAAACCCTAGAAATTGACCTATTTAAATTGACCTCCGATCAAAATACGGACACCGCCATTGCGTTCCTTGACCCCAAATTAGATTGGGGTGAAGTTTTCGTGTCAATTGGAAGTCGTCGAAATTTCGACGAATATTTTAATAATAAAAATATCCCGAAAATTGAGGTATCAAAATACTCGTCGGATCGAAAATTCGACTGCACCATTGAATTCCTTGACCCCAAATTAGCTAGGAAAAACATGTTCAAAATTTTCTGGAAAATATTTAAAAATATATATATTATTTTAATACTTAACGGTGTGCCGTTAAGTATTTAACTTTCCGTCAACTGTAGCTAACGGCGCCGTTAGATCGGACGGCGCCATCGCAGCCGTCGGATCTGATCCAGATCCCACGGCTACGGGGCTGTCTTCCTCGGCCCCGTCGCCCGCTCGCGACACGCAACGACCCGCCGCGAATCCCGGCCAATCCGGCCCCTCCCAGGCCTCGGCGAGGTCGCCGGCAGGTCTATAAGACCTCGGCCGACCTCTAGGTTCTGGGTTTGCGAAAATCGGAGCCCAGATCGAGCAAAAATCGAGCCCCGAAGCCAGCCCACCGTCCGCCGATCCTAAATACTGACGACCCGCACTTTAGGTACCCCGATCTCCCCCGATTTCCGTTCGATCATTACAATAATTGTAGAATATGTAGATGAACTTGTCCTCTTTCCATCCACCGGTTCCGATCGGGCTCATACCCACCCGATCGGGCGCACCGAGGCCCGATTTGTGACTGGGTTCGGCTCCGCCGAACCCTGGAAGACGAAGCGCCGCGACCTCGGGTCGGGCCGGGTAGACCCGAGCCAGACCCGTCCGGGTCGGGTCCGCGTAAGCGCAGGTGGGGCCCACCAGGCCACGTGACCGCCTTCGGGCCCGCCACGCGTCACATGGGGCCCACACGCCGAGCCTCGCGGCTCTTGGGCTTCGGCCGTGGGGCCCACCAGGCCATGTGGCAGCCCTTGGGCACGCCACGTGGCATGTGGGACCCACTGCCCGAGCCGCACAGCGGTTCGGCTCCCCGGTGGGGCCCACAGCGCCACGTGACAGCCACTGGGCCCGCCACGTGGCAAGTGGGACCCACTGCCCTGTCAAACCGCGGCGGTCCGGCTCCTTGTGGGGCCATAGTGCCACGTGGCAGCCTCTAGCCGTGCCACGTGTCAAGTGGGGCCCACTGCCCAGTCACCCGAGCTGAGTCAGCCCCTGTGGGGCCACAGTGCCATGTGGCAGCCTCTGGCAGTACCACGTGGCAGCCTCTGGCAGTGCCACGTGTCTAGTGGAGCTCACTGTTTGTTAATTAAAATATAATTAAAATACTATTAATTAATTACTGTTTAGCCTTAATTAATTGCAGTTAGTGGTTAATTAAGTTAGGATTAGTGTTAATTACTTTTGAACAGTAACTTTAGTTAATTAAGTATAATTAGTGATTAATTAGGGTTAGTTAAATGTTAATTAAACCCTAAACAGTAATTAGGTTAATTAATTATCATTGAACAGTAAAACCTAATTAATTATTTTTAATTAAATATTAACAGGTAATTAAGACTAATTAAATAGTGATTAGCACTAATTATTTTGCTACAGTAAAATATTAATTAAATAATAGATTAATTAATATTAATTAGTAACTAAGCCTGATTAATCACAGATTAATTAAAGATTAATGATTTCAGAAATTTTATATAAAAATTTTAGGAATGAACAGTAAAATAATACAATTTGAATAAATGAATAGTAAAATAATTCAAATTGTATTTTTGAATAGTAAATTTTAAAAGTTAACAACTTTTTTTAGGATGATCCAAACATAGCCAATATAGATCTTAAAATACTCAGAAAAATGTAAGGATTCAAATAACGTAATATAAAAATTTATTTCGGGTTACGTATAACGAGGTAGCATTTTAGGACCTATTTAGAGCATCATAACTTTTTACCCGATTATCGAAACATAGTCAATATGGGTCTTAAGATACTCAGGAGAGCGGCTCCATTACCGTAGTAGTATTAATTTTCTCATTCTAATATCAGGATAAAAAGTCAACCCTAGAATTTAGAGTTGACTTTAGTGAAAAATGACCAAAATACCCCTAGACTTCAAATGGCCATAACTTAGTCAAATCAACTCCAAATTGGAAAATTTAAGATTCTAACCAGCCTAGAATTTCATTGTCATCATTATAACAAAATAATATTTAGGATCTGAACCCTGGAAATTTAGGTAAATGACCAAATTACCCCTAGCCTTATTTTAGGCATAACTTGACCGTTTCTCGCCCGATTTAGGCGTACTTACTGTCTATCTTCAAGTTATATAGAAAGAAACCAATTAGAACTAAGAGAATTCAATTCTGACTCCTAAGTCAAAAGTTGACTGTTTGACCTTTAAAGTAGGGACAAAATAGTCATTTTGCCCTAAGTTTGAATTAAGTACATTTACCTCTTAGTTAACATTCCAGAACCCTAAACAAATGTTAAAATCTTCTTAATATCATTCAAGTGAGTAAAATCAATCCTTATGTTAGATTCCAATAATTTCTGTTAGGTCTTAAGCGCTACACCTTAAGGACCTTTCCTGTGATTATGACTAGATCATAGGTTATAGTTCACTCATTGGGTAAATGAGTTACTCAATGGGGGAAACCTTAGTTTTATTAGTTTATAGACTTTCTTTTATTTTACAACTCGTTCCGATTATTTTGTCTTTTAATTTAGATTTAAGATAGGAGATTCATCCTATTAAGTTTGATTACTTAACAGGATTTGCCTTAACTAGTAGATCACTAATAGAATAAAACCTAAAACTTAGGTCTTATACTTGGATTATGTGATTAAACCTAATTCTCGTAGTGCTTAATCCATAATCTATAGGTTTAGAAGATCTTGATCAGATCTTAGTTAGAACATCTAAATTCACAAAACTATGACGTATGATTTATTGATTTAACTCGTAGTCGTCTATCTGATTGAAATAGATTAGAACATGATCAGTTCTAATCCTTTTTAACTTATAAGGATGAGTTTCTGAGTTATACTCGATAGTAGGAAAATGGTGATCCTGAACTTGTGTAACTTGGAATAGTTAGAAAGTTAAGTAGAAAACAAATGATATCACCATGTTTAGTAGAGTCCTTTGCTTACTTTGATATTTTGTTGCTTACGCATTCCTTGATTTTTGTGCCATATTTTTTTTGAGCATATCATATAAGATATTGGATGCATGAATAAACTGTTAGGAAAATATGGAGACTCTTTAGATTCCTTGTGAAAATATTAAAGTAATTTATGAAAAGATAATGATTTTATGAGCTACCTTTTTGTTATATCCTTATTGCCTAGCCTCCTTATGTCGCTAGGGGAAGGATCCGTTTTGTTGTGTGCCTAGTTTACTAGCCTCCTTATGTCGCTAGGGGTACACCGTTGGTGCCTTAGCTATACTGGCGTTAAGGTTGCCTTGTATGCTTAGTTTACTAGCCTCCTTATGTCGCTAGGGGCATACAGTTGGGCCTTAACCGTACTGGTGCTAAGACCCTTCATTTGCTTTGTGTGCTTATTTTGCCTAGCCTCCTTATGTCGCTAGGAGTACACAGTTATGACTTAGTCATGATGGTGCTAAGCTTCTTTGGTATTCGATGGGCTTGAATAGCTCTTTTCTGTATGGCAGTCGATGCACGTGTGGCTTTATATGCAGTTGTTGTTGTTTACTTTTCAGTATTCTATTCCGTCAGCTATATCCTTGTACTACTTTTATATATATATTTAGGATGTTAAATTCTTGCAGCTATTTATATGTACCACTGCTGAGTTATTTATTTTAATTATCATGTTTTCTGTTGATCACCAGCATATTTAGGATGTAGAATTTTTCTTACTGTACTTGTTTAGTTATGTATATTTATACGCCCTTCCTTGTTTAGTTTGTATGCGAGGCATGTCTCAGC
Organism: Gastrodia elata; assembly: GCA_016760335.1. Lineage (NCBI taxonomy): Eukaryota > Viridiplantae > Streptophyta > Magnoliopsida > Asparagales > Orchidaceae > Gastrodia > Gastrodia elata. The sequence goes on along the minus strand of CM028670.1, from coordinate 101,986,322 downwards.
CTCTTTCCTTTTCTTTGCTTAAGTTATAAATGATGATTTATAGCTTCCATGTTTCTTTTGTATTGCTTGCCGCTCCTTTTCATATATATACATGTTGCTTAGATATTGTCAAATGGTGATATTACTTAACACTTATAATATTTCATCAGCTTAAAATGTACTTAGACAATTGTCTAACCAGATTTTTCTTTTCTTTGGCTGGGGCCCTACATTGTGAAACCGACAATGGCAGACTCCTTTCAGTTAGACGAGCAGGAGTTAGGTGTGGAGCCTTACCCAGAGGAAGAACCCGTGGAAGAAGCTGCCGTCTAGTTCCCTTTTTCTTCAAGTGAGGATGAGTGGTTTTCATTCATTTTAAATTTAAATTATATAATAATACAGGTACTATTGACTGTGATTTTGGATTGTATACTTATATTATGAGTTCTATTTTTCTTTCCTATTTGCTCTGTAATACTTGGATGGTTTACATTTCCTTAAATCACTTCCGCACTCTGTTTGTTTACTTATACAGTGACTATTAGTCTGATTTTGTGTTAATCCTTCCCTAATCAGGTGGATTGTGGAGTCTATCCTAATCCAATGATAAGTGAGAGGTTAGCCAGAGTGACACCCCACTGTTAACCTAATCTTTTGGCGAATTAAGGGTGGTGGGCGCCACATACATGCAACAAATATCCATTCATTCAATCCAAGCAATTTCAAAATAAGTAAACTCAGCACATAATATATGTAAAAATATCACAAATAGTTTAAATTTAGTTATTACAAACCAAAATTTATGAAAGAGTAAAATAAATTAAATCATTCTCTCACACATGAAATAAAAGTGCAAGTAACTGAAATAAAGCGGAAGTAATTGAAATAGATATTTTAATTACTAATCTATCATATATCACCTGAATAAAAACACTTCTGAACTATCATATTTTTTTATTAAATATGATAGGGCAAAGTCAAAAAAAGAAAAAAGTGTAGTTAGATTAAACAGTCTACATACAAATTAAAATTGACAATTCAATTAGAATATTATTTGGATATCACAACTAACCTACAATTAAAATATAAGCAGCGGAACATTTGAAAGCATTTAAGTAAGAAAATAAAGTGAACACAACTGTAAAGAAGAACAGTTGAAAGAAAATGAGTAAAAATACTAACATGATGATATTCTAACCTGCAACCAAAAAAAGTAAGGGAAAAATATTCTAAATAATGCTAGAAGCTACTCAAGTGTATTTGAAAGTAAATAAAAGAAATCATGTATATGTTCAAATAAAATTATGCTAAGTAAGCAAAAGAAAAGCAAGGAAGCATTTAAATAAAATTAAAGTTAGATACACTCCATTCTATTTGAACTGTAAGTAAAGCATAGTACTGAAAATAGAAAGTGCAAGCTATAAAAATATTAGACTCTTGGTCTAAGATAAATATAGCCTAAGACTATAAAAGTAATATAGCTAGCAATCTATGGTGAGATCTTATAATCAATTAGATTATAAAAGAACTCACATTTTATTAATTGAACTTATTTTATGGAAAATCTCATTCTGCGAGCAATCAGAATGAAGCGTGGAATTAAGCACGTCTACCTAACTAGTAAAGGAAAGCAGAGTTTCAAAGAAAATAAATACTTACATTCACCATCTGAGAATGTGATGTCTCCTTATTACTCTTATTTAGTCTGCCTTGGTTATCCACCAATAGTACAAATCCTTATAATTTTATGAAACATTTATTTATACACAAAATCTTATATGTATGATTCAAAGAAAAAGGCTCAAAGTTAAGTAAGTTTTCAAGGAAAAATTCAATTAATTGTAAACTATGTGATATCCAAAAATATTAAAGTTTTAATGATCTACTTACAAGATTGAAGCTATTTGAACTCCAAATTGACTTATAGATATTGATCTTTAAGTTAATTGTAAGTATTAGTAGAAGTGAAAGAAGTTGGGAAATTAATACTTTATATTTGCTTATTAAAATGAGAAAATAATTTATAGTTTATTCAAGCAAATGGAATTTATTTTATATTAGTCTGAAACTAATCACTTGTGGAGCCCCGCTCCATAGGTCCGCAATCATTAGGCTAAGGAGTGGAGTATCACTTTGATAAATCCCTCACTTATTATTGGATTATGTAAGGTCCATAATCCAATAATATGGGAATGATGTGCATATAATATTTATGAAAATCAGTCACTAAATTTATATATTCATACAGAGTGCGAAATCAATAAGAAGTAATGATTACATTCATTCACCATACATCAACCATGAAATAAAGTGAAATAGCTCAAAAAATAATAATGTACAGAAAGTAAACACAGTCATGAGTATCTATATTATTACATCATTTAATTAAAGTTTAAAAGACTGAAAATAATAATATCACTTATCCTCATAATAAAGAAAAATGTAACTAGAGGTCTTCTACACTAGGCTACTGCACCTCCTCTAAATAAGGTTTCTCAGCCACTGGCTCCTCAAACTGAACAAGATCTGACATTATCGATTTCACAATGCTATGGCCCCAGCCAATAAAAAAAATCTTATTAGACAAATTATCTAAGTATATTTTAGTCAAGTAATTTATTAAGTATTCGTTAATATCACCATTTTACTCTAAACCCAATGAAACATCTATCTAGCATGAGAGTAAGTAAACACACAATGGGATGAGGATAAATTATAAATATAATATTTATAATTAAGCAAGAATTGTGGCAAAAGTACACTTCAAGTGAATTAAACAAGGTATGGCATACATATGTAATACAGTTAGTAAAAATATTAAAAAAAAAGTCTAACCTAAACATGTTGATGATCATATGACATATGCTAATTTAAAACATAAATCTAAAAATGGTACATATAATAAGCTATAAAGTCTAGCATCCTATATATGCATCTACTTAAGTAAGCAGGTAACATAGAAAAAATACAGCTAATCAAAATAAAATATATCAACAACATAATAAATAGTAAGCTAAAAAACTATAAAGAATGTACAAACTGCCATATCAGAAAGAATTGGCCAACACAGCCCAATATATTCCCATAACTTTTATGGGCTATGGCGGACATAATATCATAATATAGTACAATATGACTAAAGAGGCAAATAATACTATGCAAATATCTTTTAGTTATTTTACTTTTATTTCTGTAGATAATTTTAGAAATAGCTGAGGAGTCAAGCACATTTGCAAGACTGAACGGGTCCCAAGCTTAACACATTCTCCTCAATGAGTGATGTTAAGAATTCTGATCTCTTCTTACCCCTATTCATTGGAGTAATGTGCACCATAAACCACCATGTACTGAACCCAAATGCAAATATTTTCCTAATATTCTAAGTTTTCATTTTTTTCATGCAACAATGTTTTTCTTATATAACATGTTCAAAGAAAAATAAGCACAAAGTTCAAAGAATACGTAGCACAAAATCAAGTAGTAAGCAAGGGACTCTACTAAACATTGTGATATCATTTATTGTCTAATTTAAATATTCTAACTATTCCAAGTTAGATAGTTCAGAATCTTCAATTCCTACTATGGAGTATAACGTAGAAGTATGTCCTTATAGGTTACAAAATATTAGGACTAGCTAAGTCCTAATATGATTAAGTCAATGTCACCTGTTAGAAATCATCATGACCTTGTTTATGAGTTTAGATATTCTAAACTAAAAGCTTATTCAAAATCTACTAAGCTAGAGATTACGGATTAAATACTACGAGATTGGGCTTAATCACATAATCCTAAGGGCAAAACTTAAGATCTATGTTAAATCTAAATATGAACTAATAATTGAGATAAATCCTATTAAGCAAATCAAACTTAATATGATGAATCTCCTATCCTAAATCTAATGTTAAAAGATAAAATAATCCAAATAAGTTGTAAAATTTAGAAACTAATAAAACTATGGATTCATTCATTGAATAACCCCATTATTTAATGAATAAAATCTAATATAATATTTAATCATATTCTTAAGGAAAAGATCCTAAGGTGAAGTGAGGATTCCTAATTATAAGACTTAAAAAATTTCTAAGAATTAATTGAATTTTTTCACACTTGCTGATTTTATTTAATTAGGGAGATTAGAGATGGATTTTAGCTAAATAAGGTATATTAACCTTATTTAGGGATTTTCAAACCTAAAATTGAGATGCTTCACAAATTAATTTAATTGAGGGATTTATGATTTAAATTGATTATAAATCAGTTCTATTACTAATTTTAATAATTTTAAAGGGTATTTTAAGGGTTAAGGATATTTAACATAAATTTTAGACAATATGATCATTTTGCCCTTACTTAAAGGTCCAAAAAACTATTTTTTGATTTAGGGCTCTAAATTAGGATTTCTCACTGTCAAATGATTTCTTACTATCTAACATAATGATAGACAGTAAGTGCACCAAATTTGAATAAGAAATGAATTCTATGGGTTCAAACTAAAGTTTTTGACCTAAGGGGCATTTTAGTAAATTACACCTAATAAAATCTAAATTTTTATGCAGTTTATTATTTGTTGATGTTCAAGGATTCTATAGAGTCCAAAGACACTAAATTTTGAGGTCTAATAAATTAATTATAACCATTTCAATTTTCAAGGGCAATTTGGTAATTTTTTAAGCTTAGGGGTCAAAAAGCTAATTTTTTATTTGATGTCCAAATTTAGCAAACTCAGTTGCTATAACTTCCATATATCACACTGAGTACTTTAACTGGGAGTATACCCAAATTAGACTTTAATTGGTCAAGTTATGACATAATTAAAGTTAGGGGTATTTTTGGTCATTTTCTAATTTTTTCCTAAAATTTTGATTCCGGATTATTGAATTATTCTATTTTTCGGGATATTTAATTATATTAAAATATTCGTAAAAATCTGACGACTTCCAAATGCGTCCAAACATCACCCCTAGCTAGTTTGGGGGTGATGATCGTAACGGTGAAGTCGGATTTTGATTTCGAGGTTAAAATAAATAACTCAATTTTCTAATTAATTTAAATATATTAAAATATTCAAGAAAATTCAACGACTTCTAAAAAATCCCAAAATTTCACCCTTGGCTAATTCGAAGGTGAGGATTGCAATGGCAAAGTCAGATTTTAATTCCGACGAGTATTTAATTTTCCAATTTTTGGGGTATTAAATATTATTAAAATATTTGTTGAAATTTCGATGACTTTCGATTGACTCGAAAACATCACCCTTATCAAATTTGGGAGCAATGAGCGCAATGGCAAAATATAATTTTTGATCTGATGTCAATTTATATATATAGGTTATTTTCCAGAGTTTTTGGATTTCCCAAAAATCAAGACTTGATCTATTTGACTTCTGATTTGAACTAGGTCTTAGTAGATGACTCATAATGATTTGATTAATACTTTATGATCAAAATTAGAATGGAAATTAATCTTAATTGATAAGGGTAATAACTTGAGTTGTTACATCACTAATTTAACTATGATCAATTGATAAAAATTATTTAAATGTATTGGGAAATATAATATTCATAACTATAAGCTCCATGTTTACTAAAGTTTTTAGATTAAGGAGTACTATAGGATATTATGATCACGATGAAGAGCTAAGGAATTCTTAATTCAAGTATTAAAGAACTTAAATGAGAACTAATAATTTAAGGAGAAATGAGAACTTGAGATTCAATCAATAATTGGAACACTAGTCCTATAGATTCTCTGAATGAAATAAAACATATAATTAACATACCAATCCTCAATTTGCTAGATGACTAAATGAAAAGACTATCATTAAAGAACTAATACTAAGTTTAATCAAATTATAGGACAATAGTTCAAATAGATCCATAACATGACAAGAATGCATACAATTATAATCTAAAATCATAGAATATGTTAACTAAGATCTTAATGACAATTCATTCAAGCTAAGATTTTAAATTCCATAATGTAAAATCAATAAATGAACATTGAATCTAGAAGGGTACTATGAACTAATCTTACTAGATTTCATAACATTATAATTACATATGTGTAAATGCTATCAACATTAAATTGGAAATAATCCAATCTTGAAGCTCACAAGCAATACATACATTCCAATTCACTCCTATAATAATTCTACAAATGATGAAGATCAAATCAAGTAAATTGATAAACATTTCCAATTATCATACTTATGGAAATTTAAGATTCAAACATACAAATGAAAGTGAATGTGAATTAAGTAAAGTGAAATATATTTACTATTATAGGATTTAAATACCTAAAACAAATATGAATGAAATTTATGAAATTATAATTTTACCCAATTTAAGGAGCCAAATACCTAAAATCCTCAATTGTTGTTCAAATGAAATGATATGCATATCAATGGAATCCTTATAGTATAAGGAGAAAAATGACACTAATTAGGTCCAATTTGGACAACATTTGAATTTTAGGGTTTGAATGACTCCTAATTAAGGTTAAATATCATTAAGAAATTTAGGATTCAAAATCTAAATCTAATTTTATATTATTATTCTAAATATTTTTGTAAGTGAAATGAACTATTGAAATGTCCAATTTGAATATTAATTGAATTAGTTATGATATATACAACAATTTATGAAATAATTAATTTAATTAATCATTTGAAACAATGATTAATGAAATTAATAGTTGAAGTATAATTTCTAACACCATAATATTATCTTTCACAAACATGTGGATGAATTAATAATTGTAATTGTTAATTTAATTATGCATTTCTAAAATTATGTAATCAATAAAAATTTGAAAGAATGTTGTTTCATTAAACATCACTTAAACTAATGATGAAATTTTATGAAATAAGGATTAATAAATTGAATCCTCAAAATTTCATTTCTAACATCATTTTATTATGCCACAAAAATCAACAATCATAACAACATATAAATGAAATATTTAAACTCTATTAATAAAAGTATTAAATCAAATAAGGAATAAATATTTGATTTTTTTTATATTTTATTACTTAAGAAGGTTTATAAGTGTAACTAAACTAAAATTAATAATCTTATGAGAAAAAAAAGAAATGCTATTTAGACTCATTAATATGATACTTATAAAAGTTCATCTAATAAGATTTGAACATATTTCAATACAAATTTTAAAAATAATATTTATATTATTTTAATATAAATAAAATAAAATATTAATAAAATAATCTCAAAATTATATTGGATGATTTTAAAAATATATATATATAAAGAGAAAATCAATTTAGCATAAAATGATATAAATGGATATAGAGTTTAGTTTTAAATTAAATGTAAAAAAAAACATTCTGCTGAAATCGCAAATACTCGCAGACCTTTAGAGTTCGAATTTTTTTTTTTTTAATCTTAAATTAAATCCTTTCTTTGAAATTAACTAAACTAGCTATCACGAAATCGCAAGCAGCAACAACTATGTATAGCTTATAAACGTAAGTTCTGAAACTTGACAGTAATACAGACAAACGAAGAACAGATAGGCAGATTTACTTATTCATTCAGAATCATTCGATGACAGGAAATTAAACTAATTATTAAGCAATTACAGCTGGAGAAGATTCGAAGGAGATGGTACCTGGAAGCTTGCGGTTCCTTCAATCGCTTGATTTAGGATTTGCAGAATAAAAATCGGCGAGCTCTCAACAGGACTCCCCCACAACGTTTTGCTTCGGCTCTTGCTTTTGGTATTCGTAATGAGGGATAGAGGAAGATGGAAAGCTTATTGCGGATGGGGAAGCCAGCTGGAAGGATCCAGGCGTTCGTACCTCCACTCTCCTTCGGCAGAGGTACGTTCGCAGGGTAGTGGAAGGCGTACATTAGAAAGGATCTGGTCCGTCGGATCATGGTGACGATCCGACGGCTAGATCCGATTAAGCGATCAAAAGCCATTGGATTTAATTAAATTTCAGCAGACGGTTGCGATTAAAAATAAATTGTGTTCTGTGTTTTGCATAATACGGCGGACCCTGCCTTTTCATAAATGGCCGGCTGGATATAAAATAAATACGTATAATTATTAATTAAATTGAAATGCTTTATTTTAATATTAGATTCAACTCATTTATATAATCAAAATTAAATACTTAAATGCATTCCGAAAAATTCTAAAATTTCACCTTTATCAATTTGAGGAGTGAGGAATTCAAAAATAAAATCAGATTATTGATTGTTAGTATATTTAATTATCATAATTTTTCGGGTATTTATGAGTCCAATGATGGGCTCTATTTTCAATTCTGAAGTCTAAATAAATTATACATTTTTAAAATTATCAAGAAAACTATAAAATATTAGAAATTGTCAAATGATCTCCTAATTTTACAAAATTCGAGGTGAGTGTTCATAACATTAATATAAGTGCATTAGAAAGTAAATTACGTTGATTATGCTACTAATTGATATGTAACAATATTAGGGTTGTTACAGTTACAACTCTGCTAGTAATCAGTTTAGTTATGCCTTTGTAAATCAAGTTACATATGGATTCTCCATGACTCCCAGGGGCTGTTAGTATGCCCAATCTGTACAGATTCTCAGTATTGCTTTTCATCCTCCAAAGACAAACACAATAATAATATAATACATTTCATCTTTTTGTTACATGCATTATGATTATTTTTGCCAATTAATAAGATGTAAGCATATTAAAAAGCATAAGCAATATTCAAATGAAAATGGCTCAAAGTAGATATGCTGAACTAAAACTTATAAGTAGATCTACGTACTCCTACCTAACTGGTAATTATTGATAATATTTTAGGTTTTGATAATTAAGCTTTAAGAAGATCTTCTTACATTAAAGTTAAAGATAAAATTTGAGAAGTGAGCAAAATGAAGATATTTTAAATTTTCATACTTTTTTGTAATAATTATAAACTATGTAATTCATATGAATGGCTCTGAATGAAAATATGAATATTTATATATTTTATTTTCTTTACTTTCATGAATGTATATTTCAAAATAAAAATTATTTCTTATAAATTCTCAAACTCGATTCCCCAGCCGTCACAATAGATCTATAATCTTGAATTGAATTTGCATTCTTATTTTTGGGAATCAGAGAAATGGGCAAATAGCAAGTCATTTTGGCATTTTTTTGTTGTTAAAGAAATAGTTGATTGCTTAGAGGAGCATCGATCAATTATATTCCAAGTTGTTTGAAAATTTTAATTGTTTAGACCATCAAGTCTAGGAGAGACTTTTTTTTTTTTAAACTGAAAAAAGCTTGACGGATCTCTGCTAGGCTAAGTTTACAAATGATAATATGATGAATTCCAGCCATCAATTTATGTATACAAGGAACCAGATAGGCAAGGTTAGTTTTAAGAGAATTGAAAGGGGTATAGAAGTACCTCTCAAAATGATCCGATAAAGGCATGCCATCGACTTGTATGAAGTATAACAATTTTTATTTTCATGATATTAATATGAGCATATATAAATTTGATGCCACCTTCTGTAAAAATCCACCTAAGTAGTAATAAGTGAAACTCTTAAACATCATGGCGCATTTTTAGATAACGATGAAGTTCTTGATAAGAACTCCAAATTTAAATATGTTCATGTGGGAGAATTCCTAGGATGGGTGATCTACTGGGAAATTATCTTTTGAGGAAAGAATTGTGGTGCTTAAGAGTTTGGGCTATTATAATTTGTATTAGAGCACGCTAAGTGCTATATAGGGAAAAGTATCACTTTGGGTGAGCAATCTCTTGAACCCATGATGGTTAAGATGCTACATTATTGTGGGTACCTCTTGAGCCTGTAAAGGTCACCTCTAATCCTATCTACCTAATGGATAGTTCTTGGATCTATGTGTGGATACTGATGAGGACATCAGTTACTTAAGTTATTGTGATGACCCACTTAAGTAGTAATAAGTGAAACTCTTAAATATCGAGGCACATTTTCAGATAACGGTGGAGTTCTTGATAAGAACTCCAAAGTTAAGCATGCTTAGGTGGGAGCACTCTCAGATGGGTGACCTGCTGGGAAGTTATCTTCTGTGGGCTAAACCGTGAGGCCTTTCAGGCTAAAGTGGACAATACCTTGGTGCTTAAGAGTTTGGGCTATTACAAATGGTATCAGAGCAAACCATAGGATGTCAAATAGGAGCTAAGTGCCATACAGGGCAATGTACCACTTTATGTGAGCAGCCTCTTGAACCCATGATGGTTAAGGTGTGCTACATGGTTGTGGGTACCTCTTGGGCCTGTAGGGGTCACCTCTAGTCCTATCTACCCAATGGATGGTTCTTGGATCTGTGTGTGGATACTAACGAGAACATTAGTTACTTAAGTTGAGGAGATTGTGATGACCCACTTAAGTAGTAATAAGTGAAACTCTTAAATATCGAGGTGCCTTTTCAGATAACGGTGGAGTTTCTGATAAGAACTCTAAAGTTAAGTGTGCTCAGGTGGGAGCACTCTCAAATGAGTGACTTGCTGGGAAATTATCTTCTGTGAGCAAAACTGTGAGGCCTTTCAGGCCAAAGTGGACAATACCTTGGTGTTTAAGAGTTTGGGCTATTACAGTTAAGGAGATTGCAAGGACACACTTAAATAGTAATAAGTGAAACTCTTAAATATCGAGATGTCTTTTCAGATGACGATGGAGTTCCTAATAAGAACTCCAAAGTTAAGCGTACTCATGTGTGGAGCATTCCTAGTGTAACAACCTAAGATTATTTCCCAACTCAATTTTAGCCTAATCATATCTCAATTATCATTATGTTAAGTTCATATAATCATTTAAATTAATTCATAAAAATTTAGAGCAATTCAGAGTTCAACCGATTATTTTGGATTATTTTTAATATTTAATTAATAAGAAAATTGATGTATTTATTTTGACTTCGAAATCGAAATCCGACTTCGCCGTTGCGATCGTCACCCCCAAATTAGTTAGAGATGATGTTTTGGACGTGTTTGGAAGTCATCGAATTTTCGCTAATATTTTAATATAATTAAATACCTCGAGAAAATAGAATAATTAAATAATCGCCATAATCGAAATCCGACTTCACTGTTGAATTCCTCACCCCCAAATTAGCTTGGGATGAATTTTTTAGATTTTTTGGAGCGCATTTATCAAATCTAAATTTTTAATAAATTAAAAAATTAGAAATGAATAATTAAGTATTCATTTAATTGCATTCTATTTTTCCCATTCTTCCTCCTGCGCTGGGACCCGCCTCCCACTCCTTCCTCACCTTTTTTGGCGCCTCTATCTGCATGCAAGGGTGAGGGCACCCCCTCATCCCCTCTCATAGCCATGCCTCCATCTTCCTATAAGATGGAGCCTCAACCCCTCCTCCTACCATGTTTGCTCAGCTGAGAGCTCTCCCTTCTTCCTCCATCATTGCACCTTGTGCTGAAGAAGAAAGCTCCTCTCCAAGTTCTTGAAGAAAATAAAGGTTCATTCTTCCTCTTTTAAGGCAAAGGTACCCATTTGCTCATCTTTCTTATCTTCTTCATATTGCTATTATGTTGTTTTATATCTTTAGAAGATCCATGATTATATTTGGAAGCCATTAAAGTTCATTAAGGCATCATATTGTTTTGAAAATCTCATGCTCTATTTTTTGTCCATTCTGTATACCTGCACCTTTAACTGCATGTTTCATATATTTAAGATAATCCATTTGTGTCGATTTTGGTATCGATGGAAAAGTGTCAGAAAAGACTTTTCCAATGATATATGGTACCGCTTATGAAATGCTCTGGATTGAGAGTACTTGAGCTCAAAATGTGACTATTCACAGATTTTGCACAAGCAAAATCACCGTCGGGCACTACAGCACGCCATAGCACCTGAAGCTCAAATAATTTCTGCTACAGCGCGCCGCAACGGGCTGCAGCGTCATTTCAGGAAAAATTATATGAAATTAAAAATAAACTAATTGAACAGTAACCCACAAGTTAGACCGCTACGTCATTTCTAGAAAACTATATGAAACCAGAAGAAAAATCAATTGAATAATGTTTCCGCAAGCCGCAGTGCCTGAAAGCGATGCAGCGTGCCGTAGCATTCAGCTCTCTGATTGGTCTCACCGTAGTGCATCGCAGCATCAAAAGCGCTGCAGCGCGCCACGACATCGTTTTCCTCCGCCGTAGAGCAGCGCTGTAGCGCGCCATAGCCCCCATAAATTTTTGAAATTGCCCAAAAATGGCTGAAATGTTCAAAACTTCACTATTTTTGCATTTTAAGGTCCTCAGGACCCTAGTGGGACAAAATTATATTAAATTTGAACCTATTTTAGTTAAAATTGAGTATTGCATAAAATTTTGTGTAAAAATTAACTTTGAAAATTTCCCCTTTTATGGCATGTGCAATGACCTCTTATGTGCCTTAAGTATTTTTGTGTCAAATGCTAAATAATAGAATCTTTGAATGCTTGTATCGATTAAGTTTATCTTAATAACCAAATTGCATGAAATCTAAGTCTTTTAGAGTTGTAATCAAGTGCTAACTCTCTTAGTTTGATTTAGAATTTAGTTAACCTTAATTACTTTCTTTTTTATGTCATCTTTACATTCCTAAGTTTTCATGATATTAGGATGTATGTTAGAGAACTTTAACATTTAATTGGGCACCTAAATGTGCTTAGTTGACATTAAACTATAATGGAATCTTGAGAACTTGATTAAGTAAATGATACTTAATCTAAATTTAAAATTTGATATCAATAATATACCAATAATATATTAATTTATTATTAATCTATAAATTAACCATTGGTCTTAATTTTGATAAGGCTAGGGGTTAAACTCTAACTTGTCTTAAATAAGATTTAAATTTTAATCACCTTAATCAATTAACTTGATTGAAAGATAATTCAATTGACATCATTTTAATAATATATTTGATTTATTATTGATCTTAAATTATTAAATTAGAAGTGTTAAGGTTAATACTAAATCTGTATGATTGAATCATCTGAATCTAAACTTTAGAACTTTGATTTTTTCTTATATAAGACTATTAACATACAATTAAAAATAAAATTGTAATGATTTATAAAATGATTTAACTCTAATAATATATTTGATTTCATCCCATGATTGTAGAATAAAGTATGATCAGATAGATTTTATTTACCTGATCACTTTAATTCAAGTCTAATAAGTAAACCTTGAATGTTAACTTAAGAAGTAAAAAAGTGAAATCTTAAGGGTCTTACTTTAGAATCATTCTTGAAATACTTAAAGACCTTAATTATTGATATATTGAGGTTGGAAGGACTTTTGTAATTTATTAATATAGGAATCTTAGATGATCCTTCATAACCTTAGAATGTGATCTTGACACCTCGTGGTAGGAATCACCTAAAGCAGTTAGAATGGAACTTCTCCCTTGTGATAGAAATCAATATTGAATGATCTTTTGATCATATTCTTGGAGCCTTGTATAGGACTCACCTATTTAGAGTAAGGATTAATAACTTTGATAAATCCTTATTGATTAAATAAATCTTCTGAACCTAGATTATTGGTGGGGTATAGTAGGGGATACCCATAGTACTGAATTATTTTAGTAATATTTAGGATTGGTTGATTCACTCTGATGTGGACTTATGACCAGGTGCTATCCCAAGGGATTAGACGAATACAGTCACATTAGAGTAAATCTTTCAATATTAAGAGTATTACAATTAGTAAACAAGATCCTTAGTTTGAGATGTAAACTGCGCTCGGGCTCTGCCTCTTATCGTAGTGCGCTTCGATAAGTGCAGTTTAAGCAAACTAAGTATATTAAGTCACTTTACGTAGAACACTAAGTATGTTTATAATTAGGTTATTTAATGGCTTAGCTTGAGATATAAACTACGACTGAATTCTATCTTCTATCGAAGTGTGCTTCTATAAGTATAGTTTAAAATAAGCTAAGAGTTAAATCCACTTTTCTTAGAAATGTGCTAAATATGTATATACAACCTTCCCAACTAATGATTTTCAAGTAAACTCTCAACTTTAACTAATTATATCGAATTAGAATATAGGAATGAGAATCATTCATTTTGATAGGTTTTTGCACAATGGAGAACTTGAATTCATTATCGAATTTCAAAGCATTTTTAGATTTTTTTGAATTTATCTCATGTAGCCTAGAAGAATGAGCATGAGCATAAGTATGAACATGAGCATTGTGTATGAGTATCAGTGATTATTTATGAATTATAGAATATTGCATATATCAATTGGAGAATATGTAGGATGACTAGTATTGGATTCCCAACTGGGTATATGTAAACATTGGACCATACGATTCATACTCGTTCTGTGATATTTCAGTTGCAAATCAGTATATACAGTATTTTGGCATATTCATGTGCACGGTTTCAATAGCATATTGTATCGTGGCATATATAGATGTGTGCCTTCAATGACATACAGTATGATTTTACATATTATTACTCAGTTTTAGATCCATTATTATTTTTGGTTTACTTTGAGTATTCAATTTATAATTCAGTTTTACTTTACTTTACAACAGTTTTGTACAATTTTATACTTTTAATTATCTTTACAATATTAATGCATATTTATTTACATTATATAAATATTAAATGATTAATTAGAACTATTTAGATTAGTTTCGATATGTTAGACTTATTGTCAAACACGGGATATTTTTGATATTCAGCAATTTTGCTAGATCTTGAGCATTATATTGAACCAGGTTAGGAGGATACCCATGTGGTTTAGGAGGAGCCCGTGGAGCACTAGTGGACTCTTCTTCAGCTTTACTATTCAGCTTAGTTTATTTCAGTTCGGTACTTAACTTTTATTTCTATATTTCAATAAATTGTTTGTAATAATTCTGAATGTGTTTTCTTTTCTTTTTTGAGACGAACATTTTCTACAACTTCTGTGATTAATATTTCTGGATGATTGCTTTGCTTCCGCACTTTGTTATATACTACTTATACTTAGTATTGTGATGTGATCAGTATATTAGAAATGCTGATATCTTATACATATATTGGATTCCTCATGTATTTTACATCAATGTATGTATTGGTCTAATACTTAGGATAAGAATACTACTCTTGTCTTAAGTATTAGCTCTCAACCCTCCTTGAGGTTGAGTCAGCAGCCCTTCAGATGAGTTTTGTTTCAGGCTATCCAGGGAGACGGGTTATTCCTCCCCGAGTGGCGCACAGTTCCGTCGCCAAACTTAATTACGACTATTTCATTTGTATACAGCGACGGGGCGGGGCGCTACACCTAGGATTGGTTATTTGTTGGGAAGCTATGTGGCGACCCTCACCCTTAACCCTCAATAGGTTTAGATTAAGGGTGGAGTGTCACTCTGGTTAACCCCTCACTTAGCATTGGATTAGGATAAACTCTACAATCCACCTGATTAGAGAAAGGTTAACTCAGAATCAATCAAGCAGTCACTATATAAGTAAAAATACAGAGTGCGGAAGCGATAAATAAATGACATCCAAGCATAATAATGTATATAAGAAGAGAAATATAACTCAGAAAAGTAGCATAGTGGAATCTGAACACACAGTCACAGGTACCTGTATTATTACATTAATTAAAATTTAACAAAATAAATGTTCAAAATCCACTCATCCTCACAAGTAGTAAATGATTAGATATCTTCTGGCCCCAACTGCTGCACCTCCTCTAAGTAAAGCTCCTCCTCGGGTGCAGGCTCCTCAAACTACTCTAAGCCTGACATTATCGGTTTCACAATGTAGGGCCCCAGCCAAAAAAAGAAAATTTGGTTAGACAATTGTCTAAGTACATTTTAAGCTGAATTTTTAATAAGGTTATATAATATCACCATTTTACCATTTACTTCTAAGCATGATGTGTAAATACAGGAGCAGTAAGCAACACAAGTAAAAAGGCAAACTATAGACTATGCTCTATAGTATAAACAAGGCAAAGAAATGAGGCTGAAGCATGCCTCGCATAACAAGTAATCAAGGAAAGGCATATAAGTGTAAATATAATTGAATAAATGCTGAAAGAAAAATTCTACATCCTAAACATGCTGGTGATCAATAAAAATAATATGCTAATTAAAAATGAATAACTCAGCAGTGATATATACATATAGCAGCAAGATTCTACATCCTAGATATATATAAAGCAGTACAAGAAAATAGCTGACTAAAAAAGAATATACTGAAATAACCACAACTGCATATAAAACTATAATACATCAACTGCCATACAGAAAAAAGCTACACTAGCTCGCCAAAAGAAACTGAAGATCTTAGCATGATATGGCTAGGGCTACTCCTACCTCGATACGACTAAGCCAACAACAGTCACATATATGGCCCTAACACGATACGACTAGGGCTACTCCTAGCACGATACGGCTAGGGCAACATTCGGTATGATCAAAAGAACACTGAGAGGTAGCTCAATCATATCAATTCATTATCATTTCACTTATTTACTTTAATATTTTCATAAGGAATCTAAGGAGTCTCCATAATTTCCTAACATTTTATTTATGCATCAAATGTCTTATATGATATGTTCAAAGAAAATATAAGGCACAAAATTACAAGGTATGCGTAGCAACAAATAACAAGTAAGCAAGAGACTCGACTACACATGGTGATATCATTTGTTTTCTACTTAACCAGCTAACTATTCCAAGTTACACAAGTTCAGGATCACCGTTTTCCTACTATCGAGGGTAACTCAGAAATTCATCCTTATAAGTTAAAAAGGATTGGAACTGATCAGGTTCCAATCTAGTTCAATCAGATAGACGACTACGAATTAAATGAATAAATCATACGTCCTAATTTTTGTGAATTTAGACGTTCTAACTAAGATCTGATCAAGATCTTCTACACCTATAGATTATGGATTAAACACTACGATGTTTTAGGTTTAATCACATAATCTAAACTGGATAAGACCTAAGTTCTAGGTTTTATATTATAAGTGATCTACTAGTTAAGGCAGATCCTATTAAGTAATCAAACTTAATAGAATGAATCTCCTATCTTAAATCTAAAGTTAAAAGATAAACTAATCAAAATGGGTTGTAAAATAAAATAATAT
Source organism: Gastrodia elata (assembly GCA_016760335.1). Classification (NCBI taxonomy): domain Eukaryota; kingdom Viridiplantae; phylum Streptophyta; class Magnoliopsida; order Asparagales; family Orchidaceae; genus Gastrodia; species Gastrodia elata. The sequence goes on along the minus strand of CM028670.1, from coordinate 101,969,239 downwards.
CTAGAAACTACTAAAACCAAGGTTTCACCCATAGGGTAACCCAATTTACCCAATGAATGAACACTAACCTATGATCTAGTCCTACTCTCAGGAAAGGTCCTTAAGGTGGGATGCTTAAGACTTAGGAAAAATTATTTGAATTCAATTTAATGACTTGTTTTATTTACTTATATGGTACTAATATGATTACATTATTAATCCTAATATTCTAAGATTTTAATTAAGGGCTAAAGTTGCGCTTTTCCAATTTTAAGGTAAAACGACTATTTTGCCCCTACTTTACGGGTCAATCAACTTTTGATTTAGGGGTCCAAACTGAGTTTTATCTTCTCCAACTAATTTCTTACTGTCTAAATTGAAGATAGACAGTAAGTATGTCCAATTTGGACGAGAAACGGCCGAGTTATGGCTAAAATAAGGCTAGGGGTATTTTGGTCATTTCCCTAAATTTTAGGGTTCAAATCCTAAATATTATTTCTGTGAAAATGATGACATTGAAATTCTAAACTAGGTAGCTTCTTGAATTTTTGGATTTGGAGTTAAATTGACCAAGTTATGGACATTTGAAGTCCAAGGGCATTTTGGTCATTTTTCACTAAAGTCAACTCTAAATTCTAGAGTTGTCCAAATAGGAAAACTAATACTACCACGGTGATGGGGCCGCTCTCCTGAGCATTTTAAGACCCATATTGACTATATTTCGATAATCGGGTAAAAAGTTATGGGGTCTTAAAGAGGCTCTAAAATGCTACCTCGTTATGCGTACCCCGAAACGAAATTTTACAATACGCCATTTGATCCTAAATATTTTTCTGAGTATTTTAAGGCCCATATTGGCTATGTTTGGATCATCCTACAAAAAGTTATTAAACTTTTAAGATTTACTATTCAAAAATACAATTTGAATTAATTTACTATTCATTTATTCAAATTGAATGATTTTACTGTTCATTCCTAAAGTTTTTATTTAATTAATCACTGTTTAATTATTAATTAATTAATTAATTAATTTTACTGTAGTAAAGTAATTAGTGCTAATTACTATTTAATTAATCTTAATTAATCTCTAATTATATTTAATTATTTAAATTTACAGTTTATTCATAAAGTTTTTATTTAATTAATCACTATTTAATTATTAATTAATTAATTAATTAATTTTACTGTAGTAAAGTAATTAGTGCTAATTACTGTTTAATTAATATTAATTAATCTCTAATTATATTTAATTATTTAAATTTACTGTTCATTCCTAAAGTTTTTATTTAATTAATCACTGTTTAATTATTAATTAATTAATTAATTAATTTTACTGTAGTAAAGTAATTAGTGCTAATTACTATTTAATTAGTCTTAATTAATTTCTAATATATTTAATTATTTAAATTTACTGTTCAAAAGTAATTAATTATCCTAATTACTATTTAAGATTTAATTAATAGTTAATTAATCCTTAATTAATCTTTAATTATAATTATTTAATTAAAGTTACTGTTTAAAAGTAATTAGTACTAACCCTAACTTAATTAACTACTAACAGTAATTAATTATGGCTAAACAATAATTAATTAACACTAACATTAATTTAATTAATTTCTAATTAACTGACAGTGGGCCCCACTGACACGTGGCACTTCCAGAGGCTGCCACGTGGCACAGTGGGTCCCACAGGCTGCTGACTCAGCCTGGCTGACTGGACAGTGGGCCCACCTGACACGTGGCACTGCCGGAGGCTGCCACATGGCACTGTGGGTCCCACGGGCTGCTGACTCAGCCCGGCTGACTGGACAGTGGGCCCACCTGACACGTGGCACTGTGGGTCCCACGGGCTGCTGACTCGGCCCGGCTAACTGGACTGTGGGCCCCACTTGACACGTGGCGGGCCCGTAAGCTGCCACATGGCCGGGTGGGCCCCACCCGCGCTGACGCGGACCCGACCTGGTCGGGTCGGGCTCGGGTCGGCCCGGCCCGACCCGAAGGCGTGACCCTTCGCCTTCCGGGGGTTCGGCGGACCGAACCCAGTCCACTTCAGGGACCTGGTGCGCCCGATCAGGTGGGTTTTAGCCTGATCGGAACGGTGGATGTGAAGAGGACATATTGATCTACATATCATACAATTTTTGCAACGATCGAACGGTAAACGAGGGAGATCGGGGTACCTGAAGTTCGGATCGGCGAAGGATTCGGCGGAAAAGAAAGGCTGACTTCCGGGCTTGATTCCGGCTCGATCCGGGCTCCGATCGGTAAAAACTTGGAGCCTAGGGGTAGGCCGAGGTCTTATAGACCGGACGGCGACCTCGCCGAGGCCTGGATGCGGCCGGATTGGCCAGAAATGGCGACGGGCCGCCGCGTGTCACGCGGCGGAGTCGTCGAGGAAGACGAGTCCGCAGCCGTTGGATCTGGGCCGATCCAACGGCTAAGATGGCGCTGTCCAGATTGACGGCGCCGTCAGCTACAGTGACGGGTCCATTAAGTACTTAACGGCACGCCGTTAGCTACAGTAAAAAAAATAATTTTTTTTTTTTTTTTTTTTTGAAAAAATTTCAGAAAATTTTGAACATGTTTTTCCTAGCTAATTTGGGGTCAAGGAATTCAATGGCGCAGTCGGATTTTTGATCCGACGAGTCATTTGATACCTCGATTTCCGTGATATTTTTATTATTAAAATATTCGTTGAAATTTCGACGACTTCCGATTGACATGAAAACTTCACCCCAAGCTAATTTGGGGTCAAGGAATTCAATGACGCAGTCGGATTTTTGATCCGATGAGTATTTTGATACCTCAATTTCCGTGATATTTTTATTATTAAAATATTCATTGAAATTTCGACGACTTCCGATTGACACGAAAACTTCACCCCAAGCTAATTTGGGGTCAAGGAACGCAATGGCGGTGTCCATTTTTCGATCGAAGGTCAATTTAAATAAGTCTTTCTAAGGTTTTCCGGATTTTCTAAAAATCAGGATTCAATCCAATTGACTCCTGATTTGTGCTAGGTTTAGGAGGTTGACTCCATTGACCTAATTAGCACATCTAATTATGTTTAAGACTTAGGGTTAACCCTAATTATCTAAAGTAACAACTCGGGTTGTTACAAGCTATCTTTTGAGAAAAAAACTGTGAAGCTTTCCTGGCCAAAGTGGATATTATCTTGTTACTTAAGAGTTTGGGTTGTTACACCTTCCCCATATTTGAGCCAATGGGTTTTTGGTCTTTGCTCAGCCCAACTAACTTGCAAAGAAAAAGCATTGGCAAAATCTTGGTGTAAGGCAACATAATTTGCATTTGCTTTAGTATCGAGTGGATTCACATCAAGAATGGTTTTGATATGTCGCTGTCTAGATTGTATGTCCATAATGTAAGATGTATTTGTCCATTTGGATTGCTGATCAAAGTATTTCAATTTGGCTTTAGTACATTATAGGCATTTAGAACAATAAACATAAGATTTTCAACCCTATTGTCACAATTATCTTCCAAAAATCAGGAAGCGAGGTCTGATGATTTTTGAAGCTAAATGGAGAGAAGCGGAGAATGATAAGAGGTTCAGGGCGACATGATCCTTTAATAAGAGTTTGTAAAATTATCAAGTCGTAGCACATTGCATAAAACTCTATCTAGTGTAACATGAATCAAATTTTGACTTTGAAGATTGAGCCAAGTGAATTTTGATCCAATGGCTTTGAGCTCGAACACACTAACAACAATAATAAAATTATTAAGGAGCACATATTATGGAGGGAAAGCGTAGCTACACCAACTTTATCTTTAGCTACACCAACTTAACTCCCATCGATAGTCTGCTAGTTTGATAGTTGTCACCTTTGTATGATGCTTGCTTTTTTGTTAAGATATTCCTTAAAATGAATAAAATATAATAGAACTAATGATACTATCGAGGTTAATATGTTACTCCTAGTTAATGTTTTACAATATAAATAATAATCTGGAAGAATTTGAGGTCAATGCATCTGATTTCAGTTCATAATAATAATTACAAAAGGATTTTAGAGGCTGACTATAAAATAATAAAAGTAATGCACACTATTAATAAGTGGTGATAATAAATTTAAAGTCTCAATCATCATAGATTAATACATTCACAAAAAATTTAGTCTCAATAAGCCATGATTATTTAGCATTTTGTTGTTAATAAAATTATACAAATGAATCTAAAATGCAGAGAGGTGTCGTGGTGTAGTTGGTTATCACGTCAGTCTAACACACTGAAGGTCTCCGGTTCAAGTCCGGGCGACGCCATATTTTTATCTTCTTTTTTATTTTGCAATTTTACGGGTGGCTCAATAAAACTACATAGTCCAAAAATGATCAATAAAATTAATAGTAGCATAATTATAGCAATAACAGTAGCTTTAAGTTTTTAATTTCTAACATAAGTTTAAAATTTTAACAATACATATTTATAAGATTTTTGAGATATGTTGTGACAATAATGGATATTATGCAAGATAACATTCAATACAAATATTTTATCTCTCCATCTTTGTTAAATGGTTACAATAAAATTGTGTATAATGAATTTGGTTTTCATTTAGTTTACATAAAATTTTGAATGTTGAATATAAACATTTTGTTGCATATAAGAAAAAAATTGTTAAAAATTATATTATACTAAGAAAAAACGTCAAATAAAATTACAATTTTGCCCTTTATTTTATTTGATTTTTGCACTCGGTTGATTCATCGCTAAGCCGAAGTTATTCCAAGCTCCACAACGGATCCATGGTTCACTCTAAGACTATTCCGTTGCAATTCAGACTTCACCATCCTTTGCATCGCCCCCCTTTAATCGTCACCCTATAATCTGTAGCCAAGTGCACCCAACCCGATCACTCCATTTTGGGCTGTACTTAGAGTCTTCACAAACATGACAACCTCCAAATCAAAGATTGAGTGCTGGTCATCATCTTCTTCTTCACCTTGGTAGTAACTTTATAGTTCTTGAGGCATTGTGCGGCTAAACACCACCTCATAGTCATGCCTTTGAACCCCATAACCAGATCAAACAAATCAAAGTAATCAATTCCTAGTTAATATCGGTTGCCTTATGCATAAACAACCTTTTGGCGCATACTGCATGTGGGTCTCCATCTCACACTTTTTGAAGAGCAACCTTTCTTTTTCTGGTGGTTTGAGCATCTAAGTCACCTACTAAACTTGGCTCTGGTGGCTACAACACCTATGAAGTCAGATGTGTTGATATCTCAACTTGGTGGTGGTTGATACTGTAAAGATCTGTCTCGTTACGGAATCCATTCGAACATAAATATATCATTTAAGAACATAATGCTTTTGTCAAAACACCCCCGGAATTTTTGGAATGAAAAATATCAAAGATAAACGTTTTTGATAACTTTAATTATTTTATTAATTAAATAAATGAGAAAAATAATTTGATCTCGCATCTCAAAAACAATAGTATTTTTTTGTTCATTACCCTCAAATTTGCTTGAGGTGAAGGTTTCGTACTTTTCAGACGCAAAACGAAAAAAAAATGCTTAAAATATGAATTGAATAATTCAAATTTTGAATTTATTAAAATTTTTATAAAATTTTAATCCAGCGCCCGATCCGCTAATGGGGGCCAAGGCACTGGACGACACGTGACGCCTCTGTGGTCGTTCGATCGGCCCATCCAACGACCATGATTCATGTGATCAAACAGCAGGGATCCCGTGTAGCGGGCAAATCCTGTACCGATATAGCTCAATCATAGTCCCATTGCTAACATTAACAATTTCCATATGAACGTCAATCTTTAGTCCCATTGCTAACATAACATTACATGTATAATTGAACATCGTTCTACCCTTCAGCAATTAATCTGCAAACCGATGAGTCGTCGCATTAGATTGTAAAATCATGGCTATGACTATCATAATTAGGAAGCATAATTTTCACCCAAAGAGGGCTTTCCTGATTCACAAGTCTCGCCATTAGTGCATAACACTACACATTATTTCAAACAAAAAATAAATTATAACAATCATATATTTATACATAAAATTATTATAACATCCTAATTTATATATGCAAGTGTAGCAAAATCTTTAAGAATATCGTTCACTGATGCTAAGATTGACTCCAATGTACATATAATAATTCATTAAAGATGGTATGTATGATAATATAATTATGATTTACTAACGATAATGGTTGTATTTTAGCTGCAATAATTAAAGGAAAAATATGATTAACGGGTCTCATTCAAGAAGGTCTATCCTCTCATCTGCGTGTGGCCGAAACAGAAAAACAAATTAAGAGGCTATCATTTTGTCGCTTGCTTCAGTTTTCTTACAAAACTCTATACAATTTGTTAACTTGGTCGATTAATGCGAATCAAAGCACCCACTCGCATAGGAAGAATTTCAATGTGTCATCCCCCAACGATAGCCCAACGATAGCCAGTGAGCCATAGACAGCAGCTGTTGCACCCAAGAAACTTCTCTAGAAATAGCATTACTCAGTTGATGGATGATTGATTATGCGAAGCTGAAAAATATAAGAGATCTTATGTAGCTCAGCATTAAGAAGAATGATGATTTGAATTTATTTTTTTCTCAGAGATTCAGAATCAGTTCCTCGAGCCTAACTTCATCAATTTTGGATGAGGACTAACAGCTAAAATAAATAGAGGAGAAGCAGCATGCAACAAACAATATAAAGAGCACAAGCAAATTCCTCATCTCCATATTCTTGATAGCAGCATTCGCCGGCACCATTGGACTAGCAGAGAAGATGAAGAGATCAGGAGAGAGACCCATCATCATTAATCCACGACAGAGAAGTAGGAAAGGCTTCAGAAACAGTAGGAAGAAGAGATTCTCCATTAACAATCGCATATTTCACTTTCAAATAGGCCATCGTGCTAATAAAATTGAAGCTAGATTAAATTATTAAGCTAAAAATTATAGAACAAATAATCGAGCTTAAATTGCATAAATTCACATTATTTATGAATTAGAGATTTAAAATAATTTATTTTTTAACTAACAACAGGGAAGCGAGCCCTTATTAATTAGAATAATAATTATGATGAGGGGATTAGGAGAAGGTAGACGCAGAGTGCTCTGATGGGGAAGAGGTCCAGTATCTCTTGACAGCCAATAGAAGCTTCTCCCTGTGGTGGGGCCCATCCTCGTGGTCAGCCATTTGAATATCCCATCTCATCCCATCCGCGATGCTCTTCACCCTCACGACTACGTCCACGTCATCCCTTATGATCACTGCTCCCCCGGGCCTCAATATCCTATCCATTTCCAGCAGTATATTTTCCATCTCGCACCTAAAAATAATTAAAATTACTTTAAACTATCAAAGCTCCAAGTATTTTCTTTTATAAAATGAACTCACGCAAATTATCACACGAATTAAGAAAATTTCTCATATTAATTTTTCAACAGAAATAAATACTGTATTTAATATTAATAGTTTTTCCTTAAATTGCACCACAATTTTACCATCCAACACACCTATACATACATACATATATATATATATATATATAAAAGTTTAAATTTAATAAATATTAATAATAAAAAAATAATTATCATTCCAAAATACTCACCTGTCTAGGTAGAGTGTAAACAAGGAATCGGCATGAAGAAGATCATAGGTCCTGGGATACGTTGACATGGCCTCGCACCTTAAACAGCAAAAAGAAAAACTAGCTTAAGAAAAAAATTCGAATTTTGATGCGAATCAAAAAGTAATGGATGAAAGAAAGAAACCAATCTTGGTAGGTTCCGATCAGCCCCCTCTCATAAACGACGCCAAGAGCGGCGGCGGCTGCGGCCGTCGGAACAACGTTCATGACCCAAAGAGGATCATTAAGAAGTGCGGCGGCGAATCCGCCGAGCTTGGCGTTCATGTCCAGAATGTTGCGATACTTCTGTACCAGCTGCGGAACTAGCCCTCTGTAGCGCCCAACCCTCTTCCTCCAAAGCTCGCTGTCCTGAAAGAATCCATCGGCGTTGACGCCGTCAATGCCTCCTCTTTCGATCCTCGGCGGCACAGCGGTGAGCCTCTCCGGCCACCTACTAACCTCGCCTCCGGCGATTTCTTTGATTCCGGAAACTTCGGGGAGAGGGGTGATGCAAGACTCCATCTTTCTGTACCAGGCGGAGTCTGGATCAGGGGAGGAGCAAAAAGGCGGAGTTTTTATGACTTTCCGGCTGATTCTGCAGTGGATGTGGTTCCTGGGTTTCTGCCAGACGGCTATATCGCCCTTCTCGGCTATCTTCTTCCAGCACAAGCTTCGAGCGACGGATTCAATGGAGCTCTGTTCTTCCCTCAGGTCATCCTCTGTTCGCTCCCATCCTTTCCAGTGCCGCTTCCAGTTAATCGGCGGCCCAGATAGGATCCAGTACCCCCCCGGCCGGAGAATTCTGTCGATTTCTATAAGGTAAATCCCCTCTGTCCCAAAAGTAAGAAAACAAAATCAGGTCTGCCTGCACAAACGCCTTTAAAAAATAAAATTTGGAATATGGGTAACCATAATGGTGCCAGGGGATGAGGCAGCGGGAGCAGTGCGCCACGTCGAAGGAGCGGGCAGGGTAAGGAAGCCGATTTGAAGCCAAAACTCCAATCATCGCCGGAACGCCTCTTTCGAGAGCGAACTGCACCTGCGCCTCGTGCGAATCCCTCGGCGCGAATGACATGGCCGTGATATTTCTGGACAGAAGGAAAGCTCCCCAGCTGGCGACCTGAAAAGCATCGCGATTTAGTGACAGATGGAAGCTTTGGGAACAGGGAAGGCGAGAGACCCACCCCGCACCCAGTGTCAATGGCGGTTCGAATGGAGCCGTCGGTGAGGGGAATGAGTCTGGCAATGTCGTCTAAGTAGGCGTCGGCGCCATTGGGGAACATGGTGCCTCCTCCGGGGAACCGCAGCTTGTCTCCTTCGACTTGAATCCAGTTCTGAACCGCCTTCTCGACGGTGAGCTCCTTGTGCGGCACGTTCGCGAACCAGGCGAACTCTCTGCTCTCCGGCCATTGAAACGGCGCTCTGTATCCCTCCGGGGCAGGAACCAAGCACTTCAAAATCTCATCTTTGGGAGGGCAGTGCCGTTCCCTGTAAATAAGCCGCTCGCGCTCGAACTGCAGCGAACGCTGCACATCCTCGCACGGAGTGTACTCTGAGAATTCCGCAGCGCAGGGCGGAAAGAGCCGCCGCGGCACTACGGCGGCGCTGACATCCGCTGAAGCTGAAAGGGAGGGCGTGTTGCCGGCGTGCTGCCAGAGTCCGAGGAGGTAGAATGCAGAGCAGAGGATGGAGACGAGGGTGACGTTCGCAAGGTTAAGCATGGGTTTCTTATAGGATTTCGAAAGCTTGAACGCTGTGGCCAGTGGTGTGGCGGCGCCGGCCATGGATGCGACAGCCTTTCAATGCTCTCTTTAAAAGGAGGGGAGAGTTGGGAGAGGAAAGGTGCTCTCAAGCTATTATGCTATATAGTGTGCAATACATGGAAACTTGTTCACCGCGAGGCATGAACATGTAGCTATACTGTGCATTTTGTAAAAGGATTTTTTTATATAGTAAAGGTAAGAGCTTTTGGGAGATATCCAAAAAAAATTAGAACGATAGAAAATAGATTATGAGTAGATTAGTATGTTTCCTGATAAATGATGATCTTATTAATTATTTGGAAATGAATTATAATGATGATACTCTTAATGAAGAATTGATTCATATCAACCGTGACTTAAATAAGGAATCGACACATGAAATTGTGCCCAACGTACCAAAGCTCATCCCTAAGGCAAAAGAGAATCCAATTTAAAATTTATGTATTCTCATTTTAATATGCTGAAAAATAGCAATACGATGCTCTTTACCCTCCCATTGGTACTCAATTGTTCGGATCATACTTTTTGATACTTCTTCAACCTTTACAATACTTCAAACAATCTTGATACTGAGCATTTCTTTAAAATTATAACATCAAATGTGATTTTGGAAATCATTCACAAATTTTCTATAGCTGAAAGCATTGAAAATAATTTCTGTTTCTTTAAAATGCATAGAGGTCGTTCAATAACAACAACATTGTAATTGCAAATGTTTTCATTTGTGATTCTAATTCCTAAATTATTCTATCATTGTCAATGGTAGTATATTTGGATTCTTTGAATCCGCAAATGGCATAAGGCAAGGTTGCCCGCTCTCTCCTCTCATCTTTGCTATAGCTAAAAATGATTTTTTTGATATCATTGAAGAGATATGCATTAAGTACAAGCATTATTCATTTTTTCAATTGCTCTCACTTGCTTTTTACAGATGAAATTTTAACTTTTGAGGATGCATCTTCTTCTTTGTCATCAATTCAAAACTACTTGATCAAATTTACTATGTTTTTGGAAATGAGAGTAAGTAAAGAAAATCTTCCATTTTGTTTCTCAAAATGTGAGGTTCAAAATGAATAAGGGTTTGTAGTGATTAAAAAGGACGCTGAGATAGTGGTATAAAATGTTGGGATCTTTCGATCGGGTGTTAGAGTTTCAAGACGATGGGGAACAAAAGCTTCAAAAAATAAAATAAAATAAGAACACACGTGCAAGATCATTCACAGCACAAGATATAAATTTAAATGACACTACTTAGTATTGATGATTTGAATAAAAAAAGAGAATTTGGCAATACTTAAAATAGATTTAATAAAATAGCAATAATAATTAAGGCGAGTACACTAAAAATACAGCATCAAATACACCAAAGAGCACTCATTTATATTGAAAAAAGTTGAAATAAGCCAAAATCAACAATGCAAAAACAATTGGAAATATCTAAGACATACGACATACTTAACCATAACCCAACCGAGTTAGACCAACTTTGTTCTGTTGGAAAAAATAAATGCATTAAGTAAACTCATAATACATAATCTGAAAAAATAATAAAAAATCTCAGAGAGCAATCAGCCAAAAATAAAATTTTAGATGTTTATCCCTCGTGACGACAAGCAAACCCTAGACCCGGTCGGACACTATTCATCATCATTTTCACCTGTAATCGGCGAAAAACCCAAACCCTAATAAAGAGCAGTCGATTTACTATAGAGTTACTTATTTAAGCCCCGCCTAATTCCTCCTCGATTAACTGTCGACCGTATAGTCAAAAGCTCCTAAATTTAGCAGTTTAGCTTCTCAAATCACATGATTTCGAACCATGGTAATAAATGAGCAAAAGCGCCAATAAAGCTTACCAAAAAATGGTTAAAATCAAGGAAAGGTATAGATGACTCGAATATACTGCACCTTCGTATTTTATATCATTGCCTGTTTCACAATTTATGCCTTTAAATCATAGTATTGCCAAGAAAAAGAGGCCATTAGAAAGATCATATGCGACTCGAGCTTGCCAGTTATTATAAAAAACATGTTTTTACCAAAGCAATTTGATCATTCCATGCATCACACTTCCAAGCTCTCACGTGATAATAACGTAATTATTCTTCATGTGCGTTCCCTTAATCTAATCGTTATTAGTATTAATAAACTACTGTAAATTGGGTCCCAATGCTACCTTTGCGTGCTATTGAAGACTATATTTTTGGGATCACTCTAAAAATGCTCTTCAGCCAATGCATCCTTTGGGGTCTGGGTTCACCTCATAATGATCCATTAATCGTAATTAATTAAAATATTAATTTCACCATCAAGTGTTCCCAGATATAAAAATTTAACTTAAATCCCTCGCCGCCTCTATGGATAGTCTAGCATTCCTAACAGCTTCACAAACCATTGTCAAAGGCTTTTCAACTTAGGAGCTGCTCGTGGCTCTGTTAATTGGGCTTCTAACTTAACAAAACCCCTTTTGCTAATGATGATTTCCTGGAATCTTCGTCTGACTTCTTTTCAAAGTCTGTGCTACTGTTCATCTCTCTTAAGATGCTTTCTTCAAAGAGATATTATATAATTCTCAAAGTGAGTCTTTCTCGCGATGAATATGTCTAATATGCCTATTGTTGATCTTCTTGCTTAAAGGTTTTGCCACTTCATTCCTAATATAAGTTTTATGTGACAAGATAGGTTTTTGATAAAGACTACAAGATTGTCGTATCAATCAACTTGATATTCAATATAAGACTTTTAGATTATGCAAAATGATATTATAAAATGCACATTAATCTCAAAAGTTAAGCCAATTTTAAGAAATTCAAATGAATCAAATCCTTAGCTCAATAAAACTAAAAATAATAATATATTTAAAAAATGAAGTTTGCTCCAATTTTTGTAAGAAAATAAGCAGTACGCTATAATGATTAGGTATACTTTTTTCTAAAGAATTGATTTCTATAATTCTTGTTTGGGTGATTAGTCTAAGAGCAATAGTTATGCAATTTTAGATTGGGTGGTTCAACATATTCTATTTTCTTGGAAGCATACAAGAAAAAATTGCATTTTAGTTAGTGTGAATCTATAGTTTACCGTTTATGATTCCAACATGACAGGTTAGGCACTCAAACCTCCTACTCAAGTTGTGTGAGGGTTATCTGATTGATTACTAGGTAAATTATTTGGCTAAATAACACAAATTCAATTGTGCTTGCTTAATTTGAAAGTATGCACTTTGGTCTCAAAATAGTGAACAAACATTATGAGATTTATTAACTATAAGAGAATTTGTATTTTATGTGAGCCCAACCTTAAAATTGAATATGGCTTATTAAGTAATTGTAACTACACTTTAGCGGTCTTGCAAATCCTCAAATGCTTCAAACCACTTCTCCATACCTCTTCTCTCATTTAATTATTAGAAACTTGTGGCAATACAAAAACTAATTGGGAAAGTTGTTATTCACTTCTTTGTATCATCATTCCTGTTTTTGGGTAAAATAGATTACACAATAATGATCAAATGACTGGTTGAAAATATTTATCCCATAAATAATCATGAAATTTTTCCTCTCTCATTTGTATTCTTTTGTGGCGTTATGCTTCCCTTGTGCTCATATTTGGGAACCTATATTGCTGTTGTAGCAAAATATCTTTGAAATTTGCTATTATGTTTGGGTTTGGCTACTGGTCTAGATATACAAGACATAGATTAGCCTTACTTTTGTACTTGTAATGATTTCTTATTTTTTGAATTTTTCAAAATTGTCGGTCACTAATATGATGCTTGTTGTTGATCTTCTTGTAATTCATGCTCCGATTTACAATTGTCATATATTGGATCTTTTCTATATACTTTTCAAATGGAACAAGCATGGTTTTGATGCAGTGGAGCAAGGTGTCATCGGCCCACCTGGATGTCAGTCTTCTCTTATTCTTAGCTGTTCCTAGCAAACGTGACACATCTTCAAATTTTACATTGATAATTGCAACTAATTGACAGACTTGTTCATCAACATTTTGAACGGTGCATAAATTGGACCAAAGCTCCTAATATTTCTTCACTCTTGATTTTTTATCTTAGTTTTTAATATTGGTAGTAGGCATTTTTAGTTTCTTATAAATTATCTAGGTGTAACATCCAATTTTCTTGTTTATTTAAAATGAATTCAATTTTCCCCCTAATGTCTTCAAATATGGATTTTTTAGGCATTTGAGCTCAATAACCATTGCGCTCTAATCTACACTAGAGCTGCCACTTCACGGCTTCTCAATTACTCAATCGTTCATCATGGTTTGATCCATGATAGAGCCATTAGGAGCATGTGCTCTCCAATGGCCCCACAAGAAATATATATATATATATATATATATATATATATATATATATATATATATATATATAACAAATATTGAGTAAATTAAAATTTGCGTGACAATGTGAGGTGATTTTGCGTGATGATGCAATCGATAGGTTTAAGATTTACTTATTGAAGCAATGCAATTTTAGCTCACGTGGTTCATTCTGAAGCATTGCAAAAAATCCCTTAAAAAATTCTTTATGATTTTAGCTTTTTAGGTCTAGTTTCTTTTAGTTCATTGTCATCTTCTTATTTGAAGTAGTAGTGAGTATTCTTCAAGATTATCATCATCTTTTGAGGGGTAAAAAAGAACAACTTACTTGTATTTATCAATGAAAACCCTTTCATGATCATAAATATCTTATTAGTGAAAACCTTTTTATTTTCATATATTTTTTTCTAAGTTAGTAAAATCATATTTTTAAAAACCAATCAATAATTGTAATGATCACTTTCGAGTTTTATGTGTGGCAGTATAATTCAATTTTTATTTATTAGGAAATTTCTTTGTGGTATATTATTTTTTTATTGCTATGTGCAAATGAGGGAGCTACACTAGTAGGGAAGGAATATTCTATTGGTACATCTACAATCCCAAAAGCAAGTTCTTAAATATTTTTATTGATAAGCATGAATTGCAAATAAATAAATGATATTAAACAAATTTAATATTTTTAAATTTTTCTTAATGATATTAAAAAAATTAATGATAAGTTATTTCTCATCTTTATTTATTTGAAGAGAAATAGAGTGATTTTTTTATATAATTTGACTTAGCAAATTGAATTGTATGATAGCTTAAATTTTGTTTGATATTAAATTTAAAAAATTATTATTTTGCTATTAAATATCTTTAAAAAATAAATGGTAATTAGAATTTTTATTTAAAATATATTTTCTTAACATATCTCGTGTGCAAGAATATATTTAATTTTACCTTGATGAGATAATAATTTATTTATTTATTTTTTAATTATTTAAAAATTATTTGAAATTGTGTATTGTGCACCTCAGCCGCTCATCAACGGTAACCTTGACCAACAGAGGGTCCGTATTCTCTAACGGTAAGTTATTTGCCAAATTCAGACTATTCGATCGTCATCTAATGGTTTTAAATTCACTACAGGACCCCACATGCGGTCCCAAATCCAACAATGTTTTCGAGGAGTTTGATGTCTGGATTGCCGAATGGAGAAGGGAGAGGCAAAGAGTTATGAGAGCAGAAGAAGAAGAGCACATCAGTTGCATACTCTCTATTTCAAATTCACTTAAAAGTGAAGACTCTGTTAATTAGGATGTAGGATCTACCAGGTCAAGTGAATCAATCTCTGTATTTTCTTGATGCTTTTCGGCCATGGCTGTGTTAGAGAGACATGCTTTCTGTTTTTTAACATAGCTCTCATGGTTTCTGCGATCCATGGAAAATTCATCGCAGTCTTACCATGGATTGCTCAATTCTTGGTGCGTGTTGATCACTGCTCGAACTGGTACCTTTTGATTAGGATCGTTTCTTATCTTTCTTCTTCTTCTACATTTTCTGTTCTTTGATTCTTTTATTGAGCGTTTTCAAGGTTTTTTTCATTAATTTTATAGAGCATTCTTTCACAAAGTTCTTTTCTGAGATCTGTTTTCCGAATTCTTTTAGCATAAACTCTCCCTTTTTTTCCTTCAAGCTCAAACATGTTATGCAAAGAAAAAAAAATAGGAAAAGAGAAGAAAAGGAAGGCGATTTATTTGACAAATAATATACTTGTGAGGATTAAAATCTAAAAGGTAGAATTTTGATAGATTTAAAAAAAAAATTAAGAGGGTATTGGCTGGTGTGCTCTTCGACACTTCTGTTGCAGATGCATCAATTCATTCGTGCTTCGGTGTAGTTTTAGAAAGAGAATGGGAACTCAAAGGCTCGAGTTTCCTTGTAGTTTCAGAAGGAAGGAAGAAGCCAAGAGTTCCTTCTCCTTACAAAGACCGGCTGAAAGAAGGGGATCTTGTTTCTTCCGACCGACACCTGTAACTATAGCCCAAACCGCCTCTTGGGAGGGTAGACAAGAGATCAGAAAACAGAAGCTGAACAGGAAAAGGAGCCTTCAAAAGTTTTATGAATCTGTTGACGAACCAAGGAAGAAGAGAACTTACAGCAGTGGAGAAAGAGATGCCAAGGATGAAAAAAAACCATCTTTCTTTGATATTCACCCCATATCTGGTTCTAATTATTCAAGTGACACGCATGAAGATTCATCAGAAGGAGTTTCGGTATTCGAAAGCAAAGCCAATGTGAGAAGAGCTGAGCATGAGGGACTCGAGCTTCTCAGTCTGCTAATCCAATGCACGCAGGCATTTAGCTCAAGCAAACACACTGCAGCAAACTTCTATCTTTCAAGATTAGGGAATCTGTCCTGTCCTAATGGAACACCAATCCACCGCTTAGTAGCTTACTTCACTGAAGCCTTAGCGCTTCGAGCAGCCAACAAATGGCAGCACATTTTCTCTATTGCCCCACCACGAGAGCTCGCCGAAGCGAATCAAAATTGTGAAGCAACGGCACTCAGAATTCTTAACAACGTGACTGCAATCCTAAGATTTATCCATTTTACCTTGAACGAGAGAATGCTTGCAGCATTTGGAGGAAAGGAGCGCGTTCACATCATAGATTTTGATATAAGGCAGGGCCTTCAATGGCCGAGCCTCTTACACTGCTTGGCCTCCATGTCTAATCCTCCAACTCATGTAAGAATTACAGGCATCGGTGAATCAAAGCAGGAGCTTCAAGATACTGGAGCTAGACTTGCAGGATTGGCTCAAGAGCTTCGGCTTCCGTTTGAATTCCATTCGGTGGTAGATAGGGTTGAGGATATCAGGCTTTGGATGCTTCATGCCAAGGAGAAGGAATGCGTGGCAGTGAACTGTGTTTTGCAGCTGCACCGTGCTCTTTATGATGAGAATGGTACAGTTCTGATGGGGATATTGGGTCTCATAAGAAGCACAAACCCTACTATTGTTCTGTTGGCGGAGACCGAAGCTGATCACAATGAGCAGAGATGGGAGATGAGACTTGCAAATGCTCTCAAGTACTATTCGGCTGTGTTTGATTTGTTGGATCATAGCTTTACAGGAGATAGCCCGTTGAGATTCAAGCTTGAAGAAATGTTTGCAAGAAAGATTAGGAATGTGGTTGCAGAGGAAGGAGCAGAAAGAGTGGAGAGGCATCAGAGGTTTGACAGGTGGAGAGGGATGATGCAGGAGGTTGGTGGATTCCGTAGCGTTGGATTTAGTGAGAGGGAGATTGCTCAGAGCAAGATGCTTCTCAAGATGTATACTTGTGAGAATTATTGCGTGGAAAAGGAAGGAGAAGGAGATGGATTTGGGCTTACACTTAAGTGGATGGGTCAGTCTCTGTACACAGTCTCAGCTTGGGCTCCCATGAAACCAGCGTTGCAATCAGGTTGCAGTTTGCAGCATTGAGCGGCAGAGAAAACTTGTGTTTTTTTTTATGATTTGGAGGATTGTTTATCTTTTCTTCTTTGATCTTAAAGATGCAGACAAGCTCAAACTTGTCTTTATTTTTTAAATTCTTTTGTACAAGTGCTTTTATTTAGATGAGTTCTTTTCGGTTGTATCATGTCTTGCAAGGAGATTGCTACTTTGAGTTTGTTAATGAATTATTTGGCAAAAGATTGCTAGTATAATTTGTAAATAAAATAATCATTTGATACTTAATGTCTATTAGAGTTGAACTTAGCCTCCTTCACTCAATTAATGAGAGGAGCATGTCTAGTGCTAGGATGTAAAGTACTCTTAAGTGTATATATTATTAATGTTATTGGCAAACATACATTATGATGCACAAAATATTTTGGTTTAGCAATTGATGGCTAATAGTAGAAATTTTTAATTGTTTTTGTCTAAATAACTTGCTTATTTATGAGATGACTTTTTTAAGAATTTGCTTTAGAGTGCATTGTTCTTGTATGAGTGAAATTGGAGCTCAAGAGAAATAGTTAAATGAGTTTTAATGGAGGCAACAGCTTTCTCCTATAACTTGTTTGGCTATGGCTTAACTTGACTCTAGCTAACTAAGTCAAGATAATTTCAAAGTTAAGACATTTTAACTACTTAAGTTAATTTAAGCTTATCATAAAAAATGGATTAATTTTAACTTATTATTTAAATATGTATTTAAGCACTTTTTGTTATAAATAATTTGAAATAAATAAATTTAAAATAATAAAATGATGCATTTACATGCCATGAAATAATTATATATATCATGCTATTTATCAAATATTTTTAGTTTTAATTTATACAATTACTTATTTTAAAACATAATTATAGTCATTTATAATTAATGTAATGAATTATGTTTAACATATTAATTACTTAGTACTTTTACTTATAACTAATATTTTAAATTTTTATCATTTAAATCCAATCAATTATTACTTATATTTTTAATTAACTAAAATTAATAAATTTTCAATAATTAATATGATAAACTAACCAAGTAAATTAAATAAAAATAACATAAATATTTGGCATCATAAATATAAACAAATGTGAATGTTTAATCTTTTAAATTCTAAGAACATAACTTAAAATTTTACTTTCAAAATTTTAAAATTTCAAAATCTAATTAATTCCTTCGCTCATATATAATGCAGTAAGTGGAATTTCCAATAAGTGGAATCAGAGGGTGTCTCTATGATACTCAATCTAATAACAAACATAATAAAAATCCAACTTTGAAATGACTTTATTCGAGATGAGAAGGTTCATGCGATAGAGGGTGTAATAGCTTGTATCAGGATTCCAAACTTAATGCAAATTGTTATATTTCACATAATATTAAGCTATATAAGTATAGTGAAATAAAATTTAGTAGTCACTCATTTAAATAAATAAATTATAAGAGAATGTCCAAAATAAACCAGCACCACAAATTTAGTATTATTAGTAGAATGATTATATAACTAATGTAAATATCACTATATATATACACACACATTAATACTTCTCGTAGTAGCTTCTTCCACATACCAGTTTTCTTAAACTTTATAGCACTTAGATATTAAGCGATTTGCAACTCAATTTAAAAATATAGTAAAATGTGTAATAATATGTTAAAGTAATGTAGTGAATCATCTATCATTATAGGAGAGTCTAAATGAGCGACATATTGCAAATGATCAGCATACCATAAAAAGGAATCAATAAACTAGTTGTCATAATTATGCATGAGTAGTCATGCAATGATCTAAACAAAGCTAAGTAAACGACTATTCAACATATTATAGTATGCAAACATATCAAGCAATGTGTATCAAGATTTAGGCTATGATCGTATTTCAATTATATGATTGTATAAATGTTAATACTTTATTCTAGAGGATTGAATGGCCCATTATGTCTACAGAATTGGTTGGTTCTTACTTTTATAGTTTTCTACTTGCTAGAAACCTTCTCAAATGTTATGCAAGTCTTTTTCTTCACTTCGATAAATCATATCCATCCAATAACATATACGTATTCAAGAATAACACTATGTGTAGAATTATTTTATTTTATATTTTCTTAATCATTTCATTAAATTCATACAATTCAGTTTAAATAAGAATATACTAGTTTTACAACCCAAATATTTTTAAGTCATATACCGCTTAGTAAAATTCATCAAAAAAAAAGGTATAAACATAGACTAATCAATCACAAATATAGAATATTTGCATGCCTATTTTTTTGAAAAATTTAAAATATCATAAAATCTGTAAATGTCATGTAAATCTATGAAATTATTATAGTATTGGATTATTAATATTTACATAACTCAAGCACTCATTATGCTTGTTGTATTTTTTTGGTGGGTTGAACGGTTAAGCCCGATTTTCGAAAAATAGGCAAAGCCTTATTGGGCCTTAGTCGTTCCCGAGTCTATAATATTGCATAGGAAAGCTTTTTAATTATTTTATTGTGAAAATATGTGGCATAATCAATTAGATCGCATTGAATTTAAATTATGGAAAATGTTAAGATTACATAAGAATATATATCAAAAAATATTTATAATTAATTAGAATTATTTTTTTTTTATAATTTTTGAATATATATCTTATCAAAAAATATATTCAATCAATAATCAAATTATACATTAAATTAACACATCATCCATATATTTTAGTATATACTAATTTGTAAGTGTGTAAGTATAGCAGTACTCTTAAATTATTAACTGTTCAAAAATTGAAATCTCATCAACAAATAATTATAATCTTTAGTAACGACAAAAAGAAAATAAAATAATATTTTCAATTTAATCTGTCCAAGAAAAAAGAAAAGCAATTAATCTTTTCAATTTAAAATTTGTCAAAAATGAACGGCCACGATTTAATATCTTTAGTAGCGACAAAGCGTTGCACATGATGTCAAAATCCATACGAAGCGGGTTCCACCGTCATGGCTGTCCAAGAGACGGGAGACTGAAGAACCACAGCAAAAAGGCAAGTGATCGACTCCGCGAAATTCAATATCGCCAATCATTTGCATTCTCCGCATCATAATCCATTGTTATCGGTAAAGTTTCTCGTACTCTTCCATGGTCTTCTGATTTCATTCACTATTCGCCGATTTCCCTATAGGGAGTTGGAATCCAGGTTCCTCCATTTCTCCCCATGATAAATTTTGCATAAACCGTTGAAAATTTCCTTTGGCGGACTTGCTCGACCTTGGTTTTATTTGTATCGAAATAATTTGCAATTCTCTTCTTGGTTTACTACTTCGACGCAGGGTTATCTTGTTCTGGGAAGAGAATTGAGCAAGTGATGTTGGGGTTGGATGCTATAACTGCTTCTAATCCATGTCTTGTTCTTGGGCAGCGGTGTTTAATCTGTCTGTCTTTGCTTATGCGATTAATGATTAATGATCAGTTTCGACCAGTTCTATCACAATAATTCTTTGTAGATTTACGTGACATGGGCTTGGTGAGGTACAGACTCCCCCCCCGAAGGAGATCGATGGTGTGTTCAGAAGATATTAGGAGTTTTGGCTTTAGCTATTATTGATTTGCTCACTGAACACCCAAATCTTCATATTCTAACTACTTAACACCCGATCTACTAATCTTACGCACACATGTTAGCTTATCCTCATTTTTTATTAAAACTTACCCAAATTTAGTTTCATGCATATATAATTATTTTGGTGTTAAATTAGTAAGTTATGAAAAATTAGATGCCAAATAGGCTAACAAATGGGAAGTTTGACAAAGACAAGGAATTAATAGAAGTAGGATTTACTGAAATTCCCACTTTGAAAAACTAAGGTAAAAAAAGAAAGAAAAAGTCAATTGAACAATTTATTAGCTAAATTTAGCTAATCATTAAAAAGTGTAAGCCAAAAGTTAATCCTAAAATGAACAGACACTTAATCTTACAAATATAGTGTAACTAGATGCACCATAACAATTTATGTGGCATCTATAAAAACCCAAGTATTTTTTGTTCTGGCTTATTTCATTGATAAATGGATTAAATTTTGATTATATAAAATTTAGAAATCCACAGAGCTACACATCTGAATAGATGAGCGATAGTTGAACTATGATCTATTTTAAAATAAAGATGTTGTGAGATAGTAAATTTTTTTTTTTTTTTTTTTTAAATAATGGTAGAAGTTTACCGTATCATAATAAAAAGAATTAGAGAGCAATCTTAGGTACGAATTGTTATTATATTCTCTTTAAAGACACCATCTAGACCTACAAGAATAGCGTCCCCACCCAAGAAGACAATCCCAGCCACAACCAAAATTGATGTAAAAATTCATAGTGTGGTCATACAATCTATATTGGTATACAAAAGAATATTTTTAAATAACATAAAAGAGGAAAGAAATCATTAAAAAGATTCACTCCACTCTTCGATCAATGTGCATCGTAGTGTTTGTTTAGCATTTTGGTGGTAGCAATGCTATCTCCTTTTATGATTATGCTATCCGCTTACGTCGTCCAATCGACCACAACACCACTAATGAGATGTGCTGCTCTAATTTATGTTTCAAGTGGCGTAAATGCTTCAACTCTCTTGCCTTCCGTAGTCATTAGCTCACCATGTTCATCCTTATGACCACACCTCCAAAGGATTCCATATTATTATAAGAGAAGGAGCCATCTAAGTTTGCTTTTAACAATCTCTGTGGGGATTACCAATGGTGAAGGGAGGTACTCGAGTTCAAGAAGGCTGAAGTGCCCCAAAGATCTACTGGAGATGAGTAGCCTAGTTGGTGAAGAAATGATGGTGCTAGCATACATTGTTGGAGTTTGGTGGGGGCTTTTGTGAGCCGTAGAAAGAGTTGAGTGGAAGAATGACATGAAGTACTAGCTTTGACCACCATTAAATTCTCCAAAAGCTCCTTTCAATAGTAGGTGGCTAGTTTGACCTTTATTTTATTTGAATTTAATAATGTTGATCTTCTTATCTAGGTTTACCATTTTGGTGTATGGTTATCTTATCAAGGCAATTCTTGAGTAGTGGTGATTAACCTTTCTTTGTTCTTGCTTATTCTGTTAATGATTAATGATCAGTTACGATAAGTTCTATCAAGTAAGGTTATAGGTTGGCCGAAGAAGACCGATGGTGTAAATAGAGGACATTAGGAGTTTTAGCTTTTGCTAGTATTCATTTGTGCAATGAATACCTGTATTTATATAATTTATCTATTTAGTTCTCCAATTTACTAATCATGATCATGCATAAAATTTTACCGCTATTTTATATTAAAATGACCAATATTTGCTTGTTATATGCCAAATAATTTTGGTGTTTAATTTATAAATATGAAAAACTAGATGTCAGATGGGTAAACTGAGGGCTAGTTTTGCAATAACGAGAATATAATATGAGTAGAATTTACAAAATTTCATCACTATTAGATTTACCAAATTCTACCTTCAACGGGATTTATTATATCCCAACTCTTAGTCTATTTTTGGTTAATGGTAGTATTTAAATCCCATTAGCTAAAATTTTATATAGATAAATTAGGTTAAATTTTGTCAACCCAGATTAATTCTTTTTTGATTTATTTTGGCTTAGCTTAATTTAACAACTTAGTTTAATTTATCAATTATCTAAATTATTCAACTTAAAGTTAAGTAAGAAGAACTACTTAAATTGTCAAAAAATAATTAAAATGTTAAGCCAAATAATTTTTATAGTATAGCTTAGCTAATCCTAAAATTATTTATCCAAAAGTTAAGTAAGAAACAAAAATGCTCTAAATCTTACAAATATACTGTAACTAGATGCACCATAAAGATTTTTGCAGAACCTATAAAAAAACCTAAGTTTTTTTATCATGGCTATTTTAATGAAACATAGGAAATAAGGTTATAGTTTTGATTATATAAAATTTAGAAATACAAAGGATCACAACTTCTGAATAGATGGGCAAAATTTGATCATGTTCTGTCTAGAAATAAAAGTGTAGACAATAGTTATTCTAATATGTAGTTGAAGTGCCCATCCATCAGTTATAATTTGGAAATTTTGAGAGTAAATAAAATGCAAGATCTACTAATTCTTGCCTGATTAAATATATGCTAACGGCTTAAAGATATAAACTCGAGTTTAATGAAGCATTCTAAATGATTGGCATCATCGATTCTTCCTCTTTGATGATAGAACCATTGTTGGAACTCTTTGTAGATTGCACACCTGTTGTTTTAGATAAAGCATATAAATAGTCTCTGATTAAAAGTTGATTCATAAAGGTTTGAAATTGCAATAATTTTGCCATGTTTCCATAAACGACAGTTGTGATTCATGTTGTCTTGCATAATGTCTCTATATATTTTCATGTGAAGAATATGATATTAGAAGAATTAACATGAATTTGGGAAGCTAATATTAATAAGAACATGCAATTTAAACTCACTTGATTTAGTCTTTATTATCTTTGAATCAGGTATTGTTAGCATTAAGGCTAAATTTTGAGTTAAGTTAAAAGATTAAGGTTTGATAGGTTCTTTAAATTATCTCTTAGTTTGAATGTTTTATCTTTAAAATTTATCTTGCATAATGTTGCCTAACTTTTTATCATGCTCAATTTCGCTTTTTCAGTTGCATACTCATATGCTCTATAATTACAAACTTTTTTTCCAAGAATTTTGGATCATTGAATTATTATCAACTTTCTTCGCTTTTTAGTTCAAAAGGAAATATTTGAAATATTGGAAGGTAAAATAATTTTCTACCTTGTTAAAAAATCATATGATTATTTGTTGTTATTTACAACGGGACAAACTGTATATGACAAAATTCTTTCTTCATGCTTCTAATGGTTTTAGTTAAAATAAGTAACCATGTTTTTTTGTTTCTAATACACTACCACAAGTACATCATAGGAGAAGTAGAGATGAACTTGGATGTGAGTAGTTGATGCTGATGTTTTGGGTGTGGTTAGTGAAATTTTAAGCAATTTGTGGCACTGTAGGAATGTATCCAACTTGTATTTTTTGGTGTAGTGCAAGTTCATGATTGAAATATTAATCAATAGTTATGTGCTTCATTTGTGCGTGAGATTTTGAGCTACATTTGTGGTACCAATGTTGCCACACCAGACATGTGGTGGTTGCTGTGGCATCATATACTATTGTTGTAGAAGAGATGAGATCTAAAAGACTTTGCTTACTATGTTGGCTATAGCTTTGTATTTGATTTCATAACTAGAGCTAGTGGATGCTTGTTGCTTTTGTAATGATCACACAATTTGAATGAGAAAAATATGAGTTAACTTGTTGTTGAAAGCTAGGAGTCGGCTAATTGCATATGTCATGGTCTAGTGTGTATTTGAGATAACATAGTATTCATTTGGCGGCATTTCATATGCCATCTATAGGTGTATGCATAAATTGGTCGAGTTTACTAACACTAAAGAATGTGTTTTGGCGGATGATGGAGAGATATTTGGAGGAAATCAATTTGGTAACAAATTGCTGTAGGGTTAGTTAGAGGAGGTTGATTTGAGTAGAGAATATTATTTGTGTTTGCATTGGGATGGATATGTCTTGGAGTTGATCATTCAATATTTTTGTAGAAGATTTGGAATGTAATTTGGTTGAGAGATATGAAGGCCATGATTAGTGTGGGCAATTTGGTCACTATTAATTGAAGCCAAGTTGGTGGAGCTTAGGGGCCAATTTTTTGTTACCAAGCTTGTGATAGTTCTTTAATTCATAGATGATTTTGTTCAATTTGCAAACATGTGTGTGTGTCACTAGAAAGTTTTGTAGATTGATTTATGTAGATTGTTTTTTGAAGAGTCTCTCATTAACAAAGGCAATGCTAAAAATGGGTTTGATAATTGGAATAAATGTAGTGGTGTTGTTAGTCCCATGATGTTGGTTATGATCATAGGCGAGACTAGAAAGGCTTTAAAGCGGGATAAAAATTATGTTGGTATTTTTTTAATTAAAAAAAATTGTTATTAGGGGGAAGGGATGGTATTTGTGGTTCACTAAGGGTGTTGGGAGGGTTCAATTGGGAGGTGATGTTGTTATAGTGTGGAGATCAATTAAGGGAAGTGCAAATGATGTTCTGGTGGATTTCAGGACAGATCTTCAGCAACCAACAGCAAGACAGGCTGTAACGACCCAAAGTTATTTTGCAAATTAGGTCAGAATCCTACCTTAAGAAACAGGATCTCGGGGAATTTCACTTTAGGGCAAACAAAACTATCAATAGATAGAAACAACTTTAAAGATCAAAGTGCCCTAATTCGGGAAAAATCTGATTAACGGAAGCTCCCGTTCTATTTTTTTGAAATCTTTAAATTCTAAAAATTAAATCATTGAAATGCATGTTCGAATTCATCGTTTTCAGTGTCGATGTGTTAAATATATTATTTAAAAGCTGCTTGAGAAGTTTCATCAAATTCTGAGCGTCAGATTTATCGTGGTTAATTTTTGAAGTTTTAAACCTCAAAAATTAATATAAAATAAAATATTGCTCTGAATCGAAAATTTTCGGCGCGAGGGTGTTCGACATGTCGTAACACACCTTGGTGCCAAGTTTCGTTGTAATTGGACGCCAAAAGGAGGAAAAATGCGATTAATTTAACTTTAAATATTATTTGAATTTTCATTTTTCCATTTCTCTGTTTCCTTCTCCCCCTTACATTCGCCCCCCCTGTTCGCCTCCCTGCTCGCTCGACCGATCGTAGAATGCGATCGCAGGCTCTGTCGCGATAGAGCATGCAGTGGAGGTCCCACCTGCCTGCACCGTTTTTGGCGCAGGTGTCGGCCAAGTGGGCCGACCCCCTCTCCCTCCCTCACGCCTATAAAGCCCTCCCATAGCCCATCTTCCCCTCCCTCACAGAGCCCTTCCTCTCCCCCTCTCCCTCCTCTACACAGCAGCTTCCAGCCCTCCTCCTCGGCCCTTCCAGCAGCCGACCACCCCTCCTCAGCCCTTCCAACAGCCGGCAACCCCTCCTCAGCCCTTTCAGCAGCCGGCCAGCCCCTCTTCAGCCCTTCCAGCAGCTTCCGGCAGCCCGGAAGCCCCGGCAGTCCCTTCCAGCCGCTTCCAGCCGCTTCCGGCAGCCCCCGGCAGTCCCCTCCAGCAGCCACCAACAGCTTCTAGCAGCCTTCCACGGCCACCAACAGCCCTTTCCAGCCAGCCCCTTACTGCTGCCACCTCGGCCAGCCGTTCGACCCCACCCACTCCGACCTCCTTTCGTTTTCCGGCAATCCTAATCCTAAGGTAAGAAGAGAAGTTTAAGAAAAAGAAAAGAAAAAAAAAGAGGAGAAAAGAGAAGTTATTTTGCTTTTTATATATACTTATAAGATTATGTCATCACATTAGTATTGTTGTCATTAATCAATAATGACAACAATACAAATGTTATAAATGACTATTATTTCCTAAATTGCCAATTAAGACATTTTCGTTCTGACTTTACCGTTATACAGTATTATGATCATAATCTTAAGACACTTTAAAAATTATAACTCTTTAATAGCAGCTTAAATCAATCGAACTGCAAAAGCGAAAGAAGAACAGAATGAAAGAAGAAATTAAACTCCTAAATCATTTGATTAAAAAGCTAACTTAAAGATATCGGGGACTTAAATGCAGATTGAGCGAACTGTCACTCATTTGAGTTGTTGAACTTCTGAACTTAAAGAACGAAGGTACCCAGTACATGACATGTATTACATTTTGCACTTTTACTGCTGCTTAGCTTCGCGTATTTTGCTTTGAGCATGATTCATTTGAAGCTTGGTTGGTTGCTAGAAACTAACATCCTTTTTCATTCGGGGGTTACCGAAAAATGACATCAGTAACATTAATGCTTGGTTGGTTGTTAGAAACCAACAGTTCTTTTCATTCGGGGTTGTTGCTGGAAAAATGACATCAGCAATATTCGGGGTTGTTACTGAAAAATGACATCGGTAACATTCGGGGTAGATTACTGGAAAATAACATTAGTAATCTTTATTTGATAAATAATATTTGTTGCAGGAATTGTTTATTTCGCGCAATTATCTTATTTTCTCCTGCATTTTATTTCCGTCTTACTTCCGCTAATCGCATTATTTAAAAATGTAAATGTTATTATGTACTGTTGTACTTAGAGTATTCTCTAATTACTGGGAATTCTAATTTCGGTATTGTTTGTTGTACAATACCAGGTCAGGTACTTCTGGAAGAGCTTAAGCAAGAACCCTAATGCTTAAAATTTTCAATCTGCAAATGGATCTACGATGACGCTGTTTTTGCTTGTTTATCTTTTATCTTTTCTTTATTTTTACTTTTGTATGAGAAACCCTGAAAAGACCTTGTAATGTGAACATTGAAATAAATGAATAATATCCTTTGGCTTTTGTACGTGTGTGTGCTATTTTCCTCTCAAGTTACTCAATATGATCATGCGGTGAGAAGTCACCCGATGCCAGAACGGTTTCTGCCGAACCGGCGTTGGGCCCTCACACAGGCGCCCTGGTGCTAGCTAGTTTGGGGTTCCTATAAAAGCCAACATGTTATGTTAGGGTTATACAAGTGTCATTTCAGTGTTTGATAAGTTCAAAGGCGATTATTCCTTTCTTTTTCTAAGTGATTTATAAGTTCTCTATAACTTTATAATCATCTCCTTGATAATGAATTTTCTTGTGGTGGTGTTGTGGCTTTGTAGTTTTTCCCATTATTAAGTTTTTCATATATATCTTTGTGTTCGTATGCTTGTGATTGAATATTTATGTTGTGACTATCATTGCTTGTGTTTGTTTATATTTCATGTTTGTTTCGATGACTCTTAGCGATCAAAGCCCGATCCTAGGGATTTCTTCAGATCTCCCTCCTAACAAGCGGTATCAGAGATTTGTTTGGTTTTAGGGTTTGTTAGTTTGAGTGAGAGCAATGGCCGACGAAATGAGACACAAGATTGAGAAGTTCAACGGAACAAATTTTGCTTTTTGGAAGATGCAAATGGAGGATTTGTTTTACCAAAAGAAACTATACTTATCATTGGAAGTAGTCAGCAGGAAACCGAATAACATGTCAGATGAAGAATGGAAGGTTCTTGACAGAACGACACAAGGCTTGATTCGCCTCTCTTTGTCCTCTTCTGTGGTGTTTAGCATAGTAAATGAGAAGACAACAGTGGATCTCATAGCAGCTTTAATGAGAATGTATGAAATGCCCTCGGCTTCCAATAAGGCTTTTTGATGAAGAGGTTATTCAATATGAATATGGTAGATGACAGTTCAGTGACGGAACATCTGAATGAGTTCAATACTATGACAAGTCAATTAAGCTTAGTTGACATCAAGTTTGATGATTAGGTGAGAGCTTTGTTACTTTTGTCTTCATTGCTGAATTGCTAGTATGGATTGATTACTACAGTCAGCAATTCATTAGGAAATGCAATCTTGAAATTTGATGACATTGTTGGGCTCGTGTTGAATCAAGAAGTGCGGAAGCGATCTAATGGTGAAGAGCACTTAATGTTGAGATTAGAGGAAAAAGTGTTGTAACGACCCAAGTTGTTACTAAGGCTAATTAGGTGCATAACGAGAGAGTTTTGTGAACTTCGTCTCGTAAGCTGCCATCTTTAAAAATTGGCTCTCCAGAATCCTTCTTGCTGAGTGGGGGGAATGTAGCGGCTTCTGAGCGCAGCTCTGAATTCCGCCCATGGGATCTCCTCCAAACAGATATCCCCAAAGGTGGTTTCGTTCGCGATTTTCCACCACCTTTCGGCTTCACCTTCTAGCAAATATTTTGTTATTCTAACCTCCTCGCTTATAGGACATTTTGAGCTGTCTAACTTGCTCTCTACGGCTTGGATCCAGTCTTCGGCATCCATGGGCCTGGCTGAGCCGTTAAAAGTAGGAGGATTCAACTTGGGGAAGGCTTGCAAGGCATCGTCCACTCGCAACCTTTATCCTTGAGAGGATTTTGGTGTGAGCAGGGAGGTAGAGGCTCTTCCTTGGTTCGAAAGGGCTTGAAGTACAACTTTCAATAGCCTGTCAATTCTATTATCTGTTGCAGATGCAGATATGGTTGACTTGACTGGGGTTGCTAAGGTACTGTGAGAAAGGCTTCGTTATAATCCATCTATTGGAAATGATTAATAAAACTTGCGATTAGAATATGGTGCATTTAACTAAATACACAAACAATTATTCGCAACGATAAATAATGCTTACAAAAATTTTTTGATTCAAAAAAAAGTTTCTATTGATAAAAGATCCGTATATAATAAAAAGTTGCATTACCAGCAGGATTTAATCCTTGTTGGATGCACTATCAAAAAGAGTATATATAAGATCCTATTCTAAGTTTTCTATTCATCAGAGGAATCGGAGCCAGTCGACCTCCTCTTTGACGTGGACTCCTGGTGGTCCCTAGCTTTCTGCTTTCCTTTGGAAGTAGAAGCCGTCGCGTCGTCAGTTTTGATTAGTTTCCTGAGGTTAAATACCTCATTTTGAAGTTGGACGACTAGACGTTTTTGTACGTCGTCCTTTTTTTTAAACTCCCATTCTAATTGTGTTATTTTCCCATTAATGGTACCCTTCAATTCCTGAATTTCTCTTTCTAATTCTATTATCCAGTTTCTGGATACGGATACCCACCAGGCGAGGGTACTTTCAACTTCGCTTAACTTTTTTGCAGTTGCATCATTTTCTGCTTCTGCAAACGGGGGGCGTCCATATTCGAGCTCAGATCAATTACCCCCGAGTGTGATGAGTCACCATCACTGCCTTTATCCTCAAAATATTATATCATTTCATTGCGGGGATCTATCTATAAAAGGTAAAATGATTAATCATAAATGTTATTTTAAAACTCTCACAGCTTAAAAGCAAAGGAGAGCTATCATTTTTGAATATGGAATTATTATCCTTAATCAAAATTTTAACCTTTTTTAGAATGAATATATCTTTGTTTTTTGTATGTATATCTTTTCCCTCAAACGTGCTCAATCCTGTTCTGATACAAACTGTGATGGCCCGATGCCGGTTCAGCGAGAACTGTTCCGATATCGGGTACTCACGTATCGCAGTATCATATTGAGCAATTTGAAAGAAAAGGAACACACGTATAAAAGACAAGATAATTCTCATTCATTTAAAATTCTTGATTATAAAAAATCTCCAACGTTTCTCTTATAAAGTTTATCAAAGATGAACTGAAACAAACGGAAAATAAAAATAAAAGTAAAAGCAAAGTGGCACCGTAGATTCATCAGCAAGTTTGAAAATGTATGAATTAGGGTTCTTGTTTGAATTCTCCCAGAAGCATTTGACCTGGTATTGTAAAGAGAATAATACCGGGATTGGAATTCTCAGTAATCAGAGAATACTCTAAGTACCGCCGCGGTAAACAATAAAATATTATATTTTTATAAAAATAGAGATGCGATTAGCGGAAATAAGGGTGTAATAAACATGCAGGAAAAGTAAGGCAATAATGCAAAAAGGAGTAATCAATTTTCTGTGAAAAGTATTATTACAAAATGTAGGTTATTGATGTTATTTTTTCAGTAATCCACCACGAATGTTATTGATGTCATTTTTCTAGTAACACACGAATGTTGCTGATGTCATTTTTTCAGTAACCCTCGAATGTTACTGATGTTATTTTTCAGTAACAACCACATTATGAAAGGAATGTTGGTTTCAAACAATCAATTAAACATCAATGTTACTGATATCATTTTTCTAGTAATTAATTATGAACGTAACCAATATCATTTTTTCGGTAACTAACCACGTTGGAAGATGATGTTGATTTCGAATAACCAGCCAAGCATCAATATGAATTTAGCTCAAAGCAAAGCTTAAGTAGCAGTAAAATGAAAAAAGTAATATATGTCATATACTGGGAACCTTTTAAGTTCAAATGTGCGACAGTTCGACTGAATTTGTATTTATATTTTATTATTTAAATTAGCTGTTAGCCAAATTTTTAGGAGTAATTTTTTTTTACCTTCGTTTCGATTTTGTTCTTCTTTCACTTTCTTAGTATGATTGAAATATGATTTTTAAGTTGTTGTGATTACAGTAATATTTATTATAGCGTTATTATTATCATTATAATGATAATAATAATGTACAAAAGAAAAAAACAGAATGAAAATGACTGAATTGAATTTGACAAAAATGAAAATAAAAGTCATCTTATAACATTTGTATTATTTTTATTATTTAATTAATGAGAATAATAATAATGTGAATGACTAATTATGATTATTAAGTATATATAATCAAAATAAAAGAACAAAAAATAAAGAAAACAAGCAAAAATTTTCTCATATTTTCTTCCTCATTTTCCCTCTCCTCACACATTTAGGATTAGGGTCGCCGAAAATCGGAGGACGGCCAGAGTGGGGTGGCCGGACAGCTGGCCGGGGTGGCTGTTGGCCGGCTGAGTTGGCTGGCTGGCAGCGGCACGAGGGCGGCCGGCAGCGGCAGGTGGGTTGGCTGGCAGGAGGTGGAGGCTACTGGTAGGAAGCTTGGCTGGCAGGGCTGAGGAGGGAGCTGGCTGTGGGAGCTGTGGGGGAGGAGGGGGTGGGCTGAGGGGGTTAAATAAGGAATGGGAGAGAGCTGGCCAGGTGCTGACCAACCTACGCCAAAATGGCACAGGTGGCTCTCCCTAGCGCTGAAGGTTTCGCGTACTGGGCTCTGTCAAGCGACAGAGCCCGATCGCGGGGGCGGGGGGAGAAGGAATTGAGGAAATTTAAAAAAATTACTTAAAGTTAAAATTTTGGCATTTTTCCGATGTTTGGCGTCTAAAATAACAAAATTTGACATCGAGGTGTGTTACGATGTAACGAACACCCTCGCGCTGAAAATTTTCAATTCGGAGCAATATTTTATTTTTAATTAATTTCTGAAGTTTTAAACTTCGAAAATTAATTGAAATCAAACCGGCGTTCCTAAATTTATGAAGCTTCTCGAGCAGTTTTTAAATAATGTACTTAACATAATAACACAAAAAACGATGAATTCAGACACATATTTAATGTTTTCAATTTGTTGAATTTAAGAAAATTCAGAAATTAAAGTGGGAGTTTCCGTTATCCGGATTTCTCTCAAACTAGGGCACTTTGATCTAAAAAATATTCTCATCTAAAGGTAGTTTTGTTTGCCCTAATTCAAAAATTCCCTGGAGTCCTAATTTCTGAAGCAGGATTTGACCTAATTTAGCAGAATAATAATAATGGGTCGTTACACTAGCCCAAGTCATAACTATGTTGACTTGGTCAACCAAAGCCCAATTACACCCGTATGGTCCTATATGATCATTAGTCTTAAGAACTCAATATCAGGCTTTCATAACCCCAACACAGCTCTAAATTTGGTTAGACTTGGGCTAGCCCAAACCCAAACCATGTCAAACCCTGATTACCACTTATGGGGAACCCACTCATTAGGCTAATGTGAGTCCAGTAAGTGACCATAGGTGTCCCAAAACCACTTAATTGGCAAGTTGGCCCAAATGGGCTAAAAGCCCAAGTCAGATCCTGACTTGACTAGCCCATACCCTGTATGTGGGCCAGTTAGGTTAAGATATGATTAATTAAGCATAAATGATCACTAAGAGGCCCAAATGTGACCCTGGGGTCTAAAAAAAACCCAAGGGTCCATTTTGAACCCACTTGAGCTAGCCCAATGCAAAAACTAGCTTGAATACCCTTATATGGGGATGATTCAGGCCAGTAATATTCATTTTAAGTCTATTAGGTCATAAAAAGGCCAAGAAACCATTTTGGAACCTAATAACCCAAAAGGGCCATTTTGGGCTAGCTCAATCTAGCTCAAACCTACCCTTGAACCTAAAAAGGACAAAATGCTGGAAAGGATGGTTTTGGCCAATCCAAATGCACAACCCACATTCAAATGTTGTAAGAAGAAATCTAAGTTTGATTTTTGGGCCTAGAACCCATCTAATCCATTTGAGACCCATTTGGGCTAGCTTAAGCTAGCGAAACCTGAACCAAATCAGAGTTGACTTAATAACTTGGCCAAAGTGACTTAAATCAACCCCATAATTCATAGTAAGATCATTGTTAATCAATGAAAGCATAAAATTTAGATTTGGTTCAATCAAGAATCACTTGGCCTATTAGGCTAGCCATAGACTAGCCCAAACCACTCTTAGCCCAAAGTGACCTATGTGGTGGCCCGATGCCGGTTCAACAAAAACCGTTTCGATATTGGATGTTCACATACCGCAGAATCATATTGAGTAACTTGGGAGAAAAAGAAGCACACATACGAAAGCCAAAGATATTTCTCATTTATTTTAATATTTTAGATTACAAGACCTTTCATCGTACTCCTCGTACAAAAGTGAGAAATAAAATAAAAAGATAAACGATAAGCAAACAACACCGTTGATTTATTAGCAAGTTTGGAAATTTTTATGCATTAGGGTTCTTGCGCGTATTCTCCCAGAAGCACCTGACCTGGTATTGTACATAAAAGAATACCGTGATTGGAATTCTCAGTAATTAGAGAATACTTTAAGTACTGCAGTAAGTAATGAAGTATTATATTTTATAATAGTAGAGATGCGTTTTGGGAAATAAAGATGCAGGAAAAATAATAAGGTAAAAGCGCAAACAAAATTATTAACTTCTTGCAAAAGATATTAGCTCAAAGATGTAGGTTACGGATGTCATTTTTCCAGTAACCTACCACGAATATTGTTACCGATGTCATTTTTTCAGTAACAACCCACGAATGCTATTACTGATGTCATTTTTCCAGTAATTAGCTATAAATGCTGTTACTGATTTTATTTTTCCAGTAACTGGCCACAAATATTATTACTGATGTTATTTTTTCAGTAATTAGTCACAAATGCTGTTACTGATGTCATTTTTCTAGTAATTAGTCACGAATACTGTTACTGATGTCATTTTTCCAGTAACTAGCCACGGATATTGCCACGTTAGTTTCGAACAACCAACCAAACTTCAATTTGAATTTGCCTCGAAAGCGAAGCTAAGTAGCAGTAAAAGTGCAAAAATATAATACATGTCATATACTGGGTACCTTTTGTTCTTTAAGTTCGGATGAGTGATAGTTTGCTCAATTTGCATTTAAGTTCCCGATATTTTATAGTATTTCGCCAATTTTCTTAGGAATAAGTATTATCTTCTTTTCCGTTCTGTTCTTTTTTTGTTTTCTTGATTAAAATTTAATTTTTTAAAGTTACTATGAGGACCCGGTGCCGGGTCAGTGGGAGCTAATCCAGCACCGGTTGTGGGGTTATAATAACAAGCTCTCTAGCTACAGGATCATATTGAGTGATTTAAGAGATAAATATATAAATATCAAACATAACTCATCTATCATAATTCATAAGTCATGATTACAAAGATTAAAATAAAAGAAAAGTTGTAAACTTTTTAAAAGTGTCAAAAAGAAAATATAAAATCAGCAGGAAGCAGTATCAGCACTGCTTGGTTCTTAGCACATTTTCTCGATGACGAACTCCTGATCTGGGCACATTTCAAAAGTGCGGGCATTGGAATACCAGTTAGTTGTGAAACTAAGTACTGATAGATGTCATCTTTACAAATATTAAATAATAAGCAAAATAATTAATAATTTGATAGGAAATAAAAGCTGTACGATCTTATCCCTGCAAACTTGTTTCAATTGCACTTGAAATTTAGCATAAATTATTATAGTCACAAAAATAAATACAGAATTTTAACATTTGATATCTGAAGCAAAATATGATTTTATTGGGCAAGTATAAAATCGAGGATAAAGGGAGTTCATTTTTGTATTATATATCCTAACTTCCCTCTATACCTGTCCCGTCAAAGGCTTATCAGTATATGATCCTTATGACTCCTGATGTCGGACAGCCCCGTCCTAGTAGTTGTATAATCAGACTAAAAATATATTAACATAGAACCCTTGCTACTCATTTATCCAAACTTGTTCATATATTATTTTATGTGACTTTTAAAATGACTTTTATTAAATTTATGCGATGCTGAGCAAAAAATGTATTTAAATAAGAGTAATAAAAGACATCTGATATATTGTTTTATAAATTCAAAAGTTTAACAGTTCGGATGAGTGACAGTTCGCTCAATCTGCATTTAGGTTTTTTATATTTTAAATTAGCCTTTTTAGCCAATATAATTATCTTCGTTTCTATTCTGTTTCTTTTTCGATTTCTCAATTTGATAGAAGTCCGTATTTTTAAGTTACTGATGTGGCAATAAAATTTATAATAGCATTATTATTATCATTTTAATAATAATAATGATAATAATAATGTATGAAAAGAAAGACAGAATATAAACGATTGCAGAAAGTAATAATGACAGAATAAAAAAATACTTGAATTGAAATAGACAATAAGGAAGTAATAGTCATTTTCTAGCATTTGTATTATTATTCATTATTAATTAATGACAGCAATAATAATGCAATGACATAATATAGTAGTATATTTATTAATAAGAAATAAAATAAAGAAAAAATAAAATAGTAAAAATTTCTTCTCATTTTCTTCCTCTTTTCCTTTCTCTTAAACTTCTCTTCTTACTTTGGTTTGAGTTGCCGAAAAAGATGGAGGGAGGCCGAATGTGGCGGAAGGGAGCCGGCAGGAGGTTGCCAGGGCAGTGGAGGTTGGCTGGCCGGAGGATGGAGGTGGCTGGCCGGGCCTTTGGGAGAGGAAGGAGGGGGCTGCACTTTGGGAAAAGGAGGGGAGGGGGGCTGCTGCTGAGGGCTGAGGGTGGCTGCCGGCAAGGGAAGGGGGGCTGACTGGGCTGATGTGAGGGGGAGGAGAGGGCTGCAGGTTTTGGAGAAGGAAGGGAGAGGGCTGGGGAGTCTTATAAAGAAGAGGGGGGGAATTGAGAGGGCTGATCGGCCATTTGGCCGACCATTCCTACACTAAAACGGCGTAGGAAAGCCCAGGCGTGGAAGCTTCCGCGCCTGTAAGGCGCGACAGGGGGTGGGAGGTCTGCGATCGTGAAATAGGGAAAAGCAGGTGGAAAATAGGGGAAGTAAGAAAAAGAAAAAATAGAAAATTAAATATTTATTTAAAATTAAAATTTTCGCATTTTTTCACCGTTTGGCGTCCAAAAATAACGAAATATGACAGCGAGGTGTGTTATGACATAACGAACACTCTCGCGCCAAATTTTTTTGATTCGGACAAATATTTTATTTTTAATTAATTTCTGAAGTTTGAAATTTTAAAAATTAATTGAGGTCGAACCGACACTCAAAAAATTATGAGTATCCTTTAAATAATATACTTAACATAATGACATTGAAAATGATGAATTCAGACACATATTTCAATGTCTCAATTTATTTGATTTAAATAATTCATAAAAATAAAGCTAAATTTTTTGTTATCCGATTTCTCCCAAACTAGGGCATTTTGATCTAAAGATTATTTCTATCTAAAGAAAATTTTGTTTGCCCTAATTTGAAATTCCTCAGGTCTTGATGTTTGGAGCAGGTTTGATCTAATTTAAAAAGTAATGACATTGGGTCGTTACAGTTACTGCAATAGCATTAATGTTTATTATAACGTTAATATTTATAATATACAAAAGATAAAAACAGAATGGAAATGACTGATTTGAAATTGATAAAAATGAAAATAATAGTCATTTTTATAATATTTGTATTGTTCTCATTATTAATTAATGAGAATAATAAAAATGTGAATGACTTAAATATAAATTTTATAGCAGTGATAAGTAAGATTAGAAAAAATTTTCTTCCATTTTCTTCCTTTCCAACTCCTCTTAACCTTAGGATTAGGATTGCCGGAAAACGGAGGGAGGCCGGAGGGGGGCTGGCCGGGCTGCTGTTGGCCAGTTGCAGGAGGTAGCTGGCCGACAAGGTGGCTACTGCTGGCTGGCATGTAGGGGCTGAGGAGGAGGGCTGCTACTGTGGGCTGGCTGTGTGGGGAGAAGAGGGAATGGGGGCTGCTTAAATAGAGAAGGAAGGAGAGGGAGGGGCGTAGAGGCGTAGGGGACATTCCCCTTGCGCATTGAATGCGCAGGTTGCACATTGAATGCGCAGGTTGCACATTGAATGCGCAGGTTGCACATTGAATGCGCAGGTTGCACATTGAATGCTTCTTCCGCCAAAGGCGGAAGAAATCGCACAGATCCGCTTGCGATCGTGGGGGAGAAGAATTTTAAAGGAAAATTATTAAAATTACTTAAACTTAAATTAATCACATTTTTCTGCCGTTTGACGTCAAATACAATGTAACTTGACACCGAGGTGTGTTATGACATAACGAACACCCTTGCGTCAAAATTTTTTGATTCGGGGTAATATTTTATTTTATATTAATTTTTGATGTTTAAAACTTCAAAAATTAACTACGATCAAACCGACGCTCAGAATTTGATGAAACTTTACAAGCAGCCTTTAAATAATATACTTAACACAACGACACTGAAAACGGGGAATTCTAACACATATTTCAATGTTCTTGATTTATAGAATTTAAAAAGTTCAGAAAATATAGCGGGAGCTTTCGTTATTCGAATTTCTTCCAAACTAGGGCACTTTGATTTTAAAATTATTCTTATTTAATGGTATTCTTGTTTGCCCTAATTTAAAAATCCCCGAGATCCTGATGTTAGAGTCAGGATTTGACCTAATTTGCAAAATAACGACATCGGGTCGTTACACTTATGATTCTCCAAATTTGATTTTGATCAAAGCAGCACTCTTAGATGAATATTTGATTATTTTCAACACTGGAAATCTGCACTTAAGATCATAATATCAAATGTTGGCCCAATTGGGCTAGTCCAAGCTAGCCAAAATTGGCCAGAAGCTCTGCAAATGGTTGAGTCAATTCAAAACCACCAAAAAATCACATTTTTAGTTCTTAAGACACTTTTTGATTATTAAAATTCAAGCTGGGGTTTTTTGCTCCCTAAAAGCTAAACCGCCTAATCTAAGCCATTTTGATCACTAAGACCTTTCTAAAAATCACCTTTCTATACGAACAAGTTCCTACTAAATTTGGTACTACTAAGCATATAAATAAATCAATGTAGATTCACCTGAACGTAGCTTAACATCGTTTTAAGTCAACTAAAAGCAAAGGTACCCAGATATATAAGTATATTACTTTTTGACAATTTTATATCTTTGCTATTACTTGCATCACTTCAAGACTAACTTATATTGATGCTTGGTTAGTTGTGTGGAATCAATGGTGTGTTACGCTTGGTTGGCTGAGAGAAACTAACATCCTCTTATGTTTAGTTGGTTGTACGGAACCAATAGTGTGTTATGCTTGGTTAGTTGGGAGAAACCAACATCCTTTTAAGCTTGGTTGGTAGTACGAAACCAACGGTGTGTTATGCTTGGTTGCAGGAATTGAGAACAATACTTTTTTTGTGCTAAAATCATGTTTCCTGCAATTATTTTTATACCATAATTTTGCCTTACCACTTGTTAACACTAAAAAATGTAATGTGAAATATCTATCAAAGTTCATAGAGTAATCCGACAATACTAGGTCAGGTTTTGAAGGATGAGCCAGGTGGTGAGGTTTGACAGGTTTACTAGGGGATTTAGAGTCGCAGTTGATCTACCGACATCATTTTCTTTATTTTCCTTTTTACTTTTATTTTATTTTATTTTCAGAAGCCGTGTAATTTAAATAAACATCGAATGTGTTTCTGCTGGGTTTTATGTTTTGAGATAAATTTTGGATTTATGAATGCAATGTGTTTCCTTTAAACTTTTGCATATATTATTTTTCCCTTTTCTTTAAATTGCTCAATAGGATCCTACGATTAGTGGTATCTGATGTTGAGTTAGTATTCGCTAACCCGATTTTGAGCCGCTACAAGTGCAGATCAGAAATTTAATAGAAATAGGTCTAAGCCAAGGTGAGGAAAATCAAAGCCAGAAAAGGGAAATGTAGAATGCTGGAATTGCGAGAAGTCTGGGCACTTCAGGAAGGATTATTTTACCTTGAAGAAGTTAGGAGGTGGAGGTAAAGACAAAAACCCTTCCGTGAATGTTTCAGCAAAAGAAGATCAAGATGCGTTGATCTTGTTTCTTGTCAGCACTGAGTTCTGAGTTGTAGACTCAGGTGCTTCCTTTCATGCAATTACAACAAGCAAAGAAGCTTTCAAGAATTACACCATATGTGATTTGAGTAAAGTTTACTTGAGAGATGACAAAGCTTGTAGCATTATTGGTAAGGGAGATGTGGATATTTGGTTGCTGAACAGATCGGTGTGGAAATTGAAGGATGTCTGATATGTTTCTTGTTTGAGAAGAAATTTGATTTTTGTTGGCCAATTAGTCAGTGAAGGCTGCTATAGTACAAGTTTCACAGGAGATTCTTAGAAGGTGATAAAAGGCGCATTGGTAGTAGCTTATTGCAGTATGGATGAGATATTTTACCTGATCAATAAAATGTCTGACTCTATTGCAACAACAAAACAAATGATGCACATATTTGGCACCAAAAGATTGGTCATATGAGCGAGAAAGGATTAAGTCGATGTTTTCTAAATGAAAGATTCCAGAGCTGAAATTCATGGACTTGGAGTTTTGTGAAGACTGCATATATGACAAACAAAAAATGCTAGTTTCTCAAGGAGTGTGAGAGACTTGAAGCCCCAAAAGCTAGAGCTAGTGCACACTGATGTGTGGGGACTAGCTCCCACTTCCTCTCTTGGTGGAGCTACATAATTCGTTTTTTTCATTGATGATCATACTAGGAAGGTATGGGCATATTTCTTGAAGCACAAATCTGATGTGTATGAAGTGTTCAAGAAGTGGTTGGCTTTGGTTGAAAATGAGACATGTTTAAAGCTCAAGTGCCTTAAATCAAATAATGAAGGGGAATACTGTGATAAAGAGTTCAAAGGCTTTAGTGCTTTGAATGGGATCAGGCAGGAGTTCATTGTTCCAGAAATACCTCAATGGAAAGGTGTAGTAGAGCGCATGAATAGAACTCTTATGGAGCGTGCCAGGAGTATGAGGCTACGTGTTAGGTTGCCAAAATAAGTTTGCGCAGAAGCAATGAATATAGCAACATATCTAATCATTAGGGGTTCTTTAGTTCCTTTGAATGAAGGGATATCTGAGGAGGCATGGAGTGGGAAAGAGGTGAAATTAAATTACCTAAAGATATTTGGTTGTTCATCTTATATGCACATTGATCTAAGTTCTAGGAGAAAGCTTGATTCAAAGGCAATCAAGTGCACATTCACTGAGGCGAGCAAGGAAATATTTTGCTTGAAAAGTTTTCTGGCTGAATTGGGCAAGGAGCAAGAGGATGGAAGACTGTATAGTGACAATATGAGTGTCATCCTTCTAGCTAAGAACATATCATTTCATGGAAGCACATTCAATTGCGGTACCATTTCATTCGATGTTTATTAGAAGATGGTCAGTTGGCATTGAAGAAGATTCACACGTCAAAGAATCCAATCGATATGTTCATGAAGTCAGCGATAGCGAAAACTGAAGCTATGCTTAGCTTCAGTTGGCCTCGAAGGATAAAGAGAAGGCGGGGTGAGTCACACCAATTCCTTTGCAAGGATGGAAGTCAAGATGAAGAAAATTGAAGTTTGAAGATAAATTAATTGCAATTGGTCTTTAAGTGGGAGATTTTTATGGTGTGGAGACCAATTGGATCATCAAGGGAAGTGCAAATGGTGTTCTGGTGGATTCCGGGACAGATCATTAGCAACGAATAGCAAGACAGGCGCCTAGGTTCCTCAGCAAGAAGCAAGATTGGCGCCCGGCAGGCAGAGTGTCTGGAGCCCAGGTGCCTTAGAGGTAGCATGCTTGGCACCCAGGCGCCCCAGAGACTGCAAGGCAGGCGCCCAGGCGCGTCGAACGCCCGCAAAAATCCAAGTTTAGGATGTGACGTGTCCTAAGCTGTCTATGACACTTTGGGGCTAGTTTGGGGTTTTATATAAAAGCTAACATGTTATGTTAGTGTTATAAAAGTGCTATTTTTGTGGGGGAGCTTTGTGGAGGTTAAGAAGCTTGAAATCCTAGAGTGAGAACAATGAGAAATCTCGAGAGAAGAAGAAGAAGCTCAAAGGAGATTATTCCTTTTTTTCTCCAAATGATTGATAACTTCTCTGTAACTCTATAATCATCTCTTTGATATTGAATTTTCTTGTGGTAGTGTGGTTTCGTGGTTTTTTCCATACTTTGAGTTTTCCATGTAAAATCTTGTGTACGTATGCTTGTGTGATTGATTGCTTATGCTGTTTTTTCGATTGCTTGCGTTGATTTATTTTTCGTGTTTGCTTCGGTGACTCTCAACGGTCAAATCCAAATTCTAGAGATTTTGTTGGATCTCCCTCCTAGCAGATGCTGGGTATTATTGATTGATTTATTGTTGGAATGGATAGGGTAATAATGTGCTTGTGAATGCCTGGGTTAGTAGGTTTCTGATTATTTGGAGGTTGGTGCAAGAAGTAGAGGCTGTTTCATGGAAGACAATTGAATGAGAAATGTGTTGCTGGTTGGTGGATTGTTCATAACAGCGGTATGCCTTATGACATGTGATATAGTTAAGAAGACACGGTTTGAAGCTGAGTTGAAGTTTTTGTTGTGCATGGCTTTAGCCGAAGAAGATAGACATCCAAATTTGCATAGTATTGCTTAATCAAGTTGATTGTTGTAGAGCTTTGCAAGGGGAGATGTGGTGAAGGACTTTAGAGGGGTGGTAGCAATGATGAAGTTTGATGGGCATCCAACCCCTACATCAAAGCAGTTAGGTTGAAGTGGCGGCATGTAGGTCGGGGTGGCTAGTGGGAGAGATAGGCGATGACTCGTCTCTTGGAGGCTTGAGTAACATGATGAAGTTGATGCAATTGTAGGTAGGCTTGTGCTATGAAAGATTTGGTTTTAGATTTGTACTGAGGGATGTTTAGGAACATTTGGATTATTTTTAAATGTGTTAAAAATTTTAAAACTCAACTAATTAGAATGTATTCTACCATAATTTTTTTCTTGTGATCTTAATCTATGCCTAATTATATATATTTTTTGAAGTAGACACAAACTCAAAATTATTACATATATACTACCAAAAAACTTATAATTTGCTTATTCAACATTCATATTTTGATAGTTAATAAATTAACATCTATTCCTTAATTACTGATTTAAAATTTCTCTAGTAAACTGATACTTTTGACATGTTCAGAAAAATTTTAGTGTTATATTTGCAAATTTAAAATTATGCAGTCTCAGCATTTAAGAAATCAATGTAATGCATATGAATAAATTGAAATTTATAACGTTGATTAAAATTATAGGAGGATATCAAACTTGGCATATTAAATTACAAGTTATTTTAATTTTGATTAATAAGTTATTGCTATTTCAAGTCCATAATTAATAAAAATTAAATATAATTAAGATGGATGAAAAAGTTACTATGGTCTATTTTAGTCAGAATAAAAGTTTTGAGCTATATTGGACACTTTAAAAAAAGTTAAAGGATTATTTATATAAAAAACACAATTCAAATTCAGCAACTCAAAATACTACTTCACGCACTAAAAAAAGGATTCTTATTAATGTCAAAATTAAATTATTGGGCCAAAGCTATTTTCAACAACTTAGCAGTTGTTGGCTTCCCGGTTTTCTTTCAACATATGATCTTAAGCTTTTCTTTGATCTTGTGTCAAATTATTAAGCCCTTGTTCATTCATGACAGCTAACCTAGAATCAATGGCTCGTGAGTGTGGGCATTCTCATTAGCCATGAAATGAAATATTAAACCATCCACAAGGAAGCCTTACCACCTGAATCTTTGTTGCAGCTATTTACACTCAATCATGTCAAACTCCATCCCACGGCAAGAATATCCCTTATTCCCCAATTTGTTGAAAACTTAAACATAACCCTTTGCAAGGCTGCAAGACTCAGTAACCCATTACTACTACTATAAAAGTTGGGTCACTCTCGATACTGTGAAAGAGGCAGATACATCCATACATGCCAGCTTTGCCATGGAACTAGACATAATGCAATGGGTTACTATCATAGAAACAATTATTAAGCATACCAAGCCACACTCACAAGTATCGCAAATTATAGCATGACACTTTTTCAACAACAGCTGCCAATAAATCACAGCCTATGATAATTTGACTCTAGAGCAATTCATCATATGACAACTAATCTTCAGAAATTGCATATTAATGAACCTTACCAAGCAATAATCAAGTCCATGTTAATAATAAACCAGGTTTGCACATATAACACATTGGATCCTCCACACTCTCAT
This sequence comes from Gastrodia elata, assembly GCA_016760335.1. NCBI lineage: Eukaryota > Viridiplantae > Streptophyta > Magnoliopsida > Asparagales > Orchidaceae > Gastrodia > Gastrodia elata. The sequence goes on along the minus strand of CM028670.1, from coordinate 101,925,732 downwards.
ACCTCCCACCACAAGCTTTTCTCTACGAATAAATTTTACTAGTTCTTTCAATCACAAAAAAACATATTTCATTTCTATTTACCATTCTTCCCATTAATGCATGTATATTTGAGTTTCACTCATTTTCTTTCTCATTAAAAACATCAACACAAGCAAGAATTTCTTCAGGGTCACCTTGATCAGAGCATCTACAACATATTTCCAAATTATGCCTCAACCACATACCTCCATCCCTCAACCACATACCTCCATCAATAAAACCTCAAATACTCACTGTTAGCCCAAAGGCTACAATAATCTTGCAAGAACTCATACTATTTTTTCTTAAAATCATTTTTCCATCCAAAATAGTTTAAAAATAGTTAACATGGGATTTTAGGATAAAAGTAAAAAGATGAGGGACTGTTTTGTCATGATAAGAAGTTTGAGGACCAATTTAACAAAAATCTCAATTTGAATTTGGGAGGAGAAAGTGTATACACTAGTCTTTCTCAATAGAGGCATCATGGTTGAGAACTTGTGCTATTTTCAGCTTGGTTTGAGATGATATGGTCAACAACTACAACACCAAGCCTTAATCTCACTAGGTGAACTTGTCTACATGAATCCTTTATATCCATTGTGCACGATCAAATAGATGCCCCTTCCCTAAGTTCATAGAAGATCCATTATAATGGTTACTTTCATGTCTTTTTTGATCTACCTCTACCTTTTTAAAATGGGCAAAATTCATAAATTCAATTTTTCAATTAGGGGCATTGAACATGCTTAATATGCCTGAACCGTCTAAGGAGGTTTTTTCTAATCTAATCCATTATTCGAGTGACTCCAAGCTTGTTACGGATAAACTTACTTTTTATTCTATTCTTATTAGTATACCCACTCATCCACTAAGCATCTTCATCTCTGTAACATTTATTTGTTAGCCAATATTCAGCCCCATAGCTGGTTGCTAGTTGCTCTATAAAAATTTTCTTTAATTATGAGTGGATTTTCCTATCGCACAACTCTTTAGAAGAGCTCCTCAATTTCATCCCATCATCTTAGAACGTCTTCTGCTAATAATATGCACTTAGGAGACCATATGGTCAAGCCTAAGATTAATTGATCTTGCTTGAACCATTGACTGATGACTGTATTTTGATTATTTTTGGGCAAAGTCGATGGTGATGTTGTAATGAATCTGTCAATGAATTGTAGAAGCTCATGAGCATGGATAATTGGTAAAACTGAGATTTTATAAGGAATAATTTGTATAATTTATGTTGAGGTGATGATTTTTATTGGTAATTGGACTGGTAAACTCACTGGAAATGAAAGCAGGTTGTTTAGTGATAACTGAAGCAAAAATATTGGGGTTGAGACACGTAGTGGTCGAGAAAGTTTGATTCATTTTAGTAGTGTAGAATTACTTAAAGGGAAGAAAAAATAAGTGCTGTTTGGGCTTTAGAGTAAAGCTGAATTGATATACAGGTGAGATTTACCTGTATCTGTAGTAAGTTGGTGGCATGAGATGAACGGAGGTGAGGTTTGATGGAGGTAAGCTTGTCAATGAAGCTGGCTTTTGGCATAGCTTATTCAGGTGGAGCCTGGTGGCGCTGCAAGTAATGCTGGATGTGTCACGTCTGGTTGGAGTTTGGATCTTACTGGTGGAGCTGTGTGGCGCAACAGACAGAACTGGATGAGGCAGCAGCGTGATGGGGTATGGAAGATCATCTCTCTTTGATATTTTGAATGAGCTATGAGTTGGCATATGTCACAGGGGAATGCAAATAAGGGAAAACATGTCTCATTCCGTTCATTTAATATTACAACACATAACCATGAATTGCTGCAAATCAATGGCTGATTAATAAGGTTACATTTGGATGGAGGATATTATTTGGGCTTGTAGTTGGCTTTAGATTGTTTGAAGGATGTGTTAATCTTCTTATCTCTTTCCTTACGATTGTGAGTTTGTACAATCAGCTTCTCTGCTCCTCAAGTTGTAATATTTATCCGTATCATGGTTTTACTCTTTCATTGACACGCTTTAAAGAATAAGTAGATTAATGTTTTGTGTGTTTCTTTTGGTATTGGAGATTGTGAAGTTGTTTTCTATTTAGTTGTGTCTTCCCATGTAGCAATTTGCAATTGGCTGCTACTATGGCAAGAGAGAGATTCATGAAGTGGAGGAGGAAAGGTGAAGGCATACAGAGATCAGAATTAATATTTCTTCTATTATCCCTGGCTTAGCAATGACGCTGCTCTCCCCTCTTTTTTTCTGTATTTCTGTAGGCGTAATTCTTTTTCTGTTGGTGTTTGAGAGAAATTTCTTGCCAAATCAATGTGGAAATGAAATGCATTTTTCCAATATATGCCGTTTCCTGTTTCTATTCTCTGCATCTGTACTAAAGCTCTAGGTTAACCGCCACAGTGTATTAACTGTGCTCTCTCTGCTAGACTCTTCATCCATAAACCTTTAAAGAGTCTGCAAATAGAGCTGGGAAATGATCTTTATGCCATTGGCTGGGAAATGATACGGTCTCAATAACTAAGAAATTAAATGATTGGGTGTGTATGAGTATCTGATAACTTAATGTTGTCTGTTGTGATTTTATTAGAGATCTTTCAAGTGGCATTATGCCATTGGCTGGTGGGTGTAGCGTGGTGCAGTGTGAAAGATATATGAAATTGTGTAGGAATAGAAAAAACAGAAATCAGAATTATTTCTTTCTTGTATTAGCGCTTGGAGAGCAATGCCATGCTATTATTCCATCTGCTTCCCCCATCTATTTTCTTAAAATGTCGCTGAAGATGTAATTATTTTTTAATCTGTAGTAGAAAGTAGAAGCTATTTCTTCTATTCCAGCAGTCTTTCTGGTTTTGTTCTCATTTCCAGTGAAAAAATTATAGAATAGCAACAAATGTTCATGAAAGGCGTGATTTTAAGCGTGAATTGTTCTTGAATAGCCAAAATTTATCATCACCGGTTGGCATGGAAATTTGGAATCATGTTTTTATTAATGTTTATATTAGTCTCATTGCGTAATTACACTGCTGCCACTGTGTTTTCTGTCTAATGAAAATTTTATATAGGTTAGCTATCATGAGAGTGGAGCTTCAACCAGGGGAAAGCAGCAGATGAACATTTATTATGTGCAGGCTCCTATTCCATCTTCAGTAGAGGAGAATTATGAAGGATACTTCCAAGGTCATGATGATTTTACACTTGCACAACTTCTTCAGGATCAGGTCAGTTCTTCTTATGATCTTGAATTTATATTCTAAAACAGATTTTGAACGCTACATTAATCAGTAAAGCATGAACTACTTCATGTTGCATGGAATTAACTTCCTGTGATTTTGTTTCATGTTATTTTATGTCTGAAATGATCCCTATAACGACCACATTTATTGTTTGTAAGTTGAACACACTAATGAAATGAGCAAGCTTGTACTAGCATAGGGTTTTGAGAAATGTTTATGCACGCAATAAACTTAAAGAGGTAAAATCTGGTACCCACTCCTTGAAATTTCTCATTTTCTTCTGATGTGTGATTTAAGCTGTTCTTATTAAGCCGTTTGGTTTTGCCTCATATACTTAGTTGCTGATAGGTATAGTTAAATTGGGGTGATGAATATTTTTAATCTCGGAGGTTGTTAACTTGTTGAGACCGTTAGTACTTGTATTTGTCATTTTACGATCCAACCTAGTTCCCTCTGAACATCTCTGGAATAATTTACACAGCTTCTCTTGAACTTCTTAACGGTTAAATTCTATTTATTGCAGATTTATCTTCTTTTGGTTAATGTTGTCACTGCACTTCTCTGCATACACTTTTGGCGACATTCAACAAATCATGCTTTTTTAGATCTTTTTAACTTATTTTCATCATTGAAAGTGTTCTAAATCACCTCAATTTCGGTCATAACATTATTAGTTCTGCCACACATACGAACAAATAGTTAAAAGCAAGATTTGATATGATATGGTATGATGAGATTGCATGATTGCATGTGCTAACAGTAGCTATGACCTCCTGGCATCAACATGTTGAAGAAAGCACAATAATTTGTAGCAGCGACCAATATTGAGCTCTTGTATATGGCTTGTGTGATGCCGTTGACTATGTTTGTGTCAACACCTCTAAGCTTGGTGGATTGCATAGGAATGTAGATGAGCATGTCATAGATCTATTATTAATTTTTTCTTACAGGTAGCATTTATTTGAAGTTCTCTAATCAGATGATTGCTTTAAGGGGCTTGCCCCTGCCACAAAATGTGCTCGGATGCCAGGTATGAACTGGCGATTTACCACTAAATGTGCCCCTATTTCAGGATTCTTATATCTTCATATTCAAAACTGTGTTTGTCAATACCCGCCTGTGAAGCCAACAATTTTTTGGTATAGCATTAAGTATGTGCCTTCCAAAGGAAATGTGCTTATCTTGGCCTTTATACTATCCATTGGATGCCTATGTTATTTTGTAGGGCCTGATTAGATCAGCTCGGGATGTCTGCTGACCAAATCCTTGATTTTTCTGAGGTGTATTTTTATCATTTTGTAATATTGTGCTGGTGCCCTAGATTTTGTCTATATATATTTATGTTAAGATTAGGGTTGGATCTATGCTGGGCAGCTTATCACCTTCTTACAAGGGAGAGAGTGAGATCTGTAATTCTTTTATTTTATATAATGAATTTCTATGGTGTTGTGCGGCTCCGTAGCTTTTCTTAAATTTGAGTTTTTTCACGTAAATCTGACATTCTTTTTTTTTTTTTGTTGTGATATTTGATTTTGTTTTGTTTTTACTCCAATAATTTCTCTATAGCCTATGATATTTATATTTAGCCGTGTAAATTAGCTTTCGTAGATGTATTTGGGATGGTCATGAAGAGCGTTGAATATAGTGGAACAGCCACAATAACAAATTATTAGGAACACATACCTGCAATGGTTATTAAATTCTGAGCTCTCCTTCATTATTTTTGTTTCTCACTATAGCGATTGAGCTTGTGAAGCTAGCCTTTTGCCATCAGCTCCCTAGAGCAGAACTTCCAAATAAATTGTGTCAACTCAGCCCATTTGAACAATTTTTTGTTGATTGCTTTGTGGTATTCTGTTGCTGAATCGGTCTTGTGGTTTGCACCGTTGGCACTGAATCCTTAGAAATAACAGCGCATCATTAGCAAGCATATGCGGACCCCCTCTTTCCAAAGTGACGTGAAATTACATATCAATACTGTATTCATGAAATTTTGCCATTGAGAGTAGCTCAGAGCATAAATAAAGCAGCACGGTTATAGCAAGCATCAGTTCTGGAAGTTCTCTGCCGCCCATTCATTTTCCATTCACCATCTAGCTAAACCAAGGCCCTATAATGTATTGCAGCACCCATTAACTCCAATGTGGTGGGAACCTGTCTCCTTAGTACTGAATGACAATTTTATTTCATCTTGTTTTATATCTACTCTATATCATCTTATAGAACTAGCTTATGTCACGTGGAGTAGGAAATATAATATCTTGAGCCTCGAAAGCTGTGATGTTGCTCATTTGAGATGAACATAAGGTGTTTTTTTTCATTTATTGACTTAAATTTTTGTTACTACACTATAGATTGTAAAGCATTACTAATCAAGTAGATTTGAGCTGGCCTTGACACTCCATCCACATTAGGAAAGTACCACTGTATCCTCTCACATATGTGGCATTTGTCCATTTTGGAAGATGGTTGATCATGTTTTTTGACTATTTTCACATTGCTTACAATAAATCTTAAAAAGGACACCATGACTCCATTAACTCAAGCTGTTCTTTTCAGATCAAACACTCTAATAGCATTTCAATTCAAATTCTTTTTCCTCTAACGATTCTATCGAGTTGGCTATACATATTGTCACCCGTTATAGCTCCTGATATTGATGGGATGCCACATTCAGTTACTTGCTCTGAGGTCATCCATTTATCAGCAACGAAATATTGAATCACATTCACTTTCTGCTTCGCTTGTAGCTACCTTGCCTTTAGCATTATCTATGAACCTGATTGTGTTGTTTCTTCCTTGTATTGCAAATTTGTGAAGGAAGCTGTGTTAAGATTGTCACCCTTCATATTCCTCTTTGTTTGCATTACTTCTTCTACCAACAATAAATTCTAATGCACTCTACTAAGCTTTTCTTAAAATTTATGGCAGCTTGATGATGTTTAATGCTTTTGTCCACCTTGATCTCTTCCGTTTGAGTGCTATTAAGCTCTTCTTCTTGTAGCTTGGCGAACATAATAGCATGGCTCCAATTATTTAATGCACAAAGTGTGCAGGAATTTTTGTGATTTAACACCACTGCTGGGGTTTCTCGTGTGGGCTTTCTTCATTCACGCTACACTAAAGAGAAAGACCAAGGATATCCTTATATCCTCAAACTTCATAACAACCCCTTGATGAGACTTTATTTAGTTGTCACTAAGCTTAGATTAGCTTAACTTATGACTAAGCAATTTTCTTACATCTTAGTTTAGCTTAGCTTGAACCAGATTGCTTTTAGCTTAAGTTAGCATAAAGTAATAGTCATAATTAAATAAATTATTAAGTCATTTGTTTATTTATTTATGATAATATGATAAATTATATTATTAATTATGCAAAATGTCTTTTAATAAATTTATGTATTAATTATATTATTTAATAATAAATTTATTTTTACAATAATTACTATTAGATTGACATAATTAAATGCTTTTATTCAATTACAATAAATTTCTTAATTAATATCTATCTTAATTATAATTAGTTAAGTATTTTAATTAAGTATTTTTTTCTTTTATTATAAGCCATCATTAAGCATACACTAATTTGTAATTATTTTCAAATTATTATAATTAATTAATTAATAACTTCAAATATTAATAATTTAATAATATTAAATATATTATAATCACTTTAATTCTAATTAAATAGAATAAAGTATTAATTTGTATTAAATATAATTAACTATAATTAAATTGATTTTAATTTTAATTATAATTACTTGAGTTGTATATATGGTTAATTAACTAATTATTATAAGTATCACTAATGTTGTTAATTATACTTGTTTAATTTTATTAATGGTGATCTCATAAATTTATTGTAATTAAATTTTTATGATTAATTAATTTCATTAATTGTAATTAATTGATATTATTAATTTTATTTCTAATAAATATAGTTACTTTTTTTTATCAACTATTTATTATAATGAATATAATCGATGACAATAATCATAGTTTGTTATAATTACATTAATTTATATTCTAATCAATCAATTAATTATTATTAATCATTTAATCAAATGTTATAATTGCATTAGTTATATTAACTTAATTTTTAATTAATTATTATTTTGTATATTACATAATTGATTATTATTTAATTCAATTGTTTTATTAACTAATTTTTTTTCCTTGTGTGGCCAGTGGTATTTGAACTTATGATCTGGGATAGTAAATCATGAACCTCAACCACTGGATTGCAACACCATTCACTTCTTAACTAAATAATTATTTACATACTAATTAGCTTAGATTTTTTTTGTATTGCTAACTTATTTTAGCTTAATCTAGTTTGATTTAGTTTAGTAAAAAATAGATTTAGCTTAGTATCTTAGTTTAGCTTATAGCATTTTAGGTTTAAGCTAAGCTTAGCTTGAACTAAAATGGCTCTTAGTTTAGTCTCACTGCCTCCAATTATGATGGCAATTATCAGACATGATCCGCATTAATTGTCACTAATTCACAAAGTCTTCCAAGGCTGCATAGTTCATGAATATTTTGTCTAGTTGTTCCCACATCCGTCTTGGTCCTTCCATGTTATTGCGCCTAGTAAAATTGCTCTAATTAAAACTCAAGTTCTATGGGCTTGCGTCTAGAAAGATTTCATGGAAGGCACAAATTCCCATTGAAATTTTTGCCCCCTTTGCTTCTCACTAGGCGCCGATATGCAATTAAAGTCCCCAATCATGGTAGTCAGCATTCACGAGTTGTAATTGTGACAGTGGGTCATATCTCTTCGGGCATAGAGATCATTGTCCATATATAACCCCAATAATAGAGATCTTTGCTTGCTTTAGGAATAGGGTTGAATTTGATTCGAGTTAGCTCAGATTCGAACTCAAAATTTTTTAGTTGAGTACAACTCGAACATGAGTTCGAATCGAATCAATTTCGATTAAAAAAAGATTGAGTTCGAGCAGACTTGAATTTAATTCGAGTGATCTCGAAAATATATATCTGAAATATAAAATAATTTATAGGAAAAAGCTGCCGTCGAGCGCGAAGAAGATAGTTCTAAGTGGATGCCGGGCAATGATTGGCTAGGTTGCTGGTGATGAAAGGACGGAGAAGCCCCTTTTGAAGGTTGGGATTGCGTACCTTAAGTACTGAGTGAAGAGGAACTGCTTGTTGAAAGTGAGGGCGGTGACCATGAACCCGGTGGAGCATCCTCATGGAGGAGGCAACCGTGGGAGAGAATCAAACCTGAGTTTAGAGGGATGATGAAATTGAGACGGCTTTACCACCGGGTCGAGAATTATCTTTTGCAGATGATGCAAGTTTTTTATTTTATATATTTCAAGTAGCTCGATTTTAAGTTCAATTTGAGTCATACCCAACTCGAACTCGACTCAAATTGAGTTCGAGCCTAGCCATTCAACTCGAGAATCAACTCGAAAATTTAGAGCCCAACTTGAGTCAACTCAAAACTCGGGAGTGATTTTCGAGCAAGTCTCGAGTTTTGGGTAAAATTGCCAACCCTACTTAGGAAACACCATATGAGTTCGAGCCTAGCCATTCAACTCGAAAATCAACTTAAAAATTTAGAGCCCAACTCGAGTCAACTCAAAACTCGAGAGTGATTTTCGAGCAAGTCTCGAGTTTTGGGTAAAATTGCCAACCCTACTTAGGAAACACCATATATGTCATCTCTTCGCTTATCTATTCAACGATAATGCCTCCCGCCCGGACTCGCTAATAGCAGTACAATAATGTTCCAATGTTTGCCAAACATATCATCTGCTTCATGGCAATCATAAATTAAAATGTTTAACTCTATTCTCGAGTAAATAAAATTAGGTTGTGTTTGTAGATTAAGTGTTGCTTTTACCTTCTTCTCGCCAACAATTCCTAAAAATTGATATTCATTGAGCCTAATATTTTCATTGATATTTTTTTATCATCTTCCTATCGTTTTCATGAACCATGAACCTCAACACAACATTGTTTAGCTGATTACTATATGCAACTGTTTTTTGTTTACTTATCAGTTTATATAATTTTACTTGCATTACTTGCTGTTATAACCAAATTGATTTTTTCTGATTGAATTGACACAACTTTGTGCAGGAAACTGTCTACCAGTCACTGCAAAGAAGTACTCAGATTGATACAAGTAAGTCTTCAAGCACCACTCCCAAGGAAGATACTGATGACAGGCAACATAGTCTTGGAAGCTCATCTCAAACTGTAAATGCGGATTCCCAGTTGGCCATGGATGAAGCTTATGCCAGAGAATTGCAGGAGTTAGAGAATCAATTTTCTTGTACTTCTCTCAACGAAACTTCTGGAACAAGTAAATTAATCTACTTCATGGTCGTAAGAAAAATTAATTCAAATGCTCATCTTATATAATACATTTTTTTTATTAGGCTTGAGTTTTTTTATGGCCAGTTGGCTTAGATAGATTGCCGTCATACGTGCTTAAATAAAACTGATGCCTTCTATGTCTGACAAAGCTCACAGTTTTTTTTTAATTTTGTTCCCTTCTTTTGAAGATGCTGTGCGTGCAGAATCTTCTACGGCGAGTAGTCGAGAAAATTCTGCCAATTACGCATCAACTCAGGTGAATGGGGTTGACCAAGCCTATCTTTTTTTCTTGTGCATGTGTGTGCATGTATTTGTTTTTTTCCTTAGTTCCATACAAGGCCGCCTCACATGTAATCTGTAGGATTTGAATCTTAGTCCTCCAAGAGAAAACTAAGCATCTTATCCATCAGGCCACACTTCAATGCTCATATATATATATATATATATATATATAAATATTTCACCTCTCAAAAAAAAAAAAGAGAGTACTTTTTCTTCCATTTTCTCCGTCATCCATCGCAAGCGCGGGGTAAAATGTGATATTTTGTCTTGTAGCATACTTCTGTCCGCATTGCTTAAATCAAGCGTAGACGATGGATGATGTGGAAGGAAAAGTGTTTTTTTTCTAGTATATTGTTTAAATGTGATATTTCCTCTCGATACACGCACATACATGCATTTATAATGCTCATATACGGCAATCTTGTTTACTTATCAATAGGGCATTTGGATAAAGAAACTAATTGCATCTTAAATTTTGCTTAGGTTGCCAGGCAAGATGATGTTGACCCAGATAGCATGACTTATGAGGTCTGTTTGTCTTCCATAAATTAAAACACTCCATTCGAGAGGATTATTACCTTGGTTTACCAATCAGTAAAGTTGATTTCAAATTTTCACTTAAGTTTGGCAAATCAAATTGACTTTTGATTCCTATATATGATATTTGTCATCTCCAGGTTTGATGTAGTATACTTTTTATCTGATTATACTTTTGATATCTATAGAGCTGCTTCACGCTATATCATATATCATTATTGCTAGTTTAGAAGCACCTTTTAACCATGATTCAGCTGCGATATATATATATATATATATATATATATATATATATATATATAGAATAGATAATATATATATATATATATAATATATATATATATATGTATATATGTATATGCATATATATATATATGTATAGTATATATATATATGTATATATATATATATTATATTATATATATATATATATATATATATATTATATATATATATATATAGTGTGTGTGTATGTGTGTAGCATCATGCAGAGTTTATGCGACTAAGCATTTAATTTTCTTATGGTGGCATTGAGCATGAATCTCATGGTTGATCCATGTGGTTTTGCACATTTTGCCAAGTAAGAACTTTCATGCTAGCGGTACTTGGTGAATACTTAATTAGGGAAACCTACCAGCTCAACTTTCTTGGATTACTTATTTGGTATTCTAGATTCAAGAAATTGGATTAGAAGATGAGTGTTTAACTTAACCAAGATCATGTAATTTCATCATGCACGGTTTTCTTAGCTAATTATTAGTTTTAATTTTTAGGAAATCTTGAATGTGAGGAGACGTTCATATTAACAATCATGTACTACCTTATCCCTAGGATTTTCTCAAAGACAGAAGCTGAATGTTCTATTATATATATATATATATATATATAGCAAGCATCGGCCAAGTCAAATGATTTTTTGTTGGAACTGTGCCTTGTCTCTGGACTGGTGGAATATTTATGAGGCCTTATAGATTTCAATTTAATTCTTGGTTTAGCTTGAAAATTTCTCTATGGCAGTGAAGTTGTTTTAGAATTTTTTTACACCAAAGTCTGGTTTAGCTCTGGTGTCTGGGCTAGACAAATTTGAAGCTCTACATGTACTGAAACCAAGAATTTTTTTTTTTGTGCAAAGTTTTAGCGCTGGGTTCTTAGCAAATCGTCCCAAAGCTTTGAAATTTTGTAGAAAACAGAATTTCAGAGAAATTGATGGACTTGGGATTTTTGAGATGCTCTTAAGCAATAATGAGAATTTTGACAAATTATTGACTTTAAGTACATTTTAAGAAACGTATAGAGACTTAGCCTCTTCCTTCCCTTGTTGACACATCAATATGAGTATGCCTATAAAATCACAATGGCAACCATGGGTCTATGTGGCAAAGCTTTGAAATACTGTCAAAGATTTGGATTTTCAAAAAATTTATTATATATGCTGGTTACTTTTTGGCCGAGCGCACACCGCAGCGGAAGCGGTTTAGGAGCGCACTTGATTGAGGACCGTGGTTGCGTTGACGGTTACCAAGCAAGTCACAAAATCACAAATCCACAAGCAACAATTTACAACACATACACATGCAAGATAATCACGAAAATGCAAACATCCAAACACATAAATTTATATGGGAAACTCAATAATGGGAAAAACCACAAAATCACACCACACAGAAATTTTCACTATGCAAAATTGAAGAGTGCAGAGTTACAAAGAGCTTAAGCTCATAAAAGAACACCGGCTCTTACTTTAGGATGAAAAGGAGAAGTAGCAGCTATCACCTGGAGCGTCTTCTCCAACATGCAAGAGCTCTCTTGCACAATATCTCTCCTTTAGGGTTCCTCCTTCGAATCTCCTCCCTCAGCAGCCAAAGCCTCTCAATCTGAAATGTCAACTTAGAAAACTCCTCCCAACTTGTTCCCTTAAGTATCTAGCTCAATTTAAGAACCCAAATGGTCTAAAATGCCCTCCAATTTACTTAGGGTGAAACCTAAAACGGAGCAGAATTTCGCCATGCGCTTCGGCGAGCTGTAGCGCCTGGGCTTCGGGTAGCCAGGTGCCACGACGCGCTGTAGCACCCTGGTCTTTGTTTGCCTGTCGCTGTGGCGCGCTGTAGTTCCCGCCTCTCGGGTGTCTGCAGCTGCGGTGCGCATAGCGCCCATTTTCGCTACGGTGCGCTGTAGCTCTCGCTTCTCGGTTTGCTGGTGCTGAGGCACGCGACAACGCCTTCTCCTCGGGTATGGGAGTGCCAAGGCACGCAGCGGCGCGCCTTGCTGTTGCTGGACTTCACACTTTGTTTCGAATTGCCTCGGAACCTCTCGGAAGCTCACCTGAGCACCATTAGCATCTCCATGATGACTTAAATAGTCTCCACAACACAACATATATGAAGTTTTCAATTGCTATGAATGAAGTGTTGGAAATCAAGCCCACGTCGCCCCTTCCTCTCCATATTTAGCATCCTCTTTTTACTTTTCAAAATTAGTACAGCCTTTATTATAATTGATTTAGGAGTAATTCTAGCAAGGTAGTATATTCACTTTCCATGTAAGGGAAATTCCATCCGGGGATAGTGCACCATTCCGAAATTGTCTCACATATATAGGCTATTTATTTATGCTTTCTTTCATTGTAAAGGTACAATAATAGAATTAATTGAGTCTGTGTTTCTTCATATTTTAGTCTTCAAATATCTTCATGAAGCTTTGTGGTATTGTTGAAAGAGTTCTGCTATGGTATCCTTAGTTAGGCCAAGTTTTCTTGATGAGATAATATTTTAAGTGTCAAAAGAAAAATATGGTGTTATGCATGTTTAAAAAATTCTTGATAGCTTCTCTTTCTAAAATTTTTTATTTTATCTTATATTACATACATCAAGCTTTACTTTTGATATTATTGGGGCATCATAGCATTTGTTTTGTTGAAAACTTTGACTAAATACTGACTTCAGCTTATAAACAGTGATGCATAAGCATAGCTCCCTTCATTCCTTGGCCAATACATCTCTTGAGTTAGCTTACCAAATCAGTATGGCTTTTGAGGACCCATGTAGTGAGGTGTGACGCACTTTTTTATGTGAATCTCTATGGTTATGGTCATTGGTGGAAACACAAGATGTTTTTGTTGTTTTATATTTAAGCACTTAGCCAAATTGAACTAGTTAGTACTTATTATGTACTTTCATCATTAATGTCACAATATGGCATGGTAAAATTGTGAAATCTAAGGCAGAGATAAAGTCTCGATGGCAAGAAACTTAAAATTCTTTGAGTCTTTGTTAAAATTAATTTATTAAATTTTAATATAGAAAAGAGCATCTGATAAATTTAATACTTGCTAATCCTTTGAAGTATAAGAATAATATTGAAATTTACTGTGCGTGGGTTATAATATGACTCTATTGTCGTATCTTAGCTCTAAGTTATTCTAGTATTAAAGAAATTGGAAAATAAAGTGTATGAAGTCTACATAATTAAAAAATCATGAAGTTTGTTATTTTTTTCTTATATAGAGTTCTTTAATATATTTAATAAAATTTGATGATAAAATTATTTTCATATTGGTTATTTGCCTTTAAAATTAAATATTCTTCATTATATTAATTTTCGTATAAAAATATAGCTGACCTTTTTAAAAAACTTAAACAATAACCTCTTGCATTTTCTTTTCTATTTTTATATGTATTATTATTTTCATTTTTTTATAATTTTTTCATGATTTTTTGCTTTGTGTATAACATTTTCAGCTGCTATATTCAGAGCATTTGTTCTATAGATCATTACTTACATGCATAATTACTTATAACTTATAGTATAATGCTATACTTAACTTGCACGATCAAATAGAAGCCCATCCCTAAGTTTCAGATAGAGAAGATTCTTTCTAATGATCTTTTCCTACCTTAATTTTAAGGAAAATTCATAGACTAAATTTTTTTAATAGTAACAATCTACGCCTAATATTGCTAAACTATCTAATGAGCATATACTAATCTTATTCACTATTGGAGCCACTCTAACCTTGTTATAGATAAACTCATTTTTTATTCTATCCTTACGAGCATACCCACTCATTATCCTAAGCATTCACATCTTTGTAACAATTTTTTATTAGTAAGATTTTAGGTTGACCAACATTGGAGCTTGTATAACTGTTTTATAAATTTGTTTTTAATTTTGAGCAGGATTTTTTGGTCGCGCAACGCTCTAGAAGTGCTCCTCCATTTCGTCCAACTTGGGTCATTTTAATCACACCGTTCTCTATTTCACCATTATTTTGAATAAATGAACCAAGATATTTGAATTGTTGTTCTTCTTGATAACATGGTCCTCAATAATTGTCATTAAGATTAGAACTTCTAATACAATTAGCCTTACACCCCACATATTATATTTTAGATTACTAAGATGAAAGCTTTTAGATTTTAAAATAGTTCTCCGCAACTTCAGTTTATCTTTAATTCCATCCCTATTTTTATTAATTAATAGAATATTATTCCACAAATAATATGCACCAAGGAACTTCTTCTTGAATGTGCTCATCAGGAACTTCTTGAACTTCTTTATTTCTAAAATAATTTTTGATTATCATCTTTGACATATTTTGCATCAGGCAAATCTTTAACTCTTTTATTTTATAATTGAGATGAAATAATGTTATAAAATGCACATTATAGACTGGACACCTTATTAGTAATATGTTGCCAGGCTCATAACATGTCTTTTTAGAATAAAGTAATTTGTAGAGTGCACTGCTCTTTGTAATTCATAGGTAAGATTACTTCTAACACACATGGCAAAAACGTGCTTGTGAACTAATGAACTAATCATTCCTTTCACTCGTACTGAACAATAGATAAGGGATACACTATAAGCCAAAATATAAATATACCATGGCATAGATATTGGCAGTTCTAACAAGTATAGACTGAATCCATACCACCATAGCAGCAATTTGAAGCAGTCATCTGTAGAATTGATTGTTTCTTAAGCTTAGGATTCTCATTAAAAACAAAAAATACAGGAGTTTGGTCGGTGAAAAATCGTCGACAAGAAATGGCCGGCGAAAATCGTAGCGGAGAGGGTCGTCGGCGAACTCCTACGTTTGGGGCGTAGGCACAGCGAAGATGCCAAATCCTGCTATGATTCGGGGCATCAGTGAGTCTGTTGGCATCTGCGAAATCCATTTGCGAAGATATTGACAAACTTCATCTTCATTATGAAGTTACGAGCTTCGTGTCTTCATCGGCGAGTTGCGTGGGAGCTCCATGTCCTCGGCTTTGTTGTGAGAAGCTGCGTCTCCACATCTTTGTTGGCACCTTCGTCTTCGTTGCGAAAAATCACGATTTTAGTTCAATAAATAATTATACATTCAAAATTTACTTTACATTGTAAATACTGTATACCAAATAAAATAAATTTATAATTTTTAGATTTAGATTACTTTATATACTTAAATTACAGCATACTAAACAACCTTTACATTAATTTATATCATAAACATCTAATAGCTAATCTATGATTTACATTAAATTCCTTAAACCTTCTATAATTAAGAAACATATTATATATTGCTTCTTTATCCTACATATCACCTTTCTCTCTTATTTTGTTTTTGAGGTTCAAACAAATTTTCTTTCATTTATTTTGCATAGGAAGGAAAGGATGTAGGGATTTGCCCTACTTACTTCCTCAATGCACCTTATAAAATCTTCATCTGTTTTCTTCATACATGTTGGAAGGTAAAAAAACAAAATTAATTTAAAGATAGGATTATATGAGATTTATTTTAACGGATCAGTGGGGAAAATAGCCCAAATCGTTCTCCCAAATTTTATCCTTAAAATTACGTTACTAAGCAATTAAAATGGCATTATTGGAGTGCATTCATTACAATATATAGAAAGAAAATGAACGGACATCTTATGTATATGGTTTCTCATTTGCATGTTTGTTCAATTTTACTTGAGTATAACACATGGCTGAATTTTTCTTACTTGAAATATATGCTCCTCTACTCTTTGTTTATGGTGTAGGTTGTTGTCCAAGTGTAAGACAATCTTATGGTGTGTCTGTTATCGTGTGTAGACCAATTGGATCATCAAGGGAAGCGCAATCAGTGTTTCGGTAGATTCTGGGATGGAACAATAGAAGCCAACAGCAAGACTGGGGCCCAAGTGATCCCAGGCACTCTAGCGTCCAACAGACAAAGTCTGGCCCCAGTGCCCAGGCACCCAGTAGACAGAGAGTCTGGCTCCCAGGTGCGCTCTAGGCGCCCAATTGACAGAGTCTGGCTCCCAAGCGCTCAGCAAACAGAGAGTTTGACGCTCAAGTGCGCCCAGAAGCAGCAAGACTAATCTTACCACTATTGGAACTGCTGCAACCTTGCTACTAATGAACTCTTTTTTCATTCTATCTTTACAAGTATACCCACTCATCCACCTTAACTTCCTCATCTTTGTAAACACTAATTTTGTTAGTAAGTTTCTTCTTTGTTGGCCAGTATTGGACCCTATATAACATAGCCTGTCGTATAGCTGCTTTATAAATTTTTCTATAATTTATGAGTGGTATTTTCCAACCTCACAGTATTTAGAAATGCTCTATTTCATTCAACCAACTTAGATCTTCTTAATTACATCACTCTTTATTTCATTATTTTTTAAAAATATATGAACCAAGGTATTTGAATTTTCACTCTTCTTGATCGCATGGTCCCCAAAAATTATCCTCATGATTATGGATTCTATTATGTTCAAACTTAAATTTCATATATATTTGATTTAGATCTACTAATAAAAAAAATTTGTAGTCTTATGTAATCATTCACAACTTGAGTTATGCTTTAACCATTATTAGTCTTTTAATTAATAGGATGTTATTTGTAAATAACATGCATCTAATCTCTGCTTGAATGTGCTCAATAAGAACATTTATAATTAAAGAAAAAAAAAGGACTAAAAGCAAAGCCTTAAAGTATTATGATACAAATAGAAAAATTAGTAAACAAGCTATGTTGTGATCAAACACATGTTACAACCCTTTTATACATATATCTTTAATAACATTGATATATGTCGTGCATATTCTTTTTCTCTCGAACTTCTCTTGGTATTTTTTCACAAGTCTTTTCAAGATTAAATGAAGATCTTTTCTTTCTCTAAATGTCTTTATTGAACTTCTTAGTAAATGTATGGTATTCATGATATATCTACCTAGCATAAAACTAAATTATTTTTATGAAATTCAATTATCCCTTTTCGTTTACATTTAATCATTCTCTCCTAAGGTTTCAACATATAGCTCCTAAACTTTATTACTCAAAATTGGTACAGCTTGAGCATCATTTTTATATTTGTAAATATGTATGCTAATACTCTTTTATTCATCCAATATCTTTTTAATTTTCAAAAAAATATTAAATAGCTTCGTAAGATAAGAAATTCTTTGCTCATTCAAATATTTTCACACATCGATAAGAATAGCATATGAACTCATGGATTTTCACTTTTAGTCTTGCGTGCTTTCATATGTTATCACTCGTTATTTATACAATAAAAGTTTCTTTATTATAATGTCTTTATGATTTTTCTTTAACCTAAATGTTATTCGAGATGTTTACTTTCTGGCTTGTGAATTATGCTTGCCTTCTTATGTTCCGAGCTTTCTCCGCTTTATTAGGAATTGCAATCCTTGGGTGATGCTATAGGCACACATAGCAGAGGACTGTCAGATGAACTCATATCATACTTGCCGGTCTCAACCTACAAAACTGGGTTATTTCAAAGAAGGGAGAAGCCTGAAGAGTATGTTTTTGTCTTTTTTTATCTTTATTTTTAATTGCATGGTTTCCATTCTTGTGTTTATTGATGAGAAGTTAAAGTATACTGGTCAAATCGTGCACTAAAAGGCATTAATCCCGTTTCTGGATTAGAATTTGTCTACGAATGAGGCTATGAAGCTTTTTCTTTTTAGAATTTGGGGAAAATACTAATGAAGGTTTCTAGAGAAATATTTCTATTTAAATCTAAACATAGAACCACTGCATCGTGCTCTTTTTAGGAGAGTATACTAAAGCCAGTCTACAATTTTCAAGCTTGCCATCTCAGCTATAATTCAATTCTGAATTAGACATTTTCAATTTGGCATAACCCAAACATTAAAAAAATCATTTATTGAGATGGATTATGATAGTTTTCCTTAATATTATTTATGTTAATCAATTGGATCTGCTTTTGGGGACTTGATTTTTTTTATGCTGCTTGCATTGTAGCTGTGTTATTTGCTATATGGCTTACAAGAATAGGGAAAAGTTGACACATTGCCCTGCCAGCATCGATACCACAGAGGCTGCATTACTGAGTGGTTAAAGATCAATAAGGTAATGTAATCATATGGTTATCCCCCTTTTGTTTAGCATAAAAACAAGTTTCATCTCTTAAAAAATTGCGATATTAAGCCATTGTTAGACCACCAAATATAGATGTTAGCATAAAAAACTTTACAAGTAGCATTTATCTAACCATTTCCAAGACAGTTAAATATTTTAGGTTCTGCAACACTTATAATAAAGTTCATGTATAGAATGAATAGGTTTTAAAATAGTTTTGGTGATTAAAGATAGTTTTGTTGCATTATTTAATTGAGTTATTGAAAAAATTGTTATGACAGGTGTGGAGGTTAGAAAGGTAAAAGAGTTTATTCTTTCTTAAGGACAGATGTATAGTTCTCTTTCACTTTCTCTTTATATAGATATTAAGAAATAAATACTGGATTTTATTAAGAAATAATGATCAGAATATAACAGCTAGAGTTTGGTGATCTCAAATAAATAAAAATAGGTAAAAAAAAAAAGAAAAAAATGGAAAAAAAACATAAAAAAAAAACCAACAAAAAGAAGAAAAAACTCTCAAAAGAAAAACCACCAAAAAGAGATTGCAATAAATGACAATCCGTAAATGATAGAAGCTAGAGATCTCCAAAAGAAGAAATTAATGACAGATTTTTTCTTCTTCTTTTTTTTTTTTTCCCTCTTGACTTTGAGGAGAGTTCAAGATTATCATAAAAATGCTCCTCAACTGTACTATCAATCATAACTGCCCTCAAATTCACCCCATCAACCGAAGAAGAGGACGTAGATAGATTCCTCTCGTCAAATCTTTAGCCCATTATAAATATATATATATATATATATATATATATATATATATATATATATATAATGTGGTGTGTAGATGTTAGATGCACATATATACACATCTACTGTCAGATATCTATTCATTGAGTTCAATTGTTAAGATTTTAACGTGTTGATTGGGTATTATTATTTAGTGACATCACAGGCTTGTCCGGTATGCAATGAAGATGTATTTGGTGGATTAAATTCACATTTTATGAGAGGCTTGCACTGCAGCTGCAGGACTGCCAAATGCTCGACCCTTAAAGCCTGTAGTTTATTAGTGTGCATGCTCTGACTGCAATTTGTTTGCCTTTTTGACAAATTATTTGTTAAATATGTTGGGATTGAATTTATTTTGTTATTATGAAATGATACAACTGTTTTATGAAATATGAAAGTATTATTGTTAGTATTTAAGATCTGTTTTTGACTTGAGCTTGAATCAGATGCGAATAAAGGCTGGTCGGTTGGGTTAACTCATTGCACCTTTTATCACTAAAAAATGTCCTGCATAGGCTTTTAACCTAGAATCTGCGGAGGCTCAAATGGACTATGACTACTCACCTGTGCTGAAAAGATTTATCCTTTCTTGCTTCTGTTTTCTTAGATAAATCTTCATTCTACTTTAGTAAATTCTCTTATATATTTATAATTTAAATATGGGATTTAGCCTCATCGGAATTGGTTTTGCCACGTGGCAATCTTAATTGATGAAATGATGCGAGAACCAGGAGTGGGTCCCATAAGATGTGAAAGCTTATTCCAAATTTTTAATGGAAAGAGAGAAATGATATTTGAACAGCTCATGCAAAAAAAAAATTATTCAATAAAATATATATTTTAAAAATAATATTTGTATTATTTTAATATAATAAATGATGTTTAAATTTTATTTTATCAGTTTTTTTGGATTCACTCAGTCTAAATAGTATTTTTTTTAAATTAAATATTTAATTAAAAATTGGAAAAAAAAAGAAAAGGATGGGAGATATGAGGGAGGCGGCAGGAAAAAGAAAAAAACGAAGAGGACGAAGAGAGAGAGAGAGAGAGGAAAAGAGAGAAAGGAGGGGGAAGGGAAGGGGGAAGGAGAGGGAGGGAGGGAAGAGAGGGGGGGGGAAAAGGGAGAGAGAAAAAGAAAAAAGAAAAAAGAAAAAGAAAAGGAAGAAGAAGGGGGGAGGGCACGGAGCGCAGGAGAGCGATAAATTCGAATCATAAATAATTTTTAATTGATATTGATATATATATATATATAATATATATATATATATATAATATATATAGAAGCTAAAGAGAAACTCATTTTTCTATGTACAGTATCAACGTGTGTGTAAGTGGGATGTTAATTTAAAATAATTGTTTTATTTTATTTTTTAGTGATTTTTTAACAATCGCAGGAAAACTGAGCAGCCATTAATAATCAGGTGGTTCCATTTCCGCTCGCCTTCCATCGTTTTCTTTTCGAAGCTTTTCTTTCCCGATTAGGGTTTAGCTGTACCCTAATTTCCTCATCGATCATTGTTAATAAACGGCTAGGGTTTTGCTTCTGGCTGGAGGATGGGGGCCTCAGCCTCGAGCATTCTGGGACCTGAAGGTGATGGAGTATCTCAGGAGACGGGGCTAGGAGACCTGCCGGAAAGCTGCATCGCCGAGGTGATGTTGCACCTCGATCCGCAGCGGATCTGTAAGCTTGCGAAGATAAGCCGAACTTTCCGCGGTGCGGCGTCCGGGGATTTCGTATGGGAGACAAAGCTCCCGAGTAACTACCACTATCTCCTCGAGATGGCCTCGGATGACAAGGAGTTTGAAGTTCCGCTGACTAAGAAGGAAATATTCGCGCGGCTCTGCCAACAGAACCCCTTCGATGGGGGGACAAAGGTTTGAGCTACGTTTTGCGTTTGTGCTGTGTTTTGTTTGATTGATCGCGCTTTTTTGTTTCAAAGAAATCGTTGCTTTGGAGTTGGTTGGATGATTTTGGGAAGCGGTATAGAATCTGTATCCCATGTACTTCTAGCTGAATTTCCGGTAACATTAATGATGAAGTCAATGATGTGTTGAAGAAGCTTGATGACGAGTTAGTATTACTTTTTCACCGCTACCCCACCACCCTTATCCAATGAAGCGCAGCAATCCTTAGAAACTGGTTTTAGGCCAATTTTGATCAACCTTAGATGAGGAATTTTTATTTGCTTAGATAACATCTTAGCAAACTAAAGACCCAAGATCTGTCAATTACGTTAGATTATGTTTATCATTACTTCCTTTTATTTTTCGCTACACCGTATTTGGATTACAAAAGAATGTATTTGTAGTTTGTTTTTGAAACAAGGATATCACTCGTCCATCCCAAATTCTAATAGAAAAAAAAGTTATGGATTATTGAATGAATCAGCGACTTGTTCATCCAATGCAAAATTTGGCAGATAGTAAAAAAAAAAAAGTTGATATAAAAATTATTTTTAGAGGAAACTGATTATAAAAAGCTGGTTTCTTCTTTGTTTTACTGGTGCAGGATTTTGATATGCAATGATATTTTCCTGATGCAGAAATTCTGGCTGGAGAAGTATGGGGGCAGATTTTGCATGTCCATTTCTTCAAAGGCATTTTTGATTACTGGGATTGATGATCGGAGATATTGGAATTATATCTCTACCGATGAGTCTAGGTATTATTCTCCAGATGTATCTTTGTCAAGAGTTCATAAAAATTAAAATTGTTTTATCAGTAGTCATAAAATATCCACTTGTTAACTGAAATTGAATCTATTCTTTTGTTTGTGAAGCCAATATTGCTACTTTATTTAAATTTGGAGTGCTCTTCTGAAGCTTTTTGGGGTTTCTGAAAATTCAAAAATGCTATCTTTGTTTGACCAAAATTTGTGTTGTGCAGAAAAAAAGACGCTTCTGATTTTTTACTGTGAATATTATTATACTTTCTACTGAATGAAACTCCGGTTTTCTGAACATTTGTTTCTCTTGGTTTTTATGTTTCCTTCTCTTGCAATAGTAAAATTTTTAGTCTTGTTCTATTTTTATTATTGGAATGGAAAGAGAGATACCACTATCTTGCTATTGAACCGCAAAAGAGTCTATGTATAGGCATGCTTATTTTGAAGAACAGAGTAGAGTGCAATACAGTCTCTCGTGGATAACTAAGCTTTCTCTCTATTTCTCTTTCAGTGTCTAGTGCCAATACTTCTAAGACTGGGGCTTAGCAGTGTCTGCCATGGAAACGCATATATGAACACAAATTGGAGATTAATAATTTAAGGTACTGGTAAAGCAAATGGATAGCATGGACAGACTTCATTTAAATTAAGAACTGTCTTTAAATTTTGAAGCGCATTGATCAGTCCCAAAAAAATAAGAGAGAAAGCTTCGGTTTTAAGTTGAACCTGATCGTCCTTTGCCAGATTCTCAAAATATTTTGTCATTTGATTACATGCACACACACACACACACACACACACACACATATATATATATATAGTTCCAGCCATTGACAAAATGATTAAATTAAGCACGTTTGACAGAGACAAGTCTACTCTTTAAATTTCAATGATGAAACTACTGATGCTCTTAAAGCTGGCTGAATAAAGTTTGCCAGCTTATTTTCTTCTCTTGAACTTGTCTACCTTCGATTGATAAGGTGGGTTACCTTGTTTTTTTGGGAATAGCAAAAGTATTTTTGTGGGATAATCATGGCATGATATGAATTTGATAGGGGAAACTCTTACCTTGCTAGATCGTATCCTCTTATCTCACTGTTGAACTTTTCTATAAATACGCAAATCACCTAAATATCATTAACAACAAAAATAGCTCCCATGATGTCACTTTTAATCATACAAATACAAATAGGGGAGATTCATTCATTGATAAGGATGAGTGTTCAATGTGTTAATATCAATTTCTATGTGTTAGAGTTGGATTTTTAAGTTCCCAAATTCATGTGTCATATCAGTAAATCGATATAATTTTGATTGTATACTGTTCTTGTGTATGAATATCTGATATTTTGACTATTTTCCATCAATAAACTAACAGGTTTATGAATGTCCTCGCAAGGCCACACGAGGGATATTTAATAAAGAATAGCATACTTAACCTGATTTATAAATTTGACATTAGAAAAAGAATTAAGATAATTATGCCATTTATGCGATAATCTTTATCATGTGGTTGTAGGAATCTCAGTTTGTTAAAATTCTATTTGTCTTGTTCTTTGTGATGAATATTATTGACTTGGCAAGTTGTTCATAAATTGATTTGACCTTTTGGGGAAATTTCCTACATACCACACTCACTCTCATTATTTGCATAAACTTTATTTTTCTTACCAAGTTGCTACTCAAAATCCATTTAGGTACTTGCAAGCAACAAAAGTAATTGATGTTACTACTCTTAATCAAATATGCCCACCTTTAATCTTTTTATCTGATTGAACGCTTCTATATATCATTCGTTTCACACACATGTTTTGCTTTTAAAATCACAAGAAAAATGCTACGTTGTCTCAATCTCACCCTAATATCTTATAAGCAAAGTGCATTTGGCCTTGCACATCAAATCGATAACCAACTTTAAAGAGGAATGAATGGGGTGTAATGGCAGTGTACCCAAATCACTAATTCTTATGAAATGTGAAAGATTTTTTAAAAAGCTAAATTTTGCTCATTTTTTTCGCAGATTCCTCTCGGTTGCCTATCTTCAGCAGATCTGGTGGTTTGAGGTGGCCGGGGAAATAAAGTTCTGTTTCCCTCCCGGTACATACAGCCTTTACTTCCGTCTCCATCTGGGGCGGCCTTCCAGGCGGTTGGGCCGCCGGGTATGCAACTCAGAGCACATCCACGGCTGGGACGTTAAGCCTGTTCGTTTCCAGCTGTGGACATCGGACGGCCAGCATGCTCTGTGCCAGTGCACACTGGATGACCCTGGCTGTTGGATGCGCGTCCATGTTGGCGATTTTGAAGCTGGCAGTGCCGGCTCCCCCATCAAAGTGAGCTTCTCCATGAAGCAAATAGACTGCACCCACACCAAAGGGGGTCTCTGCGTTGACTCTGTATTAATATACCCCAAAGAGCTTAAGACATGAGAAGCTCTCTCTTCTCTGCATGTGAGTTCCATAGAATGCAACACGCCTGTGCAAAGTTTGTAAAATGGGCTAGAAAACGATTTTATTTTTTCTTATTATATTACACATATGAACACATACTTGCAGTTACATGTATTTTTTAATATATATTCAGTTTATCTGAGTAATCTATACATAGAATTCTTTTTTCTTTTCAATCTATAGTGATATTAAGTTAATATCTAAGTTTTTCTGATTATGTTAACTTTTTCATAAAAATAAAAAAAGTTTAGTTTTTTTTTCTTGAAGCGTTGCATTTGTGCTGCTCAAACAATAACACTTTAGATTATTCCAAATAATTTTACATTTTTCTTATCATTTTTATCCTTTTTTTTTTTTTGGAATATGGGTAAGATTCATCAACCAACAAACAAGGATGTCATTCTCCCATCGTATTTCTTTGTTTACATACAAAGGAAATATGTGGTTCATTCATATATGCTGGGCCACCGGCCTGACCCGATCCCCAGCATGCCCGGGTCAAACCCTAGTTTATGTTCTAAAGTATAATTAGAAAATATATACGATGATTGGCTAGGAATTATAAAAATTTGTGTGTTTGTTAGTATAGATTCAAAATATATCTTACAAGACTGAGCACAGAGCTGCATTTCTGCATCCAAGCTATTGCTTGCCATGTTGCTATCATGTAGTTATTTCAGACTGGGTCGTCACTTTTGCTCGACGAATTCTTTATTCAAAAACTAGAAATCCTATCAAAATATTTTGGGCCGACTCTTTCTATCTTTTTCTAGAATATTTTGAATAGCGGGCTGGGTAGAGCCGGGCCAGATCACATGCAGCTCCTCCCACATCTGGAAAATCTTTCTGCGGGCCGGCCCGGCCCAAATTGACCTGATATTTTTAGCAGGGTATAGCGGGTCGGGCCATACATACCTATATCTAATATATATATATATATATATATATATTAACATTAAATATTTAAATATGTAAATATCTCAAATGATTATCGTTTTTTTCATTATTTTTATAAGCATTTATTCCGCATTTAGCAACCTTGCCGACGCTCTTTATAATTTTTTGAATTATATAAAAATAAAATGATATCTCAAAAAAATATTTAGGATTAATATAATTATTTTTTAATTTTTACATATAAATATCAAAAAAATTTATTCAACTAATAATATACTTACACATTAAATTGACATATTATCTATATATTTTAATATGTATTATTATATAAATATAGCAATGCACATATATAAAATATTGGCATATAATGAAATAATAATGGGAGGGCGTCCATTATTGGCAACCTGCAAGCAACCAAGAAGAAAAAATAAAAAGAAAAGAAAAAGCGTTAATAGAGACAGATCAGAAATGATTAGAACGCTAAGTAATGCTAAATTATACTTAACGCGACTAAAGATGATAAACGTGGCGTCCGCTATGCGTTTGACTCTGTCGGTCATTGGCCAAAACAAAATAATGCACATTTCTAATAAATTCTAATTTCCACACATGAAAAATGTTATTCTCAAATAATAATATACATCAAAAAAAAAAATATTTAGAACTAATAAAATATTTTTTATTTTTTAAAATTTTTATATACAAGCTCAGAATATGTATTCAACCAATAATCGCACATCTGCATATTTTGGTGTATATTTGTGTAAGTGTGGAAATACTTTTCCAGCAATTTGTTACACTTACATACTAATATATATAAAAAATATATAGATCACGTGTGCAAATATATTATTGATTGAATATAATTTTTTATAAGATTTATATACAAAAATTAAAATTTTTTTATTGATCCTCAATATTTTTTTCAGCGCTAATGATAATAAAATATATTTAATATTTTTTGCTGTTTTAATATTTTTAATACATCTAAATTAATATTAAATTTATAATAATTGAGTATATAAATGCTCAATTATTGTGTCGACAAAGTGTTCTACTTTTCGCTGGCTAATTATTTTTTCTCGCTCGTAAAATATGGCTAAGCCCTAAAAAATTGAGTACTGCTACACAAATAAAAAAAATTAATAAACATAAGTAAATCATAATTAGCCATCGCATTTAATGATGAAAAATGAATATTTCCTCATTTTTCAATCATTTGTAGCCACAAAATTTTAAGAAAATTATTTCTCAAATGCAAAATGTGTTTCAAAAGAGCCAGACTTTTGTTTCAGTAAGAAATTGTTTACTCATAATATTATAAAAATTAATTTGACTAATTTAATTTGGTATAAAATGGTATAAATTTAACTCTTATTTCGCTTAGAAATGTATCCAATATGGTCTGATAATTACGAAATCATTGAAAAATGACGATTTCTATTAATACTATAATTTTAGCTACTTATTTAGGCTCCTCAGGGAGCTAAATTTTGCGGGGAACTTCTATTTCCGTCAAGCTTGATGCAATCTTATTCTCTCTGGAATTCTAATTTACAAATTGTTTATGAAAATTTTTTTGAGAAAACTTTATATTATGTTTCGAATAACAGGGTGACAAAGAACATGATAAATTTGACTATGATATGCAATGATAATTATGGTACTATAGGACGATCGGCCCACTAGAGCCTACAAACCCTCCTTAATATCTAGTTGTTGTTACATGGTCTAGAATTGTTCCTTGATTGGCATTCCAACGAGGTCTTTGAGGCTGGAGCCTTTTGATCGTATGCTCAAGATGTTGGGATAGTTTTTCTTAAAATATTAAATATTGCTCTTCTACTATCATAATGCTCTATCCAGAGAATGAGAGATTTAACAACTTAAGATATTCACTTAAAAGCACAGAGCTTTAAAAGAAATAAAGTTTGAAATAAAATGCTAGCAACGAGGTGGACTTCTTAATCCTTTAGAAAGCTCCTCAAAGATCATGTCCCTGCACTTTCTCTAGCTACTGATCTGATATTCACAATAAAAATGCATGTGTTAAATATCTATTTGAGAATACTCTAAGTACCAAATAATATTAAACTTTGTACTTTTCAAATAAAGGCAGTATGCAGAAGTAGAAATTACATGGAGATTAATAATAATAAGATAAAATTTGAATAATATTTAAAATGAAATTTGCTCTTGCAAAATAGTTTAATATGTTGCAAGAAATTTTGAGCATAAAACTTAAAGATTAAAGATAACATATCAAACGTAAAATGTCACAAAAAATATATAAGAAAATTATTTGTCAGATATTTCATACATTACAAATATTATGATGGGCAAACACAGACCTTGAGGCATAAGGGGGTTCAATTTATTCATATAAACATCCACTTCCATCTATACATGCCCCCACTTAGGCTAACCAGTATAAACGTAACAACTCAAAGCTGTTACCTGATCAATCGGGACTAAACCAAATTCTAATCTTTGTTCTAGTAGTCTTAATTAGTCATTAGGAGCGAATATTGAAGTTTCGGTCTAAATTAGGAAATAATCGGACCAACCCTAATTCTGGAAAATTTGAATAATCAGGAAAATGAAAATATTAAATTGACTGCAGATCAAAAATCCAACTTCGCCATTGTGCACATCATTCACAAATTAGCTATGGGTGATATTTTGAAAATTTTAAAAGTCATCAGATATTCTCTAATTTTTGATATATTTAAAATACCCTAAAAATTAAAATAAGTAAATTGATCTCAAAATCAAAATCTAGCTTCGTCATTATGTTCATCACCCCCAAATTAGCTAGGAGTGAAATTTTGAGATTTTTTGGAGCCTATTTAGTAATTTAATTTTAATTATAAAATTTGATAAAAATTGAATTAATTAATATTTAATTTAAATAATGGGTGGGGCCTGCCGTTTGCTTAATGGGTCGGGACGTCAATCGAAACGGCGCCATCTACACCGTTAGATTGGATTGTCCTGATCGGACGGTCTAGACTTATCTCCCTCACGTGAGAGTGCGGGTGCCTATGAGTAACAACCAAATGTTATTACTCTAGCTAATCTAAGCTAAACCAAGTCTCAATTCTCACTGCATTAGCTTTATTTAGTTATAAAAACCTGATCATGAAAATTTGAAATTAATCAGAGCTCATTTGAGCAAAATGACTACTTAGCTAAATTTTATGATCCTAAGATTTTGCAAAATTAATTGGATCTACATTGAATTTAATTTAATCTGATTGCATTTTAAATTTCTCACACTCAAATTAGCTAAGGGTGAATTTTTTATAATTTTTGGATATTATTTAATCCTAAATTGGATTTAATTTCATTTAGATTTAAAATTTATTTAATTAATTATTTAATAATTAATTAAACCTCCAACAGCTTTAACCGTTTCTGTGCTCGATCCCCTCCCAACTCCAAAACACGCACAGCCAGAGGAAAAAGTTCACGCCATTCCGCATTTTCGAAGTTGTGATCGAACGACTATCCTTCGGCGCTAATCGGATCATTCGACTATCGTCGGGTCGAGGTCGGGATCCAACAGTTGTATTCATTCTCGCAATCAATTGTTATCCTTTAGCGCATCAGGACCGATCCGTACAAACAGACGAAGCGATCAGATGATTAGCGTGACCAGAGCTCTGTAGACCTTCGTCCCCAACTCGCTCGTCCTCGACAAAAAGGATCCTGTCATACCGCTAGCGCCAGTCATATCTCCCACTCTCGCACCATGTCAGGTAGGTCGTTGCCTGTCTTCCCTTAATGACAATACATCCCCAATTGACCTTTGAGGCCCAGCCAGCTCCATTTTTTTGAGGAATGGCAGAGCTGAGCTCTCGGGTCAAGCTCAGGTCATAAAACTGTACATTTTCATTTTTTAAAATAAGCACATTTTATTAACACCAATAATCTAAAACTTTATTATATAATACTTTAAATTAGATCTTATAGCTTTCGAACTTATCACATGATGGGAGTACATATACATAATTAGTATGTTCTCAAGAAAGATAACTATGATGACCCTAATATTGAGTAGTAACTAAATTCAACATTGATACGTCACCACAACATCTAATACTGGATTAGATACTTATGATGTATATGAATTCAAATATATAAGATTTAAGTACTTGCAATTTTATGTACGAATATGCTAATAATGTGCACTTACAATATGAGTCTACATTATGAGATGTAAGTGTAATTTAATTCATTTATGCGATATTTCTTAATTAATTTTACAATAGAAGCAATTCCACATGAATGAGCCTTTAATATTTATATTCACCATATTTGGGGATATGTAAGATATACACACCCTAATCAAGATTATAAGAGAGAAAAGCATATGAAGCAATTTGCTATCATAGGATTCACACATTCTATATCATTTACATTTATCATATTTATGGATAGGTAAAGTCTAAATATCATATTCAAAATTATATGTGATAAAATCTTATGAAGCAATTTTTTATCCTAAGATACACATCCGACATCATTTACATAATTTAAAAATGAGAAATTAACAGCTAAATTCCAATTAAGTATGCAATTAGATTTTTATTAAGCATCAATTCATCCCAAATCAAATATTTAAGTAAAAAATTTAAATTTCAACACAAGTATAGTAAATACAAAATAAATGACTTAAGTTATTACAAGCCAAATTAAACAAAATATAAAATAAAAAAATAAAAGTCTCTCTCTCACATATAATTCAAAGCAAGTAATTAATATTTAGGCTGAAGCAATTTTATTTCTTTAAGCGCTTAGTTTAGCTCCATTAGCCTTCAAGTGCACTTGATGTAATAACCCAGGTTGTTACTTTGAGTAATTAAGACTAATCTAAGTCTTAATTGGGATTTTAGTTCACTAATTAAGTCATCTAGAACTCATCTCTAAGATCTAGGTCAAATCTGGAATCAATTGAGTCAAATTTTGATTTCTGAAAAATCCCAAAAACCTAGAAATTGACTTTTTATCCAGACCTCAAATTAAAAATCTGACTTCGCCATTACGTTCATCACCCCCAAATTAGCTAGGGGTGAAGTTTTGGATGCATTTGGAAGTCATTGAAATTTCAGTGAATTTTAATATTATTTAATATCTGAAAATTCGAATAATTTAATACTCGTCGGATCTAAAATCTGATTGCACCGTTGCATTCAGAACCCCTTAATTAGCTAGGGGTGATTTATTTGGGAATTTTTAGGAAATTCCTTATAATTTAATTCTAATTTACTAAATGTATGAAATTATTATTTAAATAATAATATTATTTAAAACCATTAACGGCGCTGTCGCAATGGACTTAACGCCGTTCCAGGACCTGCATTTACCATCTGGATCAGCCGAGCATTCGAGCCATCCGATCAAAAGATCGGACGGCTCCGAGGGCATCGTCTTCGTACAGCCTCCGCGTGTCCAGGGTTCCGACGCACGTCGCCAATGCTTCACGCCAGTCCCTCCACCGACTTAGAAGGCACCGCTTTAGACTCCTTTAAGATCCCCACTCATCTCTTTCAACTAGTTTCACCATTCTCGAACAATTAAGGTGCAAAACGAACCCTAATCTTGTGGCAAAGAACAAACCCTAAATCCTACCGTAGACCTAAAGGTACTTCCTATCCCTCTTGTATCTTCTTATGCATTCTAGATCTCCCTAAAATCATTAAGTTATGCAATTATTGGGTGCGATCGATAGAAGTTTTGATCGATTCGCACCCTCCTAACCCTAAACGCCCCGATCGTAAGGAGGGGAGACGAAAGGCGCCGGTTTGATGCGGGCTGGGTTGAGCCGACCGGTTCGTTTCGAAGCATGAACCGGCTGAGCGTGTGGACGACGCATGGACCAACAGCGGTTCATTTTGAATGAACTGTCGCATTTTGATTCGTCCACGTGTCGTCTACGTCAGCGGCAGCAGGTCCCGCTGTTCGTCCTGGTGTGAAGCGCTGGGACCCGCCAGTACTCCTTCAGCCAATGGAATGGCGATGCGTGGTAGGCTGTCCTCTCTGTTTGCTGTCACGGGACCCACCTGCAAAGAAAATAATTCCTTTTTAATTAAATAATAGTATATATAATATCTAATATAGCACTTATAATATATACTATCAAGTATATATATTATCACATCAAAAAATAAAATATAAATACTTAATGACCAAATAATAAAATATTAATTATATTATGCTGAATAATTAGACACAGAAATTAATTCTGTTAAGATAAGAATATTTAAATGTATTAATGATAAATTAAAATTAATTAATTCCTAAACTTTAAATTTAAATAACTTACAAAATACATATCCAAATACAATAATTAAATATAATAAATCAATCAGTAAAAATCAAAGAAAAATCTGAGACTGTCAAAATTAGATTTGGATAAATATTTAACATAGTGAAATTTAGGGGTATTAACTTAAATCAAAATATGTTACAAACCTTCATTTAATCATAACTTTATAACCAATAATCCAAATATACCCAATATGGGTCTTAAAATATTCACAAAACCCTAAGGAACATTTTAATAGGGTTAATCTTGTTGTTTGGATTAGATTTTGACTAATGACATTTAGGACCTAACCCTAATTAGCTTAACATAACGTATTCCACATCTCCTCTCTGCGGAGATGCCTTCGTGATCCATCACACTTAATTCAACTTCCAGCCGTATCACTCCAGCCAGATCTTTCTTATGCAGAAGAGCCAGTTAAGATCTTGGCTCATGATCAAAAGCAGCTAAGAAATCGTTCCATCCCTATGGTAAAAGTTCAATGGAGAAATCGTTCTTTGGAAGAATCTACTTGGGAGAAAGATGCGGATATGAGAAAGAAGTATCTCAATCTCTTTAAAACTCCAAGTACTCTTAATACTAGAATCTTATTCGCGTTCTCTGTTTTTTTTCTTGTATTTTGTCTTCTCTTAAGATGATGTCGAGGACGACATCGTTCTTAAGTAGGGGAGTCTGTAACAACCCTAGGTTTTTTACCAGGCAAATTACATGTTGCCAAATTCAATATTTTTAAGCACCATAGTCTTTAAGACATCAATATAAGCCTATCTGGAAAATTTTAGATCAATTGGACGTCTCTAAGTCAAAAAGTGCAAATTGGCGGTCTAGATGCCCTAAACTAGACCTAAAATATTTTGATCTCAGAATTAAAATCTGATTACATTTTTGAAATCCTCACCCCCAAATTAGCTAAGAGTGAAATTTTGGTTCAGTTTGGAGTTCATTTGGGCAATAATCCAATTTAATTTAAATTGGTTCAATTGCAATTAAGGGCTCCATACAATTTAAATTTGCAACTATACCCTCTGCCGTTTCAAAACAGCGGGCGCGATCTGGACCGTCCAGTTCTCGGCCCAGATCGTGCGGCCCGCATTTTATTTATGGATCGGTCAATCCAGACCGTTCCGCGGTTCGAGCGACAGATCGAACGGCATCCTGCTATCCGCCGTAAGTAACGCTGCGATCCGTCAGATTCCGCGATCTGAATCCAACGGACGATCTGCTCCCCGCGATCGGCTGTTAGATGTCCTCAGATCAGGATCGTTCCGTCCCAACGAACGATCCATCAGACGGCTGTCGTAGCTCCTCGCGCTATTCATCGTCTTCTTCACTCCGCGCAAATCCTCGATAGGAAAAATTGCATCTCTGACAGGCAGAGTGTAACAACCCAGGTTGTTACTTTGCTCAATTAAGACTAATCTAAGTCTTAATTAAGATTCTAAGTTACTAATCAAGTGATTTGGAATTCATCTTTGAAACCTAGGTCAAACCAAGAAATCAACAAAGTCAAAACAAGAATTCTGGAAAATCCCAAAACCTGGAAATTTGACTTTTTATCTAGACCTCAGATTGAAAATCTGACTTCACCATTGCGTTCAGAACACCCAAATTAGCTAGGGGTGAAATTTTTGAGGCATTTGAAAGTCATTGATTTTTCGTCAAATATTTTAATATTATTTAAAAACCCTAAATAATCAAATAATTAAATACTCATCGAAACGAAAATCTAAATGTGCCGTTGCGTTCCTCACCCTTCAATTAGCTAAGGGTGATTTATTGAAAATTTTGAGATGCATTTAATAGGTTAAAATTAATTAATTAAATCTGAATATTTTAAATTAAATATTATAATTAAAATTGGACTTAACGGCGCCATCCATCCCTATCTTAACACCGTTCACCTGCATGATTCGATCTAACGATCGAATCTGACCGTTCGATCAATTGATCGAACGGCTTCTGCATCGTCCCTACCGAGAACCCTCGCCTCGCATGCGCGTGGCACTTCTTCGACGCGCGGCAGACGGCCTGGCCAGCAGGTGTCGATCCACTGCTTCTAAACTTCAATAAGAGCTCCCTTCAATCTCACATTCCAGAAGTTTTGCAAAAATCTTTCGAAAAATATCAGATATCATCGCAAGCACCAACCCTATTTTTCTTCTGAACCGTTGAATTAAGGTACTGATCGTTCCTCTATCCTTTATAATTTTGTTTTGATTTCGATTCGAATTGCTATTTTATTCGATAGATGGATGTATTGTTGCTTCTGATTTAGTTGAGTGGATTGGAATCTTGCGAATTTTAGAAAATATCTGCAGTACATACCGTTAGGAGTTTAGTTTCAAACCCTAGCCATTAGGGTTGATCCTCACCGACGCCTTAGGCCATCTTAAGAGTCGATTATCATGTTAACTGAAAGCCCTAGATGTGCCCTTTCCATAGCTGTGCGGGTCACACACAGTCGTCCACGTTAAGCCCTTGAAGTATCATGCCCTAGCCGCAGTCCTCCAAAATGAGGAAGACGACGCCGCGCGAGGTTCGGGTCGGGCCAAGCCCGACCCGCGAGATTTCATTTTGGGTCCTCGCATGCAGCTCTGGGTTAGTGGTGGGACCCGGAAGAACGGTCAGCGCCATCATTATGGCTGCGAGTGGGGCCCGCAAGCGCAGTTCGGGCTCTGTAGGCTGTGCCGCGTGTCATCCAGGAGACACGTCGCCACCTCGTGGCTCGGCGGTAGGGGTGGGGCCCGCACCTATACCTCTGTTTGCCTCGTTTGATAGCTCTAGGGCCCACATGTCTGATCCAGCCCGCGTCTGGACACGTGTCCGGCGCTAATCATTTTCTGCAGAAATGAAAAAAGAGAGAGAGTAGAAGAGAAAGAGATAGGAGAGATGAAAGAGGAGAGGAGAGAGAGAGAAAGGAGAAGAAGAGAGTGAAAGAAGGAAAGAAACAGAATAAGTAAGAAGGAAATACCAAACTTCAAACCTAAAGAACGAAAAATAATTATCCAAATTATACAATTAAATATATTAAATTAATCAAAAAAAAACATGAGAAATTTATTGATACCAAAATTTTTACTGTAGGATCAATATTTTGCAAAGTGATTATTTAGGTTTAATTTAATTTAAATTAAATGTCACAAACCTTATTTAGCTCATAACTTTGTACCCAATGATCCAAACATACCCAATATGGGTCTTAAAATACTCAGAAAACCATAAGGATTATTTTGGTAGTATTCATCTGCTGATTGGATTAGGTTTTGGCTAATGGCAATTAGGACCAACCCTAATTAGGTTAATTAAACCTAGAACTTCAATTGACCATAACTTGGTCAATTGAGCTCCAAATTT
The DNA here is from genome assembly GCA_016760335.1 of Gastrodia elata. NCBI lineage: Eukaryota > Viridiplantae > Streptophyta > Magnoliopsida > Asparagales > Orchidaceae > Gastrodia > Gastrodia elata. The sequence continues at coordinate 101,890,448 of CM028670.1, read as the reverse complement.
GATGATCCAATTATCAATTTAGATCAGAAGAATCTAATCAACAGTAATCTATAAAAAATATTTTAGATCCAACGGTTAGATTTGCTAATCACCCTTAATTGCTCTAAATCTTGATTAGTGAATATTAACAAATCTAGTAACCCAATTTGAGAGATTTTAAACTTCAGAAGACTCCTAGAACCAATTAGAATCAATCTATAAGGTTGGATTAGTATTTGAGTGCTTAATTTTATTAATCATCACTAATCACCTTAAACCCTAATTAGGTCTTAACTTAGTCAAATTAGGTCCAAAATTGAGTCTACCACATATCATTATGATCAGTGAGCTATTTGTAATTCATAGCCATTTTGCTTAATTTGGACACTAATTGGCAAAAATTAGAATTTTTGACCTATAGTTAACAATTCCTTAATTAACCTTAAAATCCTAAATCTTGTATTGGCCATAACTTGGCCAATACTGATCAGATTTTAGTAAATTTAGGTTCTATGGAAAGCTTAGGCAGTAAAGAGCATTAAACTGAAAGAAAATTTAACTTTCACTTAGTAAAATTACTAATTTTCCCTATTGAGTCAAATTCACTAATTTAATCTCATATAGCTTAATAATCACCCAAAATTAACTTAGTTGCTGTCTAATCTTATATTAGACAGTAAGAAACACTTTTCAAAAGAAAATTTCATTCAGAATTTAAGCCCTAGATCAAAATTTGATCTTTTGAACCCTTAAGAAGAGGCAAAATGGTCATTTTGCCCAAATTTAGGGTTTAGCCTTTAAAAGCCCTAATTTCAGTTTCTAATCACTAAAATTAGTAAATAAAATGATTCATAGTTGAAATTAATCAAATTTAAGTCTAAATTAAGTTTTAATTAAAATCTCAGAATTTGCTCATTTAGAAAATTCCTAAGTCCTAAGTGAGTGTTCTCTTTCCTTAATTATTCTTAGATCATACCTTAGGTCTTATAACATTAGTTAGGATGTGTGTCTTGAGAGATACTCTTAGTAATTAAGAGCCTTAATTCTTAAGATTAGGAATAGATCTTAAGTTAGAATTCATCTATTGAGTAAATTGGGTTACTCAATTAGATGAAACCTTGAGTTTTCTAGTTTCTAGATTTTTCTTAGTTTATTAAATGATTATTTAATCTTTAAACTTTAGAATTAAGAATAGAGATCTATCCTAATGAATTGATTTATCATTAGGACTTACCTTAACTTAATTTGTGAGATTTGGGTTCTAAACCTTAGACCCTTAGTTATACCTTTAGATTAAGTGATTAGACCCCATCATCTGGAGTCTAGTTCTTAATATTTTCATCTTGATTTGGCTAATCAAGATGAGGTTGGGATGAATTAAATTACAAAATTAGGTCGCTAATTATTCATTTTAACCAAATAGTCGTTTTGATTAAGTTATAATTAGGACTTGGCCAGTCCTAATTATCTTCACAAGTAGGATTCGTGATTCTAAGTTACAGAATGTGTAAGAGTTGTTGATTCTGAAACTTATGTAACTTAGAGTAGATAGAACGAATAAATTAGACAACAAAGGATATCACCTGTGTTTTAGATAGAGTTTTCTTGCACTTTGATTTTTATGCTTCGCATTCCTTGATTTTTGAGCCTTATACCTTGAACATATATTATGTACTTAAGATATTTGATGAATATCTTATATCAATTTGAACATTCATAAAAAGCATTGTGTTCATTTCATAAGTGGTTTGTAAGGTGTAGCTTGATTAGTATACCTCTTCGATCAACCCGTTCGGGGTCGGCAACCTTTCGAGGGTTTAATGTCCGACAGTCTATTGGCCATGCCTAGTCCGAGTGATAGGATGGATAGACTCTTGCCCTACTGACTACAGAGTCAGGATTCTGATATGGATATACTAATTCAAGTACACTTACATTCAGTTCTGTCTTAGCTCATCAGGCTAAGAGTTTCAGTGACGTTCAGTTCAGAGTTTCTTAGCTCATCAGGCTAAGAATTGCTGTGTTCGTACTCAGTTCAGATGACTTGTACAGTTGCTTATAGTTTCAGTTTACAGTTCTGTTTTACTAGTAGATTCTGCATTTCAGCACTATTTTACTTACAGCTTTCCTGCACGTGTTTTTATATAGGATGCTAGATTTACTTACTGTTTTCATATGCTTACTTAGGATGTTAGTGTACTCAGTTTTATACTATTTGAATTTGTATGTCACTTGGCATAATCAGTTGATCATATGCATATTTAGATTGTATTTTTCTTACAATTTTACTCTTCTTTTACTTACTGTTTGTGTTGCAGTTGCTTGGAGGAGGTATGTTTTACTTCCTTTTTGTTAGGTTATAAACTATGGTTTATAACTTATAACAGTTCTTTTGTTCGCTTTCTTGCACCTATTATGCTTAGTTCTGTTTTATGGTGATATTCAGTTAACTTAAATAAACTCCTTACCTAAAATGTACTTAGACTTATTGTCTAATCAATTTTTCTTTTATTGGCTGGGGCCCTACCATTATGAAACTGATAATGGTAGGTTCTAAGTTTGTTGGTTTAGCAGATCCAGTGGAGAGTTTGCCATTGGAAGAGGAGCCCGTCCGGATGATCTGTAGCTTTGGTTTTTCTTCCAGTGAGATTGAGAGTTTTCTTTCAGTTCTTTTAAATTCATTAAATGTTGTAATAATACAGGATTTATTTTTCTTTTTCAGTACTTTACTTATTCTGTATTGTTGTATTTATACTGTATTGATGGATGTTATGTTATATGCTTCCGCACTCTGAGTTCATGTATGATCATTTAGTGATAATATTTCTGGATTGTATGGCAAAGTCCCTTATTTAAATTGGATTAGTACATGTATCTAATCCAACCTTAAGTGGGGACCTTGTCATTTGGTGACCCCTCCACGTAATCATGTTAACTTAAGGGTTAACAGGACCACGGCGGGGCAGGGCCGCCACACAGAGCCTGTCCCCCGCTCCCCAATCCAGCTCAACAAGGTCGTTGGGGCATTTCCATTAGGGTGGCACCTCCGAATCGGGCCCTTGGGCCCGGTGCATCTTAGTGTGGAAGCTCTGAAAATTCCTCTTGGCCCGAGCCCTCGGCCCAAGCCGAGCTGAGCTAACCCTCAGCATTTCCTCCCAACGACTTCCCTGAGGCTATAAATAGCAGTGGATCTCACCATAAAAGCTTTGGCTGTCCAATTGAGTTCATTCAAGGTTTCCTCTCCGCCGCCATTGCTGCTCAGTCCGACCTCTCCCCAGACGCTCCTAAGCTCGCGTACAGCTGATAGAGGGTAACTCCTGGAGTTCAGGACCCCTAAGAGCCCTTCTGCTGCTTCGTGTCAGGCTCCGCCATCCAGACCGGCTCAGACCAGCATAAACCAGGTACCCCACGTTCTGGACTGAGCCGTATGGGCTCAGTTCCTGCCTAATTTCCATCCCCACACTCTCCTCTAGCTAATGTGATTTCATTGCAAATTAAAATTATTGGCGTTGGGAGGGTCCGTTCGATCGTATCGATCGAACGGGTCATCCTTCTTTCAGAGGCTCTGGGACCGAGTAAGGTCCCAGGGATCTAGAGTCTCCCAGGGCCTCCTGAAATGGGGCTTCGATCCGTGCTTGTGCCCTGAAGGTGAACAGATCAATCCCCAGCCCTGGCAAAGCCCCCTGTGAGGAGAATTTCTCCTCACAGTGAGCTCCTTTCACGTGAAATGGAGGAATAGGTTCCAGGGGAAATAGACCATCCCAGCTAGCAATTTAGGGTTCCACGGGTTGGTCTCGGCCCCAGGAAGGTGAAGCCGTCGTCCTTACGCCCCGGCGTGGCTCGACGACTGAGAATTTTGGGTATTAGGGTTCACCCCATTCGCCTCTCAGTCGGGGCCAGGCTCGGGGAAGAAGATGACAGCGCGGGTCGGGTCAACCCGTGACTCGCGATGTCGAACAGTAATGGGCCTTCAGGCCCGATTGACCCGCGTGATTTGGATCGGGCCGGCGCCGTTTTAAAAACCAACACCCACAATGACGGGCCGCAGGCCCGAACGACCCGCGTAGTTTGGATCGGGCCGGCGCTGTTTAGAATATTATTAAAGAATTTAGTATTTATTTTCCTTAAGGAAATTAGGAAAATATAATAGAAAAATGCAGAATGTATTTTCTTAATAACTTTTAATCCACTAGTTAGAATTTTATGATATCATATATGAAAATGTTCAAAAAAATCTCAAGAACTTAAATATAAAATAAAATTACACATCTGATGGTTAGATCTTTAATTATTTCCTAATTACAGTGAATGTTAATAAGGGTAGATTAGCAAATTTACTTATCCAAATTGCATGTTTAGGGTGCCCTTAGCTCACTGATGTTAATTAGATTGCATGTGCCAAGTATAAAATTTTTCTGAGTTCTATAAATATATATATGTCCTAATCTTGTCAAATCATAATTAGTGAATTTTAGGGTTTATACACATTGGATCATAACAAATTCAGTCTCTGATTATTTGTATGAGTAATTAGGACTTGCATGCCAAACTTCATGTAATTTGAATGGTTGGATTTTTATTTATGTGCTAATCTTTTTTGCTTGAGTTAAGGTTTGGTTAGCACTAAGTAACCCTTATTTGTTAAAATTTAATTATTATTTTGCTCTAAAACAGTAAGCTAATTGAAATGAAACCATCCTTTATTACTTGCTTAGTATACTCAAACAAAATCCAAAATATTAGAATCTTAAATATTTTAATTAACTTAAGAAATCTTTAGATTTGGATCAAGCTTTAAGACTTGATCTAGATCTAGGATTGCCACCAATAACACATAATTAATCCACTGATTTGACATTGATCTTTAAATGCACACTTGATTTGACTTAAGACTTGAGAAGGAGTCAATCCCTAATTCTACTTAAGGCAAATCTAAAACCATAACAACCCTAACTCAACTATATTGATTTCAAGATTGTGAATTAAACATTTTCTAATAATACATTTGATTTACTATTGATCCTAAACATTTGAAATAGATATGTTAAGGTTAATAACAATCAATGTGATTACTTGATCTGAATCTAAACTTGAGATCCCTGATTTTCTCTTAAGAAAGAGATTAGCATAAGAAGACAATTAAAATCATATTGATTAAACAAGTGATCTAATCCTTAACAATATGCTTGATTTAGTCCCATAATCTTAGTCTAAGTGTGATTAGATGATTCCATCATCTAATATAATCATTCTAAATCCAATAATGAACCAGAACCTGATAGTCTAATATTAACATCTAAAGAAGAGATCTTGATGCTCTCTTCATAAGATCGTCTTAAATTATAAAAAAGACCCAAATTTATATATTATGAGGTTGGAGGCCTTGTAAGAATCCTTGAGGTAGAAGTATAGAAGATCCCTACACCTTAGAACTTGATCAATTCCCCTTGTGGTAGTAATCACTCAAGACATTAGAAGAGATACCTCTCCTTGTGGTAGAATCCAAGGTATGTGATCCCTGATCATATTAGATTTGTGAAGCCTTGTATAGGACTTACTTATTAGTTTAAGACTTGTAGTCTTGATAAAATCCTCGTTATACTAAATAGATTTGATTGAACCACGATTGTTGGGTAAGTGTAGTATCGTATACCCATATTACCGGTCCCCAGTAATAATATGGATTGGTTGAGTCACTCTAAGTAAGATTTGTCTTTGTTGCTATCCTGCGGGCTTAGGCGGACATAACCTCGCTTAGAATAAATCAATCAATCATAAGAGTGAATTAAATGGGTACCCATTTCTTAGTTTTATTGAAGGACAGTTGCCATCGGGCAATGCCTCCTAGCGAAGATCGCTTCAATAGGTTAAGACTTAGGTGAAACTAAGAAAGAGGAGAATTACCTTCCTTAAGACACTAAATATAATTATGAGTTTAGTGACTAAATGCTTAGTTTGAGATACAAATCATCATTGGATAGTTAGCTTCGATGTGTTAGACTTCTTGTCTAACACGGGTACTTTTGGGATTCGACAATTTGCTAGATCCTGAGCAGTTGTTGGAGACAGGTCAGGAAGACGTCTCAGAGTCTCAGGAGGAGCACTTGGAGCTGTAGGGGATTGAGCACCTACTTTTACTTTCTAGTTCCTTCCAGTATTTAGTTAGACTCTTTATATTTTGCATTATTATGGTTTGTAATAAAATTCTGGATATATTTTCACTTTTCTTTTCTGAGATAGATATATTTTCTACTGCTTGAGACGAATGTATTCTGGATGTTATGCTTTTAGCTTCCGCACTCTGTTATATTACTATACATAGTATTGTGATGTGATCGACGTACTGAAAATGCTGATATATCTTGTAACATACATGGGTCCTTCTCTCCTCCCTTATACCTTATGTACGTACTAAGTCTAATACTTAAGATAAGAGTTCCATTCTTATCTAAGGTATTGGCTCTCGAGCCTACTCTTAGGGCTGGAGTCAGCGGCCTTCAGTATGGCTTTGTCTCTTTAAGCCTATTCGGGACGATGGGTTTTACTTACATGGCCCACCCCTCCCGAGTAGCGCACCGTTCCGCCGCCAACATATGTATTATACTCGTGTTTTGCGCACGGCGACGGGATGGGGTGCTACAACTAAACTCATATAACTAGGTTAAATCAAAAGAATCTTATTTAAAAATCAACTACTAATCAAGCTAGGTTAATAATAAAGGAAAAGATTAAAAGAATAAGAATGAAGGACTTGTAAACTATAAACTCTATATTCTTTATAAGTTGAAAGTTAGGGTAATCAATAGAATTTCAAAACTATTCTAATGAATTTAGTACTCCTAATATGAATTCTTAAAGGACTTAATGAAGATTTAAAAACTAAGGTGAAGTAAACTAGGATTTAATCTAGGTACTTAAGTTAGCCCTAATTAATTCATAACCTACAACTACATAAGCATTAAGGTTAACTACACTTAATGGATATAATAAATAGCTAGAGAGTTTATTTGAATTATTTTTCGGGTATTTAAATAATATTAAAATATTCACTAAAAATTTGACGACTTCTGATTGACACGAAAACATCACCCCTAGCTAATTTGGGGGCGATGAGTACAATGACAAAGTTAGAATTCAATTTGAAGTCAAATTAAATATGTCAATTTTTAGGATTTCTGGAAATTTTCAAAATCAGGATTTAATCCATTTGATTCCTGATTTGGATTCAATTTTAGAGGTGAGTTCTAAATGACTTAATTAAGATACTTGAATCAGAATTAGAACTTAGATTAGTCATAATTTACCTAAGTAATAACTTGAGTTATTATAAGATGTTCCAAATTAAAGAAAGGGAGAGGATGGCTCCATCAATGAGCCTTCCCATCAGCATGGAGGAGAATGAGAGGGGCTGATGCCCCCTTTGCATGCGTATGGGGAGGAGGAAGAGTCAATCGCAAGAATGGGGCCAGCTAGAAATGGAGAAATGGATTTTAATAGAATTAATTAATTAATTTTAATTTCTAATTAACCCAAATTCTCCAATTAAAAATTGGATGAATAAATGGGCTCCAAAAAATCCCAAAATTCACTTCTAGCTAATTTGGGGGTGAGAAACTCAATGACGAAGTCAGATTTTTATTTGAGGATCAATTTATTTAAAAGAAAATTATTCAAGTTAGTTAATTAAAATTTGACTTCGCTGTTGAGTTCCTCAGCCCAAAATTAGCTATGGGTGAATTTTTGAAATTTTTTGGAGCACATTTATAAAATCTGATTTTAAAGCATTAATTAATGAAATAAATTAAATTGAAATTATCAAAAATCCATTTTTCCTTCTTCTTTTATTGAGCTGGGACCCACTCTACCTTTTTCGCTCCTTTCCCAGCACCTTCCTCACCATACCCTGCAAAGGGGTTTTTGCCCCTCTCCTTCCACTCCAAGCTGATGGGAAGACTCATTGATGAGCCATTTCCCCCTCCTCCATAAAGGTTGTCCCCATCCCTCTTCCCTCTCCATTTGCTCAGCTAAAGTTCCTTCCTCTCTTCCCCTCTTTCTTTCATTTACTATACTTACTGCTGGAATAACCCTCAGCCCTCTTCCTCCTCTTGCTAGTAGTTAAAGATGAAAAAGAAGCTTCTTCTCTCAAGCCTTGAAAGAAGCAGAACTTGATCTTCAAGCCAAGGTACCTTCCCTTTCCTCATTAGTTCGATCTAATGACTACTTTCATTTTGTTCTTATGCTTATTTCACATTCTTAAGAATCTGTGGTTGGGATATGGAATCCATTAGAGCTCATTATGACAGTAAATTTTAGGGAAGAAAATCAATTCTATAAATATAATTTTTGTATACCTGAACCTTTAGCTTCATTGTTTGCATTATTAAAATAATCATTTTATGTCTATTTAGCTATCAATGGAAAGGCCTTGGAAATACCTTTCCATCGGTATATGGCATCGCCCTTGAGGTGTCTTAAATCAAGAGTATTTGAGTGCCAAATGGGACACATTTTGGTTTTCACACAGGCAAAATCACCGTCGAGTGCTGCAGCTCGCCGTTGCACCTGGCTCTTGGCCAGGAGGCACTATAGTGCGCTGTAGTGCTCGCTTCTTGGGTTGGCTATGCCTAGTGCGCCCCAGTGCGCCGCAACGCACCGCAGCACACCGTAGCACGTCGTAGCCCTAGCTTTCGGGAAATCAGGCGCCGTCGCACACTGTCGTGCCTGAAAGCGCTGTCGCGCACCACAATGTCCAAATCCACCACAGCATCTGAAAGCGCTACAGCGTGCCATAATGTGCAGGTCTCAGATCAGTTTGCGCCGTAGCGCCTGGCTCTTGGCCAGTAAGTGAGGGATATGCTAAAGTGGCACACCGCTCCTTGATAACCAAGGGGCGAGGCACCACAATAAGTAAAGCAACATACACTGCATAAAGTAAGATTGTAAGCAAGGTAAAGTATAGTACATCAAATAAGAGTGCATGATAAGTAAAGTAAGAAGAATCTTAACCTCTTGGACTAAGAAGGAATAGTCAAAGATTATGAAAAATATGCATAGCTCGAGGGCTATGACGAGCCCTCACAATCAATAAGATTGTTATAACCCAAATATTTAATTTGTTGAAATTATTTTATGTTTTCCATTATGTGGACAAAGTTACAAATTGAGCGAGAAATTAAGCATGTCTGCCTAACTATTAAGGAAAACAGGGTCTCATAGAAAATAAATACTCACATTCCTCTTCTAAGATATGTGAGGTCTCCTTATATCCCCCCTAAGCCTGCCCTGGCCATCACCAAGAAACCCTTATGTTAAATTATAAATGTTTTATTTATACACAATATCTTATATGAATATTCAAGGTTGTAATCTCAAAGCAAAGTAAGCATTCAAAGAGTTCAAGTAATTATAAACTATGTAATATCCAAAATTATCTAATATTTAAGTTATCTAACTTAATGATTAGAGCTAATTAAGCTTCCAATTGACCTATAGATATTGATTATAAGTCAATTATAAGTAATATTATAAGTAGTTTGAGTTTTAGAAAATAGTAATTTGAGTTAAGTTTTTGGATTGATAAAATAATTTATAATTATAATTATGCAAAATGAGATTGATCTTATATTAATCCTAAATCACATAATCAGTAAAGGTTATTATATTTAAGGTCTAGTGAACTAGTATAGAAAGGCAAGACTAATTAATTACTATACTTAAGAAAATGAAAATTAAGGGTTTACCACTAAATTCATCTAATTAACTTGCAATTAAAAGGATCTATCTTAATCAATCACTAAACTAGCTAAGATGAATTAATAGGAGAGGTCTAAGTGTATGAATGAGAAAAGGCTATAAGCTACAAGCTCTAGTTCACTAGAGGATGTAAGTTATTGAAGATTATAGAATATCTAAATCACATTAGGGAGTTAAGGGACTTCTAATTCAATTACTAGAGAGCTTAAAAAAAGATTAAGAGCTAAAGGGAATGTATATTAAGATCTATTTAATTGTTGGGAACTAGTTCTATTAGGTTCACATCCTACAATTAAACATGTGCTAAGGTTAATTATACTAAATGGGATTATTATCTAATTTTTGAGATCATAAGCAAATTAATGTTATAAAATCAACCCTATAATTTCTCTCATAATATTGAGAGTTAAATCAATAATTTTGCTAAGATCTTAAGCATCTAATTTATACTAATCTAGAATGTAATTTATATATGAAATGACATAAAGATAGAAAATAGTGAGACATGTTTGGTGTTATAGGGTTTAAAATCTAAAACATGTAATTTAAGAAGTTATGAAATTACATAATTCCACTAATTAATGAGCTAAATATCTAAATTAACTAATTATTATCTAAATAGAATAATAATAACAAACATACAATCCATATAGTATAAGGAGAAGAATGACACTAAGTAGGTCAAAATTGAACAACATTGAATTTTAGAATTTTCAGAACTCCTAATTAGAGTTAAAATGTGATTATGAAAATTATGATTCAAATCCTAAATTGAGTTATATCAATATGTTCGTCTCATTTTTTTTATTGAAATGATATATATATATATATATATATATATATATATATATATGCATTATTTGGCTAAGTATTTTTATAGTTGTTAATGAAATAAAATTTGCATTTATTTAGGATTAATTAAATTAATTAAAACTATTTAACCAACAGCGCTGATACCCGCGTAGCACTAAAAATGGCATGGCGCTAAAAACGGCGCACGCTGCCTTGACACGTGTCGGCCTGAATGGGCGATGCATGTTGATGCGGGACCCGTAGCGTTGACGATGCGGAACGCGGTCTAACCAAGCTGGTCTAGCGAGAGAACTCGAACCGCGAAGTACCTTGTTTGAATCGTGTCTTCCCGACAGACGCCTGAGGAGGGCGCCATAGGGTTTGACCTCCCAGTCGAACTCGGAAGAGTCACGGTGCCGCATGCATATCGGCGACTAGCCCTCATCAAGGCCGACTCAACGGATCAAGAATCAGGTCGTGGGGGTCGACGGTGGAGCCAACGGATGATGCCTTATGTCTCAAAGGGCAGACCCGGGCTTCTCCGTCGAACCACTGTGGACAAGTTCAAGGATCCAGGCTCGATCAAGCCCGTTCTAAGTCTGGATCGATGCAAGAAGGTTCGAAATAACAATCACAACAATCAATTTAATGAGAGAATGGTTGGATCATTACATGGAGGGCTTCTAAGGTTCCGATTCCGGCAAATTTTGGTGAGCACCTGATGACGATTCAGCAGCTCCCACCTCTTGGAAACACTCCCAAATGAAATGTAGTGAGGAGAGAAAATGAGGGACTATCTTAATTGTTCTAGGGAAGTGGGGCACCTCTAGTCCCGTAAGGGACTGCCCAGATTTTCTGATTCTAGATCGCACTGTTGGTGTAACAACCCAGGTTATTACTTTAGTTGATTATGACTAATCCTAAGTCTTAAACACAATTATAAGTATTAATTATGTCAAGTGGAGTCAACCTTTGAGACCTAGTCCAAACCAGAGGTCAAACGGATCAAATCCATATTTTGGGAATTTTAGGAACCTCAGAAATTGACCTATTTATTTTGACCTCCGATCAAAAAACGGACTTCGCCATTGCGCTCATTGCCCCCAAATTAGCTAGGGGTGAAGTTTTGGTGGCAATCGGAAGTCGTCAAAATTTGACGAATATCTTAATAATATTTAAATATCCTAAAAATGAGAAAATTAAAAACTCACCGGAATCGAAATCCGACTTCGCCGTTGCATTCCTCACCTCTCAATTAGCTAGGAGTGAATATTTGGTGATTTTTAGAAACCATTTAATAAGTTAATAAAATTAAGAAATTTTAAATTAATAATCCAATATAAATAATTATATTATTCTTTTTTCTTATTCTCATTTTTTTCTTTTCTTTCTTCTTTTTCTTTTCTAATTTCCCGACTCCTCCTTCTCCTGCCCTAAAGTCGCGATCCGCACGCCTCCCCCATCCGCTCGGCCGACTCCTTCCAAGCCGCACCTTCCTCCTCACCCCTCCACGCGCGCCACGTGTCCTCTCCTCGGAGTCTCCGTCGCCTCGCCTTCTCGCAAACCACCGCCTTCTCGCCCGATAAAAGCCGAAGGCTTTATGGTTCGTGCGTCCTCCTCGCCGGCCGAGCCTCGCTTCTCCACCTCCTTGGCCGAGTCGATTCCAGGATGAGTTGCGGCCGAACATCCCTCTCCTCCCTCTCGGCACAGCAAGGACTCGCCGACCCCTTCCTTCACCCCTCCCGATCCTCCTTCCTTCTCGTGCGCCTGCAATGAAGCCAAGTCCCTCAGCCGAGAGGCTTCCTCCATCTCCTTCCCACTCGGCTTGGCCGAGAGCATCGGCTCGCCTCCATCAGTTCCATTCCGCGCCAATCTCTCGCTCCTGGACCAAGTCGCTACTTTGACGCCGTCAAGGTACCCCCCATTCTCCCTCGAGCCAGATTGGAAGCTTATGCTTTAATCTCGTTCAATAATTTCATTTAGTGCGTTCTATTGCTTTATTTCAGAACCTGTATCACAAGCTTAGATAACCAATTAAGCATATTAAATGAGACTATGAAGGGGCGCACTTGGCTTTGATTGAGAGATTTCGTAGTTTTGTGATGTATATGCTTAGAAGGTTGCAAGCTCTTTAGGTGAGATATCTGCTGCAAATGACATGATCTTTGGGGTAATATATATGAAGCATTGGATAAGATAAAGGATGCAAATTGCTGTATTTGATTGACATAAATAGAAGTGGACATGCATTTCTTATTATGGATGATGGAGTTACTAAATTCACATATCATTACATCGAGCTAGCTACCATTTTAATTGAGAAGTTTTTTTTTATGAAGTATAGTAGAGCAATCATTCATATTAAAGTATGTATCACTATCGGACAATGATTTCAAGCTTGTTAAGTTTGGCGAATGATAGGTGACATGTATTTGACTCCATGTGCCTTTACGCCTTTTTCTATCTTAGTTGTTAATGCTGTTTTTCATTATAAATGATGAATTGAATTAAGGACCAGCTGCACAAATTTCTCATAAATTGAAATTGGACTGAATTTTTCTTCAGTAAATATAGCTTTTGGATCATTACAATATGTATTCTAGAACATTATCCTACCAAAATTTGTATAATCAACAAAAGGTATTATCAACAAAGGCGATTTAATAAGTAAATAAAAGTATGATTTGCAAGTTAGATTCATTAAGAGGACAGCAGCATCTTGAAATAAATACATTCATGTATCTATTCTAATATAAAAAGGACCGCAGCATTTTTGGGTTTATAGCATTATTTAGATTTTGTTGCTTAATAGTTTCTGCTTTTTTTTTTTTATGGTGTATGACAGTATGCAATCAGCTTCATAAGCTTATGTCTTCTCTCTTCATATAAATCACTGCTAAATTATATGAAAGCCATAATCATAATAATTATAATTATAATATAAGAGATGTGTAAAGTGATTCATAGCATTGATTGAATCAATTTAAGTATGTTATTAAGGTTGATTGAGTTGATTGAAGTACATAAATTCACAGGAAATGTGATTTTGCTTAGTCAAAATAGCGCATTCCCGAGTTAAATTATTACTTCTTTTATCTGCCAACGCAATTTCGATATTGCATTGGGGATGCCCAATATTTAGAAGCTTGATCGAGCAAGTGTATAAAATTTGGTTCTTTGACAAATTCTAGCTTTTAAAACTTTGCTTCAATTCATCCGATTAAATTTTTTTATTATAAGACCTTAATTTTCTCTTAATAATAGCAGATTAAATTTTTTATATACATTTAACTTTTTATTATGAGTATACATTTGATTTTATTTTCCCTTTATTCTTTTCCAAATAAAAACATAGCACTTAAAACTAAAATTAAAATCAACACCTATTAACTTGTATAGTATTGTCATATGTATCAATTTTTGCATAAATCTATATATATATATATATATATATGAGCACGTTCTGTTGAATAAAGCATTTCCTTGCTTTATTAGAATCACAAACTTCAATTGACTTCCCGTTTTCTTAATCATAATTCTTTCAAACATGCTGGAATGCAATCAAGTAGAAAAGCAATACAGAATAAATAAAAGGAATTTTAATATAAATACATATATAGATAGAAATTTTAGGATACACTTATAATAAATAAATAAATATATATATATATATATATATATATATATATATATATATAAATTTAGACATAAAATAGGATAGTATTAAATAGGATCGGTTGACAAATACATATATATGCCCATTCAGCTAAAAGATATATGTGTAATAGCACAAATAATATAGTTAATAGAGTAAATAATAATTAAATTAAAATCGAATTTGACTAATGAAAGCAGTTAATTATAAATGCACAATTATACGAATGTTCGGTTAGTTATGAAATTTTATATATATATATATATATATATATATAATTTAAATATCATAATCATGTTAATATAAAATTAATATATATATTAACTAGCAAACAATTAAGATTAATGTGATGAGTCATTAGTACTAACTAAATAATTTAAGTCAGTCGACTAAATTAAATTAGCGTAACCATAAACTAGTGAATAAATTAAAATGTTAAACAGTAACAATTTAGATAAATTAATATTATTGAGATCAATAATTAACCAATTAATGTTAATATAGTAATTAAATTAGATCAACGGTACTTAAGATTTATTTAAATGGTAGGATTAATTAGTTAAGATAGCTAAATAGTAACATCAATAATGCAAATCTAGCTAAGAGATCATAAACAACACTAGAATAATTTATTTAATTATTAAGAACGATAAGATAAATATGAACTAGATAAACAATTAACTAACACAAACTAATTAAGGGAGTGCTTAAATACACATGAGAGGTGATTGGTTTAATAACTGAAATAATAACTTTAGGAATGAAAACGTCAATTCCAGCGGACCCAGAATTCATTATTATTGGACTCTACGGAATTATTGAACAGCCACCAACAATAAGCTGCATAAAAATCTAGGTTTCAATAGTATGAAAATTACTGAAATACCCTTAGGTCAAAAATCTTAGTTTGGACCTGTAGGTCCCGTCTCTTGTCCAATCCAGACGTACTTAATGTCTATCTTCAAGTTAGACAGTAAGGAACCAATTGGAGTTAAGAGAATTCAATTCTGACCCCTAAATCAAAAGTTGACTTTTTGACCCTTAAAATAGGGGAAAAATAGTCATTTTGTCATAAGATTGAATTAAGTATATTTACCCTTTAGTTAACATTCCAAAACCCTAAGACTAATTTTATAATCAGCTTAGTAATGTGTAAGTGAGCGAAATCAACCTTTAAGTCAACTTCCAAGAGTTCTAAGTCTCTAACACTACACCTTAAGGACACTTCCTGAGACTAGGACTAGATCATAGGTTAGAGTTCATTCATTAGATAAATTGGGTTACCCAATGGGCGAAACCTTGGTTTTATTAGTTTCTAGACTTTCTCTTATTTTACAACCCATTCTGATTAGTTTATCTTTTAACTTTAGATTTAAGATAGAAGAGTCATCCTATTAAGTTTGATTACTTAATAGGATTTGCTTTAACTAGTAGATCACTTATAGTATAAAACCTAGAACTTAGGTCTTATCCAGTTTGGATTATGTGATTAAACCTAAAATCTCATAGTGTTTAATCCATAATCTATAAGTGTAGAAGATCTTGATCAGATCTTAATTAGAACATCTAAATTCACAAAATTAAGACGTATGATTTATTTATTTAATTCATAGTCGTCTATCTGATTGATCTAAATTAGAACCTGATCAGTTCTAATCCTTTTAACTTATAAGGATGAGTTTCCAAATTACACTCGATAGTAGGAAAATAGTGATCCTGAACTTGTGTAATTTGGAATAGTTAGAATGGTTAAGTAGAAAACAAATGATATCACCATATGTAGTCGAGTCTCTTGCTTACTTATTATTTATTGCTACGCATACCTTGTATTTTTGTGCCTTATATTTTTCTTTGAACATATCATATAAGATATTTGATGCATAAATAAAATGTTAGAAAACTATGGAGACTCCTTAGATTCCTTATGAAAATATTAAAGTAAATAAGTGAAATGATAATGGATTGATGTGATTGAACTGCCTCACAGTGTTCTTTTGATCATACCGAATGTTGCCCTAGCCGTATCGTGCTAGGAATTGCCCTAGCCGTACTGTGCTAGGATATTTCGGTATGATAGTTGGTGACCTAACCGTATCGAGCTAGGAGTAGCCCTAGTCGCATCGTGTTAGGGCCATATATGTGACTGTTATTGGCTTAGTCGTATCGAGCTAGGAGTAGCCTTAGCCGTATCGTGCTAAGATCTTCAGTTTCTTTTGGTGAGCTAGTATAGCTCTTTTCTGTATGGCAGTTGATGTATTATAGTTTTATATGCAGTTGTGGTTGTTTCAGTATATTCTTTTTCAGTCATCTATTTCTTTGTACTACTTTATATATATTAGAATCTTACTGCTATATGTATATATCACTGTTGAGTTATTCATTTTTTTTTAATTAGCATATTATTTTTATTGATCACCAGCATGTTTAGGATGTAGAATTTTTCTTCCAGTATTTATTCAATTATATTTACACTTATATGCCTTTCCTTGATTACTTGTTATGCGAGGCATGCTTCAGCCTCTTTTCTTTGCCTTGTTTATACTATAGAGCATAGTCTATAGTTTGCCTTTTTATTTGTGTTACTTACTGCTCCTGTATTTACACATCATGCTTAGAAGTAAATGGTAAAATGGTGATATTATATAACCTTATTAAAAATTTAGCTTAAAATGTACTTAGACAATTGTCTAACCAGATTTTCTTTTTTTTTGGCTGGGGCCCTACATTGTGAAACTGACAATGTCAAGCTTAGAGCAGTTTGAGGAGCCTGCACCCGAGGAGGAGCCTTACTTAGAGGAGGCGCAGCAGTTGGGGCCAGAAGATATCTAGTCATTTACTGCCTGTGAGGATGAGTGGATTTTGAACATTTATTTTGTTAAACTTTAATCGATGTAATAATACATGTACCTATGACTGTGTGTTCAGATTTCACTATGCTACTTTTCTGAGTTATATTTCTCTTCTTATATACATTATGATGCTTGGATGTCATTTATTTATCGCTTCCGCACTCTGTATTTTTACTTATATAGTGATTGCTCGATTGATTCTGAGTTAACCTTTCTCTAATCAGGTGGATTGTGGAGTTTATCCTAATCCAATGCTAAGTGAGGGGTTAACTAGAGTGACGCTCCACCCTTAATCTAGACCTATTGAGGGTTAAGGGTGAGGGTCGCCACTGTTGGTGACGCAGATTCTGCCGCTCTCCAATGTGTGGTCATGGACACAGAAATCTGGGCAGCCTTGAGGGTCCTTGGCCCCAACCGTTCTCCTGGGATTGATGGGATCACCCCCTCTTTCTTTACTGGCTACTGGAAGATCACCCACGCTGACACCTTGGCAGCCGTCCACCATTTCTTTGATGGTGGGCGGATGCCCCAGCACTGACATGATACTCTCATAGTCCTCCTTCCGAAGGAGGAGGGGGCCTCTACTCCGAGGCAATTTCATCTTATTAGCCTCTGCAATACTGTCTATAAGGTGGTGGCCAAGATCTTGGTAATGCGCCTTAAGACAGTGTTGCCCTCTCTGATCTCCCGTGAGCAGGGTGCCTTTATTCCCGAGAGAGACATCAGTGAAAACTGCCTCACGGTCCAGGAGATTCTCGCGCATCTCTCATACTCCATATCGACGGCCGATCATATGGCCATCAAGGTGAATATGAAGCAGGCTTATGACCGTATAGAGTGGGAGTGCTTACACCTTGTTCTGCAGTGTTTTGGTTTCCCTCAGAGATGGACGGACTGGGCGATGCAGTGCGTCGAGTCCCCCAGGTTTGCTATCTTGGTTGGTGACCATCGCCTACCTTGGATAGTAGGGCGGAGGGGCTTTCGACAGGAATGTCCCCGCTCCCCCTACCTATTCATCCTGTGCTCCGAGCTCTTCTCGCTTTTGGTCCGGCATGAGCAGCGCATTGGTCGGCTGATTGGGATCCGACTGGATCATGGCAAGCCGACTTTCTCCCACCTGATGTACGCCGACGACTTGGTCCTATTTGCTTCGGCCTATGAGGCAGCAGGTCGGGAGGTTTAGCATATCCTGGGACAGTATGAGAGCTGGACGGGACAATTTGTGAACTCTCGCAAGTCACAGATAATTTTCAGTCGTCAGACACCGCTTTAACGGATGCGCAGGATTTCTCAATAGCTGGGTTATAGGAGGAGTGATTCCATCGGGTACCTTGGAGATACAGTCACTGGGCGACCACCGAGACTGGCAGATTTCGCTATAGTCACTGAGCAGGTCCGCAGCCGTCTCCGTTCTTGGAGTAGCCGGTACCTCTCCCTTGCAGGTAGGCTCTATCTGATCAGGTCTGTGCTTGCTGTGATCCCTTGCTACCAGATGTCGGTAGCTCCGATTCCAGACTCCTGCCTCTCGGACATTGAGGCTATCCTCCGCAAGTTCCTTTGGGAATGAGCGGGGGGTAGCAGTCTTCACTATATGAGCTGGCAGGAGGTCTGTCGACCGCTTGAGGCCGGAGGTCGCTCGACAGAGACGACGTACAGGGAAGATATATGGGTCGTTCGTTCGATTGAACGATTGAATAGACAGATCGGCTCTAGGGGACAGGGTCGTTCATCGACCATTATGTCCTTCTATGAAAAGGAGAAACAGTCAAGATCGCACGGAATCGATGTCCCGTGCTCGGTTTCTCGCAGGCTGCGGATCCGCACGGTTTGAATTTTCGGTCGTTGGATTTAATATATAATATATATATATAACTTAATAATTAATTAAACACATTTAATTACTTAGAATTAAAGAATAAAACGGATTCCGAAAAATTTCAAAAAATTCACCCTTGCTTAATTGATGGGTCGGGAACACAAAAATGCAATTGGATTTTTGATTGAATGTCAATTTAATTATTCTAATTTTCTGATTATTTAAATAATATTAAAATATTCGGGAAAAATCGACGACTTCCAAATATTTCCAAAATACCACTCTTAACTAATTTGGTATGATGAGTCCAATGCGAACTTCAATTTTGATTCTGAGGTATAAATAAAACTGATGCTGGATTAGCCCCGCTAACCCGGCATTGGGTCCCCACATTTCTACCCTGTCAATTGTTATTATATTTTCAAATTTTGATAATTAAAAAAGATATTCATACTTGAAGCTGGATGAGCTTTGCGAGATGGAATTGCACATGTTTATGTTCTTTTGGGCATATATTGTAATAGTCAAATAATTCATGTAATACATGTATTGTTAATGGCTTATTTCATGTTTAGTAAATTTATTTTATATTGTTATTTATAAATATTAATTGTGAATCATTGTATGAAAACTCCCGACATTGATTCTCACAGGATCTCACCCAAACTGGCATAGAATATAACATTAAAACATAGGAAAAAAACTCTTTGGTTCAATGTTTTATAAAAAAGGGGCAGTTGAAGAGAAATGGAGGTCCACCTTAGGTATCATATGAATGTTTAAGCTTTCAGATAGTGAGGCCTTTCACTTCCAAGCATTGTGCATCACTTCAGACAATACCTTATGCGAATGTCGTTTTCCAAGACTAAGTCCTACAACACAGTTAGCTCATTGTTGTTCTCCTTCTAATATGTATTCATGAGTTGCAGTGCCAACGCCAGATATATGAGGAACATAAGACAGAGACATAGTTTTGGCCTACCAAGAAGCCCAGGTTGGAAGTTGGCGAAGCCCCTTAAGGGGGGATCCAAGCCGTCGAGAAAACCCGTAAACCCTAAGACGAGCAGAGGCGGAAACTTCATAACTCACATGATAACAATTTTGGCATTATGAGGCACTGAATCTGCGAGCGTGCATTATATGTTCTTCCTAAAAATAATAAACAGTAAATCTGCAGTTTTAAATTTATTGCTAAATTTGTGCCCATTGAACAACAGGACAATATTATTTTATTTTAATATTTTTTAGTTAGTTGGTTTTATCCGTCAAATCCAAAACATGACAATTAATAATATATTTTATTTAACAGCACATTCCAGCTGTTCAATAAAACTCGGGATACTGCAATTGGTTCGACTGCAGAGGCCGGCAACAGACCGCAGACTGTGTTTGTTATTAATAATTATTATTAGATAGATATTTTCCCTCATTTCTTGGTTTGGTTTGATGATGTGGCCGTCGCAGCTTTCTCTTTCCACACATCCTTCAATTCCCCACGTGGATTTGGGCTCCCCTCGCCGATTCTGATAGATAGAAATCGCCGGGAATCCTCCGCTCCCGGCGCCGGAGTCCGGTGATTTACCTCCTGCTTCCCCTGCGCGGATCTAATCTTCTTCTTCTTCTTCTTCTTCTTCTTCAAAGCATGATTCATTCGCAGACGGATTCTCCGGCAACGATTCCGGCGGACGAGGATGCCAAGTGGGAGGTCCGACCCTGCGGAATGCTTGTTCAGAAACGGAGCTCTGGCGGCGATCGCTCCGCAGCTCCCTCTCCGGCCATTCGCCTGCGCGTGAAGCATGGTTCCAGCTTCCATGAAATTTACATCAATTCGCAGGCAACCTTCGGTAAGCGTTTGAGCTTTTTTTCCGGTCGTTAGGGTTTGGAACAAAACGAGGGGGCTCACAGGTTTGATTTGGGAAAGGGGAGTTGAGAAAGCTTCTTGCGGAGAGAACGGGGCTGCATCCGCAGGACCAGAAGATACTTTTCAAAAACAAGGAGAGGGAATCGTCGGCCTTCCTCGATATGTCCGGAGTGAAGGACCGGTCAAAGATCGTAGTCATCGAGGATCCGGCGGCGCAGGCTAAGCGGGTGCTGGAAACGCGCCGCGCCCTGAAGCTGCAGAAGGCGGTCGAATCCATCTCTCAGATCAGTGCCGAGGTGGATGAGCTCGCTTCCCAGGTTCGTTATTTCGTCGAACATCTTATGTGCATACCCAATAAGTTCTTAACCTTTATATCTTTGGCTTTGCCTAATGGCAGGTATTGATGTTGGAGGGCGTGGTTTTGAAAGGCGGGACGGTGGCCGATAATGAAGTTCTACGACTCACCGAGTTGCTGATGAATGAGTTGATCAAATTGGATAGTGTTATTGTTGACGGAGGCGATGTCAAGTTGCAGAGAAGAGTGCAGGTATTTATGTTTTTTCATCATTCAATATCTGTTCTTCGAACATTTTCTTCGTTTCAATCTTCGATATATCGATGGCGCATTCTGGATCCTTTCAGGTGAAGAGAGTGCAGAAATACGTGGAAACTCTGGATGTGCTCAAGCTTAAGAACTCCATGCCCAAATCTGCCGCACCGTCGCTTGTACAGCATCAAAAGAAGCAATCGCCGTCGTCCTCACAGTCAAAATCCGTGACCACCAAAACAGCAAAATGGGAAATTTTCGATTCCCTCTTCTCCCCCATTGACTCTGCATCTTCCCCAGCTACTGCCACGGCAGCATCCTCTGCTGCGCCAATGCCAAGATTCGATTGGGAGATATTCTGATTTCTGTCCAGATTGTACTCTAAAGTTTAAATTTGCGCGGGTGATTTGTGCCAGCGGCCAGCTGCTGATTCAGGTTAGAAGAAACATAGATTTGCTTTGGCCTTTGGCCATCGCTCATGTCTTTGTTCTTCTTTGTTGTTCATTCTGCTTTCTTTCTCATCTATTTCAATGATTTTTTTTTTGCCATTGTTAAGTCCTGTTTTTGTTCTTCTACATATATGAATATGTACATCTTGCCATGGGATTGAGGCTATTTTACTATTTTTGGGACCAAAGGCCACCATTGAACAATAAATTGCGTTTTCATATAAATGGTGGAGCTTTATGCATACGCATTCTTCTTTTTGTTAGAGTTGCAGCTGTGTTAAATTGGGTTTGGTGTGCTTACTGCTTTTGTAGGCATAGAAGTTTCTTATTAAACTACCAGGATTGAAAAATCATATGGAGTGGAAGAGAAGTTTGAGCTATCTCTTAGCTTTACAGATGGGGATACCTTCCTTGCTTGTCATTTTTCTATGTGGGATAGGTGTAAACAAGGTATTTACTATTTGATTTATTCCTGTTTCATTTATATTAAATGAGCTTATTTATATGGAAAAAACCATATAAAAGGGGGTTGAAAAAATGGAAAACGAACTCAAACTTAGTTTTTGCATGATTCTGATAAAAAAAACCCTTGTCTTACTGGAGTACAAAAGTGAACACAGAATATTATGATTGACAATCACTCTTCAACCATTAGTGAAAGGGAGTAAAAGACGTACATGCAGTATTTAGTATTTAGTTGCAGAAGGCCAATTGTTATGATTATTAGGAAAGTTGTATTTTTTCTTACAAAAATGTAAATTTGTAGTGTATAAATCACTGTAGCATATTTTAGTAGTTCTGTTTAGGGTTCTAAACCGCTAACAGAGTTATTAAAATATGTGAATTGAAGAAGGCATTAAGAAGTTCAGAAAGAAGGTGCTATATGTTTATTTTAGTTTATTTTTGCTAAATATTATCTTTATGATCGTAATAGAGTAACTTTTGGTAAAGCTAAGTCATTTAGTGCATTTGAACACGGGGCTGCGGGAGGGAGGGGAAGCTCACAATTGCTGGGTCAACCTTTCTGACCGTAGGTAGGACTGGTTTTCATAGCAGTGAAGGAGGATTAACTTAAATTCGATGAAAGTGAATTCCTGATCTTGAAGGCACACTTGCAGAACCCTCTCTTGAATCTTGCTCTAATAACTGGAAACCTATTGAATTCGCTTAAAAAATAAGTTTTTAAGGAGATAAATTTCAATTTTAATCGAGATTTAGTCTAACTGTACTAAAAATTTTATCCGAATTATCTTGAATGGAATTTATACTATAGTTGTATGGCAGAGGCAAACGAGTATGAGAATTTGGAACAGTGATGAAGTTTTGGTTGAAAGAGGGGAAGAAGATTGATTGTTACATAGATGTGACTGGTCAACAAATTTGTATGCTAGATGAATAATTAGACTAATATATAAATATATATATCAATAACTATGAATATAAATATATATATATATATATATATAACTTTTTATAAATGAGATGTGTGGACTCGGAGTGCCAGGGGGCGGATGAGCTGTTTCTGTCTTGGATTTGACTTAGAGTTTCTTCTCAATCGATCTGGCTGGCGACTGGCCTTAAGTCACTTTCGTCTGTTAGATAATTAAGCTTTGGCTGTTCAACAATGGCTGGAATCGTTTCACATCAATGTGGGAGTCCATCACTCCCCATTTGATGATGCTGGGTAAGAGTGATGACGTTAAGCCTATAAAAATATTACAAAAGTTTTTATACCTCCTCGTTTTATCACAAAATTATCATCATATACATTGTTTTTTATTGCTCAGGTGAAATTTACAAGGAAAGAGGGAGAAATTAGGAAAATGTTGAAGGATGGATGGAGAAGAAATATTTGAGGTATCAATTGATTGTGTATTCCACTTCTTACTCGTAAAAGCTTCACATTATCATACCTTCTTCGAAAGATGAAGTTTTTTCTTCATTCATTCACCATGGAAACAATTCTCTTGTTGGTTCATTTGAGTCGGTGGTAGAGTTGGGATATATTGATAAAGGGCGTTTTATATGAGGGGAAAAGATTTCACCCCAAACTTAGACTGGGGAAACCAATTGAACATGCAGACTTGTAGAACAGGGTTAAAAATTTTTCTTACACTATATGCTAGATTTTTAACAACGAATTAAATGAATGTTTCCTTTTATTTTGTAGGTATTGTGCATCGACAGTTTATATATATATATATATATACTGCTGTACCTAGATGTAAGCTCAAAAGATAATTATAAGAAATCGTGGTGAGAGAATCTGCTATTTGAAACTTAGTTGGTGTGTAGAGCACTTCAAGGGCTTTTGTATATGTTAATTTATAGACAAATTGAAAGCCTACATGTACAGCCTTTGTGTGAGTAAAATTTAGGGTTGTAGTTTAAATATGTGGTTCCCACATTGTCACTTCATAGCTAAGGTGGAGCCTTGAGAGAGAATAATTTAAAAACCCATATACAACATGAGAGTTTAATTATTAATATTACAGTACATAAATGATATATACAATAAAAGTGAGTCTCTAGAATCTTCGCAAATAAATTAACTATATGAACTCACCAACTAATGGATAAATTCAGATAACACTTCAGCGTGCAAGGCATTCCTAATTCAGTATTAGTATATGAAAAATAGTTGGTGAAATCATCAATTAGTTTGAAAAGCTAAGTACATAAATTGAATCAAATCATTAGCTTGTTTATATAAACAATGTTAGTATAGGCAAGGTACAACAAGGTGTGCATGCAAGTGCAAGAAATAAACAAGGAAATTATGTGTAAAACAATATAAGAAAAAAATATCATGTGTAAAGTTATGACACGTTATTATTGTATCTATTCCCATTTTCTTGTGAATTTTGAAATATGTTGAGATTCTAACAAACTAGCCTCCCTTGAAATCAAACTCAATTCATCAGTTTTCATAGAAAGGTATGCATCACACTTCTATGATATTCAGAATTTTGTTGAGTCCTTTAAAAATATGCTAATGCCCATCTCTATGAACAAAGACACTTCTTATGCATCGCAGATGTGCGCTAGCTGCACTATCTAGTACATATGCGAATAAATCGCTTAAATAAAACTTGCTAAAAAGTAGATCATGTGCATCATTGGTTGGTTTAGCAAGTGAAAAGCTTCAAATCACATATTCTATGTATTTTAAGTAAGCAAACATGCTATCATAAACAAATATGAATTAAATTTGTACATTTTCAACAATTTTCCGTAACACATTTGTGCAGCAAGAATTTTGCATTTTAACAATGAAGAACCTAAAAATAATATTATAATTTAATTTTATGTTTTGAGGTTTTCATGCTACTTAGTGTTTTCATAAACTATTTTAAGCACTAATATTAAGTTTGGTGTACATCTCTAGCTTGAGCGTTATCTAAACTTGTCTAGTAGTTGGCGAGTTCATTTAAAGTTCAATTCCTTGAGAAGAATCTAGAGATTTTCTGTTTGTTGCATATGCATCATTTATTGTGTTAATACATTAATAAGAACACTCTCATGTTGTATTATGATTTTTTAATTATTTAATTGATGAAGACTTGGTGACTCTGTATTTGAATTTTTGGTGGATTTAATGTTTGTGTGATTTAAATAATCTCTTGATTCATCTAATTTCTTGGCTTAATCTTTTGATTATTACAAATGGTATCAAAACAAGATTAATGATTCAAGTAAACCAGAATATATGGTTTAATCTGTGAGATTTAATAGAAACACAAGGTTGGAGAAGGTTTACGTCTTACTAAGCTTGA
Source organism: Gastrodia elata (assembly GCA_016760335.1). Lineage (NCBI taxonomy): Eukaryota > Viridiplantae > Streptophyta > Magnoliopsida > Asparagales > Orchidaceae > Gastrodia > Gastrodia elata. The sequence goes on along the minus strand of CM028670.1, from coordinate 101,864,971 downwards.
TTAAATTTTGAAATCTATTAGATTAGTTAATTAGTTAACTAAAATCTTGTTGATGGTTCAATAGTTTCGATTCTTGTACTAAGTAGTGATGCATTAAATCCATAGTGGTTGACGGCTATACTTAGTGCAAACTAGTAGAATGAACGATGTATTAGATAGATCAAAATAATTACAATTCTACTTAAGATCCTCACGTATATGCCAGTTTGAATCATCATGTGCTGATCTCCATGAAGCGAGATAACCAAAACATGATTATGTCTCAAGAAAGGATTAGCAATCAAATCACAATTAACCATGTTGATCTGAATATACCTGCATCAGAAGCCATCTACTCAATAGGAGAGAATGGAGCAAACACAATGTAGCGAACCCAATGTGGATGCAATTCGTGAACATGATGGCTCGCCATATGGCAACCCAACAACTAACATAACAATGTACCATGAAGGCCCCTTCGCTCAGTGAGGTGGTGCAAGCCTTCCTGCAGTTATGATCGCCCAAGTTTAATGGATCCACCACTTTACAGGAAGTCGAGGAATGATCATAATGAATCAAGGAGTTTGCAAGAGCTGATGGCCCAAAGGAAAAGGGGTTTATTAACATCTCAATTTAAAAATTGAAAATTAAATTTTTAATTATAAAAACTATAATATTTGGAGAAAATTAAATAATTAAATATTTTTATTAGCATTCAATATTTTAATAAGCTAAATATGTCAAAAAATAAGGTAATAATTTATTTTGATAATTATTTAGCTTTAAATTCTTTTTAATAAATTATTAAAGTTGTAAATTTTAAAAAGTTATATAAAATAAAATATTATCCAAATTTATATAGTGCAACTGTCATTCAATTTGGAGTTATTTTGATTAAAAATAGAATTTGTTTTTTTTAATATATATATATATATATATATATATTTATTTAATTTATTACAATCTCATTCGGACACACATTTAATCTTGGAATCTAATGACAAGGATTTTATTAACCATGGATTATCGAGAGATTGACCACATAATGGTCTAATATTAATTGTTAGATAGAACTAAAAATATTAAACCACATTAACATTAATAAAGTTGACGGTTCAAATAAAGAATGTGTTGCAGTTGTATAAAAAGAGTTCGGTGAATACATACTAACTCGAACCAGACCTGACATGAGATAAGACACGCTATAGTGTTGTACCTATCTTAATGATGAACCTGAGTGGATGTGTGCTTGGTGGAGAGCCTACTCTGGCCGTGCTTGGACCTGCTGGTTAAGTCAAGCTCGATCAGTGGATATTGCAGGATTTGACTGGGTCGTGCTTGGACATTGAAGGACTTACTTTGGGATCACATCTTCCTTAGCCAATCCTACATGAGAGTCCTAAACCTTAATTATGACTTCTTTGTTGTAGGCTTAGGCCTTGATTAGATATACTAAAATTATTACATAGACTTTAATTATTAATCTATTTAGAATTTCTAATCCTCCATTACGTACCTTTAAGTCTTCAATTACATTATCTTCTCTCTTCCTTAAAAATTGGTTGATGCTTATTTACATTAATCTTAGAATTTAAGACCATCATAGTAAGCTTGAGGATTATTAATCCATCCTTGACCCCATTCAAGCCTAGTCCTTAATTGGCCATATTGATATTTAATTCCTCTTAAGGCTTCTTTAACCTTGTTGAAGCTTAATGATGGGAATTATTAATTGTGCTTATTGATTAAGGGCCCCCTATTAACACCCTTGGTCAAAAATTTAGGTAATAGATATGTACTTGGACTATAGTTTGGTAATTGGGTTTTTGACAATGAAACCAAGACCTATAATTTGCCCCTCCCTCCCTTTCATTGAGTTAACCACGTAAGTATTGCTTTCGTGTGCTAATTATTATTATTGGTGTTGGGATCTATTAGGGTATAAATCAATATGGAATAAATGCTTGAAACATTGAGCAAAATCCAATAAATCAAGAAAACAATGCATGCAATCACAATCACCGTACAAACAAAATGAATTACATGGTTCAGTGCTAATATCTATGTCCACGAGGAGGAGAGCAAAATTTTACTATTAGAGAAGGGAGTTACAATCAGTTTAGGGTTCTTACAAACCCGTACTAAACCTCAAGGAGTTTTTCTTCTTGCCTTTAATGGAACAACCACCACACAGTTTTTCTTCACAGCAGCCAAAGCCTCACAAAATTGGAATGCCAACCCCAAAAACTCATCCAATATATTCCCTTAAGTATCCAGCTCAATTTTGGACCCCAAATAGTTCAAAATACCCCCCCCCCCCCTCATTTACAGGGCAAAACCTGAGCCGAGCAAAAATCCACTAGGGCTACGACGCCCCGTAGCGCTTGGGCTTAGAGTAGCCAAGCGTCAAGGCATGCTGTAGCGCTCGACTCTCTGTTTGCCTACCGCTGCGGTGCGCTGTAGCACCCGCCTCTCGGGTGTCTGCCATTGGGGTGCGCTGCGGCGCACCGCTGCTACGCGCTGCAGTGCCTGCCTCCAACATGCTCCTTGTTAAAGTTATTACAGATAGTTTTCTTTAAATAAATAAACATAAAATAGCCTCTCAACTCACAACAAAAAAGTAAGCTAAGTGTAGTAAAATAAGCTGAGCCGACTAATGCTCTACCAACTCCTCATGGATCTCATGGGGAGCCTCCAATATCTGCTCCTCAAATTGTTCTGGATCTGGCAAATTGCCAGATCCTAAAAGTACCTCGTGTTAGACAATAAGTCTAATACATCGAAAAACTATTCTAAACAGTTATAGTTATCTAAAGTTTAACCTTTAAGTAACAAAATAATATTGCAAAAATGTACTAACTAATTGAAAGATATAAAACTATACAAAATTGAAAGTAATATAAAATAATAAACTAAGAAAAAGTAAAGTACTGAGCCGAAATCTGTAACACTAAAATGAGAAAAATACTGAAATCAAATAGTGTTGTATGTCACTATGTATGCATTTGAATATGCTACTGATTTATTCTGCAATTATGTATTTTGTGCCACATACACCCCAAAGAAATCCTAATATACATGATGCATGCTACATCATGTAGGTCCTACCAATATTAATGTATGCTGCATCCCGGAGTTCATAATACCCTTGATGCTTATGATTATGCAATTATGCTAATGCTTTCCAATTCAATATGATGGTTAAAGGAACATGAATCAATCAAATAATAATCATCAAATTCAATATTTATTGGGTTTTCATATTCATCTTAACAAGCTCACATACTATATTAAGAACTTAACCATAAATTGCTATAATCATATTCATAACTTCCTAAATCATCATATGATGGAAGTCATGTGTATACATAGTAAATACTTAAGAAGGTAAAGTTGAATTACTTTGTTTATTAACTACACTTATCAATGCGCATAAAGATAAAGGGATGAAATTCTTTTATAATTTATTCTCTCAAGTTAAGATATTCAATACCCTAATTGATACATTACTTACATAGTTTGTTTAACTGCTCTTATCAATGCACACAAAGATAAAAGGACGAAACCCTTTTATAGTTTATTCTCTCAAACTAAGAGGTTCAATACTGTGATGACCCATTTAAATAGTAATAAGTGAAACTCTTAAACATCGAGGCGCCTTTTCAGATAATGGTGGAGTTCCTGATAATAACTCCAAAGTTAAGCGTGCTCATGTGGGAGTACTCTCAAGATGGGTGACCTGCTGGGAAGTTATCTTCTGAGGGCAAAACCGTGAGGCCTTTCAGGCCAAAGTGGACAATACCTTGGTGCTTAAGAGTTTGGGTTGTTATAAATGGTATCAGAGCAAACCATATGGTGTCAGATAGGAGCTAAGTGCCATACAGGGCAAAGTATCACTTCATGTGAGCAGCCTCTTGAACCCATGATGGTTAAGGTGCTACATGGTTATGAGTACCTCTTGCACCAGTATGGGTCACCTCTAGTCCTATCTACCCAGCGGATGGTTCTTGGATCTGTGCGTGGATACTGACGAGGACGTCAGTTACTTAAGTTGGGGAGATTGTGATGACCCACTTAAGTAGTAATAAGTGAAACTCTTAAACATCGAGGCGCTTTTTTAGATAACGGTGAAGTTCCTGATAAGAACTCCAAAGTTAAGCGTGCTCATGTGGGAGCACTCCCAGGATGGGTGACCTGCTGGGAAGTTATCTTTTGAGGGCAAAACCGTGAGGCATTTCAGGCCAAAACGGATAATACCTTAGTGCTTAAGAGTTTGAGTTGTTATAAATACCTTAATTAAACATACTATAAAAATGGGATGTTTGTCTTAAACTGAACTGCACTTATCGATGTGCACAAGACTAAGGGGACAAAACCTTAGTGCTTAAGAGTTTGGGTTGTTATAAATACCTTAATTAAACATACTATAAAAATGGGATGTTTGTCTTAAACTGAACTGCACTTATCGATGTGCACAAGACTAAGGGGACAAAACCTTAGTGCTTAAGAGTTTGGGTTGTTATAAATACCTTAATTAAACATACTATAAAAATGGGATGTTTGTCTTAAACTGAACTGCACTTATCGATGTGCACAAGACTAAGGGGACAAAACCCTTTTACAATCTTATTTAGGATAAAGCAACCAATTTTATGTCCTACTGAACTAAATCAGTCATACTAATATTATCATTTTTAAATTGACTAATTTAAAATCTAAGAATATCAGACAAAATGAATCCACTCCCTTACAGTGAGTCCTACTCAAAGATTCTATGGATGTGACATGAAAGTCACTCAACTTATGATATTATCATAAGGAAGAATCTCATTCTATAGTCTTTAGGTTATTCTATCACAATGATATAAGATCAAAATCTAAGAATCTTAAGGGTTCATCTAAGCTTCTACCTCAAAATCAAACAGTAAGCTCTTTCTAACTCAATAATTTATCTATTTTAAGGTCTAGCAATTAATGGAACTGAATCATTAATATTTCAGTCTTAAAGTTCTAAGTACTGAAATACGTAATTATTCAAGTTGTACGCTAAGTTATAAGATTTCACTTAAGATTAACATACTAAGCTGGATTATACAAATCGAATGAGTAAACCTATTTTATTATAACATATATAATTATGGATTACACATCGAGGCACCTTTTCAGATAACGGTGGAGTTCCTGATAAGAACTCCAAAGCTATGCGTGCTCATGTGGGAGCACTCTCAGGATGAGTGACCTGCTGGGAAGTTATCTTCTGAGGGCAAAACCGTGAGGCCTTTCAGGCCAAAGCGGACAATACCTTGGTGCTTAAGAGTTTGGGTTGTTATAAATACCTTAATTAAACATACTATAAAAGTGGGATGTATGTCTTAAACTGAACTGCATTTATCGATGTGCACAAGACTAAGGGGACAAAACCCTTTTACAATCTTATTTAGGACAAAGCAACCAATTTTATGTCCCATTGAACTAAATCAGTCATATGGACATGTACTAAAATCTTTGCATGATAATACTAATATTATCATTTTTAAATTGACTAATTTAAAATTTAAGAATATCATACTAAATGAATCCACACTCCCTTATAGTGAGTCCTACTCAAAGGTTCCATGGATGTGACATGAAACTCACTCAACTTAAGATACTACCATAAGGAAGAATCTCATTCTATAGTATTTAGGTTATTCTATCACAATGATCTAAGATCAAAATCTAAGAATCTTAAGGGTTCATCTAAGCTTCTGTAACAACCCTGGGTTGTTACCAGGCAAATTACATGTTGCCAAATTCAATATGTTTAAGCACCATAGTCTTTAAGACATCAATATAAGCCTATCTGGAAAATTTGAGATCAATTGGACGTCTCTAAGTCAAAAAGTGCAATTTGGTGGTCTAGATGCCCTAAACTAGACTCAAAATATTTTGATCTCAGAATTAAAATCTGATTGCATCTTTGAATTCCTCACTCCCAAATTAGCTAAGGGTGAAATTTTGGTGCAATTTGGAGTTCATTTGGGCAATAATTCAATTTAATTTAAATGGTGCAATTGCACTTAAGGGCTCCATACAATTAAAATTTGCAAATATACCTTCCGCCGTCTTCAAAACAGCGGGCGCGATCTGAGCCGTCCATTTCTCGGATCAGATCGTGCGGCCCGCGCCTTCTCTCAGGATCAACCCATCTGGGCCATTCCGCGGTTAAATCAAAGGATCGGACGGTACCCATCTAACTATAGTAAGTAGCACGATCCATCCGTCAGATCCAGAGATCCAGATCCAACGGATGATCCCCGCTCCGCGTTCGGCCGTTACCTGTCCGAGAATCTGAGCCGTTCCGCGTCAACGATCGATACATCAGACGGCTGCCATGGATCCCGCGCTGTTCATCATCTTCCTCGCCTCGCTAGATTTCCCGACAGGGAAAAAAAAACACATCCCTGACAGCAGGACCTGTCCCCCACTCCCCCAATCCAGCTCAGCATAGCCGTTAGAGGTTTCCTAATCCAAGGAGGCTGCTGAGTCGGGCTCTTCAGCCTGACACCTCCTTTTTGGAAGCTTCGAGAGCTCCTCTTGGCCTGAGCTCTCGGGTCAAGCCAGACCAAGCCCAGCCCCGCATTTCCTTCTGCACACCTTCCTGAGTCTATAAATAGCCTCAGACTTCACTCTGGAGGCTCCTTGCTGTTCAATTGGGTCCATTCCAATTCTTCCTCCTAGCGCCATTGCTGCTCCGTCAGACTCCAATCGATCCCCAACCTTGCGTACAGTTGATAGAGGGTAGCTCCTAGAGTTCAGGACCCCTAAGAGCCTCGCTGCTGCAGCCGATCATCCCCGTCGTCCAGCCGAGCTTCAACCAGTAAAAACAGGTACCCACGTTTTGGACTGAGCCATATGGGCTCAATTCCAGCTTGATTTCTTTCTCTGAACTCTTGCATAACTAAGACGAACTCGTTGCAATTAAATTGATGATCTGGGAGAGTCCGTTCGATCGTATCGATCGAACGGGTTAGCCGTTTCACTGGATTTCAGGGACCAAGCCAGGTCCCAGAGATCCAGAGCCACCAAGGACTAGTTTAGATAGGGCTTCGATCCATCCTTACACCCTGATGGTGAACGGATCGAGCTCTAGGCTAGGGAAGCCCTCTGTGAGGAGAATTTCTCCTCACAGTGAGCTCCTGTGGGTGTAAAGAGGAGAAATAGGGTCCAGAGGAATTGGCCCATCCCCTTTAACAATTTAAGGTTCCAAAGATCGGTCTCGGTCCCAGAAACGTGTGGCCGTCGTCTTTGAGCGCTGGCCTGGCCCGGAGATGAAGAATTTTGCCGATTAGGGTTCGACCTAATCGGGCTCTGTCGGGGACAGACGCCAGAGGAAGAAGATGACAGTGCGGGTCGGGTCGACCCGTGACCCGTGCTGTCAAACAGTAATGGGCCTCCAGGCCCGAGCGACCCGCGTGTTTTATTTCGGGCCGGCACCGTTTTAAATATTAATAATCGATTTATTTAATTATTTTCCTTAAAGAAATTAGGGAAAATTAAAATAAGAAAATACATAATATATTTTCTTAATAACTTTTGATCCACTGGTTAAAAATTTATGAAACCTTATATGAAAATGTTTAGACCAGTCTCAGAAATTTAAATATAAAATAAAATCACACATATGATGGTTAGATCTTTAATTATTGCCTAATTATAGTGAATGTTAATTAGGGTAGATTAGCAAATTTACTTTTTCAAATTGCATGTTTAGGGTGCCAGTAGTTCACTAATTTAATTAGATTGCATGAACCAATTATCATATTTTTCTGAGCTATATAAATGTAGATATGCCATAATCTTGTCAAATTATAATTAGTGAATTTTAGGGTTTATACACATTGGATCATAGAAAACTCAGTCTCTGATTACTTGTATGATTAATTAGGACTTGTATGCCAAATTTCATGTAATTTGAATGGTTGGATTTTTATTTATGTGTTAATCCTTTTTGCTTAAAATTAGGGTTTGATTAGCACTAAGTAACAACTATTTGTTTGACTTTAATTACTATTTTGGCTTATAACAGTAGCCTAAATGAAATGAAATCATCTTTTATAAACTTATTAAGTATACTTGAATCAATATAAAACTATAGAATCTTAAATATCTGAATTAACTTAAAAAATCTAAAGATTTGGATCAAACTTTTAAGACTTGATCTAGATTTAGGATTGCCACCAATAATACAAAATTAATCTACTGATTTGACATTGATCTTTAAATGTACACTTGATTTGACTTAAGATTTGAGAAGGAGTCAAGCCCTAATCTACTTAAGACAAATCTAAAATCTTAACAACCCTAACTCAACTATATTGATTACAAGACTTGAATTCAACATTTTTCCAATAATGCATTGATTTACTATTGATTCTAAACATTTGAATTAGACAAAGTAAGGTTAATAATAATCCTTGTGATTTCACAATCTGAATCGTACCTTAAGATCCCTGATTTTCTCTTAAGTAACAAACCTGCATAATAAGACCTTTAATACTAGGTTGATTTTAACAAATGATCAAATCCTTAACAAAATGTCTGATTTACACCCCATAATCTTAGTCTAAGTATGATCAGATGATTCCATCATCTAATCTAATAATTCTAAATCCAATAGTGAACCAGAACCTGATAGTCTCATATTAACATCTAAAGAAGAGATCTTGATGCTCTCTTCATAAGATCGTCTTAAACTATTTAAAAGACCTAAAATTCATATATCATAAGGTAGGAGGCCTTGTATAACTCCTTGAGGTAGAAGTATAGAAGATCCTATCACCTTATAGCTTGATCAATTCTCCTTGTGGTAGTAATCTCTTGAGACACTAGAAGAGACACATCTCCTTGTGGTAGAATCCATAATAAGTGATTCTTGATCACATTTGATTTGTGAAATCTTGTATAGGACTTACCTATTAGTCTAAGACTTGTAGTCTTGATAAATCCTTGTTCTATTAAATAGATTTGATTAAACTATGATTGTTGGGTAAGTGTAGTATAGTATACCCATATTACTGGTCCCCAGTAATAATCTGGATTGGTTGAGTCACTCTAAGTAAGATTTGTCTTTGTTGCTATCCTGCGGGTTTAGGCGGACATAACCTCACTTAGAATAAATCAATCAATCCTAAGAGTGTATTAAATGGGTACCCATTTCTTAGTTTTACTGAAGGACAGTTGCCATCGGACAATGCCTCCTGGTGAAGGTCGCTTCAATAGGTATGGCTTAAATAAAACTAAGAAAAAGGGGAATTACCTTAAGACACTAAGTATGATTGTGAGAGTAGTGACTAAATGCTTAGTTTGAGATATAAATCATCATCGGATGGTGCCTCATAATGAAGATCACTTTATTAGGGTGGAGTAATCAAAATAAATGTTGTGTCCTATCTTTGCAGCATATTTAATATGTGTATACAATCACCCTGCCCAGTGATCCTTGAAGTAAATAAGCAACCTGAACTAAATATCGATCTAGAGATTTGGAGTCAGAATTCTTTTAGCAGGATTCTACACAGTGAAGACTTAGGATTCATTTTTGTTTCTTACTATATTTTTCATAGATTTCGGGATTTTTTCATTCATACGATATAATGGCATAAGCATAAGCATAAACATGAGTTGAACTTATTCTTTCTGTTGTGACTCATGGTTATCAGTGATACAGTATGAGATACGGAATGTTATATACACAGACTGGGGAATTTCATGGTGCATCTGCGTCACCATACTGACTTCCTAACTGTTGTGATTACATTGGACCGTACGACTCATAAACCTTCAGTGATAGTTCTGTGATATACAGTGATATAGCATATCTGTGAGCATTGTTTCAGTAGCATATAGTGCAGCTTATAGCATCCTTCTCAGCATCTGACATTTTTAGGTATTTTCAGTACTTGGTTTTGATGTAGTTTTTCTTTACTTAGTTCTTACAGTTCAGTTATTTGATGCTTTACAGTTTTCCTGCATTTTTACTTTATGTCCTGCATATTTATTATATTTAGATTAGCTCGTATAGCTAGCTTCGATGTGTTAGACTTCTTGTCTAACACGTGGTACTTTTGGGATCCGGCAATTTGCTAGTTCCTTAGCAGTTGTTGGAGACAGGTCAGGAAGACGTTCCAGAGTCTCAGAAGGAGCACTTGGAGCTGTAGGGGATCGAGCACCTACTTTTACCTTCTAGTTCCTTCCAGTATTTTTGCTAGACTCTTTATATTCTGCATTATTATGGTTTGTAATAAAACTCTGGATGTATTTTCACTTTTCTTTTCTGAGATAGATATATTTTCTACTGCTTGAGACGAATGTATTATGGATGTTATGCTTTTAGCTTCCGCACTCTGTTATATTACTATACATAGTATTGTGATGTGATCGGCGTACTGGAAACGCTGATATATTTTGTAACGTACATGGGTCCTTCTCTCCTCCCTTATACCTTATGTACGTACTAAGTCTAATACTTAGGATAAGGGTTCCATTCTTATCTTGGGTATTGGCTCTCGAGCCTACTCTTAGGGCTCGAGTCAACGGCCTTCAGTATGGCCTTGTCTCTTTAAGCCTATTCAGGACGATGGGTTTTACTTGCATAGCCCACCCCTCCCGAGTAGCGCACCGTTCCGCCGCCAACCTATGAATTATACTCGTGTTTTGCGCACGGCGACGGGACGGGGCGCTACAGTTGGTATCAGAGAAGTATTATAAAGTGTCAGATAAGGAGCTTGTTCCTATCTACTTTATAATCTGTTCTCTGTGACAGGACAAGATCACAATTACTAAGTATAGTGCGAAGCAAACATCCAAAAGATTCACTAAGCTGTCTCAGAAACGGAAGGGAAAAATTATGTCTACAATACTGACACCCTAGGAATTTAACTCACATAAAAAGATAACATAAAATGACATCTTAAGGTCTAAACGAATTTTGAAGGAATAATGAATAAAATGTTTATGGGTTAAACTATTTTAGGGAATGGAATACTCGCCGTCAGCATTTCTGTTCTACCTCAGAAGATTTGACGATTATTGGATAGACAACCATCGAGATGGTCAGATCTACGGGAGGATGGTGGATGGAGTATCATCCCGAGGAGTTGCAGTACTGGACAAAATTCTGGTTCATTCATCATTCAGAGGTACCAGTCTTTTGACGCTCGCCAAAGAGTGGCTGGATCGTGTTACTACGGCACTTCGAGAGACAGCCTGTCCAGAGAGGTACCGTCTGGAGATTGTGGAGATCCTACTGAGAGGATCAGCGAGTCGTTGGTGGTATTGGGTCGATAGGAGATTAGCTCAGAAAGGCCACATAGTCACATATGATGAATTTTGTGCTACCTTCTGGGTAGAGTATTGTAACTAGACCCTAGGAATTTCCTCATGTCATTTCTTATTATTTTTCTTTCATATTTTGATGTATCCATGTATCTTCTTTTATGAGAAAGAACTTGAAAATGAACGAAAATTTTCTAAAGAATTTGCATCTTAACTGCAGCTATGAACCCTGATTCCCCTTCTGCTCCCACTCCTATTAAGAAGACGATCCCATCGTCAAGTGGATCTGAAGAATCAAGTCTCATGGCCAATTTAATAAAGGCCCTAACTGATAGTAACGCGCAACAAGCGCAGGAGACACGATCTCTCATCCTCTCCGTCAAACAACAATCCTCTGGATCTTCTTCCTATAAGTCAGGAGACGGAGTTCTACACAATTTCCTTCGTTTTCGCACTCCCACATTCAACGGGGCATTAAACCCCATGGATACTGTAACATGGATAAAGTTAGTGGAGAAAAATCTGGCCTTAATTAAATGCCCTAATTCTGAGGCAATCCGTCTGGTGACCTATCTGTTCCAAGAAGAAGCGGAATATTAGTGGGAAAATGAATGGAATAATAGATTTGCGGACTTTGAGATAGAGGACATACTATGGGATATGTTCATGGAGGCATTTCGCGAAGCCTTCATTCCTGCCTCAGCTCAAGCAATCCTAGAAGATGAACTTCTTCACCTCACACAAGGAAGTAGGTTAGTATCTGATTACGAACAAGAATTCAGGAGACTGTCAAGGTTCGTTCCCGATTTAGTAAGATCGGAAGCATCCAAGTGCCACCGCTTCATGAAAGGTTTGAGAGACTCTATTAGAGCACACCTAGTCTCACAACAGTTCAAAACCCTAATAGAGTTGATCGAGGCTGCCCGTCTGCAAGAAGGATTCCAGAGTCAGCTGGACCAGAAGAGAAAGACCATAGTCACGCACCCACGAGATGAGCGCTTTGGTCATTGCAAAACGGCCAGAGTCTACAACATGGAAATCACACAACCTCAGCCTCAGAATTCGGAATGTAAGAAGAAGCATCTGTATGGGAAGTGCTACCACTTCGGTGGTGTATGTTTCACTTGTGGCCGTAAGGGCCACCGTTACTATTAATGTAGGGAGAAGAAAACCATCGATGGCGTGCCCATCGACCACTCCCGCCATAAGCAAACCTTTCGTGCTCAACCCGTGAACCAGCGGGAGCCCGCTCCTGCCATAATGCCGGTTCCTGCAACGAACTCAAGTGCAAGTGTACCAATGCAAAGGCCAACATACAATCGTCAAGACTCAGGAATCCAGAACAAACAACCCTCAGCACCTGCCCGAGTGTATATGTTAACTCCAGCTTCTGCTCCTGAAAATAACGACGTAGTGTCAGGTACGTCTTAAATAAATCCTCTTTTCTTGCTGTGTTAAATATTGTCCCCAACTATTTCCGTATTTAAATTTTCAAATAAACTATCCTTACACAAATTATCGCAACTATAGGCACATTAACCATAAATGACACAACTTGTAATGTTCTATTCGATACGGGAGCAAGTCATTCTTTCGTATCGGAAGAATGGGCTAAGACACTTAAACTACCGACCCATCAACTAGCCAGTTCATTAAGTATTGGGCTACCTTCGAGAGCTCGTATGCAGTCTCAACAATTCTGCAATCTAGATATCCTTATTGAAGATCAAAACTTCAGAGCTAAGCTAATCCTTCTGCCAATCACCAACTTCGACATAATCCTAGGTATGAATTGGTTAAGCCAACATTGTGCATCCATTAACTGTCAAATGAAGAAGATAACTTTGGGTAACGGAAGGAACTCCAAATCATTCGTGGGAAAAATTAGCACCCAATCGTCATTAATCAACGCCTTGGTGGCAGAAAAATTAGTAAAGAAAGGATGCAATGCGCACCTTGTAACAATGCTGGGGGAAAAGAAAGAAGTCATACCTCTTTCTGAGAACCCCGTAGTTTGTGAATTTCCCGATGTTTTCCCTGAAGACCTGCCTGGTCTTCCTCCAAACAGAGAAGTAGAGTTCACCATAGACGTAATTCCCGGAACCCAACCCCTATCAAAGGTTCCTTACCGCATGGCGCCAAAGGAACTTCAAGAGCTGAACAACCAACTTCAAGAATTATTAGAGAAGGGTCTCATCCGTCCAAGTTCATCCCCTTGGGGAGCACCGGTGCTTTTCGTTAAAAAGAAAGATGGATCGATGAGAATGTGCATCGATTATAGGGAGTTGAACAAAGTAACTATTAAAAACAAATACCCTTTACCCCGTATCGATGATCTGTTTGATCAGTTATCTAGAGCAAAGGTCTTCTCCAAGATAGACTTGCGATCTGGGTATCATCAATTGCGAGTTAAGGAGACTGATATTGAGAAAACAGCGTTTTGAACTCGTTATGGACATTACGAATTCTTGGTGATGTCTTTTGGATTGATGAATGCACAATCCATTTTTATGGACTTAATGCAGCGTGTGTTGAAAGCATATCTGGATAAATTCATCATCGTCTTCATTGACGACATACTGATTTATTCCAAGAATAAGACCGATCATGAGAAACACCTTCGTATAGTACTTGAAGAACTCATAAACCATGAACTCTATGCTAAGTATTCTAAGTGTGAATTCTGGCTTGATTCTATCGCCTTTCTAGGTCACATCATCGACTCTCAAGGGATTAGAGTGGATCAGAACAAAGTAAGCGCAGTCCGAGAATGGTCACAACCAAAATCCGTGACGGATATCAGAAGCTTCTTAGGACTGGCAGGCTATTATAGAAAATTCGTCAAAGGTTTCTCACAAATTGCGTCTCCTCTCACCAAATTGACTCAAAAAGCAGTATCTTTCATTTGGAGCCTGGAATGTGAGAAAGCGTTTCAAACATTAAAGGATGCTCTATCTTCTGCCCCAGTTCTCGCCTTACCCAAGGAAGGGTTGAATTACCAGGTCTATACTGACGCATCCGGTATAGGTTTGGGATGTGTTTTAATGTAGGAAGGAAGAGTTATAGCCTACACATCTCGACAATTGAAACCACATGAAAAGAACTATCCTGTTCATGATCTGGAACTAGCATTAGTAATCTTCGCTCTAAAGATTTGGCGTCATTATCTGTATGGCGTCCAATGTTCCATATTCACTGACCATCAAAGCTTGAAATATATTTTCACCCAACGCGAGTTGAATTGTCCACAACGAAGATGGCTCGAGTTAATAAGCGACTATGACTTAAACATTCAGTATCATCCAAGAAAAGCGAATGTCATAGCAGATGCACTCAGCCGTCATGCTACGCTATCTTTTATAATATGTACTAGTGTATTGGAGGAAGAATTCCGAAAATTTGAAATCAGGCCAGTGCGTGGAGACATGTTAAGCACACTAATATCTATGAGCTCAGTGGAACCCACCTTCTATCATGATGTCTTCATCTCTCAAACCAAGGATGAAGATTATTTGAAGTTCAAAGTCGATATCGAGAGTGGACGTCACTTCGATCTCCAGCTTCGTGGTAACGTAATTTACCAAGGTGATCGTCTATGGATTCCCAAATCCATGCATCAAGAGATTCTGGTCGAAAGCCATAATTCAGGCTACCAAGTGCATCCAGGTAGTACCAAAATGTACCAAGATCTGAAAAAGTCGTTCTGGTGGCCCAGTATGAAAAAGAGTGTGGCAGAATTTGTGGCAAAATGTCACGCTTGCAGTCTAGTTAAAGCCGAGCATCAAAAGCCTGGAGGACTCCTTCACCCACTAGCAATTCCTGAATGGAAATGGTTCGACATTTCTATGGATTTTGTTATGGGTTTACCTAAAACAAGATCTGGCGCGGATTCAAGCTGGGTCATTGTTGATTGATTGACCAAGTCAGCTCATTTCATCCCTATGTGTCAAACTGATTCTGTGGAAAAGTTGACAAAACTTTATATCAAGGAAATTATCAGGCTCCACGGAATCCCAAGATCTATCGTATCTGATCGAGATAGCCGTTTCACCTCTAAGTTTTGGCAAGCGGTGCATCAAGACTTGGGGACTACTCTAGCCATGAGTACCGCCTTTCATCCTCAGACAGATGGACAAACTGAAAGAGTCAACCAAGTTATGGAAGATCTCATTCGTCTCTGTATTCTGGACTTTGGAGGTTTTTGGGAGGATCACCTTCCCCTTGTAGAATTCGCATATAATAATAGTTTTCAAGCAAGTATCGGTATGGCACCATATGAAGCTTTATATGGCAGAAAATGCAGTATGCCATTAGCATGGTCTGAAACTGGCAGTGTTCAGCTTTATGGGTCAGAATTGGTTGAAGAAACAAATCGTAAAATTCAGCTAATCCAGCAAAGAATCAAAGCTGCTCAGGATCGGTAGAGTAAATATCACGACGCTCATCATCGTGCTCTGGATCTTGATGTGGGAAAGTATGTGTATCTTAAGGTCAGCCCAATAAAAGGTGTTTATCATTTTGGTGTAGCTGGAAAGTTAAGTCCTCGCTACGTCGGACCTTTCGAGATACTAGAAAAGATTGGTTCTGCAGCATATCGTCTAAAGCTTCCTGAAGATTTCTCAGTAGTACATAATGTATTCCACATCTCCTCTCTGTGGAGATGCCTTCGTGATCCATCACACTTAATTCAACTCCAGCCAGATCTTTCTTATGCATAAGTGCCGGTTAAGATCTTGGCTCATGATCAAAAGTAGCTAAGAAATCGTTCCATCCCTATGGTAAAAGTTCAATGGAGAAATCGTTCTTTGGAAGAATCTACTTTGGAGAAAGAGGCGAATATGAGAAATAAGTATCCCAATCTCTTTGAAACTCCAGGTACACTTTAATAGTAGAATCTTATTCGCGTTCTTTATTTTTCTCTCGTATTTTGTCTTCTCTTAAGATGAACGACATTGTTCTTAAGTAGGGGAGTCTGTAACAACCCTGGGTTGTTACTAGGCAAATTGCATGTTGCCAAATTCAATATTTTTAAGCACCATAGTCTTTAAGACATCAATATAATCCTATCTGGAAAATTTGAGATCAATTGGACGTCTCTAAGTCAAAAAGTGCAATTTGGCGGTCTAGATGCCCTAAACTAGACCCAAAATATTTTGATCTCAGAATTAAAATCTGATTGCATCTTTGAATTCCTCACCCCCAAATTAGCTAAGGGTGAAATTTTGGTGCAATTTGGAGTTCATTTGGGCAATAATTCAATTTAATTTAAATGGTGCAATTGCACTTAAGGGCTCCATACAATTAAAATTTGCAAATATACCTTCCACCGTCTTCAAAACAGCGGGCACGATCTGAGCCGTCCATTTCTCGGATCAGATCATGCGGCCCGCACCTTCTCTCAGGATCAACCCATCTGGGCCGTTCCGCGGTTAAATCAAAGGATCGGACGGTACCCATCTAACCATAGTAAGTAGCGCGATCCATCCGTCAGATCCAGAGATCCAGATCCAACGGATGATCCCCGCTCTGCGTTCGGCCATTACCTGTCCGAGAATCTGAGCCGTTCCGTGTCAACGATCGATACATCAGACGGCTGCCGTGGATCCCGCGCTGTTCATCATCTTCCTCGCCTCGCCAGAATTCCTGACAGGGAAAAAAAACACATCCCCGACAGCAGAACCTATCCCCCACTCCCCCAATCCAGCTCAGCATAGCCGTTAGAGGTTTCCTAACCCAAGGAGGCTGCTGAGTCGGGATCTTCAGCCCGACACCTCCTTTTTGGAAGCTTCGAGAGCTCCTCTTGGCCCGAGCTCTTGGGTCAAGCCAGACCAAGCCCAGCCCCGCATTTCCTTCTGCACACCTTCCTGAGTCTATAAATAGCCTCAGACTTCACTCTGGAGGCTCCTTGCTGCTCAATTGGGTCCATTCCAATTCTTCCTCCTAGCGCCATTGTTGCTCCGTCAGACTGCTTCCAGTCGATCCCCAACCTTGCGTACAGTTGATAGAGGGTAGCTCCTGGAGTTCAGGACCCCTAAGAGCCTCACTGCTGCAGCCGATCATCCCCGTCGTCTAGCAGAGCTTCAACCAGTAAAAACAGGTACCCACATTTTGGACTGAGCCGTATGGGCTCAATTCCAGCTTGATTTCTTTCTCTGAACTCTTGCCTAACTAAGACGAACTCGTTGCAATTAAATTGATGATCTGGGAGAGTCCGTTCGATCGTATCGATCGAACGGGTTAGCCGTTTCACTGGATTTCAGGGACCAAGCCAGGTCCCAGAGATCCATAGCCACCCAGGACTAGTTTAGATAGGGCTTCGATCCATCCTTACACCCTGATGGTGAACGGATCGAGCTCTAGGCTAGGGAAGCCCTCTGTGAGGAGAATTTCTCCTCACAGTGAGCTCCTGTGGGTGTAAAGAGGAGAAATAGGGTTCAGAGGAATTGGCTCATCCCCTTTAACAATTTAAGGTTCCAAGGATCGGTCTCGGTCCCAGGAATGTGTGGCCGTCGTCTTTGAGTGCTGGCCTGGCCCGGAGATGAAGAATTTTGCCGATTAGGGTTCGACCTAATCGGGCTCTGTCGGGGACAGACGCCAGAGGAAGAAGACGACAGCGCGGGTCGGGTCGACCCGTGACCCGCGCTGTCGAACAGTAACGGGCCTCCAGGCCCGAGCGACCCACGTGCTTTATTTCGGGCCGGCGCCGTTTTAAATATTAATAATCGATTTATTTAATTATTTTCCTTAAAGAAATTAGGGAAAATTAAAATAAGAAAATACAGAATGTATTTTCTTAATAACTTTTGATCCACTGGTTAAAAATTTATGAAACCTTATATGAAAATGTTCAGACCAATCTCAGAAACTTAAATATAAAATAAAATCACACATATGATGGTTAGATCTTTAATTATTGTCTAATTACAGTGAATGTTAATTAGGGCATATTAGCAAATTTACTTATTTAAATTACATGTTTAAGGTGCCAGTAGTTCACTAATGTTAATTAGATTGCATGAACCAATTATCATATTTTTCTGAGCTATATAAATGTAGATATGCCCTAATCTTGTCAAATTATAATTAGTGAATTTTAGGGTTTATACACATTGGATCATAGCAAACTCAGTCTCTGATTACTTGTATGATTAATTAGGACTTGTATGCCAAATTTCATATAATTTGAATGGTTGGATTTTTATTTATGTATTAATCCTTTTTGCTTAAAATTAGGGTTTGGTTAGCACTAAGTAACAATTATTTGTTTGACTTTAATTACTATTTTGGTTTATAACAGTAGCCTAAATGAAATGAAATCACCTTTTATAAACTTATTAAGTATACTTGAACCAATATAAAACTATAAAATCTTAAATATCTTAATTAACTTAAGAAATCTTAAGATTTGGATCAAACTTTTAAAACTTGATCTTGATCTAGGATTGCCACCAATAATACAAAATTAATCTACTGATTTGACATTGATCTTTAAATGTACACTTAATTTGACTTAAGATTTGAGAAGGAGTCAAGCCCTAATCTACTTAAGACAAATATAAAACCTTAACAACCCTAACACAACTATATTGATTACAAGATTTGAATTCAACATTTTTCCAATAATGCATTGATTTACTATTGATTCTAAACATTTGAATTAGACAAAGTAAGGTTAATAATAATCCTTGTGATTTCACAATCTGAATCGTACCTTAAGATCCCTGATTTTCTCTTAAGTAACAAACCTGCATAATAAGACCTTTAATACTAGGTTGATTTTAACAAATGATCAAATCCTTAACAAAATGTCTGATTTACACCCCATAATCTTAGTCTAAGTATGATCAGATGATTCCATCATCTAATCTAATAATTCTAAATCCAATAGTGAACCAGAACCTGATAGTCTCATATTAACATCTAAAGAAGAGATCTTGATGCTCTCTTCATAAGATCGTCTTAAACTATTTAAAAGACCTAAAATTCATATATCATAAGGTAGGAGGCCTTGTATAACTCCTTGAGGTAGAAGTATAGAAGATCATATCACCTTATAGCTTGATCAATTCTCCTTGTGGTAGTAATCTCTTGAGACATTAGAAGAGACACATCTCCTTGTGGTAGAATCCATAATTAGTGATCCTTGATCACATTTGATTTGTGAAACCTTGTATAGGACTTACCTATTAGTCTAAGACTTGTAGTCTTGATAAATCCTTGTTCTATTAAATAGATTTGATTGAATCGTGATTGTTGGGTAATTGTAGTATAGTATACCCATATTACTGGTCCCCAGTAATAATCTGGATTGGTTGAGTCACTTTAAGTAAGATTTGTCTTTGTTGCTATCCTACGGGCTTAGGCGGACATAACCTCACTTAGAATAAATCAATCAATCCTAAGAGTGTATTAAATGGGTACCCATTTCTTAATTTTACTGAAGGACAGTTGCCATCGGGCAATGCCTCCTGACGAAGGTCGCTTCAATAGGTATGGCTTAAATAAAACTAAGAAAAAGGGGAATTACCTTCCTTAAGACACTAAGTATGATTGTGAGAGTAGTGACTAAATGCTTAGTTTGAGATATAAATCATCATCGGATGGTGCCTCCTAATGAAGATCGCTTTATTAGGGTGGCGTAATCAAACTAAATGTTGTGTCCTATGTTTGCAACATATTTAATATGTGTATACAATCACCCTGTCCAGTGATCCTTGAAGTAAATAAGCAACCTGAACTAAATATCGATCTAGAGATTTGGAGTCAGAATCCTTTTAGCATGATTCTGCACAGTGGAGACTTAGGATTCATTTTTATTTCTTACTATATTTTTCATAGATTTCGGGATTTTTTCATTCATACCATAATGGCATAAGCATAAGCATAAACATGAGTTGAACTCATTCTTTCTGTTATGACTCATGGTTATCAGTGATACAGTATGAGATACGGAATGTTATATACACAGACTGGGGAATTTCAGGGTGCATCTGCGTCACCATACTGACTTCCTAACTGTTGTGATTACATTGGACCATACGACTCGTAAACCTTCAGTGATAGTTCTGTGATATACCGTGATATAGCATATCTGTGAGCATTGTTTCAGTAGCATATAGTGCAGCTTATAGCATCCTTCTCAGTATCTGACATTTTTAGGTATTTTCAGTACTTGGTTTTGATGCAGTTTTTCTTTACTTAGTTCTTACAGTTCAGTTATTTGATGCTTTACAGTTTTCCTGCATTTTTACTTTATGTCCTGCATATTTATTATATTTAGATTAGCTCGTATAGCTAGCTTCTATGTGTTAGACTTCTTGTCTAGCACGGGGTACTTTTGGGATCCGGCAATTTGCTAGATCCTAAGCAGTTGTTGGAGACAGGTCAGGAAGACGTTCCAGAGTCTCAGGAGGAGCACTTGGAGCTGTAGGGGATCGAGCACCTACTTTTACCTTCTAGTTCCTTCCAGTATTTTTGCTAGACTCTTTATATTCTGCATTATTATGGTTTGTAATAAAACTCTGATGTATTTTCACTTTTCTTTTCTGAGATAGATATATTTTCTACTGCTTGAGGCGAATGTATTCTAGATGTTATGCTTTTAGCTTCCGCACTCTGTTATATTACTATACATAGTATTGTGATGTGATCGGCGTACTGGAAACACTGATATATTTTGTAACGTACATGGGTCCTTCTCTCCTCCCTTATACCTTATGTACGTACTAAGTCTAATACTTATGATAAGGGTTCCATTCTTATCTTGGGTATTGACTCTCGAGCCTACTCTTAGGGCTCGAGTCAGCGGCCTTCAGTATGGCCTTGTCTCTTTAAGCCTATTTGGGACAATGGGTTTTACTTGCATAGCCCATCCCTCCCGAGTAGCACACCGTTCCACCGCCAACCTATGAATTATACTCGTGTTTTGCGCACGGCGACGGGGCGGGGAGCTACAGCTTCTACCTCAAAATCAAACAATAAGCTCTTTCTACCTCAATAGTTTATCTATTTTAAGGTCTAGCAATTATTGGAACTGAATCATTAATATTTCAGTCTTGAAGTTCTAAGTACTGAAATACGCAATTATTCAAGTTGTACGCTAGGTTATAAGATTTCACTTAAGATTAACATATTAAGCTGGATTATACAAATCGAATGAGTAAACCTATTTGATTATAACATATATAATTATGGATTACAATCATATGAATTATTAATGATTGGTCATTTTATGAATCATTCTTATTTTATTATTCAGTTTATGCTAATGATCTTTATTATAAGAAAATCAAAGATCTAAAGGCTAGATTCAGATGAACAATCATATAAATTTGTTATAGATCTTAATTCTTCTAATTTAATTATTAAGATCAATGACAAATAAGTAAGGATTGATTAGAGTTATACAAGCTCATTAGTGTCCAAATCAAATATTTTGTTCAAATCAATTAGGTTAAGACTTGATCTAATCAAATTAGGTTTAATCACAACTTAACCAATTTAAGTTTAATTACATAGACATTGATCAACTTATAAGTCAACAAGCTTATTATCTATTATTGATGTCCAAATTGATGTTGAATTAATTTTTGATTAAATTAAGCATTTCTTTGAGTTCTTTAGGGTTTAAATGTTGATTAATGATAAATGAAGTATTAAAATGCCCAAATCAAAGTTTAGGTTCTCTAACATGCATCCTACTATTAATGAGGCATATAAACATTACATTACTCAAAATAAAAAGTAGTTAAAACTAAACATTACATTAATTACCATTTAGCATAAAATATTCAAGTGAATCATTTAAGAAATTAGAACATGTCATTTAGGATAAGATATAGATTTTTATTCAAAATCGCCTATACATAATACATGATTCTACTAAATATAGTTTTTATTTTTGTATATTTTTGTATTATCTAGGCCTTATTCAGATGAGTTAGATAATTAAACTCTCAAAACTTTATAAAAATGTAAAAGTATTTTATTAACTATTTTAAACAATTAAATAATAGAAACATCTCTTAAAGATTAATTTTTATAAGATTAAATAATAATAATTTCTCCTAAAATTTCATTAAATTCTAGATTTGAAGTGATTGGTGTGTGTTTTCCTCTTTTGCTTATTTTTGTATGTAAGGTTTAGTGATTTTATTATTTTTTGCATTTATTTCTTAATGTCACATATATTTTTTCAGTGTGTTTCAATTTTAGCAAAAAAGTACATGAAAGTATTTCATTGATATTATATTTGTAAAAATAGTATAATGTACTAGTTTTTTTATGCTTGTGGAATTATAAGAAAAGAATACATGTGTATTTAAACACTTATAAAGCTTGTGAACTATTTCATAATAAGCTCCTATACATTAGAGCATGTATAGATAGTGCACATATCTATACATATATTGCTAGTAGTGCATGTGGGAAGAAAATGGAGAGTTAATGCTCATAATAGGGGCATTAGTTTTTTATTTCGAAAAACTCAATTTTTTTTCAGAACATCACTTATGGGTGATGTATATCTTCTTAGGAATTCAAATAATGTGCTTCCATTCTATGTTCTTAAAGATCAAAGTATAAAGTAGAGGCAAGAAATATAAATGATAAAATGTGGGTTTTATTAACTTGCATGGATCAACTCAATGATATGAGTATTTTTTATAGCCTCATTGAGGCTATGATTGAGGCACTTATTCACTTATGATAACTCAATTTCTATTCTAAGAGGTTTATTGTGGTTATCATGTTCTAGCAATTGGTTATTTATAAAATCTTATAGCTCTTTTATTATTATATGCCATTATTTCCTTAATATTGTACCATTGCTTAGTTACAATTCATTTCATTCTTTATTGAACCACTTGAGATGCACAATCTATATATTATTTTCCTTTCATTATCTAATGCATAAATACTAGATGATAGATTTTACATAATCTTATTTAGTTAGTAATAAATTATTCTAGCTTTGAGAAATCTTAAGTATTGGGTTAGTGTGACAACCGGGGATCGAAGTTTAAGAATTTCAAAAGAATAATCCATAAATTTGGAAACATAAAATTTTTAAATAAAAGGAAATAATATATATAATATCTGAAGTCCAATTATACAAGTAGAGAGAGAGTCATACATATATGAATTTATAACAGTTTAATATTTACAATATAGATTAAATATCCTTATTATCTCACATCTCAGTTTCTTCTCTTTTAATACTCAATCAGATCTTCAAAGTTTAATTTTCAAAAACCTGAAAAATACAGTTACCAATCAGGTAGGAGTATGCAAACCATTCTTATAAGAATATTCTAACATCCTATAATAGGCATAAGTCAAATATGGAAATGAATGGAATATTTGCATAACATATATAAAAGAAAAGCAAATCTCTAAATTCAAATATTGCCCTGCATGTTAGCTTTAAAATTCAATATATATGAAAAGCATGAAATAAATTTTATCAAAAGCAATTGTAACATAAAGTCGAGTCCGTAGACTCCTAAGCCCAAATGGGTAAACCCATAGGCATATCCTTTTAGGAAGCTTTCTCGCTACCTACCGGTAGCTTACTCAAGTTTGGAAATGATGGTGTGTCTTTCCTCTGGATTTACTGTAACAACCCAGGTTGTTACTTTGCTCAATTAAGACTAATCTAAGTCTTAATTAAGGTTCTAAGTCACTAATTAAGTGATTTGAAAATCATCTCTGAAACTTAGGTCAAACCAGAAGTCAACAAAGTCAAAAACAAGAATTCTAGAAAATCCCAAAACCTGGAAATTTGACTTTTTATCTAGACCTCAGATTGAAAATCTGACTTTGCCATTGCGTTCAGAACACCCAAATTAACTAAGGGTGAAATTTTGGAGGCATTTGGAAGTCGTTGATTTTTTGGTCGAATATTTTAATATTATTTAAATACCCTAAATAATTAAATAATTAAATGCTCATCGAAACAAAAATCTGAGTGCGCCGTTGCGTTCCTCACCCTTCATTTAGCCAAGGGTGATTTATTGGAAATTTTTGGGATGCATTTAATAGGTTAAATTTAATTAATTAAATCTGAATAATTTAATTAAAATATTATTATTTAAAATTAGCATTTAACGGTGCCGTCAGCTATTCCTAACGCCGTCGCTCCATAATTTAAGGTGGCCGTCTGGTCTAACGATCCATCCGCGCCGTCTGATCAATCGATCAGACGGCTGTGGTTCATCGTCTACATGAGCTAGACGCGTGGAAGCGAAGGCAGCACGCGGCAGAGGTATCGAGCAATTGAAGATCCAGCGAGTAGGTCACCGCCTTTGAAACCATTAAAGACTCCATTTTCTTGTATCTGTGGTTTATCATCTTCTAGATCAAGAGGAAGCGTCAATCGAGTCCGGAATCGGAAGCCCTAATTTTCTCTGCAAACCCTAAGGTACTTCACGACCCATCCTATTTCCTATGTGATTATCCATCTGAGTATTCGAAACTCTATTTCAAGTCTTCAATTGATCGTTATCAATGCCTGATCAAACAATGGATGGTTTGATCTCTTTAATTTTGCAGCATATCCACCGTACATACCGTTATAAACCGCGACTAGAGCATTTAGGGTTTAGATTTGCGCTCTACCTCGATCACCTCAGCTGCAGAACCTTATACCATTAGATAGCTAAGCACCTTCTCTTTTCATAGTCATGTGGGTTGTGAGGTTTGGACGCCAGAAAGGACCTCCATTCGCGTGCCCTAACTCGCCCCTCCTCGGGAGATAGAGGAAGCTGCCGAAGCTGCCGGGCGGGCCGGGCTGGCTCGAACCCGGTTCGCGCTGCCTTCGAGGTCCGGTTTTCGGGAAAGGCACGTGGCATGCATCCAGGCAACCCGCGGCTGTGGTGGGACCCGCAGTCAAACAGCCGCGTCAGGTTGTCTTATTCAAGTCACCGGTGGGGCCCGCTGCAGTTAGTCCAGCCAGTGTCTATGCGCCACGTGTCCTGATTTTTTTTAATTATAAAAGTTGTATATTTAACAGTATTAATAATAACTGAAATTATATATATATATATATATAAATCAAATCAGAATAATTAAATCAATTAAACAGAATTTAATTAATCAATTAAATCAAATTTTTAAACCTAAATAACTCCTAAAATATGCATCCAAAATATGCAAATAAATATATTAAATTAATCAGCAAAAATAGAGGAATATTATGGTGATATTAATTTTGCATTTGGACCTGTATTTAATAAAGTGATTTTTTTTAGGATTTAAATTTAATTTAAATTAAATGTCACAAACCTTATTTAGCTCATAATTTTGTACCCAATGATCCAAACATATTGAATATGGGTCTTAAAGTGATCAGAAAACCCTAAGGATCATTTTAGTAGGGTTAACTTGGCTGTTTGGATTTATTTGAGCCTAATCACTTTTAGGTCCTAACCCTAATTACCCTAATTAGGTTAACTAACCCTAGAACTTCAATTGACCATAGCTTGGTCAAATTGAGCTCCAAATTGGATGATCCAAATATCAATTTAGATCAGAAAAACTTAATCTATAGAAATCTATAAAAATATTTTAGATCCAACGGTTAGATTTGCTAATCACCCTTAATTACTTTAAATCTTGATTTGTGAATATTAGCAAATCTAGTAACCCAAATTGAGTGATTTAAGTTTCAAAGGACTCCTAGAACTATTTAGAATCAATTTTTAAGGTTGGATTATAGTTTGAGTGATTAATTTTGCTAATCACACACTAATCACCCTAATCCCTAATTAGGTCTTAACTTAGTCAAATTAGGTCCAAATTGAGCCTATTACATGTCATTATGATCAGTGAGCTAAATGTAATTCATAGCCACAGATTTTGCTTAATTTGGATACTAATTGGCAAAGTTAGGATTTTTGACCTATAATTAACAAATTCCTTAATTAACCTCAAACCCTAGAATCTTGTATTGGCCATAACTTCGCTAATACTTATCAGATTTCAGCAAATTTAGATTCTATGGAAAGCTTAGGCAGTAAAGATCAATAATCTAAAAAAAAATTTAGCTTTCACTTAGTCAAAATTACTAAATTGCCCTTATGAATCAAATTCACTAATTTGATCTCATATGGCTTAATAATCACCCAAAATTAATTTAGTTGTTGTCTAAACTTATATTAGACAGTAAGAATCACTTTCTAAAAGAAAATTTCAAAATTTAAGTTCTAGATCAAAATTTGATCTTTTGAACCCTTAAAGAGGGGCAAAATGGTCATTTTGCCCAAATTTAGGGTTTAGCCTTTTAAAACCCTAAATTTTAGTTTTTAATCACTAAAATCAGTAAATAGAATGATTTATAATTGAAATTAATCAAAACCAAGTTTAAATTAGACTTTGATTAAAATCTTAAATCTTAGCTTCTTTAGGAAAATTTCTAAGTCCTAAGTGAAGTTCTCCTTATTTAATCATTCTTAGACCCATCCTTAGTTCTTATAACATTAGTTATGATGTGTGTCTTGAGAGATACTCTTATTAATTAAGAGCCTTATTTCCTAAGATTAGGAATAGATCTTAAGTTAGAATTCATCTATTGAGTAAATTGGGTTACTTAATTAGATGAAACCTTGAGTTTACTAGTTTTTAGATTTTACTTAGTTTATTAAATGATTATTTGATCTTTAAACATTAGAACTAAGAATAGAGATCTATCCTAATGAATTTGATTTATCATTAGGATTTGCCTTAACCTAATCTGTAAGTTTTGGGTTCTAAACTTAGACCCTTGGATTATACTTTTAGATTTAGTGATTAGACCCCATCATCTGGAGTCTAATTCTTAATCTTCTCATCTTGATTTGGCTAATCAAGATGAGGTTGGGATGAATTAAATTACAAAACTAGGTCGTTGATTTATTCATTTTTTTAATCAAATAGTCATCTTTTGATTAAGTTATAATTAGTACTTGGCCAGTCCTAATTATCTTCAACAAGTAGGATTCGTGATTCTAAGTTACAGAATGTGTAAGAGATGATAAATTCTGAAACTTATGTAACTTAGAGTAGATAGAATGAATAAAGTAGATAACAATGGATATCACCTGTATTTAGATAGAGTTTCTTGCACTTTGATTTTGATGCTTCGCATTCCTTGATTTTGAGCCTTATACCTTGAACATATATTAGGTACTTAGGATATTTGATAAATATCTTATGTCAATTTTGAACATTCATAAATAGCATTGTGTTTTTGTTTCACAAGTGATATGTAAGGTGTTGCTTGATTAGTATACCTCTTCGATCAACCCGTTCGGGGTCGGCAACTTTTCGAGGGCTTAATGTCCGACAGTCTATTGGCCATGCCTAGTCCGAGTGATAGGATGGATAGACTCTCGCCCTACTGACTACAGAGTCAGGATTCTGATATGGATATACTAATTCATGTACACCTATATTCAGTTCTGTCTTAGCTCATCAGGCTAAGAGTTTCAGAGATGTTCAATTCAGAGTTTCTTAGCTCATCAGGCTAAGATTTACTGTTTTCGTGTTCAGTTCAGATGACTTTTACAGTTACTGTAGTTTCAATTTGCAGTTACTGTTTTACTAGCATATTTTGCATTTCAGCACTATTTTACTTACAGCTTTCCTGCACGTGTTTTTATATAGGATACTAGTTTTACTTACTGTTTTCACATGCTTACTTAGGATGATAGTTGTTTTCAATTTCATACTGTTATGTTTGTCACCTAGCATATTCTGTTTGATCATATGCATATTTAGGTAGTATTTTCTTACAGTTTTACTTTTCTTTTACTTACCTGTTTGTGTTGCAGTTGCTTGGAGGAGGTATGTATTACTTCCTATTTGATTAGTTATAAACTGTAATTTATAACTATACACTGTTTCTTTTGATACGCTTTTCTGCACCTATTATGCTTAGTTCTGTTTTTATGGTGATATTCAGTTAACTTAAATAAAATTGTTTGCCCTAAAATATACTTAGACATATTGTCTAACCATTTTTTCTTTTGTTGGCTGGGGCCCTACCATTATGAAACTGATAATGGTAGGTTCTTAGTTTGTTGGTTTAGCAGATCCAGTGGAGAGTTTGCCTTTAGAGAAGGAGCCCGTTCCTGAAGATCTGTAGCCTAGTTTTTTATTTTCAGTGAGAATGAGAGTTTTCTTTCAGTTCTTTTAAGCTTATTAAATGTTGTAATAATACAGGTTTATTTTTCTCTTTCAGCATTTTACTTATTCTGTATTGTTGTATTTATACTGTATTGGATGGATGTTATGTTTTATGCTTCTGCACTCTGAGTTCATGTATGATCATTTAGTGATAATATTTCTGGATTGAATGGCAAAGTCCTTATTTAAATTGGATTAGAATGTGTGTCTAATCCAATCTTAAGTGGGGATCTTGTCATTTGGTGACCCATCCACCGTGATCATGTTAACTTAAGGGTTAATAGGACCACGGCGGGGCAGGGCCGCCACATTTACCCACTTCTTAATAAATGTTAAATCCCTCCTTATGACTCCCAGGGGCTACTAGCAGGCCCAATTTATACAGATTCTCAATATTGCATTCCACCCTCCAAAGACAAGCACCACGAATATAATATATTTTATCTTTTTGTTATATGCTTCTTGATAATATTCTTTTACAGATTTATAAGCTGTAAGTAATTTTGGAATATAAATAATACTTAAATGAAAATGGCTCAAAATAAGAATACTGAAATAAAACTTATAAGTAGATTTACGTACCTGACTATTTTGATAAAAAAATAACCAAATCAATTCCTTTGATCTGCCAAATAATAATTTAATTCATTAATTTAATATTTTATGATTTAATATGATTTTATTATTTATTAATATAATATTAGGTTTATAAACACTAAATTTTATAATTTAAGTTCAAAACAAGAAAATGATCTAAATACTTTTTTTTTTAATCATTATGTTACTAATTTAAGATATAAGGAACATATTCAAATTATTAAAATTTATTTAATTTAATATTTAGCCAAAATGACCAAAATGCCTCTCTTAAAGGTACCCAAAAAGTAATTTTAAGAATTAGGCTTTCAAATTAAATTTTGTTAATGCCAAATGTCATCTTACTATATAATATGAAGATAGACACTAAGAACACACAATTTGGCCAATGATTAAGGCTAATGAGCTTAAATTAATTATTTAAGCTCATTAAGAGTTGATTAACAACTGTACTAAGGGAAATATAGAATTTTTCTATACTTATGTTGCTTATTGTCTAAGGATTCCATTGAATCTAAAATTTCTAAATTCTGAGGTCTTTTGACTATATTATGACCAAAACAAGTTTTATGGTTAAAAGTGTAATTTTATGAGATTTAGGAATATGGCCAAAAAGCTAATCTCTTCATTTGGTATCCAATTTAAGCAAAGTTAGTGGCTATAATTTTCTTGTAGCACACTGATCATAATGAAACTGATTTTGTTCAAATTGGACTTCATCTGGCTAATTTTTAAGGGTAATGAACTTAAAATTATGATTTAAGCTCATTAATAAGTGATTAGTGAGTGATTAGTGAACTAATTATATAAAATTATTTTGACTATCTCAATATGTTCTCATTTATTTTGTGAGTTCTCAAAACCTTAAATTTTTAATTTTGGATAATTAATGAGTCTAATATTCACTAATCTATTTTTTTTAGTAATTAGGTATAATTAAGCAATCTAATCACAGAAACAAAAATTTTATTGCAAATTAGTAATCTTTGTTTTTTTCCTGATCAAAATGATATATTGAATGACCTAATTTAGATTCTAAATGATCAAGTTATAGCTAAATGAAATTCTAGGGTTTAATGGAGTAATTAATTAGCCTAAAAATATAATTAGTTAAATTAAGCATCAAACAGAAAAATTAATCTTGCCATAATATTCTTTATATTTTTCTGAGCAAAATGAGATATAATTTTGCTATATTTAGATTTGTGGTTGCAAAGTTATGAGGGTTTAAAGTTTTACCAAATTTTAATTTAATTAAATAAATTTTTTATTTTGAAATTACTATATGAATAGTAATTTACTGTTTATGGGCCGTATATGGGCCAGTTGGGCTGCACATGGGCCAGGCGGGCCGCACGCAAGCGGACCCGTAAGCCGGGCTTGACCCGTAGCCTGGATGGTTGGAAAGACGAATAGGATCACCTAGGGCATGCTATAACTCCCAAAATACGGCACTTCACGGGGTGTGCCATATACCGATGGAAAGCTCTCTTCGAGATCTTTCCATCGGTACCTGAATCAACATGATTGGAGCACAATAACTTTTCAAAAAATGATGCCCTAGCAATGGGTATACCGGAAATTGTGAAATTTAAGTGTATTTACAGAAATAGATCCTTTGATTGGGCTTGATTAAGCCTGATGGTGATTTAAAATTGCATGCAATACTGATTAATAAACAAAAGAAAAGCAATAATTACAGATTGAAGGAGAATCAAAGGATATTAAGGTACCTTTGATGGTGTGACGGGAGGAAGAAGAAGAACAAGAAGCCTTGAAAAATGGAGATCTCTTAATGTTGGAATGGATTTGCTCTTTGAAGTTTTCTAACAGCATACAAGAAAATAATTGCTGCTATTTGAGTGTAGATAAAGAATGAGAGGGTATGGGCTTGGATGAGAAGATGAGGTTGATTTAATTAGGTGGTAGGCCCCACCTTTTACTTTAATACTTAATTATTTTAATAATTTGAATTATGTTATGAGTTTAGATAAAGAATGAGTGAGGAAAAGCTTGGATGAGGAGATGATGTTAATTTAATTTGGTGGTAGGCCCTACTATTTACTTTAATACTTAATTATTTTAATAATTTAGATTATGTCATTTAAACGAGTTTCTAAAAAAAAATTCCAAAATTTCATCTTTAGCTAATTTCAGGGTGAGGAACGCAACAACGATGTCGGATTTGGTTTCGAGATCAATTTAATTATCCTAATTTGGGTATTAAAAATATATTAAAATATTCGAGAAAATTTGACAGCCTAATTCAGGGGTGATTAGCGTAATGGCGAAGTCAGATTTTTAATTTGAGGTTAAAATTATTTGAATATTAATAAATAAATTTGAAAAGAAAATCTGGTATTTTATAGTTAGCTACTTAGAGCGTGTAACTTGTGGTGAGCTATGATGATGATGCTAGATGAGTTGTAGTCTTCAGCTAGGTTTTAGTTTTTTATTCTTTTGAGAAATTATTTTTATTTGTATTGGAATGTAAAAGTGAATTTAATAATATTTGATTATTAATTTTTATTTATCAACCTTAATTCTCAAATGTTACAGATGATCACCTTGAACACGTAACTCTTACATAATCAAGTAAAGAAATGCTATAAAAGTTAGCCACCATTATTTTAGGGAAGATTGTAATTGAGATACATGATTAGAGTTTTTTAATATATTTTTTGAAAAATATGTCCCTCCATCCGCACGATAGATTATGCGCTTCAAATTATGAATATACTATATGGCAACGTATTTTTGATTTAAAATGAAGAGGAGTTCACCGAGTTAGCATGCTTTGCCTTGGAGCTAGTTGTAATGAAAAACTACACTGTTACATGTCTATGAAAGAATTGAAGGATTCTTACTGACATATCCTCGTCCTACAATGGATTGTCCAGTTCACAAATTTAGTAGATTTGGCTAAGTTTCTAAGAAATTAAGACAATATATAGCATAGTAGAGACTTAATGAGCACCATACACAAGAAAGCTTCCACTTCCCAAGGGAGCAGCCACCATCATAAAACTATTTCATGAGATTGATCAGTGGTTCAAGTGATGTCATAAGGTCACAAGATCGGGGATTATTGTATTCACACAATTATTAATGGTTCAAAAACCATCCATCAGGTAGATATGATTAGAGTTGGCCTCTATTTGCTCAAGAGGTAACCACCACCAAATAGCATCTTATCCTATCATGGGTTTAAGAGGTTGTTCCCATGGAGTAATACTTTATATTGCATTGCACTTAGCTTCCATCTAACACCCAATGTTCTACTTCGATAGCATTTGCAACAATATAAATTTTAAGTATCAATGTATTGTCTACTGTGATCTTATAGGCATCAGAGTTGATTATTAGAAAATAACTTCTCATCACGAGAGTGTTCTCACTTAACCACACTTAATTTTAGAGTCATAATCAGAAACTCCACCGCTATTTAAAAAAGGCTTCTTAATGTTTAAGAGTTCAGCTTAATTATATTTTGTGGGGTTTCACATTGTGAACAAAGCGATTCTCATTGATCCACGTAAATATTTGTATTTTGTGCAGTGCATCTATGAATCTGCGTTTGCGATTGTGTTTTTCGGCGACGATGATCTCAACATATCATGAGTGCATAAGAACTAATTAGGCAAAGCGGGAGAAAGAAAGGGAAAAGAAAGATGGAGCAAAATTAATACCTTGTATTTGCTCTGCAATGCCTTGTATCATCAATGCCATCATATCATTAAACATTATTTTGAGTGATGATTTGAAAAAGACCGCTGAACTTATCCACAATTCAACTCATAAGAAATTATTTGAGAAGCATAATAATACCTTAATTAACAATAAATGTCTTCTTAATATCAATATTATTTTTAATAGTTATTAATTTATATAATAAAAATATACATTTTTAATAGTTTGATTTCTTATGATATAAAAATATTTTGTAATTTATGAGTTATTCAAGAGATAATTGAGAACTGTGTATCATCAAGAAACGAGTGTAATTGAAATTAATTTAATATTATTTGATAATACTAATTATTTTTTCTAACATAGACAAGAAGCATGATAACCCATTAACTTGTAAAGAAGCCCACTTGAGTCTTACTGTCTTGCTTTTTGCAAAAGCAATCAACTTTGAGAGGTCCCAATATTTGTGTTCCTACTTTATATAATTATTAAAATATCGTATAAATCAAATTACTTTGCGATCAACAATAATAGGACAACCTAATGTGAAAAATATCAATATGGGGAAAAGCTATGGACCCAAATCATAAAAATTGTACTGTAATATATAAGAAGAATACAATCAAACATACTCTTTGCATTCACCGCATCTTTATATGTTTATGGTATGCAACACGCTCACATAAATGACTGTTTTGGGAGCTCAAAACATCTCTTCTAATGTATTTAGGAGTAGTTTTCTCTATAAACAACCACAACATGTAGTTTCCATTAGTTGTTAAAGGAAAATTCTACATTTTAGTAGCCCACACTGTTTGGGCTATTGCTGAAGCAATATTCAGCAATACCCGAAACAAGTTAGGTATTCTAAGGTCGCAGAAGAGTAAAAATTTAAAAAAAAAATAAATATTTCCTTAACAGGGAGACATAGCATATAACTAACTTCTCGAAGTAATTGCCTACTTATTGAAATAAGCACAGGTTATCAATTTGGATGTTAGTAGCTTTTCTAAAAGCTGCTTTAATGACTATAACCTTCCACTACCAACTTGCTATTAATCATGCAAGGCCTGACCAAACACCGAGCCAATAAGAAAAATGCGGCTCACATCCGCTGGCGTGGTACTTAAAAAAATTCGTCCAAGGAGGTATGAACAATATTTCATTAGTGTTTATTTGTTTATTTCAAAAGAATACAGCTAATATTTTTAAAAGTTGTATTTAAATGATGTGCACGTCTCATTGGATGAGTTTTTCTGAGTGTCACGCTAACATATGTGAACAACATTTCTCATATTCAAAGTAGCTAAGTGGGTGGAATCGAGCCTATATATGTAACTTCTTAACCAAGTAGGGCTCGACTTCACCTACTTGGCTAACAAGAATAGGGTTGGAGCACGAATTATATGTGGTCAAGTATCTAAAGCAGTGCTCTAGACTACAATTTTAATATATATATATAAATATATATATATATATATATATATATATATATATATATATATATATATATTTGCAAAAGCCATTTTATCATTTTCTTATTTCTAAGTTATGCACCTAGTATTTGGTTATAAATTTTGAGTTTTTCATGAGTATATTTCAACTTGTATAAAATAAGATATATTCTTATAAGTTTTCAC
The DNA here is from genome assembly GCA_016760335.1 of Gastrodia elata. NCBI lineage: Eukaryota > Viridiplantae > Streptophyta > Magnoliopsida > Asparagales > Orchidaceae > Gastrodia > Gastrodia elata. The sequence goes on along the minus strand of CM028670.1, from coordinate 101,830,586 downwards.
AATCTTTTCTCAAAGTTTGCCTAGTAATTACATAAGAATCCTTCTAATTTTTCCTATTTATAAAATAGTCCAAACAAAACTATTTTAATAAATTGACAAAACATTTCCTAGTATTTCATCACTGTGGACTTGGACTTGTCTTTCCCTTCTACTTAATAACTCCACAGCCTGCCTTAGACGCCTAAAGATCAAAAACCGAACATCGATCTCTCCCTTTCCTAAATGTCAATCATCTACGCCATCTCCCCTAAACACTGCGGCTCAACCAAAGAAACTCCCATATCTTCCCTTCTCCGCCTCAAAAGGCTCAACAAAAAGCTACTCTTCACCCTCTCTTCTCTCTTCTTCTCCCTCCTCTTCCTCTCCCTCCTCTTCTTCCTCGTCCTCCACCCTTCCAAACCACAGTTCTACATCCGAGAAGCCGCCCTCTATGGCTTCTCACTCTCGCCCCTCCCGCGCCTCCTCAACTCCACTATCCAAGCCACCATCGTCTCCAAGAACACAAACTCGCACGTCGGCATCTACTATGACCGCCTCCGCGCCTATGCCTTGTGCAAAGGAGAGCACATCACCTCCGAGGCGGAGCTGCCTCCTTTCTATCAAGGGCACGATGACGCCGACATTCTCTCAACTTCGCTTTCCGGCATCAGCGTGCCGGTGGGGTTGGCGTTCGGGTACGAGGTCGGGAGAGACCAGGCCGCCGGGAAGATGGTTTTGAGGGTTAGGTTGGATGGGGAGTTGAGGTGGAGGGTGGGGAGTTGGGTTACAGGGAGGTATCTGTTTGATGTCGATTGTGTGGTTGTGATCGATTACAGAGGTAGCAGCACGGGTGGGGGTGTGATGATCGGTTCGACAGAAGGGACCCGATGTTCAACAAATGTTTAATGCTGAGTTATATAGCAAATGAATGATGAAAGCATGGGGTGAGCGAATGTTGGTGTGCATATACAAGCATGATGTATTTTTGGTGTATATGAATGCCAAATTTGTTAAACCCTTATGATTAGTATTTTCATCATTCAGCAAATTAGAAATGTATATATATATATATATATATATATATATATATATATATATTATTAGTTTAATAAGATGTAAGCTAATTATATTAGTGATCTCATTAGTCAAGGGATTCGAGCCAAACAAAGTAGCTCTTAAAATTCACTAATCTTTATTAATAAAGTAAACAAATTCCATAAGAAAAGATTAATGACTTATTTTCAACACCTAACAAAAAATGGCCGAGCATGAGGATGTTCTAGCTAGCTAACTATTGCTTTAGGAAAGTAAATCTTAATTAAAAATAATAAATAACAATCTATATTCAATCAAAAAGTCTCTTGTGCTCTTTAAAAGTTGTCATTATTATTCTAATAATTAGTTAAAGAAAATATTTTTGATGCTAGCTCTAGATAGAGAATGAATGGAAGGGGATTAACACCATACATCACAAATGAAATCAGAAGCAATTACTCAATGATCCACACTGCAAAATATAAATTTGCCAAAACATACAATATTATTCTTTTTCGCATGGATCGCCACGAGAGCCCCAACAGAGAATTATCAATTGCAATACAAGGTATTCTAGGTGTTACAACTTTACTTCACCGTCAAGATATACTATTTATGTAATAATTTAAAAACTAAATTAGAACATTTAACATTATTACTTTTACTATTTTACTCATTAATTTGGTTGCCTTAAATAAGCATTAAGATTTTAACGATTTGAACATTATGTTCAATCAATATATCATAAGAGATCCAAGTGACTATTAAATTCTTGAATGTACTAGTATAATCGAATAATTAACTTACTATCTATAATTTGTCTAATAGCAAACCATTCTTCATAGCGAGGATATTTAGAAGAAATAACTCAAATTCACTTTAATCAATTTTATAAGACTATGGTAAATGTATTTGTATCTAACACCAATATTTCAAGATTAGGTAAACATCTAATCTTAATCATCCATAATGAGTAGCTAGTAGTAATCCAAAGATAATGTTGCTAGTGCACAAAAAATAAATAAATTGAAAAGTCTTGCACATTAAGAAGAGCTAATGACCTTTACTTTACGACTATCACTAAACATACTTTGGGCTTGCTATTGTCAGATAGTGGAAAACCGTCCAAGTATGCAAGCGAGTTAGATTTCTCATTAAGGCAATGGGTAAAGCTTAATTTGGCTATTTGTGTACGCAATGATAGTTATTATTTTTATTTACTATTGCTTTTTTACTTTTCCAAATTCTTATAGCTTGCTTTGTAGTAGTACAACCTATGCATTGTTTGAGACACATATAACTTCACTTTATTATTTTGTATAATCTATAATAATATATGTTATTACATATACACACTCTTGTTTAATTGAAGATTATTATTTAGGCACTCAAAATAATTAGGTCGGATTTAACTACATGATTGGATTTGATATTTTTGTAAGTATCTGGAGGTCTTGATGGATTTTGAGATTCTTATATTGATATTTTAGTACTTAAACTTTACTCTTGTCGATTTTGAAAGTAATCGTATCAATTCACCATTGTTGGTGAGCATTCTTGATTAATAGGTGGCACAAGTAAATAAGTGACGGTTTTCATCAAATTATTGAAGTTCATCAATAACCTAAATTTAACTAAGTTATTGAATATGACTTAGTTTGAAATTTGTTTAAAATAATTAGTGTAGCTAAATTTAAATGAATGCCTCTAAAATGAGTCTCCAAAAATATATTTATAATTTTTAAAATATTCTTGAAAAATTATCAATAAATAATAGCAAATTTTAATATTTTAAAAATTAAAATGAATTAAGTAAAAAATATTATAATCAAATAAATTTATTTTTGAGTTTTTCATAATCTTATCAAGCCTATTCAAATTGTTATAGCTTAAAATAATTTAGACTAAATGCTATAATATCCTGAATTTTTGTAAGGATAAGGGATAATATGTATTAGATAAAGAATTTGAATTAATGCCAAGTGTACACAAAATTATTAGATTTATTACATAAAGCAATTAAGTAAACTTAGGACAAATTTTTCGCCCTCTTTCTTCCTCTGGAGCTCGAAGAATGGCTACTGCTACATGGTCAACCGGGTACCCTGTCCCCCGTCATCTCGGCTACTCCTGTTCCTCTTCCTTTCCCCCTTCCCTTCCTAACCTCAAAGCCCTAACTTCCAGTTCCGCCATTTTTCCTTTTCTTATTTCCGACTTCCTTGTAAACCCATCCATCTCTTTTCTCTCCGTTGCTCCAATCCGACCCGCAGAAGCCTCTGCCGGTCCACGGAGCCTCGCCGTTCGGATGTCCTGGGATGGCCCTCTCTCCTCCGTTCGACTCATTGTCCAAGGAAAGAACTTCGAGGTATTAACTTGTCTGTGCCATTCTTCTGCGACTCTGTGTTTCTCAGAAGCTTTTTAATTGATTGCTCAGTTGGCCGATTCAGTGAAGAAGCATATCGAGGAAAAGGTTGGGAAAGCAGTTCACAAGCACTCTTACCTCGTCAGAGAGATCGACTTTCGAATCTCCATCCGCGGGGGTGAGCTTGGGAGAGGCCCTAGGCTTCGCAGATGTGAGGTAACTCTTAATTTGACATTCTTCTCTATTTTCCCCCTTTATACTTTTTAAAGGGTTAGTTTATTCTAAAACATTGAATTTTCTTATCGTATCGAACATGCTTTAGCATTTTGGTAATTGGACTGGTTATAGATTTGCAATGTGGTGCTGCATTGTGTTTCATTCTATCAGGTGACTCTTTTTTCCAAAAAGCATGGGGTTATACGCGCAGAAGAGGATGCAGAGACGACATATGCATGCATAGATCTGGTTTCTTCCGTTTTACAGAGGAAATTAAGGAAGATCAAGGAGAAAGATTCGGATCATGGGCGACATATGAAAGGGTTCAACCGCCTTAAAGTTCGGGATCCTGATCTGAGTATTGAAGATGAAGAGGGGAAAGAGGAAGCTGATCAGTCTGTGACAGTGGAAGAGGATGATAATATCTTGAATAAGGTTCGTATCTGCTGTACATTAATGATACTCTTTGTTTTCTTGTAAACTGATATAATTTCTCAAATGTAGAATGTTATTTCATTTGATGTTTTGGTTTATTCCGTTCATCATGTGCCAGCATTTGTTGTAGAAGCTTTCATATATAATTGCAATATTTATGTTGATAGCAAAGAGAGTGTTGAAGTACAATAATGTCCGATTACAATCTCAGACTCCGGCATCCCACTTTTATATCAAACAATGCAAAACGGTTCCCAAGTCTCTTTCCTCAATTGTTACTTTAGCTAGTTGCAAAAAACCTCCATTCACTCGCAGTATTTCAGATTACAGATGATGACCAGTTTGTGGCATGTAAGCTTGACGGTTGTATACCTATACTCTTGCCTGACAAGGGTCACAACTACTGCCTATATTTGTTTCATTCATGTGCGTGTTAGTTAACTGGTCTCCAAATCAGATAATGAGTGTGTTCTATCAACAAAACTTAATTGCATAGCAAAATATAAAGCTAACTTCATTCGCAGCCTAGATTTCTCGAACATTGTGAACTTTGCATGAAACAACTTGGTTTTGGCCCAGTCTGGCCGTTTTTCAAATTCCTGTTGGAGAACTTATTCTTAGACTATCATTGTAACTACCCAATGTCGTTAATTTTCAAAATTAGGTCAGAGCCCGCTTCAGACATCAAAACTCCGGGGAATTTCAAACTAGGGCAAACAAAAATACCCTTAGATAAGAATACTTTTTAAGATCAAAGTGCCCTAGTTTCGGAGAAATTTGAATAACGGAAGCTCCCACTTTATTTTCGGAATTATTTAAATCCTAAAAAAAATCAAAACATTGAAATACGTGTCAGAATTCATCGATTTCAGTGTCATTGTGTTAAGTATATTATTTAAAGGCTGCTAAAGAAGTTTCATCAAATTCTGAGCGCCGGATTTATCGTGGTTAATTTCTGAAGTTTTCAAACTTCAGAAATTAATAAAAAATAAAATATTTGTTCAAATCGAAAATTTTCGGCGCGAGGGTGTTCGTCATATCGTAACACACCTCGGTGCCAAGTTTCGTTGTATTTGGACGCCGAGCGGCAGAAAAATACGAATAATTTAACTTTAAGTATTTTTTCTTTTAATTTCATTTTCCCCATTTTTCCTTCTCCCCCGTTCGCCCCTGCTCTTGCGTCGCGCCCGATAGGGCTTCTGGCGCGGAACCTTCCGCGCCAGGGAGGGCCGCCTGCGCTGTTTTTAGCGCAAGCTGGTCGGCCCACCTGGCCGACCCCCTCAGCCAACCCTCTCCTCTACTTAAACGCCCCCCCCTTCCTTCTCCTCCCTCACACAACCCCTCTCCTCCTCCAAACCCTAGACAGCAGCCAGCCAGCCCTCTCCTCCCCCTCCTGTAGCCCCTCCTCCCCCTCACAGCAGCCCAGCCAGCCTCCCTTCCCCACGGCAGTCCCCTCCAGCAGCTCCAGCAGCCACCAAACAGCTTCCGACAGCCTTCGACGGCCACCAACAGCCCTTTCCAACCAGCCCCTTGCTGCTGCCACCTCGGCCAGCCCTCGGCCAGCCGCCCAACCACCCCTTTCCGGCCAACAACCCGGCCAGCAACCCACTCCGGCCTCCCTCCGCTTTCCGGCAATCCTAATCTTAAGGTATGATAAGAAGTTTAAGATAAAGAAAAATGGAAAAGAAAACGTGAGAATTGATTTTTATTTGCTAGTCTTCGTTCATTTATACCTACTTAATAGTCATAATAATGATATAATATCGTCATTCACATTAATATGGTTTTCATTAAATAATAATGAAAACTATATATATGTTATGAAATGACTATAATTTCAGTTCAAGCATTTTCTTTTTGACAGTTATTTTTATTACGTTCTTTCATTCCTATATTATTGTTGTCATTAAAATAATGATAATAATAATATTGTATCAAATATGATTTCTATTCTCAGCAAATTAATAAATACTATAATAAATATTACTGCCATCGTAGTACCTTAAAGATCAGTCTTCAATCATATTAAGAAAGCGAAAGAAGGACTTAATCAAAATGGAAATAAATGTTACTCCTAAAAATATTGGCTAAGAGCTAATTTAAAAATATCATAAACTTAAAATACAGATTAAGCGAACTGTCACTCATCCGAACTGTTGAACTGTTGAACTGTCAAACTGTTGAACTTTTAAGAACAAGGTACCAGATGTCTTTTATTACTTCTGTTTAAATATATTTTTTCTGCTCAGCATCGCACAAATTTGATAAAAGTGCTTTTTAAAGTTGCATAAAATGATATATGAATAAGTTCGGATAAGTGAGAAGCAAGGGTTCCATGTTGCTTTATACTTTTTGTCTGATCAGACAACCGCTAGGACGGGGCTGTCCGACATCGGGAGTCATAAGGAGCCTATACTGATAAGCCTTTGAGGGGGCAGATATAGACGGAAGTTGAGATATGTAACACAAAAATGAACCCCCATTTTCCTCGATTTTGTACTTGCCCAACAAAAATTATATTTTGCCTCAGATATCAAGTGCTAAAAATTCTGTATTTATTTTGGTGACTGCAATTATTGTTATGCTAAGTTTCAAGTGCAATTGAAGCAGGTTTGTAGGGACAAGTTTGTACAACTTTTATTTCCTGTCAAATATTGATTATGTTGCTTATTATTTAACATTTATAAAGATGACATCTATCAGTACTTAGTTTCACAACTAACTGATTTTCGAATGCCCGCACTTTTGAAACGTGCCCAGATCTGGAGTTCGTCCTTGAAGAAAGGTGCTAAAGAACTGAGCAGTGCTGATACTGCTACCTGCTGATCCACCGCTTTCTTTTTGACTCTATCTACTTTTAAAAAGTTTGTAATTTTTCTTCTATCTTAATCTATGTACTCAAGTCTCGTGAATTAATGAATAAATGAGTTATGTTTAATGTCTATATATTTGTCTCTTAAACCACTCAATATGATCCTGCGGCTAGAGGACTTGTCGTTGCTTGTTATTGTTGCTATTACTATTCCACAAGCAAATTATAATTCACTTTGAGAATAGAGAATGATAGCATAAACCTAAGTAACTGAAGCTTTCAACCTAGGCAAAAAGATGGATTCGGATGAAGGATTTTTGAGCACACCATCAGAAACCCCAATTAAGGCACCTATATCATTAGAAGTTTCAGGAAGTACCAACGACCGCTTCATGGAAGCCGTCTTAGAACTCCTAGCAAATCAAAAGAAAGCTGCTTTAGCAAACTCCGTTCAATCACCTCAAAAGCATCGTTCTGAGGGAATCCTCCAATCCTTTCTCAAATTAAATCCGCCAGTATTTCATGGGACTACTTGTCCTATGGAAGCAGAAGACTGGCTGAGAGAGATAGAAAAGACACTAGAAAGTATGGAGTGTCCAAATGAAAAAGCAGTACGTGTGACTCGCTACCTGTTTAAAGGCGAAGCTGACCGTTGGTGGGAATCTGTCGTCAACACCAATTTCACTAGCATAGAATTGGAGAATATAAGTTGGGAAGCATTTTCAGAAGCTTTCTGAGCCAAATATGTCCGGCAAGCTGCCCAAAGCATCATGGAGAACCAATTCATGAAATTGGTTCAGGGTAGCAACTCCGTGGCCAACTATGAGGCCAAGTTCACTAAACTATCAAGGTATGCTCAAAACCTGATAAGTACAGAAAAAGCAAGGTGCAACTGCTTTCTATCAGGGATGAAAGACACCCTTCGTTGGAGCCTGCTTCCATTGAGACATGCTCGTTTCTCTGAACTTTTAGAATGCGCCTTAATCATGGAGCACGAAGAGATTAGCAAGCCTTCTAGCAACACGGGTCAAGGGAAAAGGCAGGATCATCCTACAAAGGACCAAGGGACATTCAAAAGACAACAACACAACCCACCTGCCAAAATATTTCAGCTAACTTCTGAGAATTTCGGACAAGGTATGAGAGGAGATTGCCAGAGACATCATCCCTACGGCAAGTGCTACCATGATGGCAGAAGGTGTTATCAGTGCGGCAAGCCCGACCACCAAATTCGGGATTGTCGATCCGTAAGAACGATAGATGGAGTAACCATCATAAGAGGCACAAACACCACACCTGCTGCAACCTCGTTTCATGCCCAAACAAGAGCCGCCCCAGAACCAGCCAACACCCCAAGGCCACCAACTTCATCAGCATCCAACTAAAGAAAAGGACCCGCACCTCGTAACTCTGCTCCCGCAAGAATTTACACGCTCACTCCAGTCTTAGCACCTGGAGACAACGATGTAGTATCAGGTATTTCATTTTTTTTTCTCGTTCTTTTTCTCTTTTGCACTTATATTAGTACAAAATGCTTATAATTCATATTTAGGCACACTATTCATTAATAGCGTATCATGTGACACCTTATTTGATACGGGGGCAAGCCACTCTTTCATATCGAAAAAACTTGCAACCACTCTAGAACTACCATCCTTCAATTTGGCAACAACACTAAAAATTGGGTTACCTTCTGGAGCTAGCACGGAGGCTCATAAATTTTGTATTTTTAATATCCCCATCAAAGGCAAATTATTCAAGGCTACGTTAGTCATTCTACCAATCACCAACTTTGACATTATTCTAGGAATGGATTGGTTAGGCAATCATGATGTTATAATCAACTGCTAGAAGAAAAAGATTACAGTCAAAAGCGGCAAAACATCAACAGTATTTATAGGAAGACAAAGCCTGTTAGCTTCTCTAATTAATCCAATAAAAGCAAGAAAATTGATTCAGAAAGGTTGCAGCGCATACTTAGTAACTATGATGGGAGAAAGAAAGGAAGTTGTGCCTTTATCAGAAACGCACATCGTTCGAAATTTTGAAGATGTATTCCCAGAAGATTTACCCGGGATACCACTAGTAAGAGAAATCGGGTTCTCAATAGAACTAGTTCCAGGAACCCAACTCAAGTCCAAATCATCATACCGTATGGCACCAAAAGAGCTCCAGGAACTAGACCAACAACTTCAAGAGCTAACCAACAAGGGATTGATTCGACAAAGCATGTCCCCCTGGGGAGCCCAGTACTCTTTGTGAAAAAGGACGGATCTATGCGTATGTGCATAGATTATAGAGACCTCAACAAGGTAACAGTGAAAAACAAATATCCTCTACCCCGCATCGATGACCTCTTTGATCAACTAGCTGGAGCCAAAATATTTTCCAAGATCGATTTAAGGTCTGGATACCACCAGATGCGAGTCAATGAAGAAGACATTCCCAAGACTGCATTTAGAACTCGCTTCGGACATTATGAGTTCTTAGTCATATCATTTGGACTCACAAACGCTCCTTCTATCTTCATGGATTTAATGCAAAGAATACTCCGGCCCTTCCTCGATAAATTTGTGAGTCTTCATTGACGACATCTTAATTTATTTCAAGTCTATGGAGGATCATGAGATTCATTTGAAAGCTGTATTGGGAACTGTTAGGGAGCATCAATTATTTGCCAAGTACTCAAAATGTGGGTTTTGGTTGGACTCAATAGCATTTTTAGGACATGTAGTAAATGCTGAAGGAATCAAGGTAGACAAAAGAAAGATAAGTACCATACAAGAATGGCCCCAACCATCATCTGTGTCTGAAATTTGCAGTTTCTTAGGACTTGCAGGATATTACCGAAAGTTTGTTAAAGGATTCTCAAATCTGGCCAAGCCATTAACTCAACTGACTCAAAAGGCAACACCATTTGTATGGAGTCAGGACTGCGAAGAATCATTTCTAAAATTAAAGCAAGCCCTCACTACTGCACCTGTCCTAATCCTACCTCAAGAAGGGAAGAACTACAAGGTATACATGGATGCTTCTTTAACAAGACTAGGGTGTGTCCTCATGTAGGACAACCACGTCATTGCTTAAGCTTCAAGGCAATTGAAGACTCACGAAAAGAACTACCCTGTTCATAATTTAGAGCTAGCCGCAATAGTCTTTGCCTTAAAGATTTGGAGGCACTATATTTATGGAGTAAAGTGCGAGTTCTTTATAGACCATCAGAGTTTAAAATACATATTCACGCAGAAAGAGCTAAACTGTCGTCAAAGGAGATGGTTAGAACTACTTAGCGACTATGATATGGATATTCAATATCATCCTGGTAAAGTTAACTTGGTCACAAATGCTTTGAGTAGAAAGGAAATATTGAGTACTTTAATCTTAGCAAGTCCATTTGAAGTAGAATTCCAGAAGCTTAATATAAGACCCATTATTAAAGATCAGTTAAATGAATTGCTTAATGTCAATACTGGAGGACATACTTTCGTACAAAGCATTTTGGACGCTCAAAAAGTCAGCGAGGAATACCCCAAGCTAAAACAGAAATAGAAGATGGCCGTAGAACAGAGTTGCAGCTGCGAAAAGGAATTCATATTTATAAGGGTAATAGAATCTGGGTACCGAATAATTCGCACATTCGAAATCAGATATTAAAGGAAGCCCACAACTCAGGCTATACAGTACACCCCGAAAGCAACAAAATGTATCAAGATCTAAAGATAGCCTTCTGGTGGCCTGGACTCAAAAGAAAGATAGCTGAATTTGTGGCTAAGTGCCACATTTATAGCCTAGTCAAAGCGGAGCACTAATGACCTGGTGGACTTCTGCACCCACTAGAAATCCCATAATGGAAATGGTCAGACATCTCTATGGATTTCGTAATGGGTTTGCCAAAAGGAAAATCAGGAGCAGATGCTATTTGGGTCATAGTTGATAGATTAACAAAGTCAGCCCACTTTATCCCAATAAAGCAAACAGACTGAGTGGAGAAACTGGCAAGATTATATATTAGGGAGATCGTCAAATTGCATGGAATTCCTAAGACTATAATTTTAGATAGAGATGACAGGTTTACTTCTCGATTTTGACAAGCAGTACACAAAGATTTGGGAACCATCTTAGCCATGAGCACGACCTTCCACCCTCAAACGGACGGGCAAACTGAGAGAGTCAACCAAGTACTCGAGGATCTCTTACGTTTATGCTTGTTAGATTTTGGTGGAAATTGGGAGAAGCACCTCCCACTTGTAGAATTTGCTTATAATAATAGCCACCAGTCAAGTATTGGAATGGCCCGTTATGAAGCCTTATATGGGAGAAAGTGCAGTACTCCTCTAGCCTGGACACAAGTTGGAGATGTACAAATTTATAGATCTGAGTTAATTGAAAAAACAAACAAAAAGATAAGGCTAATCAAGAGCAGAATTGTGGCAGCCCAGGATCGACAAAAGAAATACTTCGACGCAAGACACCGGAGGCAAGAATTTCACATTGGTGATCGGGCGTATCTAAAGGTTAGCCCTATGAAAGGAATTCATCGTTTTGGAGTGACTGGGAAGTTAAGTCCCAGATATGTTGGACCCTTCGAAGTAATTGCAAAAATTGGAAGCTCGGCTTATAAACTTAAACTTCCTGAAAGATTTACAGCCGTGCACAACGCATTCCATGTTTCAACACTTCGCAGATGCCTCCAGGAATCCACTCAGCAAATTTCAGACTCAACAGTTGAAATTCAACCTGATTTAACTTATATTGAAAAACCTCTTAAAATTATTGAGAAAGACCGCCGAAAATTAAGAAGCAGAACGATCCCGATGATCAAAATTCAATGGCATAACCATACTGCGAAAGAAGCCACGTGGGAAAGAGAAGTCGGTATGTGAAGAAAGTATCCAGAGCTATTTCTGAATTAAGGTACCTCAAAGCTCCCTCTAAGACCTTATTTGTTTTATTCTTGATGGGACGACATCATTTTTAAGTAGAGGAGTTTGTAACGACCCAATGTCGTTATTTTTCAAAATTAGGTCAGAGCCCGCTTCAGACATCAAAACTCCGGGGAATTTCAAACTAGGGCAAACAAAAATACCCTTAGATAAGAATAATTTTTAAGATCAAAGTGCCCTAGTTTGGGAGAAATTTGAATAACGAAAGCTCCCATTTTATTTTCGGAATTATTTAAATCATAAAAAAAATCAAAATATTGAAATATATGTTAGAATTCATCGATTTCAGTGTCGTTGTGTTAAGTATATTATTTAAAGGCTGCTAAATAAGTTTCATCAAATTCTGAGAGCCGGATTTATCATGGTTAAAATAAAATATTTGTCCGAATCGAAAATTTTCAGCGCGAGGGTGTTTGTCATGTCGTAAACACCTCGGTGCCAAGTTTCGTTGTATTTGGACGCCGAACGGTGGAAAAATGCGAATAATTTAACTTTAAGTATTATTTTTTTTAATTTCATTTTACCTATTTTTCCTTCTCCCTCGTTCGCCCCCTGCTCCCGCGTCGCGCCCGACAGGGCTTCTGGCGCGGAACCTTCCGCGCTAGGGAGGGCCGCCTGCGCCATTTTTGGCGCAGGCTAGTCGGCCCACCTGGCCGACCCCCTCAGCCAGCCCTCTCCTCTACTTAAATGCCCCCCCTTCCTTCTCCTCCCTCACACAACCCCTCTCCTCCTCCAAACCCTAGACAGCAGCCAGCCAACCCTCTCCTCCCCCTCCTGCAGCCCCTCCTCCCCCTCACAGTAGCCCAGCCAGCCTCCCTTCCCCACGGCAGTCCCCTCCAGCACCTCCAGCAGCCACCAAACAGCTTTTGGCAGCCTTCGACGGCCACCAACAGCCCTTTCCAGCCAGCCCCTTGCTGCTGCCACCTTGGCCAGCCCTCGGCCAGCCGCCCAACCACCCCATTCCGGCCAACAACCCGGCCAGCAGCCCACTCCGGCTTCCCTCCGCTTTTCGGCAATCCTAATCTTAAGGTATGATAAGAAGTTTAAGATAAAGAAAAAGGGAAAAGAAAATGTGAGAATTGATTTTGTTTGATAGTCTTCGTTCATTTATACCTACTTAATAGTTATAATAATGATATAATATTGTCATTCACATTAATATGGTTTTCATTAAATAATAATGAAAACTATACATATGTTATGAAATGACTATAATTTCAGTTCAAGCATTTTCTTTTTGACAGTTATTTTTATTACGTTCTTTCATTCCTATATTATTGCTGTCATTAAAATAATGATAACAATAAAATTGTATCAAATATGATTTCTATCCTCAGCAAATTAATAAATGTTATAATAAATATTACTGCCATTGCAGTACCTTAAAGATTAGTCTTCAATCATATTAAGAAAGCGAAAGAAGGACATAATCGAAATGAAAATAAATGTTACTCCTAAAAACATTGGCTAAGAGCTAATTTAAAAATATCATAAACCTAAAATATAGATTGAGCGAACTGTCACTCATCCGAACTGTTGAACTGTTGAACTGTTGAACTGTCAAACTGTTGAACTTTTAAGAACAAGGTACCAGATGTCTTTTATTACTTCTGTTTAAATATGTTTTTTCTGTTCAGCATTGCACAAATTTGATAAAAGTGCTTTTTAAAGTCACATAAAATGATATATGAATAAGTTTGGATAAGTGAGAAGCAAGGGTTCCATGTTATTTTATACTTTTTGTCTGATCAGACAACCGCTAGGACGGGGCTGTTCGACATCGGGAGTCATAAGGAGCTTATACTGATAAGCCTTTGAGGGGGCATGTATAGAGGGAAGTTGAGATATGTAACACAAAAATGAACCCCCATTTTCCTCGATTTTGTACTTGCCCAACAAAATCATATTTTGCCTCAGATATCAAGCGCTAAAAATTCTGTATTTATTTTGGTGACTGCAATTATTGTTATGCTAAGTTTCAAGTGCAATTGAAATATGTTTGCAGGGATAAGTTTGTACAACTTTTATTTCCTGTCAAATTTTGATTATTATTTAACATTTGTAAAGATGACATCTATCAGTACTTAGTTTCACAACTAACTGGTTTTCGAATGCCTGCACTTTTGAAACGTGCCCAGATCAGGAGTTCGTCCTTGAAGAAAGGTGCTAAAGAACTGAGCAGTGCTGATACTGCTACTTGTTTATCCACCGTTTTCTTTTTGACTCTATCTACTTTTAAAAAGTTTGTAATTTTTCTTCTATCTTAATCTATGTACTCAAGTCTCGTGAATTAATGAATAAATGAGTTATGTTTGATGTCTATATATTTATCTCTTAAATCACTCAATATGATCCTGCGGCTAGAGGACTTGTCGTTGCTTGTTATTGTTGTTATTACTATTCCACAAGCAAACCGGTGCTGGATTAGCTCCCATTGATCCGGCATCGGGTCCTCACAATCATAACCAGCCCAAAGAAGCTTAAACAATAGCTATGCTAGAGCTTTTTTTGTAGAACCTGTACATGATTCTTATTTCAACTGCTATGTATGTTTATGCCCTATTGGGCAAATTCACTATCTAATTTCATTCAGTTCTAGTTTCCTTGGTGTGAAAGTTATCATTTAATCTAAGAAATAAAGTTGAGTTCAGCTTGGGCTTACAAAGAATTATTTTTTTTTAAATTTTGCTTGTTAGTTTTATGTAATGCAGTTTTTTTTTTCCCAATATGTATGTATTCAACATAAGGTGGAATATATCAAGGACTTTTTTTGTTTCAATTGGAATATATCAAGGATTAGCTCTACTATATCTTATTGCATTAGTTATTGATGTTATTGAACGCATTCAAGGAGGTGCTTTGTTGCTTATTGTTTGCAGATGAAACTATTTATAGATGTGCTAAAACAAAACTTGAGCTATGGGGAACTTCCTTATAATCTAAAGATTTTAAACTTGTCAGAACCAAAATGGAATATATTGAGTTCAAATAAACTATAACAAAGATATCAAAATTGAAGGTCGTGTTATCAGGGAGTGCGAGATTCAAATATCTTAGTTCTATTATACAAAGTAATGGCGAATGTTACACGTATTTTTGGTGATTGATCAAGGTTGTGTATGTGGCCACCATTGGCTTCCTTCTCACCAATTTAATCGCATGTTTAACTTTTTCATTATATGATTTTGCTATCACTTGGTCATTGCATGCTCTCATAGGAAACCTCATTGCCGAGTCACTTTTGCCATTGCCAAGTGACATTTCTATCTCTATAATCTGGACGAGTGATCTAGTACACTCCAGAAACTCGAGTCATCCGTTCCAGCATTATTCTAGCTAGAGACCACCCAGTTCGCGCGTTACTACTTTCAGCGGTGCTAGAAGTTATTATATATGTTTTTGACAGTTCCAGGCGCAACCACTAATACATTCTTAACATGCCTCTATGACTGATCTATCACAGTACGCTATGTTAGCACATTTGGCCGTTCAAATTCTTCCAAGCCCTCTATAATTTGTGTACTTCGATTTTTGGCTAAAGGTTGAACTCCAAGCACTCCTGTTGAGGTTCTGCTTGACTGAACGTTGAATCTCACAGCATCCACAACATTTTTCTTTGAGCAATCTAGCAATTTAAGCTTTCGACACATTACTTTACTCTTCTTTCGACACATTGATTCTTATTGTATGAGAGGGATTCGAGAAATAACTATTCTTCTTTCTATATTATAGAATTTGTGCATTCTCAGTCATGATATTACTTTCATATGCTCTTGTGCCTATATGTGTATAAATGGATAAGTATTATAGATTGCGAATGCATCAGCTAACATATTACAATCCACAAAATACTTGGCAAAATCTCAGGCCATATAGTTCAACCATATGAAGTTTGTTTTTACACAAGCATATATAAGGGGCATTGCAAGAAATCTATCTTATCCACTCTATCGTACCATAATTTTTTAGAAAAGAATATGAAACTCCCTATTATGCATGAGATAGGTGCTACCTCGGTTGCTTCGACTCTCTCAGTTGGTCTTGCTGTAGAAGGGGTGCGACAATCAGTTCACTCATTAAGAGTCTCAAGGTGCAAAGGAACCAATTTGCAACTTAGCAACTGCACATTGCCTAGTTTGAGCTGGTGATAGCATTATATGTTGAGATCCCTATTTACTCTAGGAGTTGAACACATTCGGTTAGCTAGATGTTTTCTTTTTGATGATTACAAAGTACGAAATAACTTTTACTAACAATTTCTATTTAATTAGTGCAATTTC
This sequence comes from Gastrodia elata, assembly GCA_016760335.1. Classification (NCBI taxonomy): domain Eukaryota; kingdom Viridiplantae; phylum Streptophyta; class Magnoliopsida; order Asparagales; family Orchidaceae; genus Gastrodia; species Gastrodia elata. The sequence goes on along the minus strand of CM028670.1, from coordinate 101,814,524 downwards.
AGGATATTAGCAGTTACATGAAAATGACACTGCAAATTAGAGATTAGAGCAGGAAAGCAAAGATCAAGCTACTTATTTTAGAAACTACCTAAGAAAATTTATTTTTGTTATATATTTTATATTTTATTCTTGTAATTTAGACATAGATTTCTTTTTCTGTGATGTAAAATTATCAAGCTTTGAGATTAAGACAAAGAGAACACATAAAAACCTAAATAAAAACCTTGAGCCTAGAGACATGATGGCACTTCGAATTTGAGGGACAATGTGGATTACTTGGAGACAACAATCCCACTAGAACTTGAGCGATGCTGTTAGTTGCAAATTGTTAGGCCTCCTATAAATATCTTCAATATGGCTCAATTTGTTACCCTACAAGAACACATTGAGTTTTCACTAATTATGCGAGTCATTATATGTGATGACCCATGTTAGGTTGGTAAGAACCAAACTAACATCGGATGCATCTTTCCGCAGGATCTATTGACAGTTAGATAGAATAGTAGTTAACGAACATTCAAGCCATTCACATAAAAGAAACGACATTCATTCAATTTAAAATAAAAATAACATCCAGAAATTATTACATAAAATTCCATATACATCAAACTATTAATCCTGGAAGGGGCAGTTATTTTTCCGCGCTACGCCTCTAGACTATATCAATTGCCTCCAACTGTATTTGACCTGGCATTATAAAAATAATGCCTTAGTGCACATTCTAAATACAATGGATATTAAAAATATACTTAAAGCATAGCGGGAAGCAAAATGATAATAACTGCAGGAAATAGTGCGTTTCAAAAACAAGAAGATAAATATGTCTCCTGCAAAATAACTGTTCTTGCACATGCCAAGTTTTCAAACAGAAAGCAATAATCGCATAAACATTTATGTTTATGTTTATATCTATGATATCATGAAGCAATAATAGTAGTTCTGTTGGGTAAAGCCAGAACTATGAGGCTGGGTTCATATGCATTTAAGCATAAACCTTCACCTGGACCCACTTAAGAATCTCAGATGGCAACGTGCATTTAAGCAACCTTCACATGTGCCTCCCTCAAAGGCTCCAGATGGCACCCTTATAGCTCTCGAGGATTAGCCCCGTCCCTAACCTAATCATGCTCCGTTTCGGAACCCTTCTTGCAATATTCACAAGACACATAAACATCGTTCAATTTCTCTTACATCATTAGTAGTAAGAATAATATATCAAGTAGTAATAAGCTCAAAGCGATGCATAAGCAGCAATTGAAAGTAAAAGCATATAAAGTAATATCCAGTGTACCTTTTGTGTTTTGACTAACAAGACGTTTTACTCACAATTTCGATGGATCTGCAAAAGTTATGATTGGAATTCTATTAAACTTTGAAAGTAAGGTTTTGTATTTCAACGAATCTATTTACTCGGCATACTACCTAACTTAGCCTTTCGTAATAGTATCCATTACCTAAGGTTTGGGTATTAATCATAATCATATTGTTGATAAATCCATATACAACAGGCTTTTAAATAATATTTCAATACTTGGCTCTACCTTCGATTAATCTTATTAATGAAGCTTTAAGATCTATGCCTACATCTCTTATTCAAATAAATATGGAAGTTGATTAGATTATGAATAATAGATGTGAAATTAAATTGTGTAAATAGAAATAGATGCAACAATCAAAGTGTGAATCGGACAAGTCCTAAGTATAGTAAGGTAGGTTCAGTAAGCAGTTGATTTAAATCTCATAATGAATCCACTTAAGAGTTCTAAAGTTGGTGATTTAGGGATTTAAAACATTACTAATATATTATGTCGCAATATTTCAATTGATCGGAACAAAATACTATAAATCTAGTGAATCCTAGAAAATTCAAGATTAATCCCAATAAAAGAAATGCTCAATTTCATTATACCAAATTTTTAAATCTTAAATCATTATTATTATTATTATCATATATATGCATATACATATATAATTATATATACATATATCTACATATACGTATATAAATATATATATATATACATATTTATATATATATACATTTATACTTATATATATATATACATATTTATATATATATACATTTATACTTATATATATATATATATCTACATTTCTATATAAAGACACGTATATCGGCAGAACTCTTACCTTAGCCGAATGCGGAGAACTCGACGCAAGGAAGCCGACGCAGAGAAGGATCGCAGTAGGAACCCGTCGGCTGCAGAGATCGAGCCGACGCAAGGACTCGTCGGACGCAAGGGAGAGATCGGCGTAGAGAAGGAAGTCGCTCGGAAGAAGAAGATCGAGCGGAGAGGAAATGAGTCGCGTTGCCTGGGACCGTGCGCACTGGGACGTCCGTCGGCCGCAAGGAATCGAGTCGCGTCGCCTGTTGTGCGCTCCCGCCTGCTCAGGTATGTCTCTTTCTGTCGAGCGGAAGAAGAGGGAGAGGCGAGCGTGGTGATGGTCGAGTGCCATACGTTCGATTTTATAGGGTGTGCGTGCGTAACGCACACCCATTTGGACTTGGACAGTCATAATGCCATACGCTCGGCTTCTCCTTAAACGCCCGTTAATTACGGATAATTGCTTAACAGTCGAAATTTGTTTTTAATGGAGTAATTTTATTTAATTTTTGTAACTGCCAGTTTTTTGAAAACTTTCTAAGTTAGGTATTAAAACTGAAAAAATTGAATTTTCAGCTGGAGTTTTAATCGGGAAACTGAAAATTGCTGGATATTTAACGAATCGGGATTTTAATGTCTTGCCTTATTAATGACCTAGGGTCATTACATTATATCTCACTCTGCCATGGGTAAAATACTTCTTAAGCGTTCTTAGTACCTATTGTTATTTGAGCATGAGGACGATGAGTTACTATACTAGTATGTTGCCATGTTTACTCAAGGTCCCACGACGTGTTTGACAAAGAGTGACCCATCATCCTCTTAGCTTTAATATGTGACTTCTGTAGGTTGGTGTTTCAATTCATTTCCATGATGAAACCCTTTGCTATGATGGCCTAGTTATTGAACTGCACCACCAAATATATAAATGTGAAAGAGGCGGATAACCATTATAACGACCATTTTTAAGGTTCTTACAATAAGGGATGTCTAGAGCCCTCTCTCGAGCTAACTAAAACACTTGGACGATGAAGAGTCCTCGCCATGCATTCTAGAAAATCAGTAACCCTGATCCCATTGTAAGAAGAATATGTTTCATTCAGGGGATACTAAAAGGTCCATTAAGTTATTGTAGCTCGTTTGCAGCTTCACTAAAATAATTGACCCCTTGCTTCATAACACGAACAACTACTTCAGGTTCAAAGCATTCCTGGGTTGGAACAAGTTGGTCAACTTGAGGAATTCATCTTGGACTAGCAGGAGCCCACACGAGAGCTCATACCACAGTTGAGCCTGTTGAGAACAAGATCTCTATAAATTTCCTAAGCCTTTAAGGATCAGGGAATGCGTTGATGGTTACCAAGCAAGTCTAGAAATCATAAAATCACAAGATAAAGATCGCAGCACATACAATCATCAAATACAAAGATATACGTGGAAAATCAAAGAATGGGAAAAACCACGGAGCCACACCAACGAGAAAATCCACTATAAAACAACTTGAAGTTTATAGAATTACAAGAGCTATATCACATTAGCACTAAAGCTGTAGTTCTACTTTTAAAATGAAGAAAGGAAGAAGCAGCTACCTCCTGGAGTTTTTCCTCCAACCTGCAAAATCTTTCTTGCACAGCAGCTCCCTAGGGTTTAGCTTAGGGTTCTTCTCCTTTGAAGCAGCCTTAGCCTCCAAATCTGATATGCCAACTACTTAGGTTTTCTTCCAACACTGCGGCGCGCAGTAACGCCCGCATTTGATTCCGCTGCGGAGCGCTGTAGCAGCGATTTCCGCTGAGGTGCGCTACAGCATCGATTTTCGCTGAGGTGCTCTGCAGCTCTGCCTTCTTTGTTCCTGACTGCTGAGGCGCGCAACAGTGCCTCCGCCTCTGGTTTGGGACCGCCTGGGGCGCTGCAGCGTCTGTGCTGTTCTTGGGCACTAAAGTCTCCACAACACAACAGAGCCATGTCGAACCAAGGAAGTAAGAGCTGACATGAAGAAACCAAGCACTCACACATATGCTCATTGCAACACATATCAATATATTGACTCAATATGCTGAGGAAGTTCTTGAGTCACATTTTGAGGATTGCTTGGATGTTATTGTTGTGGATTATATCGAGGAAAAGAAGATAAAAATCCAAATGCAGAGAAATAAAATAACGAAAATAAATAAAATAAGAGTTTTTCATTTATTTTATTAATTTTTTCATACAATATGGAGCTACTAAAACACACATACACGACATGAACAACACAATTTATAGAAGTACAAACTAGAAAAACTCATAGTATACGTATGAAAGTGCATATGCAACTCCAACGCAAACATACTTATCAATATTTATTCACTACTTACATATCGAAATCATCGATTCGACTAAAGTTAGTAAAAGAGAAATTCTGTTAGTTCTCAGTATTTGGAAAATATTAATAGCAAATCAATTTAGATTGGAGTACATAAATTAAATGGTGCATTATTATGATCAAACAACCATAAAAGTTAGGTATTTTATTGATTAAGAGTAGTTTAGTATTATCATCACATGATATAGTTGCAAACAATTAAAACGAGAAGAGCGAAATAGACAACTTGTAGATGAAAATAATTAGTAATATATCAACATTAGCAATGCTAAACAAACAATCATTTTGATCATCTCATTCTTATGTAACCGTCCATTTGGTTATAAACCTGCTTACCTCCTCAAGTGTCAAACCCAAAATATGAACTATACATCTAGGAATGTATACTCTCTCTTATTTGAAAGAGTTCAAAAATGAACTTTATAGTGAGATTTTTATTTAATTCAAACTAAAACTTTCCCCCCTTCCTAGTGGGCTAGGTTCCACTTGTTTCCTTGTATGTGCTAGTAGTACTATTTGTACATATTCAATATTTTTCTAACACAATTACTCATTAATTGGTCACTAATTGTATATGATTGAATTGCAAGAAAAAGTTCAATTTACTTTTTATAGGTTCATATGACAAATTTATAAATTTGTACATGCCAAATTTAGAAATATATACACACAAAGTTTGTGGTATAAACAAGCCTGAATTTTGTAGCATAAATAATGTTAAATCTCAAAAGATAGCAAGCACAAATGCAGTTAATTCAAACAAAATATATGAACTTTTAAAGTTTATATGCTTGACATTCCAAATAAGGCAATTCTTGACAACAACAAATAATTTGAGTATGGATTTACATGCAATTTGGGAAATAGAATATATTTATTCTATATAAGAAAGTTCATATTAAAAATTTCATTTACCTCTGAAGTTAAGTTAAGATTTATCTAAAATACTCCAAAGGTTTTATATGTTAAATTAACTTCTCAATCACAAATATTAAAATTCTGCCATCTTGTTCTTTGACCTAATCTAATATATGTAGCAATTTTGTGACTAAATTTAGGTTTAATATGAGGGTTCATTATTTCTATCAGGTGCTAATTTCTAAACTTTCCAACCTCGCAAGTAGGATGCTTTAAATTATTTACTAATTGAATTAAGCTTATAATTACCTCATTATTCAAGTTTTTAAAGTCACAAGGCAACTTTTAAAAGTATGATTTAAGGTCATTCTAGTTGTGAGGATGGTTGTGTTAGGAATTAAACCTAGCACAAGGAAATCTTCTACACCGAAGAAAACCCTAGGATCGGGGTTTGATCGCTGAGAGTCACCGAAGCAAATACAAAAATATATTAACACAAAAGTAAATAGCAATCACAGCACAAGCAAATACAAACATGCAAGCATACAAACACAAGAATATACGTGGAGAACTTAAGGATGGGAAAAATTATAGAGCCGCACCACCGCACGAAAAATCTACTATGAAAGAAAGATTACAGAATTATAGATAATTTATCAATCTCCTCGAGGAAGAAGAGATTCACCGCTTTAAATTTTTCTTCTTCTTCTCTCATAGATTTCTTCTTATTTTCACTCTAAGGTTCTAGCCCCCAAAGCCTCCAAAGCTCTTACAAGATTTTTGGCACACATAACTTTAACTTTTCATGTTAGAATATATAGAAGACCCTAAATCTAGCCCTCAAAGTGCCATAAATAGCTTTGACATGTCATGCTTGCGCCAACATTTCTCCGGGCGCTTGAGTGCCCTTAAGTGCCCACGTTTTTGCTGCAGGGGCGCTTGAGCGCCAGACATTCTGTCTGCTGGACGCTTGAGCGCGTCTGAGCGCCAGACCTTCTACTTGATGGGCGCTTGAGCGCGCCTAAGCGCCATACTTCATACATGTTGGGCGCTTGAGCGCGCCTAAGCGCCATACCTCATATCTGCTAGGTGCTTGAGCGCGCCCGAGCTCCTGACCTGTGTTGGCTTCTTTAGTGATTCAATTGGTCTCCACACTATAACAATCTCCCACTTAGAGATCAATTGTGATCAATCTATCTTCAACATTGGATTTTCTTCAATTTGTCTTCCTCCTTTCCAAGGACATGGTGTGGCTCACCCCGCCCTCTCTTTATCCTTCGAGGCCAACTGAAGCTGAACATAGTTTCAGTTTCTTCGCTACCATTGATTTCGTGAGCATGTCAGCTGGGTTCTTTGATGTGCGAATCTTTTCCAATGCCAGCTGACCATCTTCTAACTAAGATCGAATGAAGTGGTATTGTAACTGAATATGCTTCATCCTAACATGAAATGCAGCGTTCTTAGCAAGGTGAATAGCACTCATACTATCACTATGAAGCCTTCCTTCCCTTTGCTCTTTTCCCAACTCAGCTATGAAGTTCTTCAGCTAGATCATCTCTTTGATTGCCTCAGTGATGGCGACATACTCTGCCTCTGTTGTGGATAGGACAACTATCTTTTGCAACCTGAAAATGTAGCTCACCGTAATACTTCCCAATGTAAATACATATCCTGTAGTGCTCCTTCTTCTGTCAATAACTCCAGCCAAATCAGAGTCTACATATCCTTGTAGCTCTATCTTGAACCTCCCAAAACAAAGTGTTTTGACCACTGTACCTCTCAGATATTTGAGAATCCATTTAACTGCCTCCCAATGAGGCTTCCCGGGGTTGCTCATGTACCTGATGACCACTCCCACTGAATGGGTAATATCCGGTCTTGAGCAAATCATCGTGCACATTAAACTCCCGACTGCTGAAGTGTATGGAACTATTTTCATGTGTTCTCTTTCATCTTCAGTCTTTGGCATCTGCTCCTTTGTCAAGTTGAAGTGACTTGCTAGAGGAGTGCAAACTGGCTTTGCCTCATTCGTGTTAAATCTTTTGAGTACTCTTTCAACATATTCAGCCTGAGACAGCTTCAGTATCCTTGCATTTCTTTCCCTACTGATCCTCATCTCGAGTATCTGCTTTGCTAGCCCCAAGTCCTTCATATTAAATTCCTTTGACAATTACCTTTTTAGTCTTTTAATCTCCTCCATGTTTGATCTTGCTATTAATTTATCATCTACATATAACAATAGAATAATATAGGAGGCATCAAACTGCTTTATGTAATAATAGTGACCTGCTCGACATATGTTGTGTATTTGACATGAACCTGCCAAATAATTTGTACCACTGCCTTGGCACTTGCTTCAAGTCGTATAGGCTCTTATTGAGTTTTTCATATTAGCTCACTCTCTCCTCGACCCCGTGGCTGCATCATGTACAGATCTTCTTCCAGATCACCGTGAAGGAATGTAGTCTCTACATCCAACTGCTCTAGATGCAGATTTTCAACTACAATGATGTTCAGCACTACTCTGATAGTAGTCATCTTCACTACTGGAGCAAAGATTTCACTGTAGTTCACATTGTACTTTTGCTAGAAGCCTTTGACCATGAGCATTGCTTTAGAGCATTTGTTACCATCCGGTTCTTCTTTCAATTTGTAAACCCATTTATTTTGAAGAGCCTTATTTTCTTCTGGAAGTCTAGCCAACTCCCATGTCTCATTTGATATGAGTGACTTCATCTCGTCATCTATGGCTGAGTCCCACTTGATTGAGTCATCAACTTGAAGCGCTTCCTCATAAGATTTTGGTTCACCACAATCTGTTAGCAATAGATAAACAGTGAAGGAGAGTACCTGTGTATAGGACATGATGTTCTGGTGGATCTCAATTTAATAGCAGGAGTTTTAGGGGTTATCTGCTCTCCACCATCATGAGCATCTGGCTGTGCTTACTCATCGTCCTCTGGTTTTGTCATCCAGTTCAATGTAATTTGGCGCATCATCCGAAGTTCTGTTTCTGTCCTTGTACATCTCGTTCTCGTTGAATGTGTCGTTTTAATGATTTTCTGATTCTGATAGTTCCAGAATTTATAGCCAAATTCTTTAGCTCCATAGCCAATGAATGTACACTTGATTGCTTTTGAATCAAGCTTGCTTAAGGAACCTGCATCAATATGCACATAGGATGAGCAACCAAATACCTTTAAGCGATTCAATTTCACCTCTTTGCCGCTCCACGTCTCCTCGGGTATCCCTTCTTTCAAGGGAACTGACGAACCCTGATTGATCAGATAAGCTGTTGTGTTGATTGCATATGCCCATAACTTTTTGGGAAATCCTGCATGAATCCTCATGCTTTTGGCTCATTCTGCGAGGGTTCTGTTCATGCATTATGCAATATCATTTTGCTGTGGTGTTCCTGAATAGTAAACTCACTCTTGATCCCATTCAAAGCACATAATTCTTTGAACTCATTATCACAGTGCTCCCCGCCATTATAATAGGTTCACCCAGTCCGATTGAGTTGGCAACAATCCTTCCAAGTAGGCTCAATAACTCCATAAATTGAACTTTAATGGAAAGACCTGGAAAAGGACTCTTGGTCTCTAGGAATTACAAGCATTTTTTGAGGCTTCAGGGAGTTTCAAACTTCAATTGAAGTTCGTTGGAGATCAGAGAGAGCAAGGAAAAGTTGTTGGAGATTAGAGAGAGGAAGGAGAGGCAATTGGAGGTCAGAGAGTGCTCATGGATCAAAGGCGCAGAAAGGGTGATTGGAGAATTTGGGAAATTGCGCAGAGGGCTCCTAGGGATTGGAATGAACTTATAGACACCATCTGCAAGTTCAATCTTAGGTGTAGGAACCATAGGTCTTTCCTGGAACTGTCCAGAATGTGCTCATGCCAAAAAGAAATTCGGGCAATTTGGCAGTTTCAGGGTTCCTAAAGAAAACTGCCATCTCACGCTGCGCGCTAAATCTTGGTTCCCTATAGGGCAAGGAATGTGTAGGTTCAGGTGGTTTAGCAGGATACAATTTCTTAATGGCTAATTGATTGAAATTATATGATTTGGTCTTAAGCATATTATGACATAAATAGTAGGAATTATGGTTTAATTAAGATACCGTTGAGTCCCTTAGGCTGTGACTTGATTGATATTAGATTGAGGCAGTTTTATCGTAGATTTAGGCATGTGTGAATTAGGACTAAGTGGGAACTATAACGGTTGGTTGGGAACGATGACATTGTAGCTTTTAGGCTGGATCTTAGCGGTTAGCAAGTTAACGATCCGTATTCGCTATTGGATTTTAAAAGTCTTGCGACTGATACCTAACGTAAATCGATCATACAGTTCATCCAACATTTCACAGTTTTAACTAATATTATAATTTTGATGGAACGACTAATATTTAAATTGAATCGATCCAACATCTTAGATTCAATCCTCATTTTTATTAAGATGACAAGTTTTTTTAAGTTGTTAAATTAATAAATATTTATAAAATTTTGTTAAATATAAAATCATATTGTCTTTTTTGAGCAATCAAGATAAAAAAATTATGATAATTTCATAGAATATAAAGAAAAATATGTCGAGTTTAAAAATACAAATATTTTTTTAAGTTTGGTCATTTGTTTATTTCTTATTATTTGCATTAGTTTAAAAATGTGAGAACTCAAGTGTAAAGGTAGATTATTAGCTTAGGATTAAACTTGGATCTTAAGCTTATTAGTCCATAACCATTGATATGCCATCAATTAAGGATGAATAAATAATATTATAGCACACAAATGAAACTTAGTTAAGACTGATCAAACTTTGATTACATGACTAATTTAGATATTATACAAGATAATAGCTAGTGATGATTACTCAAACTTAATGAAACTTTTGGGTGAATCAAACATGCAAAACTCTAGATTACTCATTTGTAGTACTACTCCAACAGTAATTAGCTATCCTTATTTATTTAATTGAACCCTAATTAAAATTCTAAATAAAGGTTCATCCAAATGTTGTTGGATGATTGAGATCAATTCCTCTAAAGGTGTATATGGATTAAAATACTATTGAAATCTTAAGATCAATGATTATAACATTAATCAAATTGATGGTAACCATTCTTACAGAAAATTAATGCATAGTTACAACCCTAATTACAAGAGAATATGAAGAAGGTTACCTTAAAAAAGTTCTTGTGTAGGATGTATTGAGGATTGATCTAGGCTAAATAGGTCCTACCAAGGCTTTAGTCAGCTTCCTTTGAGTCCACTGAGAGGTTCCCAAGCAATGCAGCATGTCTTAAGCCTCTAGAATGATGGTTTCACCAAGAGTCACCGAAAGTTCAACTTCTAGTAAGAGGCAATGTAGAACTCTCTGGTAAGAATTGAATGAATCTAAACCTTAGGAATCAAATAGAGGCATTAAAAGGTCTTTGTACTAAGCACGATTTTGTGCATGAAGATGCAAAGGGGTTTCTTCACATAGAATATTTGTGGCTCAACTGGTATTAAGGATTTAATAGGGTTCACAGATAGTTGCTAGAACCTCCTAAGCATGTTAATGGTCGAAATTGAATTTGATGGTTTGATGGTTTCAGCCTTTATGAAGGAAACCATTACGGTTTTGCTTAAATCTAATTCACACATGATCCTGACATTATGGGGAATGTTTGGGTGTGATCAATTATGTGTTTTGAGCTTTTCTTGCCTAATTGATGGGTTGATCCACACTTGGTTAAACACATAATTAGGCTTAATTTGTAGAAATTAGATCTTAATTTAGGTATCACTATATTCCTTAGGTTTTAACTATTTGATTGATGCTAAGTTCAAGCACTTTTGACATCAGAATGTGTTACTATGATTTAGGGCATCACAGGGCAGTTACACGAGGACTAGGACATTGTAGATGGAGGATCGGGTTAGTTAGTGGGTTATCAGATCTGTATCTGATATCGCTTTTTAACGTTAATCAATCTGACGACTAAGATTTAAGGCTGTAGATCAAATGATTCTTATTACCTTTGTTATTTTAAATAAAGTGCATTTAATTAGACAATCGGGATTTAAAATAGTTGATCCAATGGCTAATATTCAACCTGCATGGGAATTTATTTAAATATTTAATTAATAAATATTTATATAATATATATAAATGTAAATATAAATTGTATTTTTAGACAAAGTAATCTCCAACAACTTAAAGTAATTTCACAGAAAGAGAAAAATATGCAAAATTTTTAAAATGTAAATATTTTTAGTTTTGGACTAATATTTTATTTTACATTTTTTAAAATTCAATCATTAGAAATTTATTAAAAGAATTCAACTGGAGAATTTTCAGGAAAAACACTTTAAAATATGGTCTATTATTTTGCATAATTATCATATTAAAATAATACATATTTTTAAAATATTTTATTTATCTAATTTCCAAATTTCTTAATTAAATAATTAATTTCCTTGTTAAAAAGTTGGAAGCGTTACAAATGCCATAGAGCGCTTCCACATACATTAATGAGGGATGATGATTTTGATTTGATAAAGTTTTAAGCTTGTCATTTGGTTCTTAAAGAAGTCTATTTTCTGCACAAATAAACCATATGTGAGTACTTTACCAGCTATAAAATGTGGTAGCATTGAAGCTTTCATGTTAAAGAATATATATGATAAAAATAGAACTTATGAGAGCATTATCGTTGTTAACAAATTCGACAAATAGAGTGTAATGCTGGGATAAATCTCTACTCAAAGCCTGGGATAATGTTATATATGGGACCCTGCCATGAGTGATGACAACACCATCCTTATATAATTTCATTAAGATACACTCATCTTAGCTTATATATGAAAAATAGAACTCTATGTATATATTTGAGAATACGTGTTTAAGTATCAGTTTAGCCTTTAGGATTTATTACGCAGTCTTTAGGGTTTAGGGCTTGAAAGAGTTTAGTAAGTGGGAGATTCCTTTGTCTGAAAATTTTCAAATGAAGGTTTGAAAACGATAAATAAGATGTTTGGGATGACATAAATAAAATAGATTTGGAAAAATTCTCTAGCTTCTGCAGGCGAAGTTCATTGTTAAGTGTTAATGAAACAACCATTGAAGATTAAAAATTAATGTACATATATAGAGTACATATGTATATGAAGAGGCAGTTTTATGTATGGTATGACATGTGCTTGAACTGCTAGCTTATAGTATGAGATTGTGAGTTTATGATCGACCTATGAAGAAGGAACAAAGTTTAGGCTATAAAATTGGCTTCAGCTGCACTTGAAGCATACATCAAGCGTGGCATTTTATTTCACGCTTTTTTTGTATGGCTTTCAGGGAAACATTAGTTTAGAACATAAACATCGTAGGTTTTAGGAATATAGTAATGCATCCTGGCTGTATGGAGCACCCAGTGATGAACTGCACACTTAAGAGGGCATGTGATGGAGGTACTAACTACAAAGCACAGTTCTATTTGGGCCATGTATTTGGCTCGAGACATGGCTGTCAAAGCCGCAGGCATGCAGTTTGATCAATGCTCTAGTAAATAGAAACTTTACACAACAATTTCTTATTCTTCTTAGCTTTATGCTTAGAGATCTTGAGTGGCCCTTTTGGGAAGGATTTGTGAGCTCGATGCACATTCATAAACAAGGGAAGCTTTTTAAGGATAAAGTTCTATTTCACCTTCTGTTTTTTCTCTGTTAATTTCACTGAGGATTGCCTCGCGTCTTTGTCAAATCTCAGCAAGGCTAGATTAAGAATGTGTACAAGTGATCAAAATGCTGTTAAGACATCGCTTTATTTTTTTAGATTTATTGTTGCATCTTTTTATTTCCATTTACTAATCAGTCAAGTAATTAATTTTGTTTAAGATTATTGACGTTTGTTGTATAGTTTGTGTTTAAATAAATGATTGAAATTATGATGATGGAGCTTGAACATAAATTTTATCAGAGTTCCAAATTTTTAATACGTAATTTTGGACTTAAACTTTAATGTCATGTTTTTTAAGTTTCTGTGCCTCTAACGGATTATGTCTCGGTTCATTTATCATATTATTTAATAATTTTTTCATCAGACAGCTTTGAATCCTAACAAATAATTTATTTGATAAAAATGGGGGAGTAACTCCATTAGGTTGTCCGCACAAAACATTTCGAGATGCCGCTATCAACGGTCGAAGAAGCTGTGCAGCAAATACAGAATGTGGGTCACGACTTTTATGGCTTTCGAAATGAAGAAAACGGGTAAAAGATAAATAAATGCCTGTTGCTTTTGTACATATTAATTAAATGAGTATTGCTACACTTACACACTAGTATACATCAAAATATATAGATGATGTGTAAATCCAATGTGTAAGTAGATTATTGGTTGAATGTATTTTTTGATAAGATATATATTCAAAAATTATAAAAAAATAGAATTTCTAATTGGTCCTGAATACTTTTTGGTATATATTCTTGTGTAACCATAGCATTTTCCTAATTAAATATATGCATCGTATGAAATGTTCCCTGCTGGTTTTTTGGGCTTATTATATTATTTTCATCAGGTGAGATAAATATTTTATACAAAAGAAAAGACGGTGGCTATGGATTGATAATGCCAAAAGAGAGTCGCACTCAATCAGCAGAGACCTGATCGGCAAAGGAACTGTAAAGCTGATAAAAGAGCTGTTGGCTTTTCAGATTTATGCGAGTTGCCATTTGATAACGGTTGGGCCTATATACTCACCCATTATGACATGCAGTTCAAAACAAAAAGAATTTGGTATGGATTGTTTTAAGATAATGTTATGCTTTATGAGATTTGCTATTTGAAATAAAAAAAAACTTTAATTTAATAGAAAAGAATAAAAGCTACACAGTTGACTGACCCATTTCTGTGGAAATAAACTTGCTAGGAAAATTATTAAAGCTTTCTTTATAAGTCATGGAACTAAGAATATATCATGAGGAAGAGCCTCTTTGTTTACCAATCAAACAAATAAAAGATTCTCAGTTTCTTGCTTGATATTAACAGAAATATCTCTAGCTTCTGGGTTGCTTGACTAGAGCTTTGTCTATGTTCTTGAATTGTTTGCTAAAGATCTTTATGATGGACTGCCGTCTGAGCTTTCAAAATGGCTATCAAGGATAAATGCATTCAGCATAGAATCATGGGTCTTCCTAACATACTCATTTGATTGTTGAACCTTGTCTTTGCAATCACTCACTCACTTTTGGGCTAGCTCTTCTTTCAGATCGACATCCTCACATCTTCTGGCTCAAATGATGTTCTCATTTATCTCTTGCATGTCATTGCTTTATACAGAATGTAAGTCCTTGGCGATTTGGTTCAAAGCATCAGACTTACCTTTATTATCTAATTGTTGGTTTTTCCTTAAGTTTTCTATAATGGTGTTAGCATATGTTTCTCACTATACAGTTTTGGATATGAAATCTATCAGTCTACTCAAAAACATTCCTCTTTTTTAAATTATCTCAATCACCTTCTCATATTTAGATATGCATTTATGTTCATAATTTTCCAAAGCTTATTTACATTTCTTGCATATAAATTTTAATAAAGCATGAAAAAATTGCTCATCAATTTAACTAAAAAAGATCAATTTCTGCAAGAGCATTTCTTAATGCATGCAAGAACAACAATAGCAATGGCAACAACATCAAGCTTTAATCCTACTAGGTGGGGTGGATTACATAATCTTTTGTTTTCATTATGCACGATCAAATAGAAACTTTTTCTCAAATTCTAAATAGAGGAGATATTTTGTAGTAGGTTTTTTCTATATTTTATGAGTCTTCCTCTTCCTTTTTTTAATAGGAAGAAATTTATAAAATAAATTTTTTAATAAGAGCATTGCACAGGTTACACTTAATAATATGTCAAACTATATGAGGTGACATTCTCTAATCTTAGCCACTAATAGACCCACTCCAAACTTACTATATCATTTCTCATTATAGCCTTTGCATATGTCCACTCATCCACCTTAGCATCCTCATCTCTGCTTTTATTTTTTATTATTTATCATATAAATTCTTGAATATTGCAATTTAAGTATCACAAACTATTATGATAAGTTTGTTTATATTAAGGGGCTATTAGGCATGGGAAAATATGAGGATAAAGTAATCTATTATATTGTATGAGAATGCAGTGTTTAAGAATTTAAGATTATATTACTGTTATTTGATAGTTTTTAGGAATTTAAGATTTTTTGTTTGGAATGAAATAATATGAGAATGTGATGTTTAGAGTAAATTAATAGGTAAGATTATCCCTTTGATTTTTTTTTGGAATTTAGGTTTCGTTCGATCGAACGATTTGATTGAAGGAATCGTTCGATTTGTTGATCGAACTTTGCCGGAATGTTCGAACGAGCTGTTGATAAAGTCGAAGAAGAGGGAGTTCAATTGAACAAACAATTTGTTCGAACAAATCGTTATGTTTATTCAGTCGAACGAATCGAGGCCGGAGAAGATGCCTCGGAGAAGATGCTGCTCGGCTCCGCTTCTTCCTTGTAATATTCGAGCGTAACTCGATAACGACGTTTCTTTATATACGATTAAATTACATTGGAAAAAATATACTTCTCTTTTAAATTTAAATTAATTTTATATAGCATGTGATTTTATCCTAAATTTTTAAACGAATATCTTGTTTCTATCACTAATCATCAGGAACTCTCTCTTTTAATTAAGTATACTCTTAGTTACAAAACAAATATAATTAAGAGTTAAATTTCTACAAAATATTAGCTTTATCCTCTTTAACTTTTATTGTCAATGTTTAAAAAATTCTTTTCTAAAAATATCTATGTTAATTGTGTTAAGATTCTACGATTTAATTTTATAATATTTAAGATTTATTTTAATCTATTTTTCAAATCTAAAATAATAATCAATATTATATCATTAAACAATTATTTGGAATAATTTTACCATATTTACAATATAAACAATATATTTTGAAGATAAAATAATATGAAATTTGGTTTCTCAGAGGCTGAATCATATTCTTTCAAATGATTCAGTCTATAATTACTTGTCGTTAGGCCTCTCAGTGGGCACCGCCAACAGAGGATCCACCATCCTAAGCACGAACCCGTACTTGTCGGAGAGATCCAACCGAGCTCCCTCCGGCAGCCGCCAGTCAAAGGAATGGAGAAGAGAGGCAACAGAGTACAGAATCATCTTCTCCGCAAGCATTATCCCCGGGCACGCCCTCCTCCCCGGGCAACAGAGTACAGAACCAAGAGCAGATTCCTGAGATCGACTAAGGTGAAATCAGCCATGTCGGCATCATCCAGCAGCACATCCAGCACATCTTTGCAGGCAGCAGGGCCCTGCTTCCTCCTCTTCCGCTCCTCGATTTTAACATCCAAGTAACGGTGGAACCAATCCAAACGGCTCCTCACTCTTCTCCTGAATCACTGCAGGTCGAGCTTCCCGATCGCCGAAATTTAATCGGAGACATTGGGGGCCAGCAGGAGGTCGTTCACTGCCTCTATCGCCTGGGGAAATCCCATCCCATTGCCTCCATCCCCGCTCACTCGCTCTCCCCACAGAGTGCTCGTTATGGCGTCCAGCACCATCTGAAAGATCACTTCCCTCACGTCCACCGCAGATCCGCTCTTCTCCCTTACCGCCGCCACCTCCCGTCGGCGAATCCGTGCCGAAGCCTCAATGGTGGCTCGGCTCAGCACCTGGCTCACGATAAGCCTGCGGAGCGAGCGCCACCGGGGCCCGTAGGGCAACCAGAGAAGCTCCGTTGGCGGGTCGCCCAACACGAAGCGAATGGTGGCGGGGACGTCGTGGCTAGCGAAGGCCAAGGCTTGATTCTTGAGGACCTCGCGTGCGGCCGTAGGAGAGGAGGGGACGGCGTAGAGCTTGGAGCCCAGCCGGAGGCTGAGGATTGGGCCGCGGATGCGGGACAGCCGCTCGAAGTGGCGGTGGAGCTCAGGCTTGAGAAATGGGAGAAAGCCCAGCACCGGGATTCCCCGCAGCCCCGGCGAGAGCTTCATTCCCTCGGAACTCCTGCCGAAGATGTACAGCAGTGTTCCGACGATCGTAATTGCGACGGCGGCTCCGGCGATGCGAAGGCCAGTGCACTAATTATTGTTAGAGAAATGTTATTTTAGCCCGCTGATCTGTAACCTAAAAAAACCCATAAGCTGCAAGAGCTGGGGGATTTAGGGCTACTCACGTTCGAAAAAATCCTTCACGTTTGCAAAAATTCCTGGAATACCTCCGCTTCCACAGCTGCAAGAGCCCCGATTGGGACCGCTACTTCGACCTTATGCACGTCCCCATCCTCTGTGGCTGGAGGCGCTTAAAAGCGCGACCGGCGCCGGCGGTGGAACTGCAGAGAAAGAGGGGATCTGTAATTCCGGTGCGTGTGGCTGGAACGGTGATGGATGCTCCGCCGGTGGATGCAATCAGTTTTGGTGACCTTGCCGAGGAGATGGAACATGCATCACCTCTCGCCATCATGGATAGGGCACTTAAGATGTTCGTGCGATCGCTTTCAGGTTTGCTTCCCTGTTTTTTTTTCATTTTTCTTTTGTCTCTATTTCGATGGAACTGAGAATCGAATGAAGGACAAGGCTTCTGTTTTGATTTATCGATTATTTCAATTTTGTGTTTATTTATATTTTTATTGCCATGCATCTGAATCTTGGTTCAATCTTTTTCAATGTTATGGGCTTCTTGTTAAAGCTTAAGCAGTAGAAATAATTACTCAAAAGTAACTTACAACTGCTTTATTATCTTTCAATACTGTAATTTGAGTTGATAAACATGCTCTTTTTAGAATAATTGCATTTGACCTTAAATGGAAGTAGTTTTAATCATTACTCATTGAATTTAGTTAAACTCAACTTGTTTGCCAGAGAAATCAGCATCGTACTCTTGCTCTGCTTTTAACATTTTAAAGTCATCCAGATCAGCTTGTGTTTGAAGGAATATTTGTATTTGTTTAAAGAAATGAGGCTTAAAAATGCCAATTAAATAATCATTTATTCTCAAAATTGAAGAATGGTAAACACAATTTAATCATTTGTGTAGCTAGCCCAGCCTTTGTCACCTTGAGTTATAGCTGATTGTCTTGCTTGAATTGATTAATTCGCATGATATATATGATTTTGGTTGAGCAATGCTCGACGATTGAATTTCAGTACTCACCCATGTGATTGAGTGAGCTCTCAATGCAGCATTAATGTTCATCTTTGCTCTGCATAATCAATCATTCATGGCATCATTTACAGTGCAGAATGTTTTTGTTGTTGTTCATCTCCATTTGCTTTCTTGTGTTGCAGTGGAGCTGAGGATGTTGCTTTTTATAGTTTTTTGAATTTGCATGTGCTATGTTATTGAACTGCTGGTTGTTTTATAGCTACAACATAAATTTACTCTAGTAGAAAGGATGGTGGAAGGGATGGGGAGTTGGTCCGTGATTAAACTATATTGGAGCGATTCTCCTTGCTTGCACTTGGTTGTTTTACCATAAAGTGAATGTTCACCGGTTAAGTCAAAATAAAATTTAAACGAGTATGGTCACCCTACTTCTATTAGAGGGCAAACAGTTTAACTTAGAGCATGACATTCTCTTACCATAGTTGTCATTGCCAATTGGCTAAGGGCTTATGGAAACAATGGCATATTGGATACGTATGACAATATTGGGACAATTTTTTAACTTGTCAAATTCAGTTTTAGACAAAAAAAATACAGTATTATTATTTTTTTGCCAGTTGATTTAATAGATGTTTTACTATTTGTAACTGCTAGTAATGATTTGTTTTTTTCAGAATTGGAGTGGTGGGCATTTCATGATTCTAGCGCTCGAAAACTTTTTGTTCTTGAAGTTTGGGAAGATAGTTATAGAGAATTTCTCCTAATTCAACTTGGTATTATGAAAACATTTTTATTGACATTATTTTTTGCATTAACACTTATTTTAGATGCCTTTTATTACTCTCAAATATTTGACTAAACTTATTCAAAGAAGATGTAGCTCAAATAATAAAGCGCTCGTTTTGCAAGTGAGAGTTTTAGGGTTCAACTACATATTTCTTCAATTATAATAGTAATAATGGTACAAAGGATATTGTAACTGATTTATCTGGTTTTACTTGCATTCCTTTTAGTTTGAGTGCATAGGCACAAAAAGGGACTTGTAAAATAATTTTCATACTTGTGAGAGTATTATATAAATAATTTCACACTATTTTCTTTTCAATAGGAAAAAAGTTACAACATAATTGTGTTTGAAGACTGAGAAATTATATGAAGATGGATCTCATCACATCATGAAATGAATTACTTGCCAAGCCAGCCACGAATGGTTCCGAAGAATTTGCAAAAATGGCCTTTAAATTATTTATGGAGGATGATTTAATTCAGTTTCCTTCTTGCATTATGGATGCAAAACTCTTTCAGAAAACAAAATAGACATGAATTGAGGTTTTGATATAAAGCCAGCAGATTTTATCATAGAAAATAGCAGTAGTAGATGAACTAGAACAGAATCTATGGGTTCAGATTTTGGAAACTTTGGATTCGCAATTTTTTTTGGTGCTGGGGTTTTTTTTGATGGTGGCTCTAGTGTAGATGCTTTGGAACATAATTTCTTAAATCATTAAATCATGAACAATGGCTTAGGATGACATTTTCGTTGGGTGCTTGACTTGAAGAATCTGTGCAGATTCTTTGAATGCAAAAATCTATTTGAAACCGATTTCAACAGCGTTGTTCACCAAAGAAGCGTTGTATTAATATGATATGAGAAGCTGGCGGGCTTGCGTATATATACTTTGAACTCGAAAGCGTTTGAATTTTGCAAAATGTCTGGAACTAAATTCGTTAGAGTGGAAAAAGAGAATGGAGCTGTATCTATCTTGAAAGCAAAAATTTTTTGAACAGACCACAATCGAATTCAGAAGCTGAAACATTAACAAAGCATACCACAATCTAGAAATGAGAAGATTACTTTCTTTAGAATTTAAACAAATTGCATATTACAATCTAAATTCATGCTATCATAGTAATAACACAAAACTGAAAGACAAATCAACAACATATCAATCGTTGTATTCTATCATAACAAAGACAATAAAAAAATGGCTCTTCGTGGATGCAGCAGCGCTTGAAAGATTAGTGTCGTTGCCTATTTGCTTGTAATTGGATGAACAACTCCAACGACAAACCCTCGGATGGAGCTCCTCGAACTCGATGAGAACACCCTCAAGTTGTTCGATTTTTTTGTTTCTTGATTAGGTAGTTTAAAAGAAAAAGACAAAAACAAAACAAAACATTCGAGTTTGAATAAAAGCTATAGAGGGAGCCATTACTTCCTTCAAAAATAGTTGCAAAATATTTGATAATCCCTTTATGCTCTCTTTAAGAAGAGAAAATGAATCAATCTTGACAAAATAAAAATAAATCCAACTATATCATATACAAAAATAATAAATACTCACAAAAATTTAATCATAAAAATTCAATTGCAAAAATAATAAATACTCACAAAAATTATTAATAAATATAATATAATCAATTTTATCATATACAAAAATATCATTAGTATTTGTATCATTTATAAAAAGTTAATTGCAAAAATTTTATCCACCACTTCCTTCCCCTTGCCAGTAGCAGGAAACATTCATCGGGACACTATTTCGTTGGAATTTGTCAGAGCTGACATAAGAGTCACAAATTTCATCAACTCCATATACCCATAAGAATTGAAAACATGACTTTGAATCGCAGCACATTGATCTTTTATAATAGTATTAGGTGGCAACCATCACACAAGATAGCCAAGTCTCGAATAGCCAAACGTAATTCTCGGTAGTTTCACTGAAAGTAAGCCACAACAAAACAAAATTGATTGGACATAATGATTAACACCAACAAAAGGTGCAAACGGCATATCATACTTATTGGTGAGCTATATGGTGTCAAAAGTAATGACAGCTCTAAAGAATTGATATGCCGATCGACATTTTAAATCAACTTTGAAAATATTTAGAATATGACATTCTTGGCCAATATCAGTCAAATAAATTTTTTTTGGATCTTTTTGTTGCATGTATGAGAAATAATCTAATAGTGTCACAACATCCTCATCTTTTAGTGCTAATATTCGATGTTTATCAACATAGTTTCTGCGTTCTTTTTGTCCAAATGTTATATTTTCATGCTCCCCTTCTTCAACAACAAAAAATCTAAAATAATTGTGAAGTTTGATCCCATCATTATCATTTAATTTTAGTCTTCTTTTAATATGTATGGAAGTTTCCTATTGCATTTAAAAAACCTAACCTTTGAGGGGCTTAGAGTGTGATTAGGATCTGCTACAATTTCTGTCAATCTAAGATTTTTTCATTGCCATCATCTGGCTACAACCTTCACGGGACAACCAGTTTTCACTGTTAGATTCTTTAAGCTCAATTGTTATGTAGTGGGTCCTATCCCTCCCTTGCAGCAACCAATTTCAACATGTCTACATATCCAGTTACTAAACCACGACTTTATAACAATTATGTTAAAGCCCTGTGTACTAACATATTTTTTGTAAGACTCAAATAATTTTTCATATGATTTAAATAACATCTCAACTGCTGCTCTTCAACCTCATCAACGTTAGAATAAAATTTTGTGTATATTTCTTTAGAACGTGGTCGGGACAATAAATTGCTTCGAACGTCTCGATGACACGGGAAATCCATTCCCTTGCAAACTCCGGGATGCAATCGTTTTGAAACACACAATACTTCAAAATCTTGTTCAGAACATCGCCTCCAGTTTGAGACACTCCAAAGTACAATCTACTGTATTTCAAACCTTTCAAATGATCTTCCTTCCAATATTGGAAGAACAATCTTTACTCTTGATCTGCTATCTAAGAGTCAATTTTAAAGTTCAAGTTAAATTTAGATCAATTATTGGTGTAGTAAGACGTTTACTATCCTATGATGATATTCTTAAATATTTTTGCTTTTCTGTGTTGATTGCCTTGGATAAGTGGATGTCTTTTTAACTTAACGTTCTAGATCATGGCTCTAATACCAACTATAATGACCCCAATATCGGATCGGGAACCCAATCCAATACTGAAGCGCTACCACAACACTTGACACCGGGTCTGAAGGAAACCAACCCAACGTCAAGTGTTGTGTGGCCAAGTATCTTTGTGAGGGTGTTAAGTTAAGAAGTATGAGCAGGAAAATATGCAAGTATAAACTATACAATCCATCCAATATCCAAACAAAGCAGTTTAATATGAAAGTAAATCCTTCACAGAATGAAGTAAAACATTATAAAAATTTAATTATTACAAACTTGAAATTATAAAGAGAAATTAAATTCACTCGCTCACATAAAACTGTAAAATGAAATGAAAAGCGGAAGAACAATTCTTCAATGCAACTAGAGTTCAGAACTAGGTTCAACTTCACTACCCTGAAAATGCTCCTGATCTACTGTATTTTTGGTTTATAAAATACGGTATATCGCAGCCAAGAAAAAGAAAATAATTGGTTATACTAAAAAGTTTAAGCATATTTTGAGATTGGCTAAATATTAATTATAGTTTAGTTGGGTATCACATATACTAATTTACAATTAAATTCTACAGCAGAGCATATAAAACATCAAAGTAGGGGAAGAAAATATAACTGTAAAGAAGATAATAGTAAGGAAAGGAGTAAAAATTATCAAGTAAGTTTGCTCTAGCCTGCAATAACAAGTAAGAGAAAAAATATCATAATAAGGCTAGAAATTATTAATATGCATATGAAATATAAAATAAAAATATGTATATGTTCAATGAATATTATGTTAAGTAAAAGAAACTAAAGCAGTGAAGTATAAAATATAATTAAAGTAATATACACAATATGAATAAGAAACTGTAAGTAAAGTACAGTACATCAAATGAAAGTGCAAAGTAAGTAAAGTAAGTAGAACTTTAGCCTATTGGGCTAAGAAGTCATAGTCAAAGACTATGAAAAGTAAGCATATATCGAGAGCTATGACGAGTTCTCACAGTCAATAGATTGTGATGACCTAACTATTTAATTTGTTGAAGTTTTTTTATGTTTTTCCGTTCTTCGGGCAAAGTTACAGAATGAGTGAGGAGTTAAGTATGTCTACCTAATTAGTAAGGAAGGCAGGGTATCATAGAAAATAAATACTCACATTCCTCTTTTAAGATATGTAAGATCTTCTTATATCCCCTTAAGCTTGCCCTGGCCATCACTAAGAAACCCCTAATAATTTATCATAAATGTTTTATTTATGCACAATGTCTTATATGAATATTCAAGATTATAATCATAAAGTAAAACAAGCATTTAAGAAATTCAAGTAATTGTAAACTATGTGATATTCAAAATTATCTAATATTTAAGTTATCTAATTTAATAATTGGAGCTAATTAAGCTTCCAATTTACTTATATATATTGATCTCTAAGTTAATTTCAAGTAATAATATAAGTATTTTGAGTTTTAGAAAATAGTAAATTGATTTAAGTTTATGAAATGACAAAATAATTTATAAGTATATTAATGCAAAATGAAACCAATCCTACACTAATCCTAAACCTCATAATTAATATCAATTACTAGATTCAAGGAATATGGAACTAGTAGAGAATGGTAAGACTAATAAATTACTATAAATGAGGAAATGAGAGTTAAATATTTACTTACTAAATTCATCTAACTAACTTACAATTGAAAGGAATTATAGTAATCAGTCTCTAAACTAGCTAAGATCAATTAATAGGAGAGGTCTAAGCATATGGATGAGGAAGGGTTAAAAACTACAAGCTCTAATTTACTAAAGGATGTAGGTTATGGAAGCTTATATGATGTCTTAACTCACATTAGAGAGATATAAGACTTCTAATTCAACTACTAGAGAACTTAAATGAGGACTAAGAGCTAAAGAGAATGTGTGCTAAGACCCATTCAAATTGTTGGAGACTAGTCCTATTACATTCACATCCTACAATTAAACATGTGTTAAGGTTAATTATACTAAATGGGAGTATTATCTAATTCTTAAGATCATAAGCAAATCAAGATTATAAAATCAACCCTACAATATCTCTCATAATAAGGATGATTAAATCAATAATTTTACTAATAGCTCAAGCATCAATCTATACTAATCCAAGATGTAATTCACATATGAAATGACATAATGGTAGAAAATAGTGAGACATGTTGGCTGTCCTAGGATGTAAAAGCCTAAAGCGTGCAATTTAGGAAGTTATGAAATTACATAAATCCACTAATTAAGGAGTCAAATACCCAATTTAACCAATTGTTATCCAAATGAAATAATAATAGCAAATATGCAATCCTTATAATATAAGGAGAAGAATGACACTAATTAGAATAAAATCAAACAACTTTGAATTTTTAGGGTTTCTGGGTCTCCTAATTAGAGTTAAAAATTGATTATGAAAACTATGAATTAAATCCTAAATCTAATTTTACATTATTATCATACACATTTTTGTGATTGCAAATGAACTATTGGAATGTCAAATTTGGATAAGAATCATTTAAGTTATAAGGTTTTCAAGATTTGAATATCTTTTATATGTTTTTAATAAAATTCAGAAAATAAAATATAAGGATTAAAAAATTTTAATTGACAAGCTAGATATTTAATGACAATGCTATTCTACGAAATTTTGCTATCAAAATAATGGCAGGTTTGGAGCTTTATTAGAGATATTATTAATTAATTAATTAGTGATAAATAATCAATATTAAAGCTAATTCGATTAAGTTTATTAGCCCATTAACTTCATTGCGGCCCGGCCCAACGATGTGCGGCTCGAACGCACTCTACAGGACATGGGCCTATACGTGGGCCGTGACTACGGGCCCCGCCTAGTCTTCCCGGCGCCATACATGGACGAAGCCAACGGGAAGTGGAACCCTAGAAATTTAGGGTTCACAAAATCGGCGTGAGCAGGAGATCTGAGGGCACCTAACGTGAATTCAAACAGAGCTGGGGACTAGGTCTGTTTAAAGACATAGTCACTACACCATGAAATCGCCTAATGTCACTAACCCTAAAATTCGCATTAAGCTCGATCGGTTGATCCAAAGACTATATCAATAATGAAATGACAGCGATTAAGAGATAATTGCAATGAGTAGAGGATAGGAATGGAGTACCTCGATGACGTCTCGGGAAGTTAGGGTTTGCAGGAAGCCGATGGGTTCGATCAACTCAGCTCACAGCAACCTCGCTCCTTCTCAAGCCACCCGTAGCCTTCACTGGACGGAGCATAGAATGAAGCCAAGATACCTTAATTGGGGCTTGAAGGTTCCTATCTATCGCATCGTAGTACGGAGCGAATGCAACCCTGCCATCGTTGCCAGTGCGTGAGGATGTACAGTAGTACAGTCCTTACGCAATCACAGCCATCTGATCTTAATCAGACGGTCGCAGCTAACCCATCCAAACGATCACACGGTGGGCTGACGCCGTCTGGTCCCACCATTAGAAAAGAAAAGAATAATAATTATATTAAATATTTTATTTAAATAATTAATTAAACATATTTAATTACTCAAATTTAAATAACCTAATAGACTCTGAAAACTCTCAAAATTTAATCCTTATCTAATTGAGGGGTGAGTAACTCAAAAATAAAATCGGATTTTTGATTGGAGGTCAATTTAATTATCATAATTTTCTGAATATTTAAATAATATTAAAATATTCGAGAAAAATTCGACGACTTCTAAACATCCCAAAATATAACCCCTAGCTAATTTGGGGGTGATAAGTCTAATGACGAACTCCGATTTTGATTATGATGTTTAAATAAAATAGGCATCCTCAGAATTATCAAAAAAATCAAGAATATTTGAAAATCTCAAATGATCTCTAAATTTCACTAAACTAGAGGTGGGGGCTCCTAATATTATTATTAGTGTACTATAAGTGAAATGAAGTTGATTAGGGTACTAATTATAGGATAACAATACTGGGATTATTACAATTCCTCTCCCTCTCCTCTCCCCCCTCCACTCCTCCCTCTCTCTTCCTCGGCCACCACCAATTCCCTCGCTGACTTCCAATAAAGCCTTATTAACATTAAAATAGAGTAAGAAATGAGAAAAAGATAAAAAATTTTATATTCTTTTTAATTATTCTACTTTTTTAATAATAATAATAATATTTATTATTATTATTATTACTATTACTATTATTATTATATTTCTATTTATACAAATTTTCTTTTTATATATATATGTATATTTTTTTTTAATTTATGCAACTTTCATTTCTGTTATTTTCTTTTTTTATATATGTATATATTTTCCTAATTTATGCAACTTTCATTTATCATTTTTTTTTTCTATATATGTATATATTTCTATGAGGAACCACGTGATGCAGGCCGCCAAGACACTGATAAACATGGGGTACGATTCCGAGGTCTTTGACATCAAGTCTTCGAAGCCCTTCGATCTGTGCACCATCGGAAACTCAATTAAGAAGACCCACCAGGTGCTCATCGTTGAGGAGTGCATGCGCACAGGCAGCATAAGAGCCAGCATGAGGTCCGCCATTATCGACAATTTTTGGGATTATCTTGACGCTCCGATCGTTGCTTATAGTGGCAAGATGTCCCCACTCCCAAAGCCGGGATGCTGGAAGAGTGGATTGTCGTGCAGCCGGCCCAGATTGTCGTCGCTGTCGAGCAGCTCTGCAAGTAATTAGTTCCTGCAATCAATATGTATGATATTTCTCTCAAATTATTTTGTTTGCAACCAAACTAGTGCATTATTTGAGTTCTTTTATGGGGAGTAGTAGTTGCATTTTGAGTGTGAAAAGTTTTGGTGTTTAGATGACAAAATAGTTGGATGTGGTGAGTGTCAATTTAGTTGAAGAGCAACTGCTTCTGTTTGGTCTTGTTTGGCTTCCTAATGCCCGACTTGCTTGAGTTTGAACGATTTTATTTAGATAGGATCATTTTTTATGGGGTTTGTTTGATTACATTTGGCTATGTTTTAGCTCAACTATGCTTTGATTCATTCATAAAATTATGCCCAAAGTACGAATTTGATGAGTATATGTAAAAGTTTGAGAAAAATATACGTAAAAGACCGAAACTACTACATTCCTATCTCTTATCTAAGAAAAGTATTTGTAAAAGAAAATATTTCTTTTATCATAATATAACCAATTCAAATAATTTCAGAATGAGAGTTCTAATATCTCAACAATTTACTCTTAATTTAGGGTTTTAGAGATTTTTTTTAATCGCATTCTTTTGTAATGTAGGAACCAACAATTTAAATTGAAGCTACCAAATTAATTTTTATTTATATGGTTATACAGTGTGATTGCAACACATGTTTTAGAACATAACATGCTATCCGTGCCGCCCCAACGTCTGAAGACCGGCGGACCTTGCGTAAGTGCTTCGTTTTGTATCAAGCTAGAGTTCAATTCGTATACCATTTGCTAACCCAATGCAAATTGCAGCTCAAAATTTTAGTGAGCTCGTCCGCGCTCACTTCACTATATTAGTACTATAAATTCCTTATTTTTTTATTATGCTCTTAAATATATTTATAATTTATAAGAGTTATAAACTTTTTATTTTTTTAAGAAAATTTATTTGGCTCGTGAATAATTCTAAATAACTTTTGATTTCGTATAGAAATTAAGGGAGATTTAGTATTATTTAAGAAAAAAATAATTCTGCTCACGAGGCCAGCTCACATGACACTCAAAAAAGTCCGTCTAATGAGGTATAAGCAGTGTTGCATTATATTTTTATTAAATATTTATTTCTCGCTGCGTGGCATCCAATACTTTTCACACCTCATTAAGTGAGTTTTTTTGGGTGTCACATCAGCTGCGTTACTCAAATATAGTAATGTCATTACTCATATTTTAAAGGGGTTGTATCTAAATTTATTGAAAAAAAAAAAATCTAAAATGAAATTTTCATATTCCCTATTTTACCCTCTCATTTAACATTTAAAATGGATGTTAAGAAAGATTCAAGGGACCGAAAACATCATTTTCAAGATAAATGATAATTTTGAACATTTTCCAAGAATTGGATGAACTATTTTGATAAATAACTCAAATTTTGGATGAGTTTTTTTTTTTTTTTTTAGCATTTTGAGGGCTTAGACCAAAAGCAATTAAGAGAAAATAGAAATTACAAAGGAAAAATGTTTAAACATTCATATTAACCAAGGAATAGATATTATAATGCTAAAAACACATAAATTAGATGATGCAACCATATCTAGCTATTAGCAAGCCCGTCGTTTAATCCTGATCAAGCACTATAAACTTGTACGAAAGAAAGAGTTGAGAATTCATTGTCCAAAAACCGCTCAATCCATAGAATATGATGCCAAATTTTTGGATAAGTTGATTCAACATAATTTTTGAAGCTCGCGACAAACCCTAGTTAACCCTGAAACCTTAGATATCGAATCTAGATCAAATTGAGCCCAATTTAGCGATTAAAATGTTATTTATTTTTGCAAAACGAGTAGAGAAGGGCATGATTTATATATAAAGCTTTTACATGATAAGACCTAACAAAAGAAACTAAAGCTCATATCTAAGCATACACAAAAAGAACAAAAAAAACCATCTAAGCAATTGATCATGGAGGAACTCATGCTTCAAGTAACCATATTTGGCATATTTTAAATTTAGCATAAAATATTTAATATTTTCCACATCTAGATCCATGTTGCATATTTTAAATGTAGCAATACTCTTTATTATATTTGGCCTCTTTTGCTCAACAATCCGTTTTGACTGTCATAGCAATTCATTTGGATTCAATATGGCTATTCCAAAGGTATCAACGCCAAGACTTCCATTCTTCGATTTGTCCGCCCAAACTTCTTTCCTCATAACTCCCTCTTCATCTACCGATTTGTGTTATCCTTCTCTTTTTTTTGATAGCTCGCCTCCCTCGTTCGCATCCTATCCAGATCGTTTCTCGCTTCCGATTCATCCGGCTGTTGTCCTGCTTCCCAGCCATTGCATCCCCGTCCGGCTGTTCTGCTTCCCGATTCTCCGCTCGCCCGTTCGCATCCCCGTTCGGCTGTTCTGCGCGCTTGTCCGTTCGCATTAGGGATCTTTCGCAGAGCGGTCCGGCTGACCGCTCGTTCGCATTAGGGATCAACCGAAGTTTAGATCTTTGTGTTATTCTTCTATTTTTGATGGCACCAGCCCTACATTCGGCGGCGCTCTTGAGAGGGTCCCCGATCGGCTTCGAGAAGGCCAGGCTCAGATCGGCGCTCCGTTCCCCTTCAGGTTAGTTAGCCTGACCCCTCACAAGAATTGCATTTTTATTCTTTGTCGTTTCTATGAATTTGTATTTTGATTTTAGATGTTTTCAGTTTCATTTATTTTGAATTTTGGATCTATTTCGGCTTGATTGAAGGGATTTCCGATTTTGTCTTGTAGGATTCCCTGTAGAGTTTTATCGTTCTGTGCCTCGGGTTTGTTTGGCGACATTTTATGGCGCTAACAATTTATTGTTTTGAGATAAAGAATTTTTTTAAACTGATTTGCAGTTTGAATATGGTTTCTTGCAGTTCTGCATGAGGGCGTTGTGCTCTTCAGCTCTAATGGAAGATACTTTAGTAGAAGTCTTTGGGTCAAGCCTCACAGTGCTAATTTGATCCCAAATGCAGTTGCAGTTAAGCTGTTTTGCGTTTAATTTGTGCTGAAATAGCTCTTTCCGGGTTTCATCACTTTCTTTCTATTAAGCAGTCGGTTTTCTGTTTGTTTTAGGTCAAGGCCGATGCTACCGCAAGCCCTGCTTCTTTGAAAACAGGGTAAGCAAAATGTGTTCCCTGGATTGTGCAATCTCTATTCATCCAAGTGCATTTTACTGGCTGTTTGGTTTATTGATATTTAATGCTTATTTTGATGTCAGCAGTGTTAAGGTGTCTACTTCTATTTGATTTAGGTTCTTGTTAATGTAGATAGCTATGCTATTGGAACGTTTTTCTGTATGATTTGTTGTTATTCTAGAGCTTGTTGAGATTGTCATTGCTACTAATGTAAAAAATCACGTCTAATAATCTAGTAAGCAAATTCAAAACAAACCTAGATAAAAAATCATTGAAAAATAGCACAAGATCCAAGAAGGAACTGTTTCCGCTCTTGCATGATTGGGGCGAAGCAGTAGGGTTTGAAGAAGGAATCTAGGCATCAGTAGGTTCAGTGTTTTTGGCTGCTTTAAATTCATATGGAATGATGACATTTTTGTGATTTCTTAGAGCTTTAGAATAATGTAACGCTGAACCCAACAGGGGTTGTCTTCATGGTATTGAAAAATAACATAGCATGCTCAATGATGAAGGCAAACCAAACTGCCTTTTGCTTAATTTTTCATTCTGCATATAGCTAGACCTGGATTGCCAACAAGTTAAAAATAGTAATGGCTGAATTGTTTACTCTTTTTGTTAGCTCTCCTTATTCTTAAAAATGCTTAATATTGTATCTACTCGTATATACTAAAATAGATTGCAGATGTTTAACCTTATTAATCTGACCAGTTTAATTGGAGTTGTCTTCATATTACTTTTGCATATTGGGATATTCATAGTCTGTTTGTTTCAAGTATCCTATAACTAAGAATTATGTAACTTAAGCTGAAATGAGTGAATAAAACCAGACAAATTTGCTATTTTGATGATCATTGGCAAATTAAAATTGCTAGATAACTCGACTTGTAGAGGCAGATCTAAAATTCTGATATTGAGCATATATCCAACTATACTGTGAGGGTCAAGGCATAACCTTATAACCTAGATACTCCAGCCAAAATTTAACGTTAACTATGTCCTAATAGGTGAAACTTCAATAAACTTGTAAATACTAACATTAGACTTTTTTAAATTGAAAACGAGGGGCAGGGAAGCGTATGCCCTGTGATGTGAATAGTGTCAAAACATGATCTTTAAAAGAGACAATAAGATTTAAATTTAATTTCCAAGTGTTAACGCTATTATGCATATGAAAAATATGAACTTGTCTCAACCAAAGTTTCTTCATTCACAATTCTGAACATTAAAATATATTGTAAAATCAAATATTTTTATGATGCGTGTCAACAACGGTACTTTTTTTTCCTTAATTTTTGTCACACACTTCAATTTAGACGCATGTTAGAAGAAAGTCTGGAAAGCACTTCAATTAAATATTTTTATGATGCATGTCAATAACTGTATTTTTTTTTTTTTTTTGTCACACTTTACTTAACATGAGGTGCCTTTTAACAATTTAAATTATTGTTCATTTGAACACAAATAGAGCAGCATTTTCCAGACTAGTGTTGAGCATTTATCATTGTTCTAAATATATCATGCATTGTTTCATTATGTTACTGTTAAGTAAATATCATTATCGTAAATATATTATGTATATATTCCTTTATGTTAGCGTTTATGAGCTTCTTAATACGCATATTTTTTATTACATCATCACTCTTGTCAATTAGCATATGGTTGCTTCATTTACAATTTTATTTATAATCAAATTGCACTTGAGTATTCTTCTACTAATCATATACTGCTTGCACTAAATGCAAGAATAGGTTAATTGCAACCCTATCAATGATGCTTCATGTCATCATATGCAATGTAAAATGAACTTGATCCGATAAATTTTATCAAATAAGTTTTAGCAATTATATCTTTTTAATTTCAATTAATTGTTTAAGAGTAATAGAAGTGACATGACTATCCTTCAGTATGTTTGTGAATAAAGCTCACTCTCAATTGCAACAGTTGTTAATTCATAATTTTATCTAAAATAGACCACACATTGTCCTTGCCATTCTTGATTGTTGTTTTTCTTATTCATCACTAGATTCTCAAATGGTATGAACGCATTGCCCTGCTGAACTTCTGCTTCATGATTATCTCTCTGTATTGAAATTGTCTCCGCAGCCACGAGCTACTGCTATTTGAAGCCTTGAGAGAAGGCCTGGAAGAGGAGATGGAGCGCGATGCCCGAGTCTGCGTCATAGGTGAAGACGTGGGACACTACGGAGGGTCTTACAAGGTGACGAAAGGGCTGGCGCCGAAATTCGGCGACCTGAGGGTTCTGGACACCCCCATCGCCGAGAATTCCTTCACCGGGATGGGCGTCGGAGCAGCAATGTCCGGCCTGAGGCCGGTGGTGGAAGGCATGAACATGGGCTTCCTCCTTCTGGCATTCAACCAGATATCGAATAACTGCGGCATGCTCCACTATACCTCCGGAGGGCAGTTTACGATCCCGGTGGTGATCCGAGGGCCAGGCGGCGTCGGCCGTCAGCTGGGGGCGGAGCACTCCCAGCGCCTGGAATCCTACTTTCAGTCAATTCCTGGCCTTCAGCTGGTCGCCTGCTCGACACCTTACAACGCCAAGGGGCTGATGAAGGCCGCCATCCGCAGCGAGAACCCGGTCGTCCTCTTTGAACACGTCCTGCTCTACAATCTTAAGGAGAGGATCCCCGATCAGGAGTACGTGCTGAGCTTGGAAGAGGCGGAGATGGTCCGTCCGGGGGACCACGTCACAATTCTCACCTACTCTCGCATGAGGTATCACGTGATGCAGGCTGCCAAGACATTGATAAACAAGGGGTACGATCCCGAGGTCATCGACATCAGGTCTCTGAAGCCCTTTGATCTCTGCACCATCGGAAACTCGATCAAGAAGACCCACCGGGTGCTGATCGTTGAGGAGTGCATGCGCACAGGCGGCATAGGAGCCAGCCTGAGGTCCGCCATTATCGACAATTTTTGGGATTATCTTGACGCTCCGATCGCCTGCTTGTCGTCGCAGGATGTCCCCACTCCCTACGCCGGGACGCTGGAAGAGTGGACTGTCGTGCAGCCGGCGCAAATTGTCGCTGCCGTCGAGCAGCTCTGCAAGTAATTAGTTCCTGTGATAATATCTCAACTAGCATGGAAAGAACAATTTACTCTTAATTTAGAATCTTTACCCACATTCTTTGATTGAAATGTGGGAATAACAATTTTTATTGAAGCTATGAAATTAATTTTTAATTATGTGATTATACAATGTGGTGTTATAGATTAGAACACATGTTTTAGAAACCCACAAGATAGAGAATTATAGTCCATATCTGTCAATTTGATACAATTGCTAAAAATTATTGTAGAATCATTGGTAGATGTTTTTTTGTCAAAGTTCACAGGATAAGTGTTGCAGAGCACATAAATATAACATATAAAATGCGGTTTCCCAGAGGCTGAATCATATTCTTTCAAATGATTCAGTCTATAAATACTTGTCGTTAGGCCTCTCAGTGGGCACCGCCAACAGAGGATCCACCATCCTAAGCACGAACCCGTACTTGTCGGAGAGGTCCAACCGAGGTCCCTCCGGCAGCTGCCAGTCAAAGGAATGGAGAAGAGAGGCAACAGAGTACAGAATCATCTTCTCCGCAAGCATTATCCCCGGGCACGCCCTCCTCCCCGGGCAACAGAGTACAGAACCAAGAGCAGATTCCTGAGATCGACTAAGGTGAAATCAGCCATGTCGGCATCATCCAGCAGCACATCCAGCACATCCTTGCAGGCAGCTGCGCCTTGCTTCCTCCTCTTCCGCTCCTCGATTTTAGCATCCAAGTAACGGTGGAGCCAATCCAAACGGCTCCTCACTCTTCTCTCGACCCCCTGCAGGTCGAGCTTCCCAATAGCCGGAAAATAATCGGAGACATTGGGGGCCAGCAGGAGGTCGTTCACTGCCTCTATAGCTCACCACAGAGTGCTCGTTCTGGTGTCCAGCACCATCTGAAAGATCACTTCCCTCACGCCCACCGCAGATCCGCTCTACTCCCTCACCGCCGCCACCATCCGCCGCACCTCACGCCGGCGGACCCGCGCCGAGGCCTCAATGGTGGCTCGGCTCAGCACCTGGCTCACGATCAGTCTGCGGAGCGAGCACCACCGGGGCTCGTAGGGCAATCAGAGGAACTCCGTCGGCGGGTAGCCCAACGCGAAGCCGATGGTGGCGGGGACGTCTTGGCTCGCGAAGGCCAACTCTTGGTTCTTGAGGACCTCGCGTGCGAGTGTGTTCATATAAAAAATTGTTAGAGTGTGTTAGTGTCAAACAAATAATTAATAAATAATGGCTCAAAAATTAAAAAAAAATTATATTAACCATCAATAGGCTATAATATTTTGAAGGCATGGAAATTTCTGAAAAAATTTATCAAAGGCCCTTAAACTTTTGGAAAATATTCAAAACCATCCCACTCTTGAAAATAGTTTTGCAATTTTTGATCTCTAACATCTAAAATGAACTTTTGCTTAATCTCGAATATCTAAAAAAAATGTTATTTGTCTCTCAAATATTTTTCAAAAAATATAGATAATATTTTCTAAAAAATATAAATGATTAAAATTTAAAATTTAAAATAATTATTTTTATGAGTTCCACAAATTAAATATAAATTTAATAATATTTTTTTATTTTACTTAACTTTTTAAATCCTAATCATCCATATATGGATGGAACAATACTCTATCTAAAATACACTTTAACATTCATTTCAAAGAAGAATAAAAAGGGAACATGAAAATTTTATTGTCCTCCTTTTTCAATAAATTTTAAAATAAAACCTCATAAATAGATCACAACATACAAATCCTAAAAATATAAAATAATACTTTTATTTAAAAAGTATTATTAAATATAATTTTGCATGTATAGCGTACAAACAAATTATTTTTTGAAGTTATTTGGGATCAAATAACATTTTTTTTCTTTTTCAATTTGAATAAAAGAATAGGCAATTTAATCCCACAATTTTTCTGAAAAAAAATTATAATTTTGCTAATGATTCATGAAATTATAATATTGCCCGCAAATTTTGTTGCTACGGTGGGAGCAGCGATGGCGGTGGCGGTGAACATAACGTGCTCTGAAATGATTAATGCACTCATGCCATGCAGTTCGTGTTTGATTGAGGCCGGCGGGGATGAGCCGTCGTACAATGAGTACTGCCAGAGCGTGCTAGCACTAAACCGAGCCGCCGCCACGCCGGCGGATCGGCGGACTCTGTGCAGGTGCTTTGTTCAAATCGAACCGTCGTTTGTGTCAAGCTGGAGTTCGTAGGCCGTTTGCTCGTTGAGCCGATGACTTGCAAACTTTCCAAGAAAACAAACGAGAACCTCATAAATTTCATTCATCATTGCAATAAAAGTTGTTCATTCATAATTCAAAATCAAAAGAAAAGAAAAGAAAAAATACAAAAATAAAGGATCTATTTAGAGATCTTAGCAGTGAGCTCCCTCACGAGCTTGGCAGCGACCATGGCAGTCATACCATCAACAGTATCACGCTGGGGATTGAATTCGACAACGTCGGCAGCCACAACATGGGCTTGCAGATTGTGAAGGATATTAAGGACATCACGAAAGGAGAGGCCTCCTGGTTCAATGTGAGACACGCCCGGAGCAAACGCTGGGTCAAGACAGTCCACATCCACCGAAATATAAACCCCCTTCACTCCTTCCCCCAGTTTCTGCACAAATATCAGCAACCAATGCTTCATCAGCAACTACAACAAGTTGACATAGTTAGCTCTGACCGTGAGGAGGCACTAAGGTTACAGAAGTATTTCCCAAATCTTGGGAGATCCTATGTGATGTGAAGAAAAGCTAATTCCTTCATGGTCTCGTACCCCAGAAATTGTTATCAAAACATCAAGTTCAAGAAAAACAATGTAAACTATAAGGATGGAAAGATTAACATAGACAAATTGATCCGAAGAACAAATAGACGACTCTTTAACAGAGGAAGTTACGTCAACAGTTATCTATAATAAATAAAATATATCTAAGGCGCTGCTTATTTGATTTAAAAATGAGAAGAATATTTGTGACTGATCATCTAAATGAATTTAATGTGGCTATTATTCAATTATAATACATAAAAATCACGTTTGAAGACGAGGATAACGTGCTAATATTATTATTTTACTACTAGAAAGTTGGTTTTGATAGTGACTGCAATAAGCAATTCATCAAAAAGCACTAAATTAATACTGTATGACATCAAAGCAAAATATTATGTGTAAGAATATTCGTAGAAGAGAATCATATAGTTCTGCTTATAGAACTAAGAACAAAAGAACATCTTCAAATAATGGATATGAGATAATTAAAGATCTACTTCAAGAGAAAAATGTTAAACAAGGGATGAAAAGGAGATATATTGAAACTGCAATAAAAATGATTGCACTTCAAATATTAGCGCAAACAATGAAGAAGAATAAAATATATCTGAAGGGTAGTGATTCTACATATTCATTAAGTGAAGGGTTCACTGATATTCTGGTGTAATGCGGCCAAAGTTTATACAATCCTAAATTTTAGACCTAAGTGCATCTTTTTATTTTTACACGTAATAAAGCTACTATATAATTATGTTGTAGGAAAATATGAAATATTCTATTTAGTGGATAATAAATTGCTTGATATTGTGTGAATGTTAAGCATAGATCGAAACTAAAAATAGGGCATAGTGTATTTTGCATGAGGTGCTATATGTTCCGAGCCTCGAAAAAAATCTTATTAGTATGTGTTAGATCAACAATTGTGGTTGCACTAGAATATTTGGAGGTAGATGGAAGAAAATATCAAAGGGATCATAATTATGATGAAAAACCAGAAGATGAAAACATTGTACATGACTACAAATAATAAGCAACTAGTGGCAGTAGCAGATAGCATAAGTTCCAAGTTGTGATATCTAAGGCTTGGCCACATGAACGAAAAAGATATAGTAAAGCTAATATAAAAAAAAAAGCTTATTGAACTGAAATTGTGACGATTGCATTCTTAGCAAATAAAGAAAAGTTATATTCTCAGATGGCTCAAGATAACCAAATTAGTGAACTGGCGTTGATACGTTCAGATATTTGAGGGCCAACCCTAGTTAATCCTATGAAGATTCACATTATTGTTCCTTCATTCATATCTTAAAAAGACATGGATTTATTTTTGAAAAATAATTTAATGTGTTTGCTACTTTGAAGTCCTGAAAACTGGCTGCAAAAGATAAAATTATGCTACAAATTAAATGTACGAAGTTTGATAATAATAGAGAGAAACAATAATAAATTAAAAAAATATAGCTAAAAGCATGTTGAACCCACAAAAATCAAAATAATAGCATTGTAGAGAAAACAAACAAAATGCTAAGAAAAATACAAAGACCATGAGATTGTATTTTGGGCTACTCAAAATGTTTTGTGCTGGTACAATAAATGTGTAGTTATTGCATCAACAAAGGACATCAATTTCAGTAAGAGTTAAGATGCTAAAGAAGAATAGTCAGGAAATGAGAAACAATATTCTCATTTGAAGAAATTTTTTGTTATATTTCTTATGTGCACATTGATTTCGATATAATAAGTTTGATGCAAATGAGAGAATATATTCATCTCATTGGCTATAAATTCAATTACTTCGGTTATCATAACTAATGATATGATCAATATAAAAAATTCATAAGAGTTAAAAGATGAAACATTTGATGAAAACAAGCTTTATAACAACAAGCATCATAAATGATAAACAACACAAAAAAAAGCAAAAATAAGTCATCCTTTAAGACATTGATATTGAAGATGTATAAGGAGATTAAGATAACTCAAATTTTGATATAGAGACTAGAAAGCATTTAATATTCCTATACAAGATGCTCCAAAGTCAATTACTCCACCTTAATAATTATAAAGATCATCTAGACAATCGAAACCTATATAATGATATACTCTATTATTATGCTATCTATTATTGACAGATATTCGAGAGCTCAAATATTATAATGAAATCGAACAAGTTCAAGATTCTATCAAGTAAAAGAAAGTCATAAAAGTAAATAAGTTCTTTGAAAAAAGAATAAATATGAGTACTAGCTCCAGTTTCAGAAACTATAGATTATGAAAACAAGTGGGTATACTGTTTAAAAAAAGAATGCAGTGATAAAAAAATTGGCATACAAAGATATGTTTTTCTTTAATTAAGACAATTACAATTAAAACAATACATAAAATTGTTGCCGTTGAATATTTATATTTGGAGCAACTAGGTATAAAGATTACAAAGGATTCATGTAGCCCCCCACCTAGTGAGATTAATTCTTAGTGTTGTTGTTGTTGTAATAAAGATTACCTTCTTTTATAAAGATCAAGATGAAAAAATAAATATATATGAAACAATAAGATTTTATTATTCCAGAAAGAAAAAATATTTGGAAATTACTAAAGAGTTTGTTTGGCTATACTAAACACCAAAACAATGACACATGAAGTTTGATGATTTTATGCCAAATAACAAATTCACAAGATGTGAGATGATTACTCACTACTACAAGATGTTTTTGTAGGCTGCTAAATCATTATATTGCTTTATGTTAATAACTTGTTAACTCCATGATCAAGCATGTAAGAAATTAACAAAGTAAAAAAGAAGTTATCAAAGAAATTTGAAATGGAAGACTTGATAGTCGATCAGTAAATCCTTGGCATAGTGATATTTAGATAAAGATCTGAATTGATCCTGAAGTTATCTCATGAAAAACATATTGATAAAGTGTTGAAGCATGTTCAATGTTGAACAACTAAAGCTTAAAAAGGTCCCTCTAGAGGTACAGTTTAAATTATCTAAAGAACAATCACTGAAGACCAAAGAGTAAAGAAAGCAAATGTCTAAAGATCCAAAGTATTAGCCATTGGCAATTTAATACATGTTACCATGTGTATTGAGCCAAATATTGCTTATATAATGAGAGTTGTAAGCCACTTTATGGTAGATCAGAGTTACATAAGGAAATTGTCAAGTGATTTTTATGATATTTGAAAGGAGCCTTAGAAATGGCTCTTTATTTAAAAAAAGCAAGTTAGTTCTCAACGTATATTCAAATGCTGGTTTGGGTGAAGATCTCAATTATTAAGAGAACACAACGAATATGCTTTTACACCTGAAGAAACAACCATCCGTTAGATGAAATGACTTCAGGAAAAGAAATTTCTTTCAATCACTAAAGTTGAGTACATGGCAGTTTTAGAGGTTAGTAATGAGATCATACAACTGATGAATTTTTTAAATGAGCAGGGTCAAGAACAAAAAAAAATAACATACTTTATAGCATCAGTTAATGCGCTATTCATTTAGCAATAAACCCTCATATGCAATTTAATGATAAAAAATATACAATTATGGTATCATCATATATGTAGGCGAGCTGATGATGAAATTCTTCTATTACAGAAAAATACTATGTGCTAGGAGAATCATGTAGATATGATCACAAATGTAATCACCATCCAAAGTTGAGGCTATGCATTTTTGTAGTTGGCCTCCAAAGCACTTGATTAGAGGCATCACAACAATGAATAGAGAGAAAGATCACAGAGAGAAGCAGCTAAATGAAAAATATCATCCAATTAGAAGATTATTATGCAAAGTTTATTGATTCAAATGATGACTAAAATTAAGTTTTTTTTAAAGCTTTTTTGTTTGAGCAAAGCAATTTTCTTGAAGCTTCTGTGTTTGATCGAAGAAACTCCCATTCAGCTTCATTCAATAAGATTTTGGCCAGATCAAATTTTCAAGTAGCTTATTTATTTGACTTGGAAAACCTCCACATAAATTTCTCTAGATTATTAAATAAAAATGATACCTTCATGAAATCACCTCATTTGATAAAAAAAGTATTTGATATGAAATTGCTTTTCTTTGGCGTTGTATGAAGGTTAATTTACTCTAGATTATTAAATAAAAAATAATGCCCTCATGAAACCACCTCATTTGAAAAAAAAAAAAAAGCATTTGCTATGGAATTGCCTTCTTAGATATTATATGAAGGTTGAGAGATTATAAATAGAGAATAAAAGGGAGTGAAATACACCTCAAGCAATAAACTACTATTTCTCTTATAGCATTGTTTCATCATTTTTTTAATAATAAAAAAATTGCTCTAATGCAGGATATAGATGGAGATAAGCATTCACCAAACTACATAAATTTTGTGTTATGCTTATCATTAATCTACTTCATTTTTCTTATAAGAAAAATTCATCTCACCATGACACATCTAACACTCTTCGGTTTCAGCTTCATCCCAATAATAATTCTAACACTCTTTCAGAATATAAAATATAGCCACTGAACCTATCAATTCTAACTTTTCCTTTTTCTACCAATAAATACAAACTCATTTCGAAATCATGCCCTAATACTAATTATTGGGAACTATACAACTAATAAAGAGCATTAGTATATGTTAAAAATGTCATCTTAAAAGTGCTTGCAGAAGAACAAAAGAGTGTCTCCTCTAATAACTGTGAGAGAAAAGTGCTAACAAACAGAATCATAATGCATTGCTTATGAATGAAGATATTGTTATTCTGATCTTTATAATATTCTTTATATTATGGATTCCATGCTATATATGATGTTATGTTCTTCTAAGGTGAGTTTATTTGTGCTTTGGAGTAAAAGCTTCAGTAGCACTTTTAAGAGTACCACTTGGCCACAATTCATCTTTGGATTTGCATTGCTAATAAATGAAAATATTGTTATTCTGATCTTCAATACATTCTTTATATTAAGGATGACTATGGTATATATGATGCTATGTTCTTCTAGGGTGAGCTTATTAGTGCTTTGGGAGGAGTAAAAGCTTTGGCAACACATTTAGGAGTACCACTTGACCACAATTCATCTTTTTTACAAGAGGGAGGCCATATGGTGCGGAAGTACCAATTGTAGTACTGAAGAAAATATTTACATGGTCCAATGTCATTGCACCCACAACTGCAATTGCTCTAAATTGCCATATTTATTCCTCAGGAAAAAAGAGGTGAGAGATTATGGCACACAAATTTTACCAAGAGCCACTCAAATTGCTTACAATCTCTCAAAAACACCTTTCACCCCATACCCAACGCAATTCAAAATTGTGCCTTATAACAGCCATAAAGCATTAGAATTACAAAATACTTACATATCCTCCTAAATATGGCCATGCTTGAATTATCACAAAATTAGTAAAAGTGTTTTTCAAAAATCTAACAAATAAGCAAGAGACCGCATTAATTTGCTATTCAGGTGTCCCTGCGTTGATTGAATGAGTCGCTGAAAACAACACAAGCAGAGTGGCGGAGAGTTGACTCTAAGACTTCACGTGCTTGACTAGCAAAGTTAGCAAGCCAATTCTGAAGGTGCGCCATTACCGCCCTAACAAATTTAGTGTGGACAAAAATTCAATTCTCCATTGCATAAGAAAAAATCAGAAGTTTGTAAACTCCACTTAAAAGCTGCTTGGATGGATAAAATCTTGGAAAAAAGTAAACCTTAAATCACGTTTTGAAAATTCATCAGTTTGTTTTAATGAAAAACTAGGCACTTTACCTAAGAAATTCACAATCAGTCAAAAAAATTTCCTTCAAATTTGCAAATTTTTTTTAAACCACCACAAGAAAACTTGACCGAAAAGCAAATCAAAATACAATTACACAGCAAACAAATTAAGAAAATTTTAAGTTGTAATTATTTTACCTTTAAAAACTTTAGGGGCTGTTTGGTTGGCTGACATTTAAGGTAATGTTATGTTATTTAAAACTATTGCTAAGATAACAGCTGTTTGGTTTGATGTATTCTGTGTAATGAAATCTCAAAAATTACATAAATGTCATCCTATATTTATCTGAATGTCGGTCGAAATTGGGAGAGATCGGGAGAGAGGTAGGGTACTTTGCTTGCGACTCCTGGAGATCTCGACGCCGAGCCTTGCCTTGCCGTCGCTGCCAAGTGCACGGAAGGTCGCAGAGATCGCCTCTCGCCGCTCGCCGAGATCGCTGCCTTCTTCGTTGCCTTCGCCGAGACACACAGAAGGGTTGCTTCGTTGCCTTCGCATAGGTTGGAAGGGGTCGCCGAGACGCCTGACTCCCTCTCGTAAGTTTCTTTTCTGGTTTTGTAATATCGTCTTTTGGCTATCTTTGCTGTTATGTTGGTGATGTCTTGTTCTGTATGGATTCAACTCATTAGCTTAAAGAAATTTTAAATCTTACATTTTAAATTCCGTAATTGTGTTTTTGAATAAGATGAATGGATAGTGATGAGTAGCTAAAATGAATTAAAAATGTCTTAAATCTATGTTCTTCTTTTTTTCTTCACAAAATTTTTTATGAAATGAAAGAGTCTTATTTGAGAGTATTCTTACCTCATGTGTAAAATAACATGAATGACACTGAACCAAACAGCATATATCTAAATAACACTCACATCTGTTATTTAAATAACACTGAACCAAACAGCCCCTATTATCTAAATAACACTGTTATCTGAATAACATGCTATCTTAATAACTTTTCAAATGTCGATGAACCAAACAGCTCCTTACTACATTTATTCTCAGGTCTATTTTTTCAACAAACCAAACAGTCTCAAGGAGAAATCTTATTCCTATCATCTATCTCACGGTGCCTGCCAGTGATCTATTGAGACCTAACAGTTCCAAATGGAGCTAAATGGGGGTGGGTGTTTCCATCATTTATAACAGTTTTAGAGATAGGAGGAGACAGGTCAATCATACAACATACCAGATTTTCCAG
This sequence comes from Gastrodia elata, assembly GCA_016760335.1. NCBI lineage: Eukaryota > Viridiplantae > Streptophyta > Magnoliopsida > Asparagales > Orchidaceae > Gastrodia > Gastrodia elata. Next base: position 101,771,493 of record CM028670.1, on the reverse strand, counting down.
CACATGCTGATCCTTGGAAAATGTGCGCATCTCATACTGCTCCACCCCAAATCTTCTTCCTTGCTCACGACCTTCAGCGGTAATCGACCTAAGTCCAACCTGCACAACAGAAATTTCGACAATCAAAACGAAGCAGACCACCCTTGTTCGAGTTAAGGAGCAAACATCAAAAAAAATAACAATCAAAGAGAAGCAAAAGTTTCTTTTTCTGTAAGAGAACAAAATTCTGTAAAACCTTCCCTTCATGCTTTTATTTTTCTCTATAATACTTGATATACGAAACACTAGTGAAAGGCAACTTGCGTGAAAAAAATAAGAAAAAGCATATATTTCTACAGCGGGGAGAACAGCGCCTAATTTTGTTCATAAAATCTATAACTGGTACAAAAGAAAAGGCTTTCAAATCACACAAACAGGAAAAATTAAGAAAAAACTCCTTTCATTACTTTCGTTATTACTGACTCAGGCCATACCCATATATTATAGAAGAAAAACAAACATAAAAAAAATCAAAACAATACCTGCAACAATCTACGTGCATAGCCACCTTCCAAAATTCGTGCAAAAGAAGAAGCATGGGAGTATTTATTGCCTTCAAATGCATTATAGATATCCGGATGGGCATCAAGATGAAGAATGTCAATCTGTCCGCCAAGCTTTTCCGACACTGCTCTAACAGCAGGATATGAAATAGAGTGATCACCACCTAAAATTAAAGGGTGAAGGGGTTCCTGTAATTGACGAGAGAATAAGAAATTTTTGTACAGCTACCGTATTTTAATCAATTTGTCCATGAATGCTTATCCATCAAGTACAAAAGGTGGCAGGTATAGATCTATAACAATAAAATTGACAAAAATAGAAAAAGAAAAAAAAACAGAAATAATTAATGGAGAAAAAGAATGCATAAATCCGACAAAAATTATTATAGTATAGATAATAATGATATGATGATGCTTGCAGATCTCTCCAACAGCTTTGGCTTTCAAGTCCTTGCACACTTTTGCTTGCAAACACTACCAAAGAAAATTAAAATTTTGCTCAATGTGTGAGATATACTAATGGAAGAAGCTGCCATATTGATCATGTTCTCATGCCTAATGGGTGTTGGCATAAATGAATCTCTTGATAAACTAAATAGCAGAAAAGATTCTTGTAAGGCTAATGACTGGAATACAGGTTTACTAATCCCAAGTCAAATTTAAGACGAAAGGTTCTAATGGGGTTACTTCAAGAAGTGCTTGAGAATCTAAGACTATCATTAGTAACGATTGGTGAGATCACTAAGGCTTACTAAGGTTCATAAGCATCAAGAACCTAAGATTTCTAAACTCCTAAGAAGATCAATAGGATACCAATTTGAAACATTTTAAGATTTTATCAACACTGAGCAACTATATAAACTAATCCTTAATCAAGTACAGCATCACGAATATCTAACTCTTATCTTAAGAAAGTAAGCTTGATAAATCCAGGTATAAACATTGGCTATAGGAATAAATGGATGGATCTGCAATGAAAAGGAAACACACAAACCACCAAGTTTTATATATGCAAGCAAGATCATCACCAATTAAAATTAATTTATCCAAATTAATCAAGGTTAGCATACATAATATCACATTTTAGGATTTAATTTAGTAGTGCAGCATCATTTAAATCCTAATTATCAAGCTTAACTTGATTCTAATCCAGCTAGTCTAAGATATAAGCATATATTATAAGAGTGTAAAGTATAATGCATAGAATTATTCTTTGCCATAGAATCTTAAATATTTCTGCCTAATATTATCTATCATGAATCCATGATTCTAACACAAGTCTAAGATTTGATTAAACTTAACTTCTAAGTCAATTTAGAGAGAGAAAGTAGAAGAGATATCACCTTAAGAGTTTTGGGCCAAGTGAAAGAAGAAGAGGGTACGATCAATCCCAATTTTGATCCACGCCTCCACTAGGTGAAGTAGGCCCCTCAGGTGTACACCCAGCTGTTCAATTCAATCTAGTCAAGCCTTAACAGAAGACTTCAAGATGGGGTACAAGGAAAAAAAGGGTTTCTTACAATTTGATCCAATTGCCCAGTTAAAGGATTTGAGAAGCTTCCAAGGGTTTAGACAAAAGCTCTGGAGAAAATATTAAGTCCTGGAATAGAACAGAAGTTAATAGGCCTGAAATATATGAAATGACTTTTTGGTTTCAGGGTTTGTAAAATATATCTTTACCAAACGAAGGATTTAAAACCTAGTAATGGTCATAGGACTGAGAGGACCGTTTCAAATTCAATAGTTCAAATTCTCATATGCGCATTAACCAAGTAAATTATAGTCAACCAGCCGCATTGTTCAGAAACATAATTAATTGATCTAAATTAACCTCAATAAATGTTTAAATATTTCCCTGGAGGAGTTAAGGAAGATAGATGAACAAAATGGATTCATTGGAGGGCTATTTTGACATGTTTCTGGGCATTTTCGACAATTTCAGAAGCTAGGGCATCTTTCATATTCAAATCGAGGAAAACGTTTTTGTAGCATGAGTTAGGTTGGTTGTTAATGGGTTTATATCACGCTGACTTAAAGAAACAACAACTGGATTAATGTTGGATGTCAATCAAGAGCTTATTTAATCCCAACAGTGGTTATATCTTTTGGTTGGATAAAATAGAGGAACATTTCTGGAGTGTTTTGAGATCAAAAAATCTCACACAAAATAAAGGAAAATTTTATAGAGAAGCTATACAACCAATTATGTTGGGCTGAATGTTGGCCAACAAAGAAGTAATTTACTGATAAAATAATTGTTATAGAGATAAGGATGCTTTGATGGATGAGTGAGTATACTTGCATAGATAGAATGAGAAATGACTTTATTTCCCAGTGGAGTTAAGAAAAACAGACGAACAAAAGGAATTCATTTGAAAGCTATTTTGACATGTTTCCGGGCATTTTCGACGACTTCAGAAGCTAAAGCATCTTTCATATAAGAATTGGAGAAGACGATCTTGTAGCATGAGTCAGATTGGTTGTTAATGGGTTTAAATCACGTTGAATTAATGAAACAACAATTCGATTAATGGTGGATGTCGATCACGGGTTTATTTAAATCCAACGTTGGTTATATCTACTGATTGGATAAAATGGAGCACTCATGGAGTATTGTGCAATCAAAAAATCCCACACAAAACTAAATTTTTTTTTTTATAGAGAAGTTATATTGCACTGTGTTGTATGGGGCTGAATACTGGCAAACAAAAAAGCAACTTACTAATAAAATAAGTGTCATAGAGATGAGGATGTTTTGATGAATGAGTGAGTATACTTACAAGGATAGAATGAGAAATGCTTTATCTGTAATAGGGTTGGAGTGGCTCTAATTGTGGATCGATTAGAGATTGCCACCTTAGATGGTTCGAGCATATTAAGCGCAGACCGATGCCCTGTTAGAAAAATTGAGTTTATGAAATTTGAAAATATTAAGAAATAAAAAGTCCAAAAAAGATAAGGGAAGAAATAATTAAAAAGGATCTTTTCTATTTGGTCATGCACAATGAAAACAAGGGATTCATGTAGCCGACAGCACCTAATGGGAGCAAGGCTTGGTGTTGTTGACAATGTTGGTGGTTATATCTTCTCCAATTTCAAATAAAAGCATGCATCAGATGCAACCCACTCTGACGGTCTAAATAGGTTATGCAGCCTTAGATTACACACTGCGATCAACACACATCTGATCTGAATCCAACAGCTACAATTTGGCATGTTGTTTAATTTAATAAAATTTTTTGGAATTTAATAAATAAAAATATGTATTAACTTATTTATATTAATTAGACAAATATAATTTGTTTTTTTATTAAATAAGTTATAAAAATAATTAATATTTATCATAATATTAATATGAAAAATTCAAAAATAAAATAATCTTTAAATTTTGATATATATATATATATATATATTTTTTTTTTTGAAAATATAATTTTTATTATTTTATTAAAAATAATTTAATAAGGAAAAAATCCCAAACTTTTATAAAAATAGATTATAATAGTATATTTATTTTTCTAAGTATTTTAAGAAATATATCAAATATATATATTCCCAAAATTATTTGAATAATTTATCTAAATTTTAGATTTTTATATTTTTTATAACCAAGGGTTGTTACATATATGCTCTTAAGATTTTAAATATTTCTTCAAGGACAATTATATGCTATTCTTCCTAATAACTCTTTACCAAAGCATCATCAACGTGGACCTCATGTTTTAGAATCACTGATCACCAAATATTGTCTATGAGACATTGGTATGTTGCTCCAGCATTCTTTAGTTCAAAAAGCATAACTTAACAGCAGTATGTGCCTTACATGATAATAAATATTGTCATGTTCTCATCGGTTGGACTATCTTAATTTGGTAATAGTTAAGCATCCATATATTTTGAGCACAAAGTGTCGAATATCGAGTTAATCAATGTGAGGACCCGGTGCGGGGTCAGCGGAAGAAGATCCAACACTGGTTTGCTTGTGGGATAGCAATATCAACAACAACAAGCAACAACAAGTCCTCTAGCTGCAGGATCATATTGAGTGATTTAAGCGACAAATATATAGACATCAAATATAACTCATTTGTTCATTAATTCATAAGTCTCAATACAAAAGATTAAAATAAAAAAAAAGTTACAAACTTTTAAGAAAAAAATAGATAGAGTCAAAAAGAAGCGGTTGATCAGCAGGTAGCAGTATCAGCACTGCTCAGTTCTTAGCGTCTTTCTTCGATGATGAACTCCTGATCTGGGCACATTTCAAAAGTGCGGGCATTCGAATACCAGTTAATTGTGAAACTAAGTACTGATAGATGTCATCTTTACAAATATTAAATAATAAGTAAAATAATCAATATTTAATAGGAAATAAAAGTTGTACAAACTTATTCCTACAAACCTATTTCAATTGCACTTGAAACTTAACATAAAAATAATTGCAGTCACAAAAATAAAAACAGAATTTTAACGCTTGATATTTGAGGCAAAATATGATTTTGTTGGGATAGTACAAAATCGAGGAAAAGGGAGATTTATTTTTGTGTTACATATCTCAACTTCCCTCTATACCTGCTCCCTCAAAAGCTTATCAGTATAGGCTCCTTATGACTCCCGATATCGGACAGCCCCGTCCTAGCGGTTGTCTGATCAGACAAAAAATATAAATCAACATGGAACCCTTGCTTCTCACTTATCCAAACTTGTTCATATATCATTTTATGTGACTTTAAAAAGCACTTTTATCAATTTTGTGTGATGCTGAACAGAAAAGCATATTTAAACAAGAGTAATAAAAAATATCTGGTAGCTTGTTCTTTTAAGTTCAAAAGTTCAACAGTTCGAATGAGTGACGGTTTGCTCAATCTGCATTTAGGTTTTGGACATTTTTAAATTAACTCTTAGCCAATATTTTTAGGAGTAACATTTATTTTCATTTCGATTATATTCTTCTTTCGCTTTCTTACTATGATTAAAGTATGATATTTAAGATACTGCGATGACAGTAATATTTATTATAGCGTTTATTAAGACGCTGAGGATAGTAATCATATTTGATACAATATTATTGTTATCATTATTTTAATAATAACAATAATATAAGAATGAAAGAACATAACAAAAAATGACTGTCAAAAATGAAAACGCTTGAACTAAAATTATAATCATTTTATAACATATGTATAATTTTCATTATTAATTAATGAAAACCATATTAATGTGAATGACGATATTATATCATTATTATTTTCATAATAATGACTATTAAGTAGGTATAAAAGAACGAAGAACTAGCAAAATCATTTTTCCTATTTTCTTTTCCACTTTTTCTTTCTCTTATACTTTTCTTCTTACCTTAGGATTAGGATTACCGAAAAGCGGAGGGAGGTCGGAGTGGGGTTGCTGGCCGGGCTGCTGGCCGGAATGGGGTGGCCGGACGGCTGCTTGCTGGCTGTTGGCCGGCCGAGGGAGGGCTGCAGCAGGCTGAGGGGCTGCTGCTGTGGGTTGAGAGGCTGAGGGTGGCTGCCAGCAGGGGAAGGGAGGCTGGCTGGGCTGCTGTGAGGGGGAGGGGCTGCAGGTTTTGGCTGGCTAGGGTTTGGAGGAGGAGGGGGCTATGGGGGAATAAGGAAGGGAGGGGAGGGTTTATGTAGAGGGAGAGGAGGAGAGAGGGGGGTCGGCCAGGTGGACCGACCAGCCTGCGCCAAAAACGACGCAGGCGGCCCCTTTCTGGCGCGGAAGGTTCCACGCCAGACGCCTGTCGGGCGAGCAAGTCGCGGGAAACGGGGTGAGGGGGGAGAAGGAAACAAAGGATTTTTTTTTTTTAAATTATAATTACTTAAACTTAAATTATTTGCATTTTTCCACCGTTTGAAGTTCAAAATTAATGAAACTTGACACCGAGGTGTGTTTCAATATAACGAACACCCTCGCGCCAAAAATTTTCGATTCGGACAAATATTTTATTTTTAATTAATTTCTGATAGTTAAAACTTTGAAAATTATTTCAAGGTTCAAACCGGCGCTCAGAATTTGATGAAACTTTTTGAGCAGCCTTTAAATATTATACTTAACACAATGACACTGAAATTGATGAATTCTGATACATATTTCAAGGTTCTTGATTTTTAAAATTTTAATAATTCAGAAAATAAAGCTGGAGCTTCCGTTTTTCGGATTTCTCTCAAATTAGGGCACTTTGATCTTAAAATTATTTCTATCTAATGGAAATTTTATTTGCCCTAATTTGAAATTCCTGAGGTCCTGATATCTGAGGCGGGTTTCGACATAATTTGAAAAGTAACGACATTGGGTCGTTACAATCAAGTCGTCTGCTTGGTAAAGGATAAGATTCCTTAAGAGTAAACACCATTTAATTTCCTGAAATTGAGACAAATCTGCCACTTGTTACTACCTTTTTTACCATCACCATATTCGATAACCAAGTTAGAAATAATATTTTTCCCGAATGAGCCTTTTGCAACGAGTTAAAAACCTTCCTGCCCGATTGCTAAGGTTGGTTCTTGTGAGAACTGCTTTAGTTTCTGGGTAATAATGCACTTACTTGGATCAATGTATAGTTTGTACCATGCGAAGATGAGGTCGGCCACATGCAAGTCTCAGGTGGACCAAGCAAAATAAGATAAATATTTCCATAGTAAAGATTTGGTCATAAAGTTACCATGTACGCAATCGCAAATGAGAAAACCCTGGTCCCTGAGCCCTGCAGATCAGCCAGGATGAGCTGGGTTCCAATCTTCTCAGTGATATGCAGCTATGTTAGTCTAGGTTCTTGGAGGCTTTGAAGGGGTGGTGTTATGCCTTCATCATGGAAACAGTTTTCTGAGGAGGCCAAAAGGTCTCCTCTCACGAAAATTATAGCCCAGTTAGCTGAGAACTTAATGGCCATGTGTTGGGTAGAAGGGATAGCCTGATAGCTGTTTAGCATGAATGTTCCAACGATGTTGTAGATTGTTGAGGCGAGAAAAGAGATGCATACGAACTCCTCTTCTTGATCCTCATAGTCTTTGTATGTCCCCCTCGTAACTTTAAGAAAAAATTCCCAATTCGGGAAGCACAAGTTGTTACTTAACTCAGCCATACACTGTCCCCCTCGTAACTTTAAGAAAAAATTCCCAATTCGGGAAGCACAAGTTGTTACTTAACTCAGCCATACACTGGGCGACTAGGAACAGATTTTGGAGAGGGCCGTTTAGCCAATGCAAGGCACACAACCTGAGTATGCTGACACCACTTCTAGTATTAATAAGCAAGCAAGCTACCCTTGTGTCAATGATAGTGTGCATCATGATTGTGTCATGAAAAGGACTTTTGAAGCCCAACTTGCCTACATCATTGAACGACACTGCAGCCTGTGACTAAGTGAACGCCGAGAAGGTGCTTGCTTAGCTCAGATGCTTTGTGGTTTGGGTATGCCCTGCTTTAGGGTTGATGCTTTCAAAAATCACGAGGGTTGAGATACCTTGCATATAGTCTTTAAACAGAGAGTTGGTGTTCCCACATACATTACCAGATTTACATTGTTATTGATCGGCGGTGGCAGCGGCAAAGCTAGATTTCTTCTTCTCTGCTTTTCCTTAACAGGTTCCACCTGGTGGTGCGCGATCTCTCGAGCTCCATCTCTTCTCTCAAAGATAAATTCCTTGAGTTGCCCCTCTTTAATGAGCTAGTCAATAATGCTTTTAGAGCATAGCAGTTTGAAGTGTTATGACCTTAAGCTAGTTACAAAGGCGAAATTTCCCTTGCTCTCAGCCGAGCTTCCTTCCCTGGTTGTTCGGTTGTTGATATTAAGAAACTCATTTAAGGCACGTTAACAATATTGTTTCAAGGTTGATTATAAATGCTCTATAGGAGTTGCTTATTTATAATATTATTCATAATCAGGTCATATTTGTTAATAAACTCAATTCCTTCATACTTAATAAAATGCTTAATAAAGATCATTTAGCTGGTTTACAAGTAACTCAACAAAACTGCATGTTAATAGGCTCAATAATGCTCGTTTAGAACTCACAAGTTGCTCATCAATAGGCTCTATTAATTTTTAGCACAATACTCACATAAAAATCAAATTTGAGCCAAGCTCAAATCAAGACCAAGCAATCTAGACTTCAAATACACTCAACTTTAACACTAGCTAAAACTTGAATCGCATTCGAGCCAAAGGTTGAACAATTATTTTACAGGCTCATAATTTGTTTGTACTACTTCTTGGGTTTGTTGTTAATAATTTTATCAGAGTAACTTCAGTATCTCATGTAAAATTATGAATGAATGGCAGGAAACTCCCAATTAAATTAAGCAAAAAGAACAAGAGAGGATCAAGATTCCATGAATCTATTGCGATTAAAATAAAAACTAATATATATGCACAGAATATGTTGCCCCAAATATATGATTAGCACTTGCATTTGTGTGTAAGAAAGTATAACTCATGCCTTCCAACTAACAACAAAAATAAAATTTTCACAGATCATAATAACCAAGACCTATAAATAGCATTTGTAAGAAACTCAGCGTGCTTGAGAAAGAAACTCACTTCTTCCATCACTAGCTTGACAGACTCACTTATTACATTCATCAATTTGTCATCATTTACACCACAATCTCGAATATCTTGAATAGGAACATCACCAACATCAGTTAAAACACGCGGATCATTTAATTCTTTGCCTGCATATGCGAGGTAAGAGGTTATTTCAGATCAAGAAGAAAATAAAAACAACATATAATAAATGAACTCGCATTTAGCATAAAAACCATTTCCATATAATTCTATTAAGAATTTATTCAACCTCAAAATAAAAAACACATGCAATTATAACCCAAATCATGAGCAATTGTTATAAAGTCTAAAATATGTACACATTCCAAATACAATGTCATATACTAAATAGCACAAAAATTGAATATCAACATTTAATTACGATTCAACTAACACATCGTTATAAAATTTTATGCTAACGTGCACTTGCAATAAAACAAATTAACAATTTATAAGCAAGTAATCTTCATAATTCTTAGACCATTCGGTTCAGACAATTTCAAAGAGTAAGTAAATAAATACTAAATCATAGCTCTAAGAAAACGAACACCAAACGTAATTTAAAAAATATCCACATTTCGTATATTAGTACAACATCAACATAAAATGAGCTTCATTAATTTGTGATAATTCTTACAAGAAGAAACACCACCTTTTTGAACAATCGAGAGACTGCCAACAAATAGAAAACCAGAATAAAAAAGCATACACAAAAAGCATAAGGAGGTTTAGACCAGTTGCTACTGAGTTCCTGACTGCACTAAATAGTCAATTTTATTTCAATGAAAATAAGAAGATCTAGAGATTACACTATACAAGCCTAACCAAAGGTCATTCAAACAGACATTCACAATCTCTCAAAAGAAAATTAAACCAACCTCTCAAACATATCCCAAGCAGCACCTTATATCAAAGATGGGACTAAAGACTGCAAAATTCATCTAAATCTTCTCTAATAAGACCCAATCACAACATTGTATCAAAAAAGTATAATTACATAGCAAATTTAAAGCACCCCCAAACTGACAAGAAATTCTCACATAAACAAACCAAAACGAAGTATATCGGCAAATTTTATGCACAACTTTCATAATTTTTGGTCCTGCAAGCCACACTTCAAATCTTCATGGTGCACCACTTTTTCTGCAAGCTCCTCTTGCCTTTTGGTATGGAGTCAACAAAAGATGCCCTCACTTTCTTTTTAGATTGTCACTTGCTTGAAGCATTAGTATATGTTGACAGCATATATGCCATAGACAGATATCTATATTGTCCAAGAGGTTCTATCAGACCTCCTTTGCAACAATAAAGCCATACCATGTGCAACAACAGAAGTCTCTTCTTTGTCGACTAAGTACAGCATCCCTTTCACCTTGTAACACTACCATAACACATCTTGAAAACTTCTAAGATCCTCCATAAAATAACATCTTATATCTGCAGCCATCCAGTAACTCATGGATATCAAGCTCCCCTTAGGCTTAGAACATACCTATCATTTTTAAGCGTCTATAACAGCTCTTTACAAGTTTAAATTTGATCCGTGCTTGTCCCCTTTGCTGTGAAAGAAGGGGACGTAGCAGAGAAATCACTTTCACCTAGGAGCAAACACAAACAAGAATGATTGTAGAAATCAAACACGCATGAACAAACATCAAACGAACACAACAAAACTTACGTGGAAAACCCTTTACAGAGAAAAATCATGAAACCACACCACACAAAAAAATTCACTATAAATCAAGAAGAAGAATACAAGATGCACTAGTCTCTGAGTATTCTCATAGTTGTTAACACACACAGCCCTTATAGCTTAGCCCTAGCATCCATTCACTCAGCCCATATATATAGACCAAAATATTTTACTGTTCGCGTGCTTGGGCGCATGCTATTGCATGCATCGGTGCATGTTAGTGCACGCCTGGGCGCCTACAAAGATTGCTAGCACATGCCCAAGTCAACTTTGTGTGCACCTGCACCGCCCACGCACAGGTGCGAGTCTAATCACGCATGTGTGAGGCTACTGTTGTGCCCATTAATGTGGATGCGATCTGTGTGAGCCTTTAACAAGGTCGTGCTTGGGCACACTTCATGGAGCCTTGCTGCATCTGAGCTTTCCACACTCTCGAGTGTCCGACACTCGGGCATGTCGAAGTGTTTCCTTCACTGACTTGGCGACATAGCGGCTGCCTGGGCGCATGCACCTCGCTCTCTGAAAAATGGTTGCTCCTGCGCACCTTCCATCGCATCTAGGCGCACCTCCTCCCACCTCACTTCAAGGTTCAGCTCTCACGCGTCCGGAAGAAACTTCTACCGTGTCTAGGGGCACCAAGCCTAGGTGCTCCTCCCCATGCTACACTCGTGGTTCTACTACACAACACTCACTAATTGTTCATCATTACCACATGAAATTTCCCAATTTTCTTTATAATAAGGTTTTTGCAAATCCTTGGGGTACAACAGAATGACAAATAATTTCATAATTCAAAACTCTATCAAGTTTGGTTATAGTTAGCAGGGCATTGTTGAGATGTTTATGAACAATGCTGCAGAATCATTTTTGGCTAATTCATCAATGGTGCCTTGCAATTTTCTTGCGATTCCACACAATGACCTTAAATTAAAGTGCTTATTGTGACTTTATTCTCTATAAATTTTTGCCCTTTTAATGGTTCACTTTCACCACTCTCCAGATATGGGAAGAACAATAAACTTCATTTCCCAAGTCTTTTCTGTTGTGTTTGTGGAGCTCAAATGCAGCCCATTGAGGTGAGCTCAAATAGGGCACACCTAGACACATAAGATAGTGCGTCAATGCAAGCTTATGTGGGCCTGATGGTGATGACAATAATAACTTTGGAGAGCCCATGTTGTGGATGGATGATGGGTGGAGAAGAGGATGATTTGGATGGAAAGCGGGGAAAAGTTTAAATGGGAGGAGAGGGATGCTTTGATGGGAGGAGAGGAATGCTTGAATGGGATGAGAGAAAGACTTGGAGAGTATTTGGTTTTTGGATTGTTGGCCACCACTTTGGGTGGTATTTATAGGAGGAGAAGAGAGGTGGTTGGAATTTTTTAGAAGTTTTTGGAAATTTTTAGAATAAAGAGGGAGAAGAAAAGGAAGAAAAAAATTTAGAGGGGAGAGTTGGCTATTTAAAAGTTTCTTTAAAATTTGTGGAAGTTCTTAGAAGCTTCTAAGAATAGTTTAAAGTTTATAGACACTTCTGAAAATTTCCGAAAACTTAAGAATTTCAAGAGGTTTTTGAATGTTCCTAGAAGTAGAAAATTTCTGGAAGCTTCTAAGAAATTTCTAAAGATTTTGAAACTTTCTAGAAATTTTTTGAGGCTTCTAAAAATGGTTAGTTTCTGAAAGTTTTGGTAGTTTTTAGAACCTTTTAGAAATTTCTAGAAGTTTATGAAGAAATATGTTGATTTATTTATTAGTAATTATTATTTTATTTATTACTATTATTTTTATTTATTATTATCTTTAAAAATAAAGAAAGAGTAGAACATTATAAAGAAAAAGAGGGATGAGTAAAGAAAGAGAGAATATATTAAAATTAGAAAAAATATATATTTATAATATTCTAAATATTTGGATTTAAAATTAATATTTAAATATTATTATTATAAGCAAAATTATTTACTAAATAATTTTGATTAATGACAGTATGTTACAGTAATTGAATATTTATTACAAAAAATACTTATATTTTTCAAAATTAATTTGGTTTATGCCAAATAATTCTACCATGGAAGCCATATACATATATTAAGAGATTTGATGGAGAAATTTAGAGAATAATAGATCTTCATATAATTTTTATTGCTCTTGATAAAACTTATGATCAAGTATCAAGAGAAGTTCTTTATGGAGCTTTAGAGAGGAAATGGACTTGTGTTGCTTATCTTGATGCTATTAGAGATTCATAAAATGGGGCTATAATATATCTTCAATCGCAAGATCGTTTGTCTAATAATTTTACTATTACTATTGGATTACATCAAGGATCCAACTCACAACTCATATCTGTTTACTTTAATTATGAATGTTTCTTAATAAGCACATTCCAGAGAAGATTCCTTGGTGAATGTTATTTGCAGATGATATGCTTCTAATAAACAAGACTAAGAATGAAATAAAAGAAAAACTTGAGGTGTGGAAGATTACTTTCAAATATAAAGGTATTCGCCTTAATAGATCTAAATCAGAATATATTGAGTGCAAGTTCATTGTATTAGAAGTCATAATCTCGATGACATACTATTGAGGACCATGTGATCAAGAAGAGAGAGGTTCAAATACTTTGGTTCAATTATTCAAATTAATGGCAAAAAAGAGAGCAACGTGATTAATAGGATCCAAGCTGGTTGGAATAAATGAAAGATTACTTTAGAATATAAAGGTATTCGTCTTAATATTGAGTGCAAGTTCATTATATTAGAAGTCATAATCTCGATGACATACTAATGAGGACCATGTGATCCAGAAGAGAGAGATTCAAGTACCTTGGTTCAATTATTCAAAGTAATGGAAAAAAAGAGAGCAACGTGATTAATCGGATCCAAGCTGGTTGGAATAAATGGAGTAGCATTTCTAGAGTGTCGTGCAATCTAAAAATCCAACTCAAAATTAAAGAAAAGCTTTATAGGCTATACGACCAACTATGTTATATAAGACTGAATATTGGACAACAAAAAAAAATTTGTCGATAAAATAAGTGTTACATAGATGAGGAAGCTTAGGTGGACGAGTGGGTATACTCGTAAAAATAAAATGAGAAATAAATTTATTTGTAACAAGGTTGGAGTAACTCCAATAGTGAATAAGATTGAAAAATGTCACCTTAGATGGTTTGGGCATATTGGCATACACCATGCAATACACATATTAGAAAAATTAAGTTTATAAATTTCATTTGTATTAAAAGCGGAAGAGGAAGGCCAATAAAGACATGGGATAAAACAATTAGGAAGAATCTTCTTTATTTGGAACTTAGGGAGGAGCTCATACTTGATCGTGCACAATGGAAACAAAAGATTCATATAGCCGACCCCACCTAGTGTAATTAAGGCTTGATGTTGTAGTTGTTGTACAATAAATAAAATGCAATATTTAATTAAGCCTCACTAATATTTTAACTTGTCTTTTGAACATAAAAAAGAAATATAAGAATGTTTATTTTATTAGTTTCAACTTTTATTTAGTGTACTAAAAATAGAATGCTCTAGCTCTACCATGTATAGAAAATTCTCAAATGGCATCTCTAGAATTTTAAAATCAGACATCAAACCAGATTGTGATTTCTTCCTTCATCTGCCAAAGACCACACTCTCCTCTCAAAATTGATGCAATAATGATGACAAATAAGAACATATTTTCTTTACCAAGATTCAATACCAACATCACCCATGTACTTATCAAGATATTTACTCTTGGGGAACCTATGAGAAGAGATCCTACCTTCTCTAATAATCTTGAGAGCAAGAGTGACAATAAATAAATTCACGGAATTAAGAAGCTCGCATAAAGAATAAGGGATTTGTGTTGTTTAGCGTTGTTGCATTGAGATTATAGCATGCAAGCATTACCAAAAGTGTAAACCCACTAAATATTGTATCGTTTGCTTTGACCCCGCTTATCCCATATGAAGTTGAACCTCAAAATTTTGTCCTTATATAATAACTATTAAGATGGTTACCCCATCATAAGAGTGCTCCACTACAAGTACTTATCTTTAGAATTCTTACCATAAAATCCACTAGCTATCTCAAAAGACATCTTGCATAGTATTTACTAATTTTTAATCCACCTATATAATCATTTTCTCCCATTCTAAAGTGAATTTAATTCATTTTTGAAATCCTTCTCTCCAAAAAGCATTCATGATCCTACAATTACTGTGTCAATCACTCCCCACCATCTAAGGATTCGAGTCTTCATAGGCCCATCAGCTTTTCATTTGGTTGATCCCAAACCACACACCGTATAGAGAAAGGTTGGGCTCTGATACTAACTCAAATGACTAAACTTGTAAATATGACAAATCTCGACCCAGCAAATTTATTTCAATCTATTTAAATTGTTAAATTATAAGATTTTTTTATACGTCAAACTAGCTCGTTAATTAAATTGCTCGATTTAATATATATATATATATAGATTTAATATATATATATATTATATAAACATGTATAAATAGAATAAAAGTAACGTTGATCCTAATGACTGATTATAAATTATAGGTGTCCTTTGATATTTATTTTTCCTAAATATCAATAAAAAAAGTTGAGAAAGAAATGAATAAGTGAAATGTAGAAAGCAAGCTAATATATCAATTATACTAATTTAATAATTTAATTATAAAATATAAATATAAAGATTAAAATAGATGCATTAGCACATATTATTTGTAAATAGTGTTAATGTAGGCATGATGTGATCAAGCTTATTTCATTATACAAAAATTATTTTGTTATTAGTACTTATATGTGGATCAATCTGAACCCAACATGAAAAGGATCATGAATCGAATTTGGATCAATCACATTCTGATCCCTGAGATGATCTGATCCAATAAGGATTCAGATCAAATCCTATAAATGGAGATCCAACTTGAACTCGACCCATTGACATTTCTAGTAATATCTCGGATTATATTAAGCAAAATATTATCTGTTTTAGCCCAACCAGTCCCATATCGGACTAGAACTCATGTTTTTTCCTCAAATGATAACTGGTCACCCATCATAAAAGTACTCTACTACAAATATACTTGGCTTTTGTGTTATTATCAATAAACTCCACCAGCTATCTCAAAATACACCTCATTTGTATTCTCCCAGTGTTTACTTGTATAATCATGAGTCATTGCTTCCCTTTCAATGTGCATTTGGTGCAATCCTGCTGCTCTTCTCTTCTAAAAGTCAGCCTATAGCCGCTATTTGTCTAAGCTGCTACCTCATCTAACTAGCTTCTCATCTGAGCTGCTCCTTGTGCGAGCTACATCTTGTCCAAGCATTCACACCCAACAATCTCTAACTGCCCTCTTTGGATTTAGATAATCACAAGAGTCACAAAACTACCATACAGTTGCACACATAACTACTAAATAAGATTCCAATCATCACCTATTATCAATAGGAATAATTACTCGGAAGCTTCAAGCAGGTCAACAACAGTACAGATCAATAAGAATAATTACACAAAAGCTTTAGGCAAGTTAACAGTGACACATTAAGAAGAAGCTCCTTTGTTGCTTGTAATACTCAATATGACGCAATGGTTTCCACATACAAAAGTATAAGCACATTAATCTAACTGAGAAAATAATCTTTGATTTATTTAAAGAAATAACATATGAGTAATGCTTGTGTCACTGTGAGAATGTTCAACATGCTTCACTATGATTTTCATATCCGAAGACCAAATCAACCAAAATCTAAATATCGTAATTTGTTGAAGAACATGACCTCGACCTTAACAGTTCAACAAGCATCACTATGCTTGGTATTGTGCAAAAAAACGTAAGCTGCTGTGCTTTCCCAGGTGTTGTATGAAAAAGGCATGCTACAATTAAAAGTAAAAAAATAAAACTTCTTACACAAAATAAACAAAAATAAAAATTTGGTCGCTGATACGGAATCTAGTTTGAGAAAACCATCTTAAGCTTAATAGAAATTATTGATTTGGGTTTGACTCAATTGACATGAAATTCAAATCATTTTTTATTCAATCAGCTCAACTCAAAAAAATTTTAATCTGAATCAACTTGTTTTTTTTACGTTGGCTCCAATTTAGTTATAAAAATGTTCAAATCAACTACAACGGATTTTCTAAGAAAAAGTATTTAAACATAACATACAAATTTTCATTATTTAGAAAAAAAAAAAACATTAACAAAACATTATTCAAATTTTTAAGTAAACAAAAGGTGCTAAGGTTGTAGTTTTGCAATAATTCAAAATTTATATGCAAGGCATATAAATAGTTAAATTTAAAGTAATTATATCATTCATAAAATGGAACCCTTGGTGAGTCATGTATGTTTGACAACTTTAATGACTGCCTCTGATTAGTTAGTTAATGCCTACTTTATTGAGTTTTTCATATGAATTGCATACACACATATAGCGAACTAAGTCGAATTATTTTTCAAGCGAGCCCACTTTAACTCAAGATTTGAACCGATATGGGTTCAAGCCATTTCCCCTGCTCATGATTCGACCTGAAATTGCTATGATTCTACATTGACTCAAAGCGCAAGCAAGCTTCATGTTTCAACATTCATACCAGCACTAGTTTCAAACTATAATGGCAAAGGAAAACAAATAACACTACAATAAATTACCTCAACATTTCTAATAGTTTAGCATTTAAATAATTATTAATAATATGATGCCATCCATTAGAATGATAGAATGCAAAAACAAGAAGCCATGTGTTTTTAAATACCTTCTTCAGTACTAGAATTGGTACTTCCGCACCATATGGCCTCCCTAATGCGAGGAGGTGCAAAGGCAGGGCCTTGTAAGAAAGATGAATTGTGGCCAAGTGGAACTCCTAAAAGTGTTGCCGAAGCTTTTACTCCTCCCAAAGCACGAAGAAGCTCACCCTAGAAGAGCATAAAATAAATTATAGCATGGCATCCACAATAAAAATAATGTTGGGAAGATCAGAATAACAATCTTTTCATCATAGCAACGCAAATCCAAAGAAAGTTATTCTATTTCACAGTAAATGTCCACAAAAAAACAGCACAAAAAACATCTTTCAAGGAACACTTTAATTCTCTTCCTCTCTATTTCACTCCCATGGCTTCCTAGAGAGTTTCCTATAAAATAAAGGAGGCAACCTTCTAAACTCTATGTAAAACCAAGTATATATGTGTCAGGTTCAACATGCCCCTCTTTGCTCCGGTTAATTTTGTTCAAAGAAGAAATTATTATGTTATATATAACAATCATCCAGTTAGCTATATTCTTGAATAGAGATATACAGATGTTGGTTGCTTATAACAACAAGAAAAATCAGCATAGTTTAGAACCATATCTTCTCTCGCACCGGCAGTCAATGATTAGAACATCATATTGAAAAAGAAAAATCTCAATTCAAAAATTGATGTCATAGACATCAAGCAACATAATCAATAGAAACTAATCATTTATAGAAAGACAAAGACATCAAGCAAGCTAATCAATTACAAACAGAAGAAGCAAAAACTGATGCCTTAATAAGAGGCAATTATGTAGGCGTGATGAAAAATAATCAATAGAAGTGTTGCATTGTGAAGACTTGAGTGTTGCGAAGACACTAGCGTTATGGATCGGAGCTCAAATGTTGGATTGGGGCAGGCGTCTAGAAGAATCAAACCAGACGTGCTAGAGAAGAATCCCATGCACAGAACCCAAGCGTCAGCAGGTGCAGCTCTAGTGCACCCGTGTGGGAGCTAAGACGCGCACCCAGACAAAGGCCAAAATAGTACAAAGGCGTAAGGACACCGTAGTAGAAAGACATGGAGGTGTAGCAAAGCGGCAGTGTGCAAAGGTGTAACGATGTTGCGACGAACGGCACAATGAGCCCAGGAAAAAAGGCACGCTCAGGAAAATTGTCGCAGTCGTTGATGCGGAAACTGTAACAACACACCACAAAATAGCTAAATGCATTTATAGATGTTTATGAAGGTTGTTTCAAGTCAGGTTCTATAATAGCTATGCTACATTCAGAGCTATGCAATAGTTGTATTTTAAGTGTAGTAGTGTATCTTGTAATCTTCTTGAACTTCATAGTAGATTTTTTGTGGGGGTGGTTCTATGATTTTTTTCTTATTAAGAGTTTTTTACGTGAATTCTAGTGCTCTTTTGTGTGATTATATTTTGTGTTGTATTTATGAGTATAAACCATAGCTCAAATTCACTCTGGGTGAAAGGGTTCCACTGTAAACCATCTTCTTTTCAGGGCAAATGGTATAAAAGTGAGGCTCATGCTTTATTCAAGTAGTAGTGGTGGCAAACGATGCAAGGCATAGGATCAAAAAGTACAATAGCACAAATTCACATTTTTGAAGACGTATCCTGAGGATTTATTGTATCATAATAAATTGTACTAATCACAAGGAGTAGCACAAAAACCAAGAACAATAAGTGTTGAAGATTGACATGTGCTCAACCAAATTGCCTTTGGTTTAATCCAACTCTCTTTGACCCAAGAAGCCAGGAACAATAAGTGATGAAGATTGATGTGCTCAACTGGGCTGCCTTTGGTTTAATTAGACTCTCTTTGACCCCATATGTAGTCTTCAACATTGCAAGAGAGAAGACTACAGTGAATCTTATGAATGTCCTGACAAGGATATACGAGAATCCCTCAGCATCGACCAATGTGTTTCTAATAAAGAGGCTCTTCAACATAAAGATGGTGGATAGAAGCTCAATGTGTGGGGACCCAATGCCGAGTTAGCAAAAGCCAAACCAAAATTAGGAGTAATCCCCTAGTCACAAGATCATATTGAGGGCTTTAAGGGATACAACATATAATCACTAAACATAACTCAATCATTCATGGAATGAAAAATACATTTAAAACAACGTTTTGATCAAAAGATTATAAATATTACAAACTTTAAGATAAATAGAAGTAAAAGCTGAGAACAACAAATAGTAGCAACTGCAGCAGTAAAAATCCTTGGCCCTACGGCCTCCGTTCCAAGGTTCCAATGAGCTCCTGATCTGGGCACATTTCAAAAGTGTAGGCATTTGAATACCGGTTAGTCATAAGGCTATATACCACATAATATCAATATTTACAATTATTTTAGTGAGCAAGAGCAAGAAAATATACTATTGACAGGAAAAAGAAACTTTACAATTTATTCATGTCAAACTTGTCTTAGCTACAATTAAACTTGAGCATAAGAGAATTACTGTCACAAAAATAAATACAAATTTTATGCTTAATATCTGGTGCTAACATATGATTTTGTTGGGCAAATACAAAATCAAAAAAAATGTGGGTTCAGATTTGATGTTATATAATAATTTCACCTCCTCTATACATGCTCCCTTAAAGGCTTATCAGTATAAGCTCTTTATGACTCCTGATATCGAACAACAACACCATTCTAATAGTTATTTAATCAGACTAAAATATAAATCAACAGTGAGCCCGTCAACACACAGTTACCCAAACTTTTTCATATATCATTTTAAGTGACATTAAAATAATTTTCTCAAAATTATGTAAACTTGAGCATAAAAGCATGTAAAAATAAGAATAAAGGAGATATTCGGTGCCTTAGCAGTCAATAAGGTTTCAAAAAACTGGTTTTGATGCTGCTCAAATATTTTTTGTGTAAAATTATATAATTTAATAAATACAATAGTTTTTGTATTAAAAAAAATATAATTTTTGATATAAGGAAGGTCTAAACTAATCAAATGGCTTTAGATCTTATCTTAGATTAGACTGATTTAATCTTAAAGAGCTAAAAACCTTAGTTTGGATTCTTAAGGTCTTGAAGTGCTTTAAAGAGCTAAAAACCCTAATTTGGATTCTTAAGGGTCTTGAAGTGCTCTAAAGATTAAATGTGCAATCCTTGGTGGTTTGGAAGTGACTTTGGCCATTTGTAGAGGTTTGGCCAATATTGGCTAAGTGCTTGGATTGGGCTAGCTTTAGAATTGGCCAAGTTTTAATTTCAAGAATTTAAGTTTAAATTTACAGTGCTGAAGTCATTGTGACACTTAATTAAGAGTGTCGCTTCAATCAAAATCAAATTTGAAAATCCATAGGTCACTTTTGGGCTAGCCCGAGGCTGACTCAATTAACCAAGTGATTCATGAATGGACCAAATCTTGATTTTATGGTACTTATGAGTGAACATTATCTTATTATTAATTATAAGGTTGATTCGAATCATTTTGGCTAAGTTGTCAGGCTAACCCTAATTTAGGTCAGATCGGCTAGCTTGAGCTAGCCCAAATAGTCTTAATGGATTTTGATAAATCCTAAGCCCAAAAAATCAAGCTTAGGTTTCTTATTGAGATATTTGAAAGTGATTTATGCCCTTGGTTTAACTTATGACTTAATTATAGGAAATTTGACCATTTATGGCTAAGATTTGGTCTTGGGCTAGCTTGAGCTAGCCCAATCTGATCTTGTTGGGTTCTTAGGTTCCAAAGGAGATAATTACCCTTTTTATAGCTTAATAGACTCATAATAAGTAATACTAGCCTGAACCATTGTGAGGACCCGATGCCGGGTCAGCGGGAGTTAATCCAGCACCGGTTTGCTTGTGGAATAGTAATAGCAACAACAACAAGCAACGACAAGTCCTCTAGCCGCAGGATCATATTGAGTGATTTAAGAGATAAATATATAGACATCAAACATAACTCATTTATTCATTAATTCATGAGTCTTGAGTACATAGATTAAAATAAAAGAAAAATTACAAACTTTTTAAAAGTAGATAGAGTCAAAAAGAAAGCTGTGGATCAGCAGGTAGCAGTATCAGCACTGCTCAGTTCTTTAGCACCTTTCTTCAAGGACGAACTCCTGATCTGGGCACGTTTCAAAAGTGAGGGCATTTGAAAACCAGTTAGTTGTGAAACTAAGTACTGATAGATGTCATCTTTACAAATGTTAAATAATAAGCAAAATAATCAATATTTGACAGGAAATAAAAGTTGTACAAACTTATCCCTGCAAACTTGTTTCAATTGCACTTGAAATTTAGTATAAAAATAATTGCAGACACAAAAATAAATACAGAATTTCAGCGCTTGATATCTGAGGCAAAATATGATTTTGTTGGGCAAGTACAAAATCGAGGAAAAAGGGTGTTCATTTTTGTGCTATATATCTCAACTTCCCTCTATACCTGCCCCCTCAAAGGCTTATCAGTATATGCTTCTTATGACTCCCGATGTCAGACAGCCCCGTCCTAGCGGTTGTCTGATCAGACAAAAAGTATAAAGCAACATGGAACCATTGCTTCTCACTTATCCAAACTTATTAATATATCATTTTCTGTGACTTTAAAAAGCACTTTTATCAAATTTGTGCGATGCAGAGAAGAAAAAGCATATTTAAACAGAAGTAATAAAAGACATCTGGTACCTTGTTCTTAAAAGTTCAACAGTTCAACAGTTCGACAGTTCAACAGTTCAGATGAGTGACAGTTCGCTCAATCTGCATTTTAGGTTTAGGATATTTTTAAATTAGCTATTAACCAATGTTTTTAGGAGTAAAATTTATTTCTATTTCGATTATGTCCTTCTTTCGCTTTCTTAATATGATTGAAGTCTGATTTTTAAGGTACTGCGATGGCAATAATTTTATTATAGCATTTATTAATTTGCTGAGGATAGAAATCATATTTGATACAATATTATTGTTATCATTATTTTAATGACAACAATAATATAGGAATGAAAGAACGTAACAAAATGACTGTAAAAATGAAAACGCTTAAATTGAAATTATAGTCAATATATAACATATGTATAGTTTTCATTATTAATTAATGAGAATCATATTAATGTGAATGACGATATTATATCCTCATTATTATCATAATAATAAATATTAAGTAGGTATAAATTAAAAGAACATAGAAAAATTCTCCTCTTTTCTCTCCTCCTTTCTCTATCTTTTAACTTATCATCTTACCTTTAGGATAAGAATTGCTGGAAAGCGGAGGGAGGTCGAAGTGGGGTTGCCGGACGGCTGTTGGCCGGAATGAGGTGGCCGGACGGCTGCTTGCTGGCTGTTGGCCGGCCGAGGGAGGGTTGCAGCAGGCTGAGGGGCGGCTGCCGTGGGCTGAGAGTGGCTGCCGTGGGGAAGGGAGGCTGGCTGGGCTGCTGTGAGGGGGAGGAGGGGCTGAGGGGTGGCTGGTTGGAGGGCTGCTGGCAGCTAGCCGGGCTGTTGGGAGAGTGAGGAGGGGCTGAGGGGTGTGAGGGAGGGAAGGAGAGGGGGAGTTATAGAGAAGAGAAGAGGGGGGCAAGGGATAGGGCTGGTCCCGGCCGACCATTCCTGCGCCATTTTGGCGCAGGAAAGGCCCTGGCGCGGAAGGTTCCGCGCCTTAGGGCGTAAGGAAGTGGCTTCAGTGGCTAAAACTCGCAAGTAAGCGGGGAGCAAGAAAAAAAAAAGGAAATTTTATAATAAAAATACTTAAAGTTAAATTTTTCGTATTTTTCTGCCGTTCGGCGTCCAAATACAACGAAACTTGGCACCGAGGTGTGTTACTACACGACGAACACCCTCGCGTCGAAAATTTTTCGATTCAGACAATTATTTTATTTTTAATTAATTTCTGAAGTTTTCAAACTTTAAAAATTAACCACGATAAATCCGGCACTCAGAATTTGATGAAACTTCTTGAGCAGTCTTTAAATAATATACTTAACATAACGACACTGAAATCGATGAATTTTGACATGTATTTCAATATTTTGATTTTTTTAGGATTTAATTAATTCAGAAAAATAAAGCGGGAGCTTCCGTTATTCGGATTTCTCCCAAACTAGGGCACTTTGATCTTAAAAATTATTCTTATCTAAGGGTATTTTTGTTTGCCCTAGTTTGAAATTCCCCAGAGTTTTGATGTCTGAAACGGGCTCTGACCTAATTTTGAAAAATAACGACATTGGGTCGTTACAACCATCCCCATAAGGGCGTATCCAGGCTAGTTTGAGCTTGGGCCTGCTTGGGCTAGCTCAAGTAGGTCCAAAATGGACCCTTGGGCTTTTGAGGTTTTGGGATCACATTTGGCACTCACAATGATCATTTAATTCTATTGGATCATTTCTTGATCTAACTAGCCTATATATGCAATGTTGAGTTAATCAGGCTATGATTTGACTTGGGCTAGCTCGAGCTAGCCCAATTAGGTTAATTTGCAAAGCCCTAGGATCACTTATTAGCTTAATAAGAGGATAGTGAGGGTAGGTGCACCCATAAGGATGAGATGGGTCAACTCAACCTGTCTTGGGCTCGGGCTAGCTCGAGTTCAACCAAAGTTGGTTCTAGTCAACAGCTTTATTGGGTCACAACTGAGATGGTGGGTCCCTGGGTTGACTGCCAACTGGGCTAAAACTCGAGCTAGCTTGGGCTAGCCCAAGTTTATCCATCAGCCAAAATAAGCCAAATGGACTTATGGGGGTCCACCTTGGTGCCTTCATGCCTTAATGGGCTTTAATGGTCCATTGGGTGGGGTCGAGTTGGCCCAAAGTGGGCTATCCTGACTCTAGCCAAAATTTGGGCTCGAACTAACTCCAGCTAGCCCAATTGAGCCAACTTGAGATTCGATGGGTTTAAGGGGAAGTGGTTCACCCTGGTTGGTTCATTGGCTGACGGGGAGTGCACAAGTAGCTGGGGCAGTTTCAAGGATCACTGACGGCGGCCGAAAGGGGAGGAGAGGGCTCTCAGGTTTGGGCTTGCGAGGAGGTTCCTGACGTTGGCGTGGGCGTCGGGGGTCTCCTTCGCATCTGCAGGTCGCCAGGGTGTCGTCGGGGCCAAGGTATGGCCAGAGATGGCGGCGGCAGCGGCTGGAGGCGGTGGACCGAAGAGCAGAGGGAAAGCTAGGGAGGCTGGTAGAGAGCTTGGGAGAGGTGTGGGAGCTTGTGGAGGGGTTCTTGGGCATTTATAGCCTAGCCCTGGTCGCTGAGGTTGCGGGCCCGGCGGCTAGGGCTAGGCCCAGGCATTGAGTGCCTTGCCCTGGCGTGCCCAGAAACACTCAAGCGTCGGGGCTAGGCCCACAAGGTGGCAGTGGCATGCCACGCCCTGAGAGATCACTTCACGGCAACCAGACATCAGGCATGGCGTACGGAGCTCTCCTGTCGCGCGACAGCGACGAGGAGAGCTCACGTGTGTCACAAGCAAGGAAGACTACAAGGAAAGAATCTTGGTCGTCACGGATTCGAGCATCAGATCCGACAGTTTGATCTAGATTTAATATCGGTCGCATGATCCTATTTAAAATGGATCGGACAGCTCAAATACGGGGTCCGCCCGTTACACGGGATCCCCCCGTGGGATCAGACAGATCTTGGGTCGTTGGATGGACAGATCCAATAGCCATAGAGGCGTCGCACACCATTTGGTGCCCCGGTCCCCACAGCAGATCGAACGCCGTTTAAATATATATAAAAAATAATAATAAATAATAATAAATAATAATTTGATTTATTCAATTTGTATTTTGCAAATATTTCCTCGTTTTGGGTCCGAAAAATACGAAACATTCACGTCTAGCTAATTTGGGGGTGAGGAACTCAAATATACAATTATTTTTATATCCAAGATCAAATTATTTTTCTCACTTATTTAATTAATAAAAATAATTAAAATAACCCAAATATTTTCTTTTGATATTTTTTCATTCCAAATTTCTCAACGAGTGTTTTAATAAAAGCTTAGGTTCCTAATGATCTAAAAAGCTTAAATAAATTTCGCAATGACATGGATCGTTACATAATGGAGGTGCATTTGAACAACTTAAACACTAGGAGGAGTTAGCTATGCTCTATCGACATCAAGTTTGATGTCGATGTAAAAGCACTGTTGTTACTACCTTCTTTGCCAAATAGCCGCGATGACCTAGTGACAACAGTGAACAACTCTTAGGAAATTGCTATAATGAAGTTTGATGATGTGACATTTGAACAACTTAAACACTATGAGTTAGCTATGCTCTATCGACATCAAGTTTGATGACGATGTAAGAGCACTGTTGTTACTACCTTCTTTGCCAAATAGCCGCGATGACCTAGTGACAACAGTGAACAACTCTTAGGAAATTGCTATAATGAAGTTTGATGATGTGACATTTGAACAACTTAAACACTATGAGTTAGCTATGCTCTATCGACATCAAGTTTGATGACGATGTAAGAGCACTGTTGTTACTACCTTCTTTGCCAAATAGCCGCGATGACCTAGTGACAACAGTAATAACTCTTAGGAAAATTGCTATAATGAAGTTTGATGATGTGATTAGACTTGTTTAAATGAGAAAGTTGAAGAAGAGTGGCAAGGCATCTACTTCAGCACAAATTTAAAGACATGGGAAAGTGTTAAAACCAAAGCTCAAATTAAAATTGATCTAACTCAAGGAAAGGAAGGCCAAAGGAAAGGTAAATTGTTGGAACTATAGGAAGAAGGGACATAATAGGTCTGTGTGGTAGCTAAAGGATGCCAAGTATGTTCCTTATCTGACGATAGACTTAAATTTTGCTTGAAAGTTAGCACACGCTGGATACATGACGACATTTACTGTAGACTCTTGGAATATCACAAAATGTGCAATGTTGATGCTTGAGGGAGTATTGGAGAGATGCTTTACCTAACCAATTAATTTTAGGTTCAACTCCAGTAACAAAGACAGCTGAGGTATCTAACCAATGGCACCAAAAGTTTGAGCACATGAGCAAGAAAGGTTGAAATCTCTCATCTGTAAAAATTCTGTGAATTAGGAATATAAAAGAGTTAGTTTTTTTAAAAGTGAAAGGGAGTCTCCAAGTTATAAGGAGTTTGAAGAGTAAGCTCAAAAATCTGTGAAGGCGCCTCAAGCACCAACACTGGAGCCAAAAAGATCTTCTAGAACACTATGTGCCCAAAAGCAAGTGGGAGCAAGCCATGGGTGATAAGATGCAATCATTAGCATCATATCAAACTCATGATTTGATGAATCCACTTGCTAAAAAGATGGCCCGTGGAAAAAAATGGGTGGAAAGGAACCCATTGGTAGCAAGGTGAGACGTGCAAAAAAAAGCTATTTAGCAAAAGCAAGGAGTTGTTTCCACAGAGATTCTCTCTGATAGTCAGTAATCTGAAACTATGGCTAGTTCTAGTGGGCTTTTAAGCATGAAAAGAAGGTGGGGTGAATCACATCATGCCTCAATGAGCTACGAAGATCGCTAGAAAGGATTGAAGAAAAAGATTCGCACACTGTCTCCAAGTAGAAAATTTTATGTTGTGGAGACTAAATGTTGTGGACCTGGAATCGAAGAAATGTTAGATTGGGCCAAATGTATTAGAAAACGCAGCCAGGCACAAAACCAAAGCACCAAATAGACGCAGCTCCAGTGCACCGTGCAGAAGCTGAGATGGCAGAATCAAGCGCACCCATGCAAAGGTCAAAACAACACGAAGCTGTAACGATGTGGCGTTTCGCAGAGGCATAACAGCATGACGGCAAAACGGCGAAACGACGCGATAGCAAAATGTCGCAGAGGCATGGCAATGAAACAACGTAAGTGTAACAATGCAACGGCGAAACAGCACGCCCAAGAGAAATGGTGTGCCCAAACAAACTAAGCGCTGAAGCGAAACATCGCAGCAATTGATGCAAAAATCATAACGGCACACCCCAAAACAACTAAATGCATTTATGAATGTTTATGAAGGTAGTTTCAAGCCAAGGTCTATTCAGAGTTATGCAATGGTTATATGCCAAGTGTTGTCGTATGCATCTTATAATTTTCTTCAACTTCATAGGAAGGTTCCGTGATTTTTCCCTACCAAGCGTTATTTTTCACGTAAATTCTAGTATTCTTCTATGTGATTGTGCATTGTATTTCTATGATTAGCCTTAAGCCCACATTCATTCCTAGAGAAAGGGTTTGCTGCTTCACAACGATAAGAACATGGAACAGAACTCTAGAAAACAATGATCAGGATTTGTTCCTTTGAAACAAGTAAATGATGAAATTTTCTGCAACTCTTTAAAATAGAAGTGTCAAATACGTGATAGTAATAACAATAGAAACAATAATGTGTTCCATGACATACTTCTCATGCCCACTCAATTGACAATCCTACAAAAAAGAACATCTTGTCGCATCAAACATAAAGGCATGGCTGTGTAGATGTACGGATTTTTCTTCTACGGATTCAACTTAAAATTCAGAAGATAACCACCAAAGAACATGGCCTGAAAATTTGAAAAGCTGGGGCCTTTTTAAGTAATATAATATCCACAAAGTTGTTAATTGAATAAATTGTTTGGAGGCGCGCTACGGCGGCCTGGCTCCCGAGAGGCGAGCGCTACAGCGCGCCGCAGAGCCTGGCTCCCGAGAGGCAGGCGCTGCTGCGCGCCAAAGCGCTTGGCGCTCGAGAGACGGTGCTACAGCACGTTGTAGCGCCCGCGGCCCAGTCAACCCAGTTTTGAGCAACCTTTATATTTTATTAACCTGTTTTTAGGGTTAAGAGGCAAGAAATCAAAATCCTATTAGCTTTCATTATTTTTAAAGGGTGTGTGATTTCTCCATTACAAGAAAGAAGATAGCTCCAAGAGGTTGTGTAAGGGTTTATAAACCCCTAAATATGTGTAATCCCTTCTTTATAGTGAAATTATTTTTGCTTTCCTCCCATTGATGTAGGTGTTAGCATCAAACCACGTAAATTCTTTTGTTTATGCTTTGTTTGTGATTACATGTGATTGTTTCTTGCTTTATTTGGTTTTACTCATCTCTAAGCCTTTATTCCATATTAGTTTGTAACGCAGTGTTCTCAACAAGTGATATCAGAGAGAGATTGTATTATTTGTTCTTCAGGGCTAGGGTTTGCTTGAGCTGAGTTTTTTATTTGTGTTTGAGTTTTTTAAAACAAGAAGGAAAAGCATGGTAGAAAAAGAAGAAGAGCCGGTAGGAACTTCGTAGTTATCGATGGTGGAGAGATCTCTCCACCAGTTTGTAACACATTCGGCGGAAATTGATTTTGTCAAATTTGATGGGAAGAATAACTTCGGTATGCGGCGGTGCGAGATGACAGACGGATTGTGTACATTGAACCTTGAAGATGTTCATGACAAGAAGAAAAATCGGAAAATTTTCAAAGAAGGATTGGATCAAGATGAATCATAGTGCATGCGATTTGATCCAGAATTGTTTGACTCAGGAGGTCAAATATGCTGTGATGATGGAGACGTCAGCGTAGAAATTGTGAAAATTCCTAGAGGGCAAATACCTAATGAAGAGTGTGGAGAATCAACTCCACATGAAGAGGCGGCTCTACCGATTTCAGATGAGAAAGAGAATATCCATAGATGAGTACCTAAATGAGTTCACAAAGTTGTTGGCATATTTGCTGAATCTAGATGAGACTGTGGAGGATGAAGACAGTGTCTTGCTATTGTTGAACTCATTGCCAGATGAGTATGAGTACTTTACCCTGACTTTGATCCATGGGAAAGATGCTTTGAAGTATGAGGAGGTGACTGCAGCCCTGGTAAACCACGAGTTCAGAAGAAATGATAAAGAGTCCACCAAATTAGATATGGCAAAGACTCTTATACTCTAAAGGGGAAGACCAGAGAAAAAAAAAACAATGGCCAAAGAAAAATGCAGCCTTCCAGAAGAAAGGGAAGTCAAGAAGCCGAAGTGTTGGGAACAATCAATGCGTGTTTTATTTGGAAATGGAACATTGGAAAAAAGACTGCCCAAAGATGAAAGAGAAGCAGCGGGAGATTGTTAATTGAAAAAACTGTTTGGAGGCGCGCCACAGTGGCCTGGCACCCGAGAGGTGGGCGCTATAGCACGCCGCAGCGCCTGGTCCCGAGAGGCGAGCGCTACACCGCGCCACAGCGGCTGGCGCCCGAGAGACGAACGTTGCAGCGCGCTGAAGCGCCCGCAGCCTAGTCAGCCCAGTTATGAGCAGCCTATATATATTTTCTTAACCTGTTTTTAGGGTTAAGAGGCAAAAAACAAAATCTTATTACTCTCCATTGGTTTTAAAAGGGGTGTGGCTGCTCCACTGCAAGGAAAATGAAAGCTCCAAGAGATTGTGTAAGGATTTGTAAACCCTAAAATATGTGCCCGTTGATGTAGGTGATAGCACCAAACCACGTAAATCTCTTTATTTTTGCTGCGTTTATGATTGAATGTGATTATTTCTTGCTTTATTTGATTTTACTCATCGTCTCTAAGTCTTTGTTCCGCATTAATTTGTAACCCTAAGATCTCAACAAAAATGGCAAACACCTTAACAAAACAGAAGCATTTTTCCATTAAAGCAGCATCAGATTAAAAAAAAATGCATTATAAAAAACAAAAAAATCTTGCATCAAAAAAGGGTACCTTAAGCTTAGCTCTCTCACGAATGAGAGTGAGAGAGGCATCGATTACTCGATTCTGCCCTTTCTCAATCAACCCAGATGAGATATTTGCAGAACATAGCTTCGTGAGGTGATGCAACCATTTCGTTCCATGACTCATCTCTACAGTTATAAACGCGCACTAGAAAAGCCTGAAAAAGAGACTGAAAGCAGAAACTTTCACTGCTTTTCGATAAGTGAAAGGGGAAGCGGAATCAGAAGGCCTGGAGAAGAGAAGAAAGAATTCCGACCGTTTGAAAAACAGATATGCAAAGGTTGGATGCCCTTTGTTATCGAACGCCAGATTGTTGGGCGTCTGAGTCGGGATTTTTTTATAGACGATGAAGATCCAATTGTAATTCTTATCCAAAAAAATTTTGATTAAGTATTTAGAGTAGTTAAAGTAGTTTATTGGTTAAATATATATATATATATTTTTAATGAATTTATACCTAAAAATTAAAATAAAAAAAAATCTTATTATTTATAGATACTTTTTGATGTATATTCTTATATAAACATTCATAATTTTGTGGCGGGCAATCGAGCTCATCTTCACTAAAGAGCATCAAGAAAAACTCATCGATTTCGCATCAATCAAAAATATTTTACTAAAAGAACAAAAGTATTACGCATGCTTAAACTCTGAAATAAGAATGATAAACTTTTCTTCTCTTCTTAGAATAGCAGCTTATACCACTCAATAATGTTATCGATCTTGCGCTAAGACGAAGCGCTAATTGTGTTGAAAAACGTTTATGAAAGTTGTTTCAAGGCGTGTGTGCAATAAATGCCCTTTGAAATTACAGTAATTAATCACATGTTGCATCAAACCAATTAGACCAATATTCATGGCATATTCATTATATTGCAATAATATTAAGAAAATATTACAATCACGAAAATTATTACATTAGAGCTCATAGCTTTATAATATTGCATTAACCATATGATTTGAATTATTTGCAATATTTATTTTATTAAGATAACATAGGTTTATTTGAGTAGACAATTAATTTATTAGCATCGTCTAGAGTGGCGCAGGTTCCGGTGCTGCTGGCGTTTCTGCAAGTAATAACACTCAGATGCAATACATAATCTCATTGTCTACAAATGCTAATAAATACTTTATATTTATTTTTTTTATCAAATATTTATATTTATATCACCATCAAATTCTTAGAAAATTTTATAAAATATTATGTTCTTTAAAATTATATAATAATACATTACTAATCAGTTAAAATTAATAATTCAATATAGCTATTATGTTATTATTTATGAACTAAGTAGCATTTAATTTATAAGTTATAATTAATTATTTAGAAAAAACTATTTCATTAATTTTCTTGCATAATATAATGAATTAATTTAAAGCTCATCAAAAAAAATTTGTAATTAATAAATAAAATACTTATTTAGTAAATGATTAATTATTAATTAAATATAGTATATGAAGCTAGCTAACATTAAATCTAATTAATTCATTTATATTATAATTATAATTAATAAGTTAAATTATGCAAATGAATAAAGCTTTTTAAGTTAAATTATAATTATAATTAATTGATTAAGTTAAATGATAAATTAACTAAAAATAAGTAATTAGTTAGTTACTTATTAATTAATTTAAGATTATTATTTTTGAGCACACGACTACCTTATTTAATGCTTAATTTAAAATAATTAATTGATTTTATCAAATAATAATTAAATTGATATAAGTATTACTCATCAAATACTCTTATTAAATTAGTTAATTTTATTTGATTCAATAATAGTATCATTAACTAATTATCAAATGTATGTTATTTATTTTTAAATTATCATAACAATTAATTATGTTATTTTTAAAAAATAAATGAATATTTTTCTTATTAGTAACTTTTATTAATTATATAAATTTTGATTAAAAAAATTATTTACTAATGACTTAAATTATCATGAATTTGGCTCTAATTAACTTTTTAATCTCACAATAAGTGTGCAATTAGAGATTCTTTTGTTGTGTAAGCTCTTAATTTCAAATTTCATCAATTATAAATTTTCTTTATATTTAATATTCATCTAATTTATAAAAAAAAAAAAAAAACTTTTTAATGTTTATATTCTTCAAGTATTAAAAGAAATAAGATGGATAAACAAAACATAGATATTATTATGTTATTAAAAATTTAACAAAAATATATATAAATATAGTATAAATAATTATGAAATTTTCCGAAAATTTATATTTGGCCCATCACTACTTATTAACCGCCTAACAATTTCATAAGTTATGTGTTTAAGTATTTATAAAAAAAAATATTATTTAAATTTGTTGATGTGATCTCTCTAAAAATTTATCTAATAAAATTTAATATAATATAAATTTTAAAAATAATATTTATATTATTTTAATATAAATAAAAAAAATTTAGGTGACATTTATTTATTTCTAATTTACATAAAAAAATAAAATATTGAGAGAGTGAACTTTTGGATAGTTTACCGGCGGTGTAGCCGCAGAACTCAGCGGCGACGGCGTAGGAGGCGATACGGCACTGGACGATGAGTTCGTCGGCTCTCAGGATGGCGTCTTTGAAGGATTTTCTAAACTCCGGGCTTTCGAGGACGTCGCAGAAGCAGCTCAGATCACTCCATAACGTCTCGTTGAGATTCGTGCAGCAAGTCTCTTGCGGGGGTAACGGCGAGCTCAAGGACGGAATGCAAGACTCCAGCTTTTCCAAGCACGCCCAGTACTGCAGCTTCTGAGCTTCGGTGCTGACGGCTATCAGCGCCGTCAGAATCAGAGCGGCGGTTACAATAGCCTTCTCTGCCCGGACAGCCGCCATCTTCAGTGACTTCACCTCTGATCGGCCGCTCCTTTTATAGAATTTGAGAGCGCGCTCCGTCCGAGAGAAGAGTTCAGAGCGAACAAGACGACATCATTTTTTCTTTTGTATTGAATAATGCCGTCGCGAGCCCTTCTTCGTTACATTTGCTGATACATGCGGCGAAAGTATGGAAGGACTTGAGTTAACTTACATTTGGCAAACAGTACGTCCATATTTCCTTTGTTGTTTTAATCAGTTTGGGATCTGTGTAATCAAAATAATTGATTGATGAAAATATTTTCTTAATGTATTTTATTTGTAGAAGATAGTGAATCAAAAATACACTTTTTCTCTTTTGTGAGAATATTGCTCTCGTCAAAGTGTTCCTTCCTGAAGCCTTTCTCGAAATGGTGTGGATAATCACTTCAACGTTATGATGCCACCAAGGTTTGCATAATCACGATAATCTATCTTGTGTATGTGTAAATAGTCATTACTCTCATTTGAAGTTCATAATTGAAGGTATGTGTATAATCTTAATGTGTGAATACTTATGCAAAGCCTAACACAAGTTGTGACATAGTTTCATTAACTTCTTTTTCCATCACAAAAATCACGAAAAAACTATTGTTCAGTTTCATAACATTAAGTCTATCATTCTCCTAAAATTTTGTGTCAAACAAATAGTAAGAACTTGTGTGATTAAGAATCTATGTTTTTTCGTGAGTTTCATTTTGATACATACGTACGAGTGATGTACACACACGCATGCACACGCACGCACGCGCACCTGCACATGAGAAAGCGGAACCCGGTAGCGAAAAGCAAGCTCGCGGGATTCGCCGAAGCCATGAGAAATCCCTCCACTCAACAATCGACCCGCTCGCCATCGCTCAGCAATCGACCTTCAAGCCAGATCTCGACTTGAAGATCGCGGGTGGGACGCCGAACGGGAGGAGGATGAGCAAGCGACAATGTAAAAGGAAGGTCGAGCGATATTACATGCAATACGAGCGTCGAGCGAATGGCCGACTGAGGAGAAGGTGTCTGGCGTCGGGGAAGGGTCGAGCGAACGGTTGCGAACAGGGAGGACGGTGAGCGAGCGCCTTCGAATGGGCGAGTCGAGCAAACGGGAGCCCTAACCAGTCTGCGCAGATCTTCGCGGGGTCGAGCGAACGAGGAGAGCTGTGCGCCGAAGAGTAGGTCGTAGGCGAGTGAAGAGAAGGTGTCAGGGAAGAGTCGTTCGCCGAATGGGGAGCCTAGGAGCGAAAGCGAAGAGTGTCGTTCGCTAAGAAGGCGTCGGGGAAGAGTCGTTCGCCGAATGGGGAGCCTAGGAGCGAAAGCGAAGAGTGTCGTTCGCTAAGAAGGCGTCGGGGAAGAGTCGTTCTCCGAATGGGGAGCCTAGGAGCGAAAGCGAAGAGGGTCGTTCGCTAAGAAGGCGTCGGGGAAGAGTCGTTCTCCGAATGGGGAGCCT
This sequence comes from Gastrodia elata, assembly GCA_016760335.1. Lineage (NCBI taxonomy): Eukaryota > Viridiplantae > Streptophyta > Magnoliopsida > Asparagales > Orchidaceae > Gastrodia > Gastrodia elata. The sequence continues at coordinate 101,737,003 of CM028670.1, read as the reverse complement.
AGGAGCGAAAGCGAAGAGGGTCGTTCGCTAAGAAGGCGTCGGGGAAGAGTCGTTCTCCGAATGGGGAGCCTAGGAGCGAAAGCGAAGAGGGTCGTTCGCTAAGAAGGCGTCGGGGAAGAGTCGTTCTCCGAATGGGGAGCCTAGGAGCGAAAGCGAAGAGGGTCATTCGCTAAGAAGGCGTCTGGGAAGAGTCGTTCGCCGAATGGGGAGCCTAGGAGCGAAAGCGAAGAGTGTCGTTCGCTAAGAAGGCGTCGGGGAAGAGTCGTTCGCCGAATGGGGAGCCTAGGAGCGAAAGCGAAGAGTGTCGTTCGCTAAGAAGGCGTCGGGGAAGAGTCGTTCTCCGAATGGGGAGCCTAGGAGCGAAAGCGAAGAGGGTCGTTCGCTAAGAAGGCGTCGGGGAAGAGTCGTTCTCCGAATGGGGAGCCTAGGAGCGAAAGCGAAGAGGGTCGTTCGCTAAGAAGGCGTCGGGGAAGAGTCGTTCTCCGAATGGGGAGCCTAGGAGCGAAAGCGAAGAGGGTCAATTCGCTAAGAAGGCGTCTGGGAAGAGTCGTTCGCCGAATGGGGAGCCCTAAGAGCGAAAGCAAAGAGGGTCATTCGCTAAGAAGGCGTCTGGGAAGAGTCGTTCGCCGAATGGGGAGCCCTAGGAGCGAAAGCAAAGCGGGTCTCACGAACGGTATTCAATATTTGTATACGCCACTTGTACGCCACTTAGGTGAGTTAAAAGTTGGTTACAAGTAGGTGGACCTTTTTAGCATCTCTATTTTTATATTATTCTTATAAAATACAAACATATTGTTTATTGCATCCACATCATATAATTTATATTTTATAGAGCTCCCATATATTCTCTAAATAAGTCTCATAAATACAAAATATTATAGTTATAAATATAGAATATTTTTGTAAATATACAAGTTTTGATTCTATATATGTAAATTTGGACCTAAGAAATTTTCAATATTATTTATATAAAATAATATATAATATTTAAAGTCAAATTCGATGAACAACTCAAATATAAACCAGCCCACAAAATTTAATTATATTGTTTTATTACAAATATTTCACTATTTAAATAAGAAAAATAGTTGATGCGCGCACTTAAGAAATTTATTCAATAAAATTTAAATATTATTTTATTAGTATTTATTTATTTATTTATTACAGATATTTGAATAGTATTTATTTATTTATTCATTAGTGATTTAAAATTTATGTTAAAATGTTGTCTAAAGGATAAGTTTTTTTTACTTCTTGAAGTGAATCTAAATAATATTTTTCTTTTAAATAAAGTGGGTTTCATAGGCATATAATTAATTGTGAAACACATGATATAATATTTATTTTAAATTAAATTTTAATAATTAATATTTTTTTAGAGTAAAATTAGAGTTAAATAACTTTTCCAAATTACTTCCAAAAATAAATATTATTTTTAGAAAACTAAAATCGATTTAATTTTTATTTTTTATAAAACAATAAAAATATTAATTGACACTCAAATATCTTTCAAAAATATATCTTTCAAAAAGTACGAATGATTAAGATTTAAAATTTAAAATAAATATTTTTATGGGTTTTATAAATAAAAATGAATTTAATAATATTTTTTTATTCTACTTAACTCTTTAAATTCTAATCATCCATATTTTTTAAAAGATATATACAAGCTATATAACAATTCTCATAAAAAAATTATTTAAAAGATCTTATGCGACATATTTTTCAAAGAGTATTATTTTCTTAGCAAAAATTAGATAAAATCTAAGTTTTATAAGCGGTGATGATTCTTATGAAATAGAATGAAATTGATTTAATATATATATAAATGATATAATTATACAAAAAATACTCTATCAATAAATTATTTTCTTATTAATTTTTAAATTTAAATCTCATAAAAAAAATATTATATTTTATAACTTGTACGTAAGAGATGATACATCATTTATATATATTAAAAAAAACTCTAAAATAAAAATTTTTATTAGTTCTTAACACTTTTTAATATAAATTTTGTATAAACATAACATTTTTCATATCAAATATATAGATAATGTATAATTATATTATTAATATAAAAATTAATAAAAAAATTATTAGTACTTAATATTTTTTTATTTATATTCTGATATAAACATGCTATTTTTTTCTTTATGTTTAACAGAGGCGCGGAGAGAGAGTAACAGCATTTGTATAGAGATTTAAGAATACGATCGTTCTTTTCAATTCAAATGCAGCTAATGAAAACCTCCTGAAGAGAAGTGGCTCTTCTAAGCCACTTATCCTTATCATCTGTTAAAGTTCAATTACTTGATAAACCGTAGAAGGTGTTTAGGGTTAGAAGGTGTTAGGATCGTAGACCTCAGGTTGAGATCGAATCAAACAAGAAAGACACAAACAATCCAAGCACAAGCAGAATATAAAAATTTATATGATTCTGTGTAAACAACTTATATCAACGGAAAGATAAGAGAAGAACACAAGTTAGGGATTTTTTCAAACTCCAGCGGTCGTGCACGCATAAACAGAGATTTTAGGATAAATGCCTTAAAAATGTGCTAACATATTTGTGAAAGCCTTCAATAAAAAAGTAGAGAAATGCTCCCTCACCTACCTACCTACGAGTAACCCACCACTCACCCACCTACGCATCCCCGTTCGCATTAGGGCTCGCTCGCCTCCCCCGTTCGCATCCTATCCAGATTGTTTCTCTTTCGATTCGTCCGGCTGTTTTGCTTCCTTATTCTCCGCTCGTCCGTTTGCATTATGGCTCGTTCGCATCCCTGTCCGGCTGTTCTGCTTCCCGATTCTCCGCTCTTCCGTTCGCATTAGAGTCGTTCGCATCCCCGTCCGACTGTTCTGCTTCCCGATTCTCCGCTCGTCTGTTCGCATTAATGCTCGTTTGCATCCTCGTCCGGTTGCTCTGCTTCTCGATTTTCCGCTCGTTCGTTCGTATTAGGGCTCGTTTGCATCCCCGTCCGACTGTTCTGCTTCCCGATTCTCCGCTCGTCCGTCGCATTAGGGCTCGTTCGCATCCCCGTCCGGCTGTCCTGCTTCCGATTCTCCACTCGTCCAATTGTCCTGCACCCGACTAGTTAAGATTGCATTTCTCTTTTATTATCTACCATTAGACCGCATATAAGACGACCATACATTAGGGCTCGCTTCCGATTCTTCGCTCGTCTAGCTATCCTGCGTCCCAGCCATTGCCCGAAGCTCGTTGTTGACAATGGCTTGGATGCGTGTTTCTTGGAATTGAGGATAGCGATAGGTACGCTTCTCCCTTGCCCTATTATTTGTTTTCCGTAAGATATGGTTTGAAAAGCATTTGAGCACTTTTCTATGTGCTGTTTATTGAACAAAATATTTTGAAAGCTGCACTTTTTCTTGCATATATCGTGGAAGCAGTGAACCGTTCACTGCCAGTGCTGGTGACTGGTGAGGTTGGGCGGTTCATTGCCTCGAGTATCTGATTTATAGCAATATCAATCGGATATTGTAGATCTTTTCAATGCTTTTTTGGAAATTGGGCTCATCGTAAAACACTTTTGTTCCGTTCTCATCAAAGGATTTTTATAATTCATTAGGAGGGTTTATGAAATTTTATAGTTCATTAGGAAAGTTAATGCTTTTCTAAAAATTGAAAAAACAAAAAAAAAATCTAAACAAAGGCAATAATTACTTGAGGAATAGGAGCAGGCTATAATTTTTGATAGGTAGCAAGAGGATCTCGGCCTCCATAGTCCTCATCTATTTTTCTCGTTGTCTCTCCCGCTATGGCCAGAAGAACAAATGGCTTTTGATTGGATAGAGCTTCAGCATGCCTGAGCAATGCTGCCATGTCTGCTGCAATTGCTACTGCAAGCATCCATAATGTTGAAGCACGTTTATTTTTGAGGCATCATTGTTGAAATTTCTTCTCCAATACCATATTAGATGATGCCCCCAAAGGTTTAAATGAGGCTTGGCTCTTTACTCGTCATACAGATTTTCTTTAAATAATATTATTGGAGGCATTTGATTAACTGTCGAAGAATATTAGAAACAACTCAGTTCGATGCTTTTTTAAATTGAATATATATTTATTATTCTCTGTCAATTTAATATTAAATATTGTATAGTGTCAAAACTAATTCATATGAAAAGTAAAACAATATTATAGACATTGGGAGAAGTTCTAATGCAGAGAGCAACATTGATCATGAGAAATTTTATTGTACTAAAGACGAGAAAAATGAGTCGACTGTAGGAATTTTATTTAAGCCATATGAAAAATTATTCTGTTTTTACAATAAATATGCTACCACACATGGATTTGGAATAATACTGATTAAATCTTAATTTACTGATGGAATATGTAGGCGAGTCGACATTGGATGTTACAAAAGTGGTATTGGTTCAACATCATGACAAACGAGCCATACGAAACTAACTGTTAAAATTGATTGTCCATGCAAAGTTATAGCTTAAGTGATGGCAGAAAAAATATTTGAAACTATCAAATGTAGTTATTGGCCATAATCACCAGCTCAGTCGATCGAAGGCTAGATATTTCAAGTGCAATAGAAGGTTGCCATTGCACATTAAATATTGAATAGAATTAAATGATGAAGTAGGAATTCATTTACATATCTACTACAAATCTTTTGTAATTGAAAGAGGGGGGCACCACAATATTATATTTGACAAAAAGATTGTTGTAATTATGTTGAAAAGCAAAGAAGAATAATTATAAATGATGACAATGTTGTAGCAGTTTCACAATACCATTTACATATGCAGAGAAAAGATTCAATTTTTTTTTATTTGGTAGATGTTGGAGAAAAATATCAGGTTAGAAATATTTTTTTGGTAGATTCACGATGTAGATCTGCATACAAGTTATTTAGTGAAGTCATTACATTTGATACGACATATTTGACAAGTATGACATGTAAATTGCACCATTTGTAGGTGTGAACCATCATGGGTAGTTAATTTTATTTGGTTGCAGTTTACTTAATAATGAGACTACTGAAAATTATTTGTAATTATTTGAAACTTGGCTTGCTTGCACGAGAAGAAAAGCGCTTGAGACAATTATTACTGACCAATGCGCTGCCATTAGAAGTGCGATTTCAATTATTTTTCTAAATAGTAGGCATAGACTATGCTTGTGGCATATCATGAAAAAACTTCTTAAAAAATTAAGTAGTCTGCAGAGCTATAAATATATAAAGAATGATATTAAAATGATAATTTATGAATCTAAAGATATTTGAAGACTAAAATATGAAGAAACACATACTCAATTCATTCTATTATTTTACCGTTACAACGAAAGAAAATATAAATAAATAGCCTACAGATGTGAGACAATTTCATAATAGTGCACTATCCCTAGATGAAATTTTTCTTACATGAAAAGTGAATATACTACCTTGCTAGAATTACTCCTAAATCAATTATAATAAAGGTTGTACTAATTTAAGAAGTGAATATACTACATTGCTAGAATTACTCCTAAATCAATTATAATAAAAGTTGTACTAATTTAGGAAGTGAATATACTACCTTGCTAGAATTACTCCTAAATCAGTTATAATAAACTAATTTAGGGAAGTAAAAAGAGGATGCTAAATATTGAGAGGAAGGGGCGACATTGGCTTGATTTCCAACCTCCCCTTCAAGCCGCATTGTAGATGTTGATCATTCCAAATTTTTTTGTCAAATCTTCGAATTTAACTCGAGCAAGAGCTTTTGTGAGAATGTCAGCATTTTGATAATTTGTCGGAGTGTAGCTGACTTTGAAAATTCATTCTTCAATATTTTCCTTGATAAAGTGTAGATTTATCTCCACGTGCTTAGTTCGATCATGATGAGCCAAATTCTTAGCGATACTGATAGCAGCTTGATTGTCGTAGTATAACACCATGGGATGCTTCAATAGTACTTGTAATTCTTCTAACAACCTGTTTAACCAGATTCCCTTACAGATACCTTGTGCCATAGCACAAAATTTTGCCTCAGCACTGCTACGGGCTACCACTGACTGTTTCTTGCTTCGCCATGTAACCAAGTTTCCTTAGACAAATGAACAATAGCTTGAAGTTGATATTCAATCAGTCACTGAATCTTCCCAATCTGCATCTGAAAAAATCTCAATCTCTTTTTTTATTGTTCTTTGAAAGAAGAGACCCTTTTCCCATGTTATCTTGAGGTGCCTCAATATTCTGATCACATCGGTCATGTGTTTTTCAGTTGGATTATTCATGAATTTACTTACCACACTAACGGAGAAGTCGATGTCTGGCCTTGTATAAGAAACATAGACGAGTTTCCTCACAATAAGTTAATATCTTCCTTTATCAACTGGTGCTTCCAGTTTGACAATTATACCCATAGGTGTTTCTGCCGGCTTGCATCCTAGCATTCCTGTTTCATTTAATAAGTTCAGAATATATTTGCATCGTGAGACTGCTATACCCTTTTTTGACCTAGCAATCTCCATTCTAAGAAAGTACTTGAGGTTTCCAAGATCCTTGATCTCAAATTCTTTTGTCAATAATTTTTAAGTAAGTCAATTTTCTCTTCATGATCACCTATCAAAATTATATCGTCTACATATACAATGATAATTGCTAACTTCCCTTCTGAGAATTGTTTCACAAATAATGTGTGATCGGTTTGACATTGAGCGAATCTGTACCATTTCACTGCCTTAGTGAACCGTTCAAACTAGGCCTTTGGAGATTGTTTGAGACCATACAAGGATTTTCGGAGTTTGCAAACCTTGTTAAAATTTGATGTCGTCTCATGTTCAGCAGAAATGTCCATGTAAACTTCTTCCTCTTAGTCACCATTGAGGAAGGCATTTTTCACATCAAGTTAGTGAAGCGATCAATCGATATTAGCTGCTAATGATAAAAGTACACGAACAATATTGAGCTTGGCAACTGGAGCAAAGGTTTCTTGATAGTCAATGCCATAGGATAGGGTGAATCCTTTGGCGACCAACCGACCCTTATACCTGTCCACATTACTATCTGCCTTGTACTTTACTATGAAAGTCTACTTACACCCAACTAGTTTCTTACCTCTTGGGAGGTCAGTGATTTCCCATGTACCATTCTTTTCCAGCACCCGAACTTCTTCATCGACTGCCGCCTTCCACTTAGAATGCTTGAAAACTTTCTGAATATTTTGAGGAACTTGTATCTCCGTGATGCTAGAAGTGAATGCACGAAACGTAGGTGATAATTTATCATAAGAAATAAAATTTCCTATCGGATGTTGAGTGCACGATCTAACTCATTTCCTCCAAGCTATGGGCATATTAAGAATATCATTTTCTAACTCGAAATCAACAATACTATTAGGAGCATTGTTACATGGAAGTTTGCTTATATTAGGACCTGGTTCAGCCTCATGGATTTGTTGAGAAAGTGCTCCTTCCTTCGTTTCCTCTTGGATGTGCTTCTTATCTCTCAAGTTAACAATGGGTTTGGGCTGATTAAATGAATCTGGAGGAATGTGATTTTCAGTGGTGATGGGTATGAGTTTGGGCTGATTAAATGATTCTGGATGAATGTGATTTTTAGTAATGATGGGTGACTCACTAAATGACTCAAGATCCCAAAAATGATATTTCTAAGTTGAATTTTATCCTGAATATTATTTTTGAGATAGTAAGGCTGGGTTTTGATGAATCTATAAGTTATATCATAAATAAAAGAAAAATCTCATACAAATCTTTATTAGAAATATCCCACCTTGATCAAATTCTACTTATTTTTAGGTAAAGTGTGAGCTCATCAATTTTTGGGATAATCTGGAGTATTTCTTCAATTTCTGGGAGCAAACCGCTGCAACGCGCTCTAGCGCGCTTCAGCGCGCTCCGGCTATTGGCAAGCAGAAAGCACTAACCTAAGGGGATTTCTGAAATCTTGAGCGATTCCACTACTGCGCGAGCGGGTAAGTTCTCGAACTTAAACTGCTACAACGCACCACAGCGAATAATTTTAGAACTTGAACAACTACAGCGCGCCGCGGCGGGTAAGTTCTCGAATTTAAACCGCTACAGCGCGCTACAACGGGTAAGTTTTCAAACATGAACTGCTACAGCACGCCGTAGCGGGTAAGTTTTCAAACTAGAACCGCTACATCGTGCTACAGTGGGTAAGTTTTTGAAGTTGAACCGCTGTAGCGCGCGCAACGGATAAGTTCTCAAACTTGAACTGCTACCGTGCGCTACAGCGAGTAAGTTCTCAAACTTGAACATCTACAGCGCGCCGCAGCGGGTAAGTTCTCGAACTTCAAACCGCTACAGCGAGCTACCGCGGATCGATTTCGAAAGACAAAAAATGCTACAGCCCGCTACCGTAGATGGAGCTACAAACTTAAACAGCTGCCATAGCGCGCTGCAACGCGTTACAGCGGATGCCAAATTTCTGTCTTCTCAAGGCATTAATTGCGGCTGAGATAAGACCCCTAGCCTGCTGCTTGTCTCCCAGCTGCCATATCTTTCAAACTACCTCTTAAGCTATTATGAATGGACTCCACCTTGATTAGGATTATTCTTTTAGCATTCTCATCTTAGCTTGATGTTATTTTAGATCTTAGGCTCTAGGATGGCAGGATTAAAATTTTCATAATCCAAAATCCTTAATCTTGTTTGATTCATAATTATCAAATCTAATTCAATTTGAGATTTGAATCTAATGTGAAACTAAATCTGCCAATCTAGAAAATGAATTAATAATTGCTTGAATAATAGATATGCTGAAATGGGAATGGATAAGAAAGCTTGCATGTTGTCGACACCACCGCCTCTCGCACCCTCACTTGTCATTGATGTCTTTGCCTCGCACATCACCTTCATTTGTCGATGCCTCCACTACGTATCATCACTTGCACCCATTGACACCTAGCTTCCACCTTTAAGACTCCGATGCCTCGTCTTCCCATTCATGATCCACATCTCTATACACTAAAATGTGTATGTTAAAGACCACGTGTGTCGAGCGATAGCTAAAATCGCTTAACATCACCATATTGTGCGAGAAATTTCTAGCAATCGCCACAACTTTATCTCCAAGAAAACCTCACAATATGCATCCATGTAACTACAATAAGAGAATTTTGTGTCTTACAATATGGGTTGAACACAATAAGAGAATTTTTAATCGCTCTGTCAAGTGAATATAGTTTTACCTATTTAAAAATGCTTAATGACTAATACTTGCATGTTGGTGCTCAGTTAATTTAGAAAAGAAAGGTAGAAGTGAGTAATCTATCCCAAGGAAGTTATTCTGTAAGAATATTTGATAGCAGCTGCCCATAAAATATCAACACTCTTATACATTTAATGCATACAAAAGGCCATGCAACTTCTCCTTAGTTTATGCCTAGTTCGAAAATATTTGGTTGGTATTAAGATACATAGAATTTGTTTTAAGATAACTTTGTGATTTCTTGTGATGGAATAAAAGACAACAATGAATATGGATGTGAATAAAGATCTATTAGTCCTCTTAGAGTTTCAATTCTAAGTTCAAATAAGAACTTGAGTAGTCAGATTTTTGGTGATGTTATTAGGAATTCAGTTCAAGAACCCAAGTGCACCATAGAAATTCATCCCAATATAAATCTAATTTTTGGTTGTTGCATATGAAATTGTTACAAAGATGTATTGCTGAAATCACTAAGCACCTTTGTAAAATACTTGAATCTACTCAATTGGTGAGATTGGAAAGCTATGACTAGTTGAAAATGTAGCGACTTCTGGCTGTTATGATGTAGTTTTAAGCCAAATTGTTGTGTACAATTCTTTGGGAGTTATCATTTGTAGCGCCCCGCCCCGACGCCGCGCGCAAACGAGATAGTCATAATCAATTTCAGCGGCGGAGCGGTGCACAACTCGGGGAGGAATATCCTGTAACAACCCAAGATTATTACCCAGCTTAATTTTAGCTTGATCATATCTTAATTATTATTCCATTAAGTTCATCTAGCCATCAGATCCAAACCTTGAAAATTTAGAGCAATTCAGAGCTCAATCTATTGTTCTGGATTATTTTAATATTTAAGTAATTAAAAAATTGAGGTATTTAATTTAACCTTGAAATCGAAATCTAACTTCGTCGTTGCGATTGTCACCCCCAACTTAGTTAGGGGTGATGTTTTGGACGCGTTTGGAAGTCGTCGGATTTTCACGTAATATAATTAAATGCACCGAAAAATGGAGTAATTAAATTATCGTCGGAATCGAAATCCGACTTTGCTGTTGAATTTCTCACCCCCAAATTAGCCAGGGGTGAATTTTTGAGATTTTTCTGAGCGTATTTTCAAAATCCAAATTTTTAGCAATTTAGAAAATAAATAATTAATTCCTTAATAAAGAAAATCAGTTTCTTAATTAATTCTCCTGTTAGTCTCCCTTCCATGACTGGCGCCCCCATGCCCCCCTTAGGCTCATTCATGATGGCTTAATCCTCCTATGCCCTCCTTCTCCCTAGGCTCATGATGGCCTATCCCCCTACTCCATCATTCTCCTTCTCTTTTATTAAGGGAGCACAGCCCCTCCTTCTCTGTTTTGCTGCAAAAGCTGAAGGTCCTTCTCCCTCCCAAGCTCTCCCTCCTTCCTCCATTGTTGCACCTTGAAGAAGAAGCTCCTCTCCAAGGTCTTAAAAAAAATAGAGTCCTCTTTTTTCTAAAGGCTAAGGTACTCATTTGCTCTTCTTCTTTGATCATTTCATTTTTTTGTATGCTCATTTGTATCTTTAGAAGTCCATGTTTGAGTATGAAGCCATGAAAACTCATTAAGGTATCAGTTTTCCTTACAAAATAGATGCTATGTTTTTCTTCATTTTGGTATACCTGAACGTTTATCACCATTGTTTGTATAGTTAGAATAATTTGTTCGTGCTAATTTTGGTGTCAATGGAAAGGTATCGAAAAGACATTTCCATTGATATATGGCACCGCTCATGGAATGCTCTGGATTGAGAGTATTTGAGCTCAAAATGTGGCCCTTTACGGGTTTCGCACAGGCGAAATTATCGTCTGGCGCTGCAGCGCCCGAGTTGCAGAAACTGTTTCGCCGTAGCGCGCCGTAGCGCGCTATAGCACCCTACCGCGCGCTACCGCGCACTACTGCATCTTAATAATCTGCGATGTGTAATAATTCTACATTAAGATGAATCAACCAATTCTGAATACTACTGAAATAATCCAGCACTATGGGCATACCCTACTATACCTAACTAATAATCTGGGTTTAGACAATTCTATTTAATCAACAATGAGTTATTAAAGCTATTGATCCTTATTATAAATGGGTGAGTCTTATACAAGGCTTCAAGGACATGATCAAAAGATCAATCAATATTGATTTCTACCACAAAGAAGAAGTTCCATTCTAAGTGCTTTAGGTGTGGCGGCCCTGCCCCACCGTGGTCCTGTTACCTCTGAAGTTTACATGATTACGGTGGAAGGGTCACCAAATGACAAGGTCCCTACTTATAATTAGATTAGACACACATTCTAAACTAGTATAATTAAGGACTTTGCCATTCTCCAAAGAAGTCATCACTAAATGTAAATACAAATAGAATAGAGTACGGAAGCATAAATACAAACATCCATCCATCATATATAAATACAACAATTCAGAATAAGTAAAGTGCAGAAAATAAAGTTTAACCTGTATTATTACAACATTTAAATAATTTAAAAGAGCTGAAATGAAAATCAACCACTCATTCTCACAATGCAAAAAGAAAGCTAAGGATCTTCAGCTGTACGTTCCTTTCCCAAAGGCAGTTCTCCTGAAGGCTCTATCACTTTAAAAAGCTCGGAATCTACCATTGTCGATTTCACAATGATATGACCTCAGCCAATAAAAGAAAAATATAGTTAGACAAAATATTTAAGTACATTTTAGGGTAATCAATTTATTATGTTTGTTAGATATCACCATAAACAAGTAAGTACAAAAGCATAGTATGAGTAGAAATGCATAAGAAAGAATAAGATAAAGCTATAAACAAACAGTTTATAACTTAAACATTTAGGAAGTAAGAACATACCTCATCCAAGCAACTGCAATAAGGTTAGGTAAGTAAGAAAGACTAAAGTAAAGGATTATAAAGAAAATACATCCTAAACAAGCTTATGATCAATCCAGAATTATGCTAATTGACATAAAAGTAAATGAGCGTGTAAAATATTATAAAAATTAAAACAAAACTAGCATCCTATGTATATGAAAACAACAAATAAGACTAGCATCCTATATGAAAACAAAACTAGCAAATGTAGTAAGACTGCAAATAAAAGTAGTGCTGAAATGCAGGAAAAGTGTAAAGTAAAACACTAAATCCAAAACTGAAAGTTGTATTGGCTATTCAAGCCACTCGAACGGTAAGCAAACAAAGTAACACTTAGCTTGATGGGCTAAGACAGAAGCTTTGAACTGAATATCACTGAAACCTCTTAGCCTGATGGGCTAAGGCAGAAAGTACTGAACCATCAATCACTGTACAGAAATGCACCCTCAACTAGTACTCATCAAATCCAATCATGACTAATAAAGTCATATGAGCGTAAAATCTATTTCTCGCCATCCTGGGACCCACCTCAACCATGTATGGATAGACTTACTAACAGTAGCAATCCAACGTGCTATGCCAAACTTAAGGATTGGAGAGGCATACTAGTTAGGTCACAATCTACTGAAAGCCATAAAATTGAAAACATCGATAAAACATGAATGATATGTATGCAAATTCTAAATTGACACAAGATACTTATCAAATATCCTATGTCCAATATATGTGAACAAGGTATAAGGCTCAATTACAAGGTAAGCAAATCATCAAATCAAAGTGAGCAAGAGACTCAACTAGGACACAGGTGATATCCATTATTGTATAATTTATTCGTTCTATCTATTATAAGTTACATAAGATTCAGAATCATCAATTCTTAGTCTAAATGTAACTTAGACTCATGGTCTTATAGGTTAAAAATAATTAGGACTGGCCAAGTCCTAACTATAACTAAATTAGTGACGATTACTTGATTTAAATAACAAATCATCGTCCTAGTTTGATATTTTAATTACTCCAAACCCATCTTAATTAGCCAAATAAAGATAAAATGATTAAGGATCAAACTCCAAATGATGGGACTTAATCACTCAATCCATGGTACTACTAATGGTTTAAGATTTAGAACCTAAATCTCACAGATTAGATTAAGGCAAATCCTAATGATTAAATCAATCTCATTAGGATATATCTGTATCCTTAGTTCTAAGATTTAAAGATCAAATAATTATTAAATAAACTAGGAAAATCTATAAACTAGTAAACTCAAGGTTTGACATATTGAGTAACCCAATTTACTCAATAGATGAACTCTAACCTAAGATCTATTCATAATCCTATGAATTAAAGCTCTTAATCACTAAGAGTATCTCTCAGACACACATTCTAACTAATGTTATAAGTCCTATAGAAAGATCTAAGAAGGATTAATGAAGGAAGGAACGCTCAAATCTTACTTAGGATTTTTCTTAAGGATTTAAGATTTGAAGTTTTAATCAAAATCAAATTAAGGCTTAAAATCACTTAATTTCTGTTCTAAATCATTCTATTTACTATTTATAATATTTATAATATATTTTTAGGGCCTTAAAATGCTAAACCCTAAATTTGGGCAAAATAGCCATTTTGCCACTACTAAAGGGTTCAAAAGATCAAATTTTGATTTAGGGTTTCAAATCTAAAATTTTCTATGGCAAAATATTTCTTACTGTCTAATATAAGATTATACAGCAATTACATAAATTTTGGATAATTATTAAGCCTCATGAGATCAAATTAATAAATTTAACTCATATGGGTATTTTGGTAATTTGACTTAATAAAATCTAAATTTTCTTTCAGTTTATTTTTACTTACTATTTAAAGTTTCTATAGAATCTAAAATTTCTGAATTCTGATAAGTATTGGCTAAGTTATAGCCAATACAAGCTTAAAGGTAAAATGATAATTTAGGATTTCCTAATTAAGGATAAAAAATCCTAACTTTGTCAATTAGTGTCCAAATTGAGTAAAATTAGTGGCTATAGATCACCAATGATCCATTGATTTCAATGACTAGTGGTAGGCTCAATTTGAACTATAATTGGCTAAGTTATGGCCTAATTAAGGTTTATGATGATTAGTGAGTGATTAGTAAAATTAATCACCAAGTCACTAATCCAACCACACCATTAGGTTCTAATGTACTCTAGGAGTTCTCTGAAATTTGAATTGTTTAATTTGGATCATTGAATTTGTTAATTTGCACTAATCAAGTTTTAGAGTAATTAGAGTTAATTAAGAGATCTAATCGTTGGATCCTAATTATTTTTATAGTTTACTGTAATTTAAGTTTTTTTGATCTAAATTGATATTTGGATCACCTAATTTGGGGCTAGATTGACCAACTTATGGTCAATTGAAGTTCTAGGGTTATTTGACCTAATTAGGATTAGGTCCTAAAAGTGATTAGGCTCAAACTAATCCAAACAGCAAAATAAACACTACTCGGTTAATTCTTAGGCTTTTCTGATTACTTTGAGACCCATATTGAGTATGTTTGGGTAAGTGTACACAAAGTTATGATCACTTGAAGTTTTGTAACAATTTTTGGAATTATTTAAATGCCCTAAATATCACTAAGAAAAATACAGCTCTAAATGAAATTTTGATAGATCCATAATATTCCTCTAACTTTACTGATCATAATGGTATATTTATTTGTGTAAATTTGACATGTATTTTGTAAGTTATAGATACTTAAAGTCTGATGATTAACTGAATTAATTAATTACATAAATATTATTGTTTAATTTTAAATAATCAAATATTATAATTTATTAATTATTTAGTTCCATATCTGATTACATATATATACATCTATGTAATGAATATACATTAGTATATATTATAAGTAACACATATATGTTTACATCTGTTTATATACATATATATGTATATTATAATTTATTTAACTGTAGGAAAACGACAAGAACATGTCACGCTGCTGACTCGACGCGACAGACAACTCGGGCCCACCATATGGCCTCTATGGAAGACACACATCGGGGGGCCCACCTCCTCAGTGCAAGATGCCACACAGACATCGCCTCCCTCGCACGGATCGCACAGGCAACTTCATGAACGGGGCCAAAAATTTTTTAGGGTTTCTTACAAATCCATGCTCGGCGCGACCTTAGACTCGGCTCGCATCACCCTCGGAAGCCCTCGACGGCCCCTTTAACTAGAACTCAGCATCGATTAGTTAGAAGAATCCTATCAGTTGAAAAGATGATGCCCTAGAATCGATCTTAGGATTAGGGAAAACACTCTACTTGGCCAATCAAATGAAGAAGCATCGAGCTTCATTGATTTTGATGAGGTCACAAAACAAATATACTTTCAATAATTACTTGATTGAAATTAACTTAAACATCCGTTAATTGAATCGGATTGAAAGAAAACAGAGGAAGTATTGGGTACGGAGTTACCTTGAACGATCGCGCTCAGGGTCCTCCTAAAGCTCCAGGTGATACTCAATGCAGCAGATTGCATCCTCCATTAATAGGACTGGCATTGTGGATTTAGTGGAGCTTCTAAAGGAGCCTTGAGCGGCGGAGTGCGTCGCGCAGCGGCCTGCCGAGGACACGCGTGCGACATGCGTAAGCCCAAATGGGACGAAGGACATTAGCCGTCCGATTGATTTGATCGGACGGCACACAAGCTGTCATTTGATCGAATATAGAACTTAACGGTATGCGGAAATATTGGACGGCGCAGCAATGATACGACGAAAAATGTTAAGGAATAATAATTAGTTAATTAATAAATTAATTGTTTTCTAATTTCTTAATTAAGATAAGCCTATTATATGATTTCATAAAAATTCCAATAAATCACCCCAAGCTATTTGAGAGGTGAGGAATGCAATGGCTAAGATGGATTTTTGATACGATAAGTATTTAATTATCTGAATTTCGGGGTAGTTAAATAATATTAAAATATTTGATGAAAATCCAACAACTTCTAAATGCATCCAAAACTTCACCCATAGCTAATTTGGGGGTGGTGAACGTAAAGGTGAAGTTGGATTTTAAATTTGAGGTCTAAATAAAAAGTAAATCTCTAGGGTTTTGGAATTTTCCAAAAATTCAGATTTGCTCTATTTGATTTCTGATTTGACCTAGATCTTAGTTATGAGTTTTAAATAACTTATTTAATATAGTAGAACCTTAATTAAGACTTAGATTAGTCTTAATTAACCTAAGTAATAATCTGGGTTGTTACATTATGTAATCTCTACCACGAGGTATTAAGATCAATATCTAGGGTTATGAAGGATCATTTAAGTTTCTACCTCAAGTTACAAAAGTTCTTCTTATCTCAATGTATCAATATTTAAGGTATTTAAGCTTTTCAAGGACGATCCTATAGCAAGACCCTTGAGATCTCACTTTTTTATTTCTTAAGTTAACATTTAAGGAGTACTTATTAGTCTTGAATTAAAGTGATCATATCAGATGATTAAAACTCATCTGATCCTATTATATCCTACAATCATGGGATGAAATCAAATATATTATTAAAGTTATATTATTTCATAAATCATTATAATTTTATTATCCATCTTATATTGATAGTCTTATATAAGATAAAATCAAAGATCTAAAGTTTAGATTTAGATGATTCAATCACACAGATTCAATATTAATCTTAGCATTTCTAATTCAATAATTTAAGATCAATACTAAATCAGATGCATTATTGGAATAATATTAATTGAATTATCTTATAATCAAGTTAATTGATTAAGTTATTAAGGTTCAGATCTTAATCAAAACAAGTTAGAGTTTAACCCCTAGCCTTACCAAAATTAAGACCTATGGTTGGTTTATATATCAATGATAAATCAATGTATTATTGGTAAATTATTGATGGTAAATTTCAAGTTTAGATTAAGTATCATTTACTTAATCAAGTTCTTAAGATTCTTATGTTCAAATATAGTTTAGTGTCAATTTAAACACATCAAGGTATCCAAATAATTGTTAAAGTTCTCTAACATACCTCATAATATTATAAAAGCATAATAATGTAAAGTGACATAAAATAAAAGGTAATTAAGGATAACCAAATGTGGCGACCCACCCCTTAACCCACAAGGGTTAAGCTAAGGGGTGGCGTGTCACTCTAGCTACCCTTTCTCTTATAATTGGATTAGGATGAAATCCATAATCCACTTAATAAGGGAAGGAGTGAGCATAGAATCAAGCATTCAGTCACTATCTAAGTAAACATACAGAGTGCGGAAGCAATTTAAGAAAATGAGGATCATCCAAACATCACAGTATAAATAACAGAAAAATAGAACTCATAATATAAGCATACAATCCAAATACACAGTCAATGGTACCTATATTATTACATCATTTAAAAAGTTTAAATAAGATAGAGTGTAAACCACTCATCCTCACTCGAAAGTATAAGGGAACTAAACGGCAACTTCTTCAACGGGCTCCTCCTCTGGGTAAGGCTCCACACCTAACTCCTGCTCGTCTAACTGAAAGGAGTCTGCCATTGTCGGTTTCCCAGTGTAGGGCCCCAGCCAAAGAAAAGAAAAATTTGGTTTGACAATTATCTAAGTACATTTTAAACTGATAAATTTTTATAGATGTTATGTAATATCACAATTTTACTACTCCTAAGCAATAATGTGTATAAAGGAGCAGTAAGCAATACAAAAGAAAGGGAAAGCTATAAATCATCATTTATAACTTAAGCAAAAAAAAGTAAAGAGGCTGAGGCATGCCTCACATACAAGCTAAGCAAGGTGGGGCATATAAATATACATAATCAAATAAGTGCTGTAAGAAAAATTCTACATCCTAAATATGCTGGTGATCAAACGAGATATGCCAATTAAAATAAACAACTCAGCAGTGGTACATATAAATAGCAGCAAGATTCTAACATCATATATTATATATATATAAAAGCCGTACAAGAAAATAGCTGACTGAATAAAAATACTGAAAAGTAAATAACATCAACTGCATATAAAACCATACGTGTACAATCTGTCATACATAAGAGAGCTACTTTAGCTCACCAAAAAGGCTGAAGATCTTAGCACCAGTACGGCTAGGACGATTCCTAGCACGATACGACTAAGGCAACAACAGTCAACATAGAAGGCTCTAACACACTACGGCTAAGACGGTTCCTAGCACGATACGACTAGGTCACCAACAGTCATACCCGAATGATCTTAGCACCAGTACGGCTAGGATGATTTCTAGCATGATACGGCTAGGGCAACAATCGGTATGATCAAAAGAACACTGAGAGGCAGCTCAAATATATAAAATCATTATCTTATCATTAATTACTTTAATATTTTCACAAAGAATCTAAGGAGGCTCCATATTTTCCTAATATTTTATTCATACATCAAATGTCTTATATGATATGCTCAAGGAAATGTGGCACAAAAATACAAGGAATGCATAGCAACAAAGTATCAAACAGAAGCAAGAGACTCTACTAAACATGGTGATGTTATTTGTTTTCTATTTAACCATTCTAACTATTCCAAGTTACATAAATTCAGGATCACCATCTTTCTACTATCGAGTGTAACTTAGAAATTCATCCTTATAGGTTAAAAAGGATTAGAACTGATTAGGTTCTAATCTAGTTCAATCAGACAGATGACTATGAGTTAAATCAATAAATCATGTCCTAATTTTATGAATTTAGACGTTCTAACTAAGATCTGATCAAGGTCTTTTAAACCTATAGATTATGGATTAAACACTACGAGAATTAGGCCTAATCACATAATCTAAAAATGATAAGACTTAAGTTCTAAGTTTTATACTATAAATGATCTACTAGTCATAGCAAATCCTATTAAGTAATCAAACTTAATAAGATAAATCTCCTATCTTAATTCTAAAGTTAAAATACAAAATAATCAAAACAGATTGTAAAATATAATAAAGGTCTAAAAACTACTAAAACCAAAGTTTCACCCATTGAGTAACCCATTTACCCAATGAATGAACTATAACATATGATATATTCCTATTCTCAAGAAATGTTCTTAAGGTGTAGTGTTAGAGACTTAGAATTCTTGAAAATTGACTTAAAGATTGATCTCACTCACTTACATGTCACTAACACGATTATAACATTAATTTTAGTATTTTTGAATGTTAACTTTAAAGGTTTAGGGTACTTATCTCAAACTTAGGGTAATTATTTTACCCCTACTTTAAGGGTCAAAAAGTCAACTTTTGACTTGAGGGTTAGAATTAGATTCTCTTAGTTTCATTTGTGTAACAACTCAAAGGTTGTTACCTATCAATTAGTGCTCTAATTGACTCTAAATCTCTTTTATTTCTCTTACAATAAAGTTAAAAGTCTTCACCTCAAAATTCGTGCGAATTGGAGATCGTTTGTCGATTTCCAGCGTTTCCTGATTTTCTGATAATTCTGAAGATGCCTAATTTATTTAGACTTTAGAATCAAAAATGGACTTCACTATTACGTTCCTCACGCCCAAATTAGCTTGGAGTGAAATTTTGGTGAGTTTTGGAGAAAGTCAAAATTCTTGATTATTTTATTATATTTTCATAATTCGGTAATTAAAATAATTAAGATAGCTTCCAAATTAAATTTTGACTTCATTTTGGAGTCCGTAACACTCAATTTAGCTAAAAAGCAATTTTTCAAAATTTTATTACAAATAATCATATACTTCTAATTAAATAAAGATTTCTAAATTAATCAAATAATATATTATATACATATACATATAGATACTTAATTCCATTATTCCATTTTTATCGGCTACCCTAATCCTTTGCACGCGACCAACCCCCGTACCTATCGAGACCGAGCCCTCTTCATCCTTATCCTTCGAGCAAACGAGAGGAGAGCTGACGACGCGTGGTTCGCGCCGCTAACCCTCGCCAATGGGAGGCTTCGTCGAGGATTAGATTGTCGTTACCTCATCAAGCCGTGTGAAGGTTAGCCGATACTACCTCCTTATTTATTCGAACCTCACCGCCTCGATTTAGAGAGTCTTGGCAAGTTTCTGAAACGACACAAAGCAAACGATCTTCTAAAACCTAGCAGCAATCCTTCAATACTCAACTCAGGTACTTCCCTTGATTTCACATCAAGAATCGTTTTCAATATGAAAAGAATTGGAATTATGAATTAGGGTTCCAAGAACAACGTTCTTTATAATTATCAATACATTTAGAAATTTCTGTATTTTATTTTTGTTGGAATAATTATCATCATCTATAAAATTTGCATATAAATATTTTTTTTGTATAACTGGAGAACATTCTTTAAATTGAAATGAATCATATTGGGATAACTGCAATCAATTACTTAATTGTTTCCCTTTTATTTCATGTAAAGCAGTGACCTATTGTTATTAAACTTTTGACAAATAAATATCCAAAGCTTTGCCAGTCTCTCTATAATGCATGATATGATTTGTTTTAAGTGTCTTTGCCTATGAATATGTTGTATATGCTCGTAAATTAATTCAGAGAGTGCTCCATATATATATATATATATATATATATATATATATATTAACGTCAATAGCTAAGAATGAAGTGCTGGGCGCATCTAACTTTTTATCATTACATATTGTTACTCAGTCGTTGTTGATTATCAATTATAACCAGTTTACCAAGTAATTCATGCAATATAGTCTTTCTTTTATTTTCGCTTTTATATTAATTTCTCTACTTGAAAGAAGGCTCAATATCTTTTAAGCTTAATAAATCTTCTTATTTACACATGGTTATCTATATTTAATGAAATATGAAAGTTCCTTACTTCTTGCAAGATTTGTGTAATCCAAATCAAACTAATAGAAATTTTTTTATTATCTAATTTTCACTCAATCCTAATCAGTCTTCTGAAGTTAGGATTAGTACATCAACTCAGTTGTTTCTTTTTGCAACCTACAAATCTAAAAATAATTTGTATAATTAAAGTTTATCCCTATTGTATTTTCTAGTCAAGATTTAGATGCATGTGTAGTGGATTGGGCTTTATTGAGTTGGCATTATAATAAGGTGATCGCATTTTCTTGTTTTGGAGTCCTCAATAGCAGTTCACATATAGACTTGTTTTGGAATATAGAAGAGGTAAATGTTTAATGAAGGAAAAACATGGGTGTGATGCTCTGCCGAGACAATTTGTAATTTAGTTAGAAAAAAATGAAAAGATGGGATGCTATTTAGGTTGGGATCAGCAGCAAATCAGCATTTTACATGTTTAATTATGTACATGCATAATCCTTGTATTATATAATAAAAATATAATAACATAAGGTTAGCACATCTAAGTAATGCATAATCTCTTTATTGTTTGCTTGCTCACTGTCTACAATAACACTAATTTTAAAACCTGTCAATCGTACTATCATAACATGCAAATTTGTTTAATTATATTATAGTTTTTATTAAACTTAGATATTTAGTCTTTAAATGGGAATGAGTTTTCATACATGCAAACTACGGTTAAGTGTTACTTCATACTAAAATTTAAATGTTAATTTAAAACCAAATATTCTTCATAACTTTAACTTCATTCAGCTGGCTTATCCTCTTTAAGGCATCAATACCTTATATTCTCTTATTTTTTATTTATTTCTTTATTGATCACTTTTTCAAATCTTAGCTATGGAAATTACGCTTTATATTATGTAATATTTAGTTATGAAAATTTTGCTTTACTTATACTTAATAACTTTGTAAAATCACAGATTTTTCATAGAAATTATTCAAAAGCTCTTCTTAGTTTTATTTGGTAAAGGACTAGTGATAAGTTAAAATCATTATTTTTTTTTTATATTAGGTTATGAGACAACATTTTTCTCAATTACTACATAGCATGGTAATTGATTTCTCCAGCATTGTTGTACTGTGATTGTACTAATGTAATCACGGTTACTGCTATAATTAAAATTATGATTCAAGGCTACCATCTTTTTATAAGAGATTAAATACTGTTATCCCAATGAATCTAATGTCGTTATGTATTCTTTAAGATTCAAATTCAAATATTGTCATTCATTCTCATATGATAGAATTACTGCCATTTATCATTTAAGATTAAATACTGTTATCTCAATGAATCAAATATTGTTCCTTATACAATTGCTGCCATTACAAATGCTGTCATTCCTTTTATATGTTGCATTTATTTTAAGAAAGATAAAAAAATGATCAAACTGCTGCCATTTAAATTGAAGTGATCAAATGTGGTTGGACTGAATTCTGATAAAGTATATGCTGTTGTGTTTACTTGTAAAATCGCAAAAGAAGTTTTGGTAATCACTCAAGTAAGAAAACTCTTATATTATCTTTTAGCAGAAATTTTAAATGCATGCAGACAAACTCTAAGTATAGTTAATAATTTTCATACAAATATTATTAGTATGGATTTCTCAACATGTGATTATGTAGAGCTTTGTATTTTAAATCAAACAGAAATTTTACATTTTCTTAGCTATTTGGATTGATGCATGATTGAAGAAGAAATTTTGCTATTAACTTATAATTGCCCCATCTTTGATTATTAAAACCATTAAGTTAACATTGCTGAATCAAATGCTATTAATTCTTACATTTTGCTATCCTTTGAAAATTTTGAGTTATATACTTTACAAATGTAAATCAAATGCGGTTAGTTAAGTCTATATGATCAAATATTGCTATATATATATATATATTAGGAGATCTAAATATTCTTTACAAATGCTGTCATTCTTTCGTTCAGATTATATGCTGTCAAATTATATTATTACATTGGAATTAACGCATAGATTCAAAGCTGCCATCTATTTTAAGGAATCTCAATACTGTCATAAATTTATATTGAGATTTAAATGCTGTAAAATTTTGTTATGCTGCCTTTCATACTAATATGAGTAATGGATTATATTAAATCAAATACATGTTGATAGATTTATGGAATTCTTGAATAATTGCTATAGCTGCTCTTATTAACAACATATGTTGCTATCTTTTAATATGCGAGATCAAATACATGTTGCCTTCATTTTAGCAATGATAATATAAGATGCCGTCATCTCATGTTGCCTTTCTTTTCAAATTGAATGAGATAAAAGGCTAACATTTTCTTAAGAGATCTTACAATTTCAAATGCTCCCATATAGTTCAAATTTGATTAAATTCTATTACACATTATATTATGAGATTCACATGCTTTCATATGCTGCCAATATATATTATTAGATTGGATGTTACCAATTATTGTATAAGATCCAAAGAAATCTCGGTGCTGCCATATATTTGTGTTAAAACCTAAATGGTGTTAATTCTTTCATTCTAAACTTATGCTGCTAATTAATTATAAGATTTAATGCTATAGGGTATTCTATGAGATTTAAAAGTTGTTATAAGAGAGCATGGATTGCCATATAATTAAAGTTCTCACTTCTCATATTAAAATCATATGATAGAATCATTGAATCATGCCAAAATTAATATTCTAATTGCTATCATCAATGCATTTAAAGATTTAAATACTATGCTATAAATTTAATCCTTATTTCTGTATATCTAATTGCTAACTTTAATGATGTTATTCCTTGCAGGATAAGTTGTAAGAATAATACAGGAATGCTAAAATAAACGCTATGTGTGAAAAACCACATAAAGCTGCTTTTAAATGCTAAATTTCATTTCTGTATTTCCTTTTTTAGATATTTTATATAGGATGTATAAAATGTTTAATTTAGTTTTTTTCTTATTATATTAGAATTGGAAATGAGCAATCCTGTAAAAAGGATTGAACTCTATTTTAGAACTGGAATTGAACTCTATTTTAGAACTAGAATTGAACTCTATTTTAGAACTAGAATTAAACTCTAATTTAGAACTGAAAATGAGCAATCCTATAAAAATGATTGAACTCTATTTTAGAACTGGAGATAGTCAATAAAAATTGACTTATATTGATTGTGAGAAAAATTGTTTATTGAACAAAAATAAAGGAGATTCTGCCGAAATTTTTAAGAATTTTAAGACTTAAGAATATTTTAAAATTTTAGTATTCAAATCGATATATGCATTTCAAATGGTTCACTTTTAAACTTTAGTTTCTATCCTTTTTAAGATTTGGATAAGTATTTCTTTTATTTAAATTATCTTTCTATGTTCAAAATTATATGGGAATGAACTTACATTCATTCCACTTCTATTAGAATTGACTTAAGATCTGATATCTTTAAGTCAATGTGGAGTTTAATTAACTCCAATTAAAGAGTAAATCATTAAAAATTTAGATAACAAAAAATATCACATACATTTACAATTTTTGTAATCTATTGAAAGCTTGCCTAGCTTTGAGCCTCTTTCCTTGAACATTCATTCAAGAGCATTATGTATAAATAAATATTTTCTTAAAATTTTAAAGGGGAATGCCTTATAGCAAATCGAGTACAAAAGAAAGCGCTTACATTAGAACTTCACATTTTAGAGAGGGTAAATGTGAATGTTCATCTTCCACACTGTATCTGGTTAAGCAGACGTGCTTAACTCGTCGCCCATTCTGTTGTGTACTCCTACAGGGTGAGGTAGTTTCTAAATGTAACTTTAACTTAAAATATAAGAGATTTTCTTATAAATTGAAAAATCTCTTCATAACTATTTAGTTATGCTTTCGTATCATAGTCTTAGACTATGATTATCATAGATTGAAAATCTAAGATATTTCCACATTTCCTTTAGCTTTACACTCTCTATTTTCAGTATTGTGTATTGCTTATTTCAGTATAATTTAAATACAGTGTATGTTGCTTAACTTCAATTAATGCTTCACTGTACGTCAATTGCTTACTCAGCATAAATCCCATTTGATCATATATTGCTTTCATTTTATGCACATAGCAGTTTCTAGCCTTTAAAATGTCTTCCTTACTAATTTTCAGTAATAGGCTAGAACTTTATTAAAAGTGAGTATTTTTACTCAACTTATTTTATACTATTTTCCTTACAGTTATGTTTACTTTACTTTCCCATACCTTACAGCTTTTATAGCACCGCTCCTTATTTTAAATTATAAATTATAAATTATGATATCTTGCTAATCTAAAAACATAGCCAATTTTAAAATGTACCTAGACTGTTTAGTCTAACTACACTTTTCTTTTTCTTGGCTTTGCCCTATCATATTTAAATACCAAAATATGATAGATCAAAAGCCATTTTTTTCAGGTGATGCAGGTCCAAGTAGTTGAAGAACTTATAAAGAATTTTGCTTCCGCTTAATTTTTAAATTACATGTATAAGTGATTTACTTACTGCATTTTTCTCTTACTTTTAAAGTTTATAATAAGCTATTTAAGTCACTTTTGCCTATATTTACTAATCTGTGTTGTATCTTCTATAAATTGCTTGGGATGAATGAATGGATTTATCTAACTTCTAGCATTGTAGATATTTACAATATTGCATTTATATGTATCTTCATTTCCATTTAACTTAACAATTGCTCAAAAAGTGACTTGGCCACTTAGTATCAACACTTGAATAGTTTTCTTCTAATCAAATGTTGGGTGCTAAGGTAACACCCCAATATCTGAATTAATCTTCTATCCAACTATTGGGGTCGTTACAATTTGATTCATTACTCTCTAACTTGAAGATAGACAGTAAGTACGTCCAATTCGGATGAAAAATGGTCAAGTTATGACCAAAACGAAGCCAGGGGTAATTTGGTCATTTACCTAAATTTCTAGGGGTTCAATCCTAAATATTATTTTAGTATATTGATGACATTGGAATTCTAGGTTAGATAGCTTCTTGAATTTTTGAATTTGGAGTTGATTTGACCAAGTTATGGTCATTTGAATTCCAAGGGCAATTTGGTCATTTTTCAATAAAGTCAACTCTAAGTTCTATGGTTGACTTTTTATCATGATGTCCAAATGAGAAAACTAATAATTCTACGGTGATGGGGCCGCTCTCCTGAGCATTTTAAGACCCATATTGACTATGTTTCGATAACTGGGTAAAAAGTTATGGGGCTTTAAAGAGGTCCTAAAATACTATCTCGATATACGTACTCCGAAATAAATTTTTATATTATGTTATTTGATTCCTTACATTTTTCTAAGTATTTTAAGATATATATTAGCTATATTTGGATCATCCTACAAAAAATTATTAAACTTTTAAGATTACTATTCAAAAATAGAATTTGAATAAATTTACTATTCATTTATTCAAATTAAATTATTTTACTGTTCATTCCTAAAGTTTATATATAATTTTTCTAAAATTAATTAATCTATACTTAATTAGGCTTAATTATTAATTAATTAATTATAATTATTTTTAAATTTTATTTTCTTACTGTAGTAAAGTAATTAGTACTAATCACTATTTAATTAGTCTTAATTATTTGTTAATATCTAATTAAGAATAATTAATTATACTTTACTGTTTAATAATAATTAATTATTCTAATTACTATTTAAGGTTTAATTAATATTAAATTAACTCTAATTAATGTCTAATTACTTAATTAATTAAGATTACTGTTTAAAAGTAATTAACACTAATCATAATTTAATTAGCCACTAATTGTAATTAATTAATAATTAACAATAATTAATTAACACTAACAATAATTTAATTAAATTTTAATTAATAGACAGCGGACCCCATTAGACACGTGGCACTACCAGAGGCTGCCATGTGGCACTGTGGCCCCACAGTGGCCGAGTCAGCTCTGTGACTGGGCAGTGGGCCACACCTGACACGTGGCATTGTGGGCCCCACGGGAGAGCCAAAGCGTCGCGGGTGACCGGACAGTGGGTCCCACTTGACACGTGGCGGGCCCAGAGGCTGCCACGTGGCACTGTGGACCCCACTGGGGAGCCGAACCTCAGCGCAGGCTCGGGCGGTGGGCCCCATGTGACACGTGGCATGCCGGCTTGCTGCCACGTGGCGCTGTTGCCCCACGGCCGAAGCCGAAGGGTCGCGGGTTTCGGCTGGTGGGTCCCACTGGACACGTGGCAGGCCCAGAAGGCGCCAAGTAGCTTGGTGGCCCCACACGGCTGACGTGGACCCGGCTCGGGCGGGTCGGGCTCGGGTCGACCCGGCCCGACCCGGACTTCGTCTCCTTCGCAGAGACGGCTCGAGGGCGCCGGGCTAGGGCACGGCTTTTGCCGGCCTTCCCGGCGCCGGACCACCTCGGCCCTCACGGCCGACGGTAGCCCTCGACGAGGGCTACACGCCGATGGGCGGATCTTCGCCGGAGGTGGCCGGGATCGGCGGCAAAACGGAACCCTAATTTTCTAGGATTTCGGTTTACGGGTTTAACGGAAACTACTGTGGATCGATCGGTTAATCTGATCGATCCGGTTGAGCTAACCTAGATCCGAGCCGATGGATCATCAATCGGGCTCAGGGGATAGCAATTCGAATCAATAATTGCAATATTTGGATACGAGAGGGGGGAGATCCAGTACCTGGATTCGGACGGCTCACGGTCGGACGGGGCTTCGGGGCTCGATCTGGGTTCGGGTTCGCAAAACCCGGAGCCCAGAGACTGCCGGAGGCTTTAAAGGGAGGCCGACGACCTCGCCGAGGCCGGGGAGGGCTCCGGTTGGCCGAGCGGGGCGGCGGGACGACGCGTGGCACGCGGGACGGAGCTGTCGAGGACGACGACTCCGTAGCTGTTGGATCCAGGCTCGTTCCAACGGCTGCGAGGGTGCCGTCTGGATAGACGGCGCCGTCAACTACAGTTGACGGAACAGTTAATTACTTAACGGCGGCCGTTGAGTAATTAATTAAATATGTTTTTTTGTTTTTTTAATTCCAGAAATTTTTGAACATGTCTTCCCTAGCTAATTTGGGGTCAAGGAATTCAATGGCGTAGTTGGATTTTCGATACGACGAGTATTTTGATATCTAAATTTTTCGGGGTATTTTTATTATTAAAATATTCGTCGAAATTTTGACGACTTCCGATTGACACAAAAACTTCACCCCAAGCTAATTTGGGGTCAATGAACGCAATGGCAGTGTCCATTTTTTGATCGGAGGTCAATTTAAATAGGTCAATTTCTAGGGTTTCTGGATTTCCAGAAATCATAATTCGATCCATTTGACTCCTGATTTAGACTAGATCTCAGAGGTTGACTCAAATTGACATAATTAGCACTTATAATTATGTTTAAGACTTAGGATTAGTCCTAATCAACTATGGTAACAACTTAGGTTATTATAGGCTCCCCCACTTAAGAACAATATTGTCCTCGACATCACTCAAGTGGAACTAAGCATGACTTGCATTGAAGTTTAAAGGTTCAAAAAACTAAGAAATAGAAATGCTTGGGTTTTCGAAGAGTTTGGGATGCTTGGATCGCATATCGGATTCCTTTTCCCAGGTGGCTTCATTGCAGGAACAATTCTTCCATTGAACTTTAATCATGTCGATTGCACGATTCCTGAGTTGCTTGCGATCACGAGCTAGGATCCTAATTGGTTCCTCGATAAATGATAGGTCTGGTTGGATTTGAACTCCTGGGAGTTGCACAAGATGAGATGGGTCCCGAAGACACCTTCTTAGGGATGATACATGAAAAATGTTGTGCACTGCTGCGAAATTCTCTGGCAATTCTAATCGATAGGCAGCTGACCCAATCTTCTTGAGGACTTTGAATGGTCCAACATATCTTGGACTGAGCTTACCGGTAACCCCGAAGCGATGGACTCCTTTCATGGGATTGACCTTTAAGTAAACGGAGTCTCCTTCCTGAAATTATAAGGGTCTACGGCGGAGATTATGATATTTACTTTGTCTATCCTGGGCTGCCCTGACACGTTGCTGAATAAGCTTAATCTTTTTGTCCGTCTCCTCGACCAGTTCTGAGCTGAACAACTGAACGTCTCCTGTCTCGGCCCAAGCCATTGGTGTAGAGCACTTCCTGCCATAGAGTGCCTCGTATGGAGCCATCTCGATGCTAGCCTGGAAGCTGTTATTGTATGCGAATTCCACCAAGGGAAGGTGATCTTCCCAAGATCCAGCAAAGTCTAATATACAAAGGCGGAGTAAGTCTTCCGTACTTGATTTACCCTCTCAGTCTGACCATCTGTCTAAGGATGGAAAGCTGTGCTCATGGCTAGCATGGTGCCTAAGTCTTCATGAACGGCATGCCAAAATTTCAATGTGAATGGGCTGTCTCTATCTGATACGATAATTTTCGGGATACCATGAAGTCGAATTGTTTCTTTGACGTATAATTTGGCAAACCTTTCGACTGAATCAGTTTGTCGGATTGGAAGAAAGTGCGCAGACTTAGTCAATCGATCAACGATGACCCAAATGGTGTCTGCCCCAGACCTCACACGAGGCAGACCCATGACGAAGTCCATTGATATGTCCGACCATTTCCACTCTGGGATCTCTAGCGGCTGAAGCAGACCTACTAGCCTTTGGTGTTCTGCCTTTACTAGGCAACATACGTGGCACTTTGCCACAAATTCCGCTATGCTCTTCTTCATCCCTGGCCACCAGAACGATGATTTCAAATCTTGATACATCTTCGTGCTTCCTGGGTGTACTTGATACCCTGAATTATGACCTTCAATTAGTATCTCTCGCTGCATGGACTTAAGGATCCACAACCGATTCTCTAGATAGATGGCACTGTTCTGGAAGCGAAGATCAGTACGACGACCACTCTCGATGGCCAGCTTGAAGTTCAAGAATTCTTTGTCTTTGGTCTGTGACATAGACACATCCCGGTGGAAGGTAGGTTCCACATTGATATTCGATAGAGTTAGGCTGAGCATGTCCCCGCTGATAGGCTTGATACCCATTCTGCGAAATTCCTCTATCAACGGGCCTTCTGATATAATGACATTTAGGGATGCCTGACGACTAAGGGCATCAGCCACCACGTTGGCCTTTCCAAGATGATATTGAATATCCAAGTCATAGTCGCTGATCAGCTCTAACCACCTTCTTTATCTACAGTTTAACTCCCGCTGGGCTTGATACCCATTCTGCGAAATTCCTCTATCAACGGGCCTTCTGATATAATGACATTTAGGGATGCCTGACGACTAAGGGCATCAGCCACCACGTTGGCCTTTCCAGGATGATATTGAATATCCAGGTCATAGTCGCTGATCAGCTCTAACCACCTTCTTTGTCTACAGTTTAACTCCCGCTGGGTGAATATATATTTTAGACTCTCGTGGTCGGTAAAAATTGAGCATTGAACTCCATAGAGATAGTGTCGCTATATTTTCAGGGCAAACACTATGGCGGCTAGCTCAAGGTCGTGGACTGCGTAGTTCTTCTCGTGAACTTTTAGCTGTCGCGAGGCATAAGCTATGACCTTCCCTTCTTGCATTAGAACGGCCCCAAGGCCTATGCCCGAGGCATCCATGTATACTTGAAAATTTACTCCCTCCCTCGGAAGGACCAATACGGGGGCAGAGGTAAGTGCATCCTTGAGTGCTTGGAAGGCTTCTTCACACGCTGGTGACTATTCAAGTGGTAGCCCCTTTTAAGTGAGCTTGGTGATAGGGGAGGCGATCTGGGAAAATCCTTTCACAAATTCCTGTAATAACCTGCTAATCCTAGGAAACTCCTGACTTCTGTCACTATCTTGGGCTGAGCCCATTCCTGGATTGCATAGATCTTATTTTGATCCACCATGATTCCTTGAGCATCCACAATATGGCCTAAAAAGGCGACAGACTCTAGCCAGAATTCGCACTTCGAGTACTTGGCGTGAAGCTGGTGGTTCCTCAGCTCTTCCAATACAATCCGGAGGTGTCCCTCGTGTTCGCTTTTGGATTTGGAGTATATTAGAATATCGTCTATGAATATGATGATGAATTTATCCAGATACGACTTCAAGATACATTACATCAAGTCCATGAATACGGAGGGTGCATTTGTTAGTCTAAAGGACATCACTAGAAATTCGTAATGACCGTATCTAGTTTGGAACACCGTCTTTGCAATGTCGGAGTCTTTCACCTGAAGTTGGTGGTAGCCTGATCGCAGATCAATCTTTGAGAACACCTTTGCTCCGGCCAATTGATCGAATAGGTCATCAATGCGGGGTAGTGGATATTTGTTCTTGATTGTGACCTTATTCAGCTCTCTATAGTCAATGCAATCCTCATTGACCCATCCTTCTTCTTTACAAACAGGACTCGAGCTCCCCATGGAGATGAGCTTGGTCTGATAAGACCCTTTTCTAGTAATTCTTGTAGTTGCTTATTGTAAAATACCAAAATTTTATTTTCAATTGTTTATTAATAAATAATTTTGATATCAGATTGAAAATATGACTTCGTCATTGCATTCACTACCCCCAAATTAGGTATGGGTGAAGTTTTGAATGCATTTGGAAGTCATTAAATTTTTGATGAATATTTTAATATTATTTAAATACCTGAAAATTCGAGTAATTAAATACCCATCGGATCAAAAATCTGAATGCACCATTGTGTTCAGAAGACCTCAATTAGCTATGAAAGATATTTTTAAAATTTTTTGGAAAATATTTATTAAGTTAAGTTTAATTAATTAAATTGATTAAATTAAATTAAATAAATATATAATTAATTATGCATAGACGGCGCTGTCCACTTAAAGAAACGTCGTTACCCATTTCCTTCTGCGACCGTTTGAAGAAGACGGAGCCTTCGAACAGTCTGATCGAGCGATCAGACGGTCGAGACTCATCGTCCCTAAAATCATCGCACGCGGCGAAGGCAGGGACACGCGGCGAAGGTGAGGACGCGCGTCGCCGTTCCTCCACGCCCCGTGCCAATTCACGACTGAAGACCCTATCCATGCATTCATTTCAGATCCTGGAATAATTCATTATCCCATCTTTCAGAGGAACTACTCCAGTAAAAATCGAGCGAGCCGTAAGCAAATCCACCGTTCAAACTCAGGTACCTGGCTATACCTCGATCTCTATTAATAATTGCCAAATCCTTTTCGTTTACTTATTTCATAAGCTAGATTAATAAATCCACGGATCTGATTGAACTCAAAAGCATTCGATCTTCATCAATTAGGTTTAGGTCTACAGTTCAAACCGTTAAACCTCGTTCGGCTCGGCAGAGGTTGCTAGGGTTAAGGTTTCACTGTGATAGATACTCCCTCTTGCCAAGTTCTTAGTACCAGTTGGAAGATCTCTTCAAGATCTTTCGATCAAGAGGTGAACCAGCTACCGTCGACGTCATTTCAGCCGCCGATTTCGCTGCCCTGGGAGGAGGCGTTCGGGACGGCAGCGGAACGAAGACGAATGTTTGGGTTGGCCGGGACGACCCGGGCCCGTCCCAAATTCCACGTGGCGTTTCGTTATACGTTGTCATCGCGCGGGCCCCGCATTCATTTGACGCACCAATCCCGTGAGGACGCGTGTCTCGCAGGACAATAAGATGTATGCGCTTCATCTTCCGGTGGGCCCCACTCCAGTCAGACCGCAGCCAATAGCTACTCTCCACGTCACAGCTGCGGGCCCCCACCTGCAGAAAAGTCAAATTTAAATAATAATAATAAATTAGAAATGAAATAAAATTATAATAATAAACTATATAGATAAAAAAAATATAATCAGACAATATATACTTATATTAAATTTAATATAATCTAATAAAATGATAATTACATCAGATATAATTAAATAAACAGAAAAATAAAAGTAAATAATTAATAATAAATAACGAATTATACAAAAATAATTAATACAGAATTAAAACTTTTAAATAGAAATATTTTTAATATTAATAATAATATAATTAATTATCAAACTTTAAATTTAAATAACTCTTAAAATAATTATCCAAATATTACAATTAAATATATTAAATTGATCAACAAAATTAGAGGAATAATATAAAACAATCAAATTACCATTTGGACAGATATTTATATAGTGATATTTTAGGGTATTAATCAATTAGGAAAAATATTTCAAAAGATCAAATAAACATAACTTTGAACACACTATCCCAAACATATCAAATATGGGTCTTAAAATACTCAGAAAATCATAAGAAATATTTTAGAAATATTAATTTTGCTGATTGGATTAAATTTAGACTAATCATAATTAGGACATAATCCTAATTAAGCCTTTAATCTTAGAAACTTCAAATAACCATAAGTTAGCCAAATTAAACTAAATGGGTCAGCACTTGATTACAAATCTAAATGATTTTGGTTTCATGCAATTTGATTATTAAGATTTACTTGGTCAATACAAGCATTCAAAGATTCTATTTTTTATTATTTGACACAAAATGTTTAAGACACAAGAGAGATTTTAGTGCATGCTTTAAGGAACAAACTTTCAAATTTTGATTTTTCACATAAAATTTTATAGAATTCTTAATTTTAACTAAACTATGTTCAAATTTGATATAATTTAACCACACTAGGGTCTTAGGGACCTTAAAATGCAAAAAATACGGAGTTTTGACAATTCCAACCAATTATGAGCACTTTCAGAAAATTTTGGGCGCTCCGGCACGTTGTGGCGCCTTCTGGCCGAAAGTCAGGTGCTACGGCGCGCGGCAGTGCTTTTAGACACTGCGGCGCGCTGCGATGGAAAACAACGCTGCGACGTGCGGTAGCGCTTTTGCTGCTACGGTGCGCTATGGCGTGATCAACCCGAGAGTTGGATGCTACAGCGCCCTGCAACGGTTTTAGATGCTGCGGCGCGCTGTAGCAGTTTAACTTTCAAATTACTGTTTAATTAATTTACCTCTTGATTTCATATGATTTTTCCGAAATGATGCTGCAGCCCGCTGTGGCGCGCTGCAGCGGTTTAACTTTTGAATGACTGTTCAATTAATTTTTCTCTTGATTTCCTATAGTTTTTCCTGAAATGACACTTCAGCCCGCTGTGGCGCGCTGCAATGGTTTGCTTCCATGCCATTATTTTAGCTCCCGAAGTGCTGCGGTGCGCCGTGGAGCGCTACAGCGCTACGGTGGATTCATTTCGAAACTCGGGCGCTACGGCGCCTGTGCGAAAATCGTGAATGGTCTCATTTCGAGCTCAAATACTCTCAATCCAGAGCATTCCATGAGCGGTACCATATATCGATGGAAAGGTCATTCCGAGACATTTTTATTGATACCAAAATTAGCAATAATGGATTATCCTAACTATACGAACAATTGAGATAAAGGTTGGAGTATTAAAAATGGAAGAAAAATAGAGCATGAGATTTAATACCTTGAAGAATTATAATGACTTTCATACTTAATCATAGATATCTAAAGATGTAGATAAGCATAATAGTGAAATGAAATGGCTAAGGAAGAATAGCTAATGGGTACCTTAACCTTTAGGAGAGGAAGAAGAAAACTTTATTTTCTTCAAGGAATTTGGAGGAATAGAGTTCCTTCTTCAGCACAAAATGCAGCAATGGAAGACGGAGGGAGGAAGAGTTTAGCTTTTGCAAAGGGGGAGGAAGAAGGAGGCTGAGCTCCTTCTTAAAGGAGAAGGAGAGGAGTGGGAGGTATGGCCATGGGGGAAGGGGAGGCATCGAATAAGAGTATGGAGGGAGCCAGCAAAGCAATTTAAGAAAATAAAATTTCTTAATTAAATAATCATTTATTTATTTTCTGAATTTTTAATTAGTTAAACATTCATATTTAACAAACGTACTCCGAAAAATTTTAAAAATTCAGGCATAGCTATTTTGGGGGTGAGGAATTCAACAGCAAAGTCGGATTTTGATTCCGATGATTATTTATTTATTCTATTTTCTAGGGCATTTAAATATATTAAAATATTCGCGAAAATTCGATAATTTCCAAACACATCCAAAACATCACTCCTAGCTAATTTGGGGGAAACGATTGCAATGGCGAAGTCGGATTTTGATTTTGAGGCCAAATTAAATACCTCAATTTTCCAATTACTTAAATATTAAAATAATCCAAAATATTTGATTGAGCTCTGAATTGCTCCAAATCTTCAAAGTTTGATTCTAATGGTTAGATAAACTTAATAGAATGATAATTAATATATGATTAAGCTAAAATTAAGCTGGATAATAACCTTGAGTTGTTACATCATTTATCTTGATTATTGTTACAGTTGAAATCTTATATTAGGTTGTGCTTGATACTCATTATTGTGTTCCTATAATCTGGAATGTATTTGAATGATCAAGTGGCGTATCTGTAAATAGAACATATTTCATGTTATGAGGATTAGTATTATGAATGCTACTTGGTGTCAACTAAATTTGATAATAACCAAAGTATTTTAGTGTAGGGAGTGAGTAATACGGGTTTATTCCTCCCTCTTTTGTTAAGATACTTCCACTTATGAAATCACATTATCCATTATTAGAATCAGATAAAGTGTCCAAGTAAATAAAGAGAAATTCCAGGAATTCATATCCTTAGGAATGCATCATTATATGTTGCAAACCTGATTTATATGAATTTTAGTAGTTGTTATTAGTACCGGACAATGGTGATCCACTTGAGTATCAAGATAATATTAAGTTTGTTATATATTGATGCAAGGTGTAAATAGATTTAATTTCATCATCGTTAATTGTTAGATATCAATTGGAATTTGTATTAGCATCAAAAAATTTATTTAGTTGGAATGGGTCTACCGCACTTGCAAGTTCAGTTAAAACCTTTGAGAATTACTACATCTGATTTAAGTTAGTGGTTCTTTGCATCAATTTATAGATTAATCCCATAAAATTGTTGCCCGAATGAATTAGAAAGTTTATATTGTTGAAATATGATCGAAATTTCTAAATTATGCTGAAGTTAAATCGTTGTTGTCATCAATGAATTATGATTTTAGGGATTGCTGAATTATAATTGAAGTATCTCTTAAAATATAATTATTGATCTTCAATGTATTATTAATTTGGATTCAAGTATAAGTATGTATTTCATTTTACAATTGATGACCCATTGTAAATGCTAAGTGCATATGTCGAATGCAAAAAAATTCAACCAAAGAATATGATTAAAGTAAAATTCAACCAAAGAATATGATTAAAGCAAAATTCAACCAAGGAATGTGAATAAAAGAACTATGTAATTGGATATTAATCAAATCCATGATTACAATTTTAAATTGTCATATATAGCTAAACTTGAATAAAATTAAATGGAGGTGTAGGTCGCTCTAATGATTGAATTCGATATCTTTGATCTCAAATGAGGTTAAGCGATTTGTCATAAATTGTGTCGATAAGTCTATCAAGAAGCATAAGTTTCTCGAGCTTGCAAGATAGTAGAATCTGAACTGCCCGGTAGGCTATCTCTTTAGATAGTTGAGACGAGAGCGGCAAGAAAGCACCAGAGGCAGAGGAGAAGCCAACTACCGATATAAAAGATATGCCTGGCCTTTGGTAAACTATCATTTCCTTGTATGCATGATTGGATGGAATAAAATTTTATTGATTAAATATTAGTTGAACCTAAAATTTGCATGTGTTGGAAAACCTTCCTTAAACTTATGTTGAAAGATTCAATTTTCCATTGTAACAAATGTTGATGATTAAGAAATTTTGAGGAGATAAAATTATGGTTGAATTAAGTTTTGGTGGCAATTAGATGAATCGATGTATTCAAATTTAATGATAAATTTTGAAGTTATGTAAACAATAAGTAGCGATGAGGAAGTCGATTTTGTAGGTTTTACTATTCTATATCAAATTCAGTTATACTAAATAAAAATGTTAGAATTCTCCTTGTGCTGGTCACTGTTATCAAACTTGACTCTTGCTTGTTTCATTTAAGCAGTGATGTCGAGGATGACATTGTTCCTAAATAGGGGAGTCTATAACAACCCGACTTTGTTACTGAGTCGTTTAGAACAAATCCTGAGCAGATTAAGACAAAATTCAAGGTCCTGATTTAAGTTGAATAAAAATAAAATAAAAATAACCTCATGAGCTAAAATAGATAAAATATAAATCAAAATTTAGAAATTTTTGTATATCTAAGTTAAGCAACATATGAGGATGTTATGTTTTAATTTTTGCAAATTTTTGAGCTCTAGATTAATCGTAATAAATTTTTGAAGTTTTTCACTTAACAATTAATATAAAAGAAAATACATGTCCAAATTCAATAATTTTAGACGCTTGTATTCGTCTCATCGAGACACTCGTTTCAGTACTAAGTTTATAATTTTTGAAGTTCATTTGGTCATTCAAGCGAACCTTAAAATTTTTGATGATTCTTAGCCACTCGATCTTGATCGAGTGGCTCTCATCAATCTGTTTGATCTTATATTTAACCATTCATCCCTAACATAATTTTTCTAACCTAGTTATTTTTCCTCAGTAGAAACCTTATTCCTCTCCTTCTATTAGCAGAATACTCCCATCTCTCCCACGCAGCCGCTCGAACCACGTCTCCTTCGCCAAATCGAGCGAGAGCCGAGCCTTCCCTCCCTCTAGTGTGCGCGCCTGAGGTCGCTGGCTGCGCATCTCCTTCTAGGCCGGTATGCATTCAATGGTCATCGATCCATCCCTCTCTTCTATCACAACTAGCCTGTCCTTCTCTCGATAGGAGTCCGAGAGGCTGCATCTCTCTCTACTCTCGGCAGGAGGCTGAGAGGCTCCTATTGCCGCTGCGATTTCATTAATGCATCTTCCTCAATCAATGTCCATTAAGGTACTAGATTTTACTTAATTGAATCTTAAGCTTAAGTTCATTAACATTACTGATTTGGTTACCATTGCATTGTTCGTACACAATAACTCTATCACTCGCTTTATTTTGAATAATGAGATGCACTGATATGCTCATCAAGCTTATGTTGTCGGAAA
This sequence comes from Gastrodia elata, assembly GCA_016760335.1. NCBI lineage: Eukaryota > Viridiplantae > Streptophyta > Magnoliopsida > Asparagales > Orchidaceae > Gastrodia > Gastrodia elata. The sequence continues at coordinate 101,699,055 of CM028670.1, read as the reverse complement.
GGCCAATGTCACTAGCGTATGTACATGATTAATTATGCTCATTAAAAACATTATCATATGGACCATACAAACGTAGGCATATATATAAAAACCAATCTAAGTCTATGTAACACAATACCATTATAATGAGCTGATTTAGATTATCCAACTGCTGCTTGATATGGATAAATTCCTTACATGGCTGCTCAGCAAGTCAGTTTAATCCAAGTCTGGGCGAGAAAAGCTTCGATATTAAGTAAATTGTTCAATGGCGTTGAGTTCAATATATATATATATATATATATATATATATATATATATATATATATATATATATATATATATATATTGGTAAAGCCATCTCGGCACAATTTTATTAGCTAAATAAAAAGTTACAAAAAAGGGCTGCGATGGTACAATAAATCATAGCAATCTAAAAGCCTGAAGACAGCCCCAAAAAATTGGACCCAGGGTATAACCTAAAAGGTCCCAGCATGAAAAGAAAACCTAACTAGAAGACAAACATATAGAACAAACAACAGTAATGCAAAACAAACACAAAATCCAACTAGCACAGAAACTACCTGTGGCGCCTAACACCCTTAATCTGCCAAAAGATTAGGTTAAGGGTGGGGTGTCACTCTGGCTAACCCCTCACTTATCATTGAATTTGGATAAACTCCACAATTCACCTAATTATGGAAGGATTAACACAGAATCAAACTAACAGTCACTATATAAGTAAACAAACAGAGTGCGGAAGCGATTTAAGAAAATGTAAACCATCCAAGTATCACAGTACAAATAGGAAAAAAATAAAACTCAGAATATAAGCATACAATCCAAATACACAGTCAACAGTACCTGAATTATTACATCATTTAAAATATTTAAATAAAAATAGAATGAAAACCACTCATCCTCACTCAAAGTATAAAGGAACTAGACGGCAGCTTCTTCCACGGGCTCCTCCTCTAGGTAAGGCTCCACACCTAACTCCTGCTCGTCTAATTGAAAGGAGTCTGTCATTGTCGGTTTCACAATGTAGGGCCCCAGCCAAAGAAAAGAAAAATCTGGTTAGACAATTGTCTAAGTACATTTTAAGCTGATGAATTATTATAAGTGTTAAGTAATATCACCATTTGACAACATCTAAGCAACGCATATATATGAAAAGGAGCAGCAAGCAATACAAAGAAACAAGGAAGCTATAAATCATCATTTATAACTTAAGCAAAGAAAAGGGAAGAGGCTGAGACATGACTCGCATACAAACTAAACAAGGAAGGGCGTATAAATATACATAACTATCATGTATTGTAAGAAAAGTTCTACATCCTAAACATGCTGGTGATCAACAGAAAATATGTCTTAAAACAAGTTAACTCAGCAGTGGTACATATAAATAGCAGTAAGATTCTAACATCCTAAATATATATAAAAGCAGCACAAAGAAATAGCTGACTGAATAAGAATACTGAAAAGTAAACAACAACAACTGCATATAAAATAATACATGTACAATCTGCCATACAGAAAAGAGCTATAATAGCTCACCAAAAAGGGCTGAAGATCTTAGCACCACTACGTCTAGGGCGGTTACTAGCACGATACGGCTAAGGCAACAACAGTCAACGTAAAAGGCCCTAACACAGTACAGCTAGGGCGGTTCCTAGCACGATACGGTTAGGTCACCAACAGTCATACCCAAAAGATCCTAGCACTAGTACGGCTAGGGCGATTCCTAGCACGATACGGCTAAGGCAACAATCGGTATGAGCAAAAGAACACTGAGAGGCAGCTCAAACACACCAAATCATTATCTTCTCATTTATTTACTTTAATATTTTCACAAGAAATCTAAGGAGTTTCCATATTTTCCTAACATTTTATTCATGCATCAAATGTCTTATATGATATGCTCAAGGAAATATGGCACAAAAATCAAGGAACGCATAAGCAGCAGAGTATCAAATAGAAGCAAGGGACTCTACTAAATATGGTGATATCATTTGTTTTCTACTTAACCTTCTAACTATTCCAAGTTACACAAGTTCAGGATCACCGTTTTCCTACTATCGAGTGTAACCCAAAAATTCATCCTTATAAGTTAAAAAGGATTGGAACTGATCAGGTTCCAATCTAGTTCAATCAGATAGACGACTACGAGTTAAATCAATAAATCATACGTCCTAGTTTTTGTGAATTTAGACGTTCTAACTATGATCTGATCAAGATCTTCTAAACCTATAGATTATGGATTAAGCACTTCGAGAATTAGGTTTAATCACATAATCCAAAGTGGGTAAGACTTAAGTTCTATGTTTTATTCTATAAGTGAGCTACTAGTTAAGGTAAATCCTATTAAGTAATCAAACTTAATAGGATGAATCTCCTATCCTAAATCTAAAGTTAAAAGACAAAATAATCAGAACGAGTTGTAAAATAAAAAAAAGTCTATAAACTAATAAAACCAAGGTTTCACCCATTGAGTAACCCATTTACCCAATGAATAAACTCTAACATATGATCTAGTCCTAGTCTCAGGAAGGATCCTTAAGATGTAGTGCTTAAGACTTAGAAAGACTACTGGAATCTGACTTAAGGGTTGATTTCACATGCTTAAACATTATTAAGATGGTTATAATATTAGTCTTGGCATTTGGGATATTATCCAAAGGGTAAACGTACTTAATCCGATCTTAGAGCAAAATGACTATTTTGCCCCTACTTTAAGGGTCAAAAGGTTAACTTTTAACTTATGGGTCAGAATTGAATTCTCTTAGTTCCATTTAATTCCTTACTGTCTAACTTGAAAATAGATAGTAAGTACGCCTAAATTGGGCGAGAAACGATCATGTTATGACTAAAATAAGGCTAGGAGTAATTTGGTCATTTACCTAAATTTCCAAGTTTCAGATCCTAAATATTATTTTATTATATTGATGACATTGAAATCTTAGGCTGGTTAGCATCTTGAATTTTCTAATTTGGAGTTGATTTGACTAAGTTATGGCTGTTTGAAGTCTAGGGGCATTTTGGTTATTTTCACCGAGGATTCTAGGGTTGACTTTTTGTCCTGATATCCGAATGGAAAAACTAATACTACTACGGTGATGGGGCCGCTCTCCTGAGCATTTTAAGACCCATATTGACTATGTTTCAATAACTGGGTAAAAAGTTTTGAGGTTCTAAAGAGGTCATAAAATGTTACCTCGTTATACGTACTCGAAATAAATTCTTATATTACGTTATTTGATTCCTTACATTTTTCTGAGTATTTTAAGACCTATATTGGCTATGTTTGGATCATCCTATAAAAAGTTATTAAACCCTTAAAATTTACTATTCAAAAATACAATTTGAATAAATTTATTATTTATTTATTCAAATTAAATTAATTACTGTTCATTCATAAAGTTTTTCTGAAATCAATTAATCTTCATTAATCTGTACTTAATTAGGCTTAATTAACTATTAATTAATCAATTAACTAATTAATTATAATTATTTTTAATTTTACTGTAGCAAAGTAATTAGCACTAATTACTTTTTAATTAGCCGTAATTATCTATTAATATTTAATTAAAAATGATTAATTAGATTTTACTGTTTAATGATAATTAATTAACATAATTATTATTTAAGATTTAATTAACAATTAATTAACTCTAATTAATCTCTAATTATACTTCATTAATTAAGGTTACTTTTCAAAAGTAATTAACTGTAATTAATTATGGCTAAACAATAATTAATTAACACTAACATTAATTTAATTAAATTTTAATTAACACACAGTGGGCTCCACTAGACACGTAGCACTGTGGGCCCCACAGGGGCTGAGTTAGCTCGGGTGACTGGGCAGTGGCCCCCCACTTGACATGTGGCACTGCCAGAGGCTGCCACGTGGCACTGTGGGCCCCACGGGAAGCCGGACTGCCGCGGTTGACCGGGCAGTGGGTCCCACTTACCATGTGGCAGGCCCAGAGGCTGCCACGTGGCGCTGTGGGCCCCACTAGGGAGCCGAACCGCCGCGCAGGCTCGGGCTGTGGGCCCCACGTGACACGTGGCGTGCCAGCCGGCTGCCACGTGGCACTGTGGGCCCCACGGCCGAAGCCGAAGGGTCGCGGCTTCTGCTGGTGGGTCCCACTGGACACATGGCAGGCCCAGAAGGCGCCACGTGGCACTGGTGGGCCTCACCCGGTTGACGCGGACCCGGCTCGGGCGGGTCGGGCTCGGGTCGACCCGGCCCGACCCGGACTTCGTCTCCTTCGCGGAGACGGCCCGAGGGCGCCGGGCTAGGGCACGGCTTTCGCCGGCCTTCCTGGCGCCGGACCACCTCGGCCCGCACGGCCACCGGTAGCCCTCGACGAGGGCTACACGCCGGTGGGCGGACCTTCGCCAGAGGTGACCGGGATCGCCGTCAATCCTAAACCCTTATTTCTAGGGTTACGGTTAATAGGTTTAACGGAAAACACTGTATATCTCGTTCGATTTGCGATCGATCGGACTCGATCCAACTCGATCGAGCCGATCGATCATCAATCCATCGTTGGGAATAGGCTTACAATCATTAATCGTGCGAAACGAACGGAAGGAGAGGGAGATCGGGGTACCTCGAGTCAACGATTGACAGGGTTCGGACGGATTCGACGCGTCGGGGCTCGGGTTTCGCAAACCCGGAGCTCCGAGCTCGCCTGAGGTCTTATAGGACCTCAGGCGACCTCGCCGAGGTCGGGGGGAGGCCGCGGTTGGCCAAGCGGGCGGCGGGCGCGCCGCGTGGCGTGCAGGCGACGGGGCCGAGAACGACGGCCCCGGACCGTCGGATCCGCGCGATCGCGGACGGTCCGGATCGGCCCAGATCGCGCGACGCGGATCGCGGCCGAGAGCCGTTGGTTCCGCGCGATCGGACGGTCCGGATGGATTCGTCCGATCGGACGGCGCCGTTAGCGTTGTCCACTTAAGTTGACGGCGCCGTCAAAATAAATTATTATTTTAATATATATATATATATATATATATATATTTTTTTTTTTAATTTCCAGAAAATTTTGAACATGTTTTTCCTAGCTAATTTGGGGTCAAGGTTTTCAATGGCGAAGTCGGATTTTCGATCCGACGAGTATTTTGATACCTCGATTTCCGGGGTATTTTTATTATTAAAATATTCGTCGAAATTTCGACGACTTCCGATTGACACGAAAACTTCACCCCAATCTAATTTGGGGTCAAGGAACGCAATGGCGGTGTCCGTTTTTCGATCAGAGGTCAATTTAAATAGATCAATTTCTAGGGTTTCTGGATTTCTAGAAATCAGGATTCGATTCATTTGACTCATGATTTGGACTAGGTCTCAAAGGTTTGACTCCACTTGACCTAATTAGCGCTTATAATTGTATTTAAAACTTAGGATTAGTCCTAATCAACTATGATAATAACTCGGGTTGTTACACTACCAAGCAGCCAGCAAATTAAAAACAAACAGCAGACATTCACCTTAGCAAAATAGAGAAGTCACCAGAACAATAGGAGCCTAAAATAAAAATGCCAAACCGCTCTCCCGAAGAAAGGGCGCTGCAAGCAACAGCAGCCACCACCAAAAGTTGCTAACATCAACATCCTACACAAAACAAAGCAACCAAACGCAAACACAAACAACCACCACAAAACAATTACAAACTAACCAGCCACCGCACGGAAACGAAAAACAGCCAGCAGCTCAAACTAGTCGACGCTCCAGGCACCACAAGAACAGCCAACCACCAACAGCCACAAAAAAAAAACAGCTACAGTAAAAACAAGCAGCTAACACATCAGCCATCACCAACAAACGACCAACCTCTAACAGCCACCGCCAAAAGCGCATGGAACCAACCAAAGTAGCCAACACATAGCCACAAACAAACACAGCAGCCACCACCACAAACAATAAATTACAACCAACCAGCCACCTCATAGAAACCAACAACAAACAACCACCAAAATTAAATACTGCCAAAACAAAAACAAGCGGCCAACACAGCAGCCACCTCAAACAACCAACCTCAAACAGCTACGCCAACAGCCACTCCAAATTAAATACAAGAGTAAAGTCATAAAGAACAAAGCTGAAACTTACCACAACATCAATTTAGAGGATTAGCAAATTTAAGTTTAAAATCTTGAATCTTGAGAGAGCCCCACGAGAAGCAGTTTTCATTAAAAGCCTCAAAGATGAGGTTAATGTCAATATGAATCGTATTTATTATTTCCTTTGTGTTCAGTGGCATATTATTGTATTTGGATTTGTTTCTGTTATCCCAGATATGCTAGAACGCTAAAGCCACAAATAAATTCTAAATTAAGAGTTTTTTGAGTTATTAACAGGGTTAACTTTGAAGAAAGCATTAAGAGAGATGATTGTAGTAGAATCAAGTTCTCTAGCAATCCATCTCCAAAAAGTTTGACTATGATGATTTTCGATGAACACATAGTTTGAGCTTTCATGATTGTTATAACATTGATATTTATAAGCAAAAGAGTAACCTCTATTTTTCATGTTTTCATCCACACTTATATAACTATTAGCCACTCTCAAAAAAAAAATGTTGATGATTGAAGGAATGCATTTATTCTAAATCTAGGTAGGAAAGCTTGGCATATTTATGATTCTACAACAGTTCTAAATATTGGATAAATTTATCTTGCCAAGATGACAAAGCTCAGAATTTGTTTTTTCTTCAGTTTAAGCAAAGAACTGTGAGAGGTTATCTGAGTGATGAGATAAGGAGGAAAAAAGCTGTTTAGAATCTCCATATTTCAACCCATCTAATTTGAGTAGATTTCTTCTAACTTTAACTTGGGCCTAAGAATTATGTCCATTAAGTTTGCTATCGACGTCATTTGGTTCCAATTGTCAGACCAAAAACTGTTAGAAGCATCAATTTCATCCCAATATAAGGTCTCCTCCGTAATGTCACGGTGATTAAGCATTCTACACCAAACTTTGGAGTCAGTAATTTTATGATTGATTTGAGCCAGATGTTTAGTTGCGCAATATTTAGCCAACAAAGGCTGAATCCATAAGGAATTCATAGTTCTGAATTTCCACCACAATTTATGGGAAAATGCTTTATGAATCGAGTCCAAAGGACGTAAACCAAGACCTCCTTCATTCAAAGAAAAATTAGTTTTGTCCCAAGCGCACCAAATAGTTTTAGAACCTTTGTTGTGATACCAAAGAAATTTGTTGAAAGGCACTTTTATTTTGTTCATTATAAAATTAGTCGGAGATGTCAATTCAAGCCAATAGGGAGGAATGATGTTTAACACATATTTAATTAAAATTAAGCAACTCCCTTGAGAAAGATACTTATGTTCCCAACCCCTTAGTTTTTTAAAAATAACCCCCAAAAGGTCTTTGTAAAGGATATTTTTGTTATGAACTATAAAAATTGGGATGCCCAAATAGGTGAAAGGAAGTTTACCTTGGTTGAAATTGAGCTTATGTTTTATATTGTTAATTTGTTGAATATTAACTTTCTCGTTGATGTAGAAATGAGATTTGGAGGTGTTAATTTTAAGCCCAATATCAGCTTCAAGTTTTGTTAGCAATCTCTTAAATTTTAAGACATTATTTACTCTGGCATTAGAGAAAATGATTAAATCATCAGCATAAGCCAAGTAAGATATAACAATTTTTCCACCCGCCTTAAATTGGAGGCTAGGATCTTTCAAAAAAGGAGAATTAATATGATAAGACCAATAGTTCATATATATAACTTTAGCACTTTGATATAAAAACATTGAACTGCTCTTTTTTTTTTTGGATATATATAACTTCAGCATTTTACATAAATGGGGCAGCTTAAGGTTTGGTCAACATATCGATTGTAATTGATATCTAAGGTAGTCTAATATGTAAATCTGATATGCTAGTATAATCTCAATTATAAAAATATTCTAGAAGATTTTATCACAAGATAATGCTAATACGTCATATATGCGAGCAGGTGATGTGGTGTTATGCGGTAACCATATAATAATATTAACTACAAGCTTAGTTTAAGGAAAGTTGAAGCAAAATATAAAGTTTTCTAACATTGATTTGCACCTTCTCTAAATTGCAGCTTTTGTGAACTATTAATCACGTAGTTAGTGATTATAATTTATCTTAAATCTATTGATTAGTCGAGCTTAAAATATTACTGTTAAAATTCCTTCATCAAAATCTAAATATTTAATGGCAAAACCATAAGGGTCGCATTTTTGTGTCTTTATAAATAGCGTCGAAGTTCAAGTGTTCAGTAAGAAGTAAGAAATATTATGAGATTTGAAATGGATGTTAGTATTTTAATTCAATATATTAACACTATTTGAATATGGTAGTTACACTTTAGCAGATAAGCGTCTCATTCATAAATTACATGCAGTCGCATTCTTGGGGTTTAGGAAGTTAGGTGCAAATAGCTGTCTATCCATGCCATCTTTTGCAAAGCACTCGATTATATCTGAAATCTATTAAGACATATGGAGGTATTGTAAGTAAGTTTAGATATGTAAGAATATCAAATTGTAGGAACTCTTTAGCAATCAAATTCATTTGAGGTATTCAAATATGAATGACTTACACCCGAGAGGAGTTGAAATTATTATGGAACCTGGAAGAAAACTGATTAGCTGAGTAACAGGCGCTAAAGTTCTTCTCCCATGTAGAGGTCATTAAGCTGCCACACACTTTTTCTTTATAAAACTATAGAAGAGAGTCTATTGGAGATTTTTATTTTCAATAGCACTGTCTTAAGCTAATGTCAGATGGAAGTGTGGTGGAGGTAACAACTATGTGTAATGTGCAAATGAGAGTAAAATATTGCATTCATATAAAATATTAATTTTATAAAATACAGCAATTGATGTTAAGGGAGTGATACTAAATTTAATCACTGTGTGCAATCGAGTTGGCATGCATCATGAATTTCAAAATTGGCATGCTGCTTCACCCCTAATCCATGCTATATTTAGGTAAGCTCTATTCATAAGAGTATTTACCATGTGGTTGTATCTTGACAGATTAATACAGGTGCTATGAATGCCGCTTCTTTTCAATCAAACCATTAGGCCGCAAATCCAAATCATCATAAAGGTACACTACATATTTAGAACTTTACTGAATTCTGTATTTATTTAATTATGCATTTTTATTGAGCTCTATATATAGTGCGTACATCACTTACATAAATCTTAGTATCATTAGATATTGATTGTTATTTGAAAACTATGGTATTAGGACATAGGAACTATTTGCTAATGTAGTATAATAATTAATACTTAATGAATTATTACTAAGTAGTATCATCACCTTAGATGAAAATCATAAAATATGTAAACTTGAATTAAAACCTAGAGTTAAAACTAAAACACTTTCTTAGGAAATTCACTTACACCTTAAGTTCTTTTCCTTAAGATTAGGAATAGATGCTAGGTTAGTTTTCATTCATTGAATAAGTGAGTTATTTAATGAATGGAATTTTGGTTTTATTAGTTTTTAGAATTTTCATACTTTAATTCTGATTATTTTATCTTTCAACTTTATATTATGAATAGGAGATTCATTCTATTAAGCTAGATTTTACTTAATAGAATTTGCCTTAATTATTAGTCTACATTTATATTTAAACCATAGATCTTAAGCTTTACCTTTGGATTATGCGATTAACTCCAATTTGTAGTGCTTAATTCATAATCCCTAATTTAGTAGATCTTGATTAGATCTTAGTTTAGAATGTCTAAATTTATCAATTAAGATGTGATGATTTATTTCTTAACTTATAGTCAATTTTGATTGAATTAAATTAGGACCTAGCTAGTCCTAATTATTTTTAACTTTATAAGGTCATGCTTCTAAGTTGTATAACTTAAAATAGATAGAATGATTAATTATATAACAAATGATGTCATCTTGTGTAGTAAAATCCTTTGCTCACTATTATTTTATTTGTGCTTTCGTGTTCCTTGTATTTTGTGATATTGCCCTGAACATGACATATAAGACAACATTGTTGCATGAAATGAGAACTTAGAATAATTAGGATAACATTTGCATTAGGTTTAGTATTTAGGTTGATTCTGGTGCACGTTTACCCTAATGGACAGGGGTAAGGAGAAACAAGAGATAACTTAGCATTACTCATTGAGGAGTGTTGTGTTAAGTTTTGAACCCGTATAGTCTTGTAGATGTGCTTGACTCCTCAACTGCTTCTGGACGTGTCCACATGAGCAAAGTAAAATAACTAAAAATTTATTGCTCCTCAGTCTCCCGCCTGTTCAGTTTTGTTCTGCCCTAGCCTAGAAAGGCTTTGGGAATGTTACTGTGGCTGATTGACCAATTTATGATATGAAAGTTAATACATCCTATTACTGTATTATTTACTATTTATTTACTGTAGTAATTTACTTCGGACAGCTTTACTTTACCTACTTACTCGTATAATATAGAATGCTAAATTTTGCTGCTGCTTACACAACTAGATTATTTATTTTTGAACCTGCATATGTCATATGATCATCAGCATGTTTAAGATTAGTGTTTTCTTTCAGTACTTTTCTTACTATATTTATATATGTATGCCTACTTTGTCTTAGTTATTTTTGAGGTATGTCTTTTGCCTCATTGTTGATTAGTTATAAATATTGTTATTTATAACTTACCACCTCCTTTTGTCTGCTTGTTGATCCTATGCTAGCTTATTTTGTGTAGTTTAAGTAAATGGTGATATCATAAAAACTCATGAACATATTTAAATTATACTTAAACTTATTAAAGTCTAATTATATTTTTTTTTTTTTGTGCCCTGTCATATATGTACATATGGCAGATCAAAAGTATAAGTCAGATCGAGCGCTTGAGGATTTAGCTGCTAGCAGGTTAAATTAAGGTGCGGCTTGTTAAAGGAGATATGCTTCAATCTTCTTGGCCTGCATTTATTAAAAATGTGATAATTAAGTATTTCTTATTCTTATTCTTCTGCATTTAATATATTGTATGTGAATAAAAACATGTGGATTGTGTCTGGTGCCCTCTTGTTTATTCTTCTACACTGTTATACTATATACATGTTTCTGATAGATCTTGCTCAGCTCATGATTCGTATCATGGATATATTTCTGGTTTAATATCCATGGTACTAATGACGATCACTTCTTAACTTAGTTAGTTAAGGGGTGGTCGCCACAGTACCATTTTGCATAAATATACTTATAAATTATTATGTTATTTCATAAACTTAAATCAAATTACTACTTTTCAAAACCTCTTCACTTATACTTTTACTTATGATTGACTTAGAGATCAATATCTATAAATCAATTGAGAGTTCATTTAGCTCCAATCATTTAGTAGATCATTAAAATTAGATAACTTTGAATATCACATAGCTTACAATTACTTGAATTTCTTGAATGCTCGCTTTGCTTGAGACTACACTTTTGAACATACATACAAAACATTATGCATAAATATAACATTCATAAAATATTATAAGGGTTTCTTGGTGGTGGCCTGGGGCAGGCTTAAGATGGATATAAGGAGACCTCACACATCTTAGAGGGGGAGTGAGAGTGTTTATTTTTTATGAGACCCCACTTTCTTTACTAGTTAGATAGATGTGCTTAACTCCTTGCTCATTCTATAAATTTGCCCGCAGAACGAAAAATTATAAATAACTTCAACTGATAAATTATGAGTCATCACAATCTTATTGATTGTGAGAACTCATCATAACTCTAAGCTATGTTTACTTTATATAATCTTTAACTATGCATTTTTAGTCTAAGAGGCTAAGATTCTTTCTACTTTACTTACTTTGCACTTTCATTTGATGTACTGTGCTTTTCTTATTTATAATTTCTTACTTACGCAGTGTATGTTGCTTTAATTCCATTTTATGCTTCACTGCCTTTATTTTTTTTACTTATCATAATATTCATTGGATATATGCATATTTTCATTTCAAATTTTTATATGCACATTAGTAGTTTCTATTCTTATTAAAATGCTTTTTTGCTTACCTGTTGTTGCAGACCAAAGCAAACATACTTATGAGTTTTTACTCATTTTCTTTCTACTGTTCTTCTTTACGGTTATACTTTCTTCCCTTACTTTGATGCTTTACAAGCTCCGATATCATTTTTAGTTGTAAATTAGCATATGTGATTTTCTTTTTAGCCAATCTTAAAATATACTTAGATTTTATAGTCTAATCATTTTTTTTTCTTGGTTGTGGCATATCGTATTTTAATTACCAAAAATACAATAGATCATGAGCATTTTCAAAGTAGTGGAGCGGAGAGTTCGCTTGAAGATTTTATTCTGCTTCCGCATTTCATTTCCTTTACTGCTTAAATGAGAGAGAGACTTTTATGTCATTTAATTTCTAAATTCAAAGTTTGTAATAATTTAAATTTTGTAATGTTTTACTTTTTTCAATGATAAATTTACTTTCATATTAAATTACTTGATTTGGATAGTGGATAATATTTAGTTATACTTGTATATATTTCATATTCATACTTTGACTACTTTGCATTTTTCTTAACTTAACATCCTCACAAAAATACTTGGCCACACAGCACTCAATAGTTTGGTTGGTTTCCTTCCAACCTGATGTTAAGTGTTGTGGTAGTGCTCTAGCATTGGATTGGGTTCTCAATCTATTATTGGGGTCGTTACACCTACCCATCATCTCCAAAACCAATTACTAAACAACATAACAGGATCTAGAGAAATTCCAATGCCAACGTAAGCAGGACAGAGAAAAGTATATGAGTAACAAGCATTGATTCACCTGAAATAATGTAAGAGAAAAGAGCCAACAATTGAATAAATCAGCCTCCGACAATTACATATGATGAACCTTTTAGCTTCATATGATACTCAACAATAACCTTTTACATTTAAATTCAAGAGTTTTGACTCAACACATTTTATTTGAAAAAATGCATAGCTTACTTTTTTCCCAAATATAATAAATCATTATAGTAACAACAATAAGAAAGCCTCTTTAATTTTTTGTTCATGCTATTCTCAGCTAAATGAATCACTTGCAGCAAGCTAGAAGGAAAAAGGGGGTGGTAGAGCATAAGAACCAAGTTTTGAAGTAATTTGAAAGTATATGGGCAAGAGAAGAATAAATGAGCATGATATTCTTTATTTTCATTACACTGAATGCAAAGATTATTGCTAGAAACTCCCCTTGAAGCTATAAATATCAACAATTATTTAACCTCTTCTAATATCATACCATAAATAGCATTTCTTTTAGATCAGATAAAGTGTTCATTATAATGCAAAACAGAAGCGGAGATAACGAACACTCGTGCTTGAGCCCCTGCTTGAGGAGAAAAAGCCCTTAGTAAAGCCATTCACACAAATTGAGAAATACTTGTCCATGATACTAGCTTTCACCCGGTTAATAAAAATGGGAGGAAAACTTGCATTTTGTAAAGCTTATCCATAACGAACTCTCTATTAGCCAATCAAAAGTCTTTTAAAATCAAACTTAGCACAAAAACCTTCCTTTTGATTTTTGAGTGAATAAGTGCAGAATTTCATTTGTGAGAATAATATTACGAGAGGATAGACACCCCTTAATATAACCTAATTAAGCAAGGTTAATACGACATGGAAGAGAAATAGCCATCGGATTAGCCAGCAGTTTAGCAATGACAGTTGTATATTGTGTTGCAGAGAGAAATAGACATAAAACCAATAAGAGTACTGGAACTTTGGTTTTTTTAAATAAAAATGATTTTTGAGTGACTAAGCCATCTCAAAATCTAAGAGGACTTGAAAAAATGAGAAATCTCATTATATACATGAGGACCAGTGATATCCCAATTTATTTTGTAGAAATAAGAGGTGAAACTGTCAGAACCCGAGGAGGCATAACTATTGATACTGAACATAGTAATTTTAATTTCTTCCTGAGTTGGACAGAAGAGAGATCTTTCATAGCATAAGGAGCTAAAGCTCTGCTGCATAAGAGAAAGATAATGCCGATCGGCTTTTTGGAAAATTCAGCAAAGTAAAGAAAAAAAATGATGGCAGCTTCATCAAAAGGCATATAAGCATTACCAGTAGTAGCACATAAATCCAAATTCTGTTATGCCACCTTGACATGTGAAAATAAAAGAATTTGATGTCATCCTCCCCTTTTGCAAGCCAGTGAGTTTTGGCCTTCTGCCAAGCCCAAGAAAGCTCATTTCTCAAGTGAAAATTGAGACTAGGATCAATAGCAGACAATTGTTTGAATAAAATAGTTCTAGCCGAATGAGCATCAATATTGAGGAAGAAATTTTGTCGTTCTCTCAGAAATGTAGAAATTGAAAAGTTGGAAAACCAGGAAAGTCGGACAAGCAGAGAATCGGAAGCAGGACAGCCGGACGGGGATGCGAACGAGCCCTAATGCGAACAAACGAGCGGAGAATCGGGAAGCAGAACAGCCGGACGGGGATGCAATGGCTGGGAAGCGGGACAGCCGGACGAATTGAAAGCGAGAAACGATCTGGATGGGATGCGAACGGGGATGCGTAGGCACTGCTTATTTACACGTATACGACACGTATGCGGGTGAGCGGTGGGTTACACATTAGGCGAGTGAGCGGAGCACTTCTCTAAAAATATATATATAAATTTCAGTTTTGATCCTTTGAATCAAATGAAAGAATGGCACCATAGACCGTGCAACTCAAGCTCGAAATCTGCAACTTGCGATTTCCCAACCCTTGGAAGTGGATACCTGCTCATATTAGAGAAGAAGGGACATACAGAGAAGAGGATGGCCAAAACTGCAGAGCGGAGAAGAAAACAAAGAAATTGCTTACCTGCCAATCTGTTAAGCTTCACGTCAGACGCCGCAGTAGACGGGTAAAGTTGGGTTCTAACTGTACGGAGGGACTGCTTCGCTTTCCAACTGAGCGGACGTCGCCGGCTTGGAATCTTTAGCTTTTCCCTCCATGAGTTAGGATGTGCATCTCTAGAAACTTTTGGGCCTTTTCTCAGGCCTTGAAATGTTTTTGGAAATTATATGGGCTTTTCTTAAAAAGCTTTTAACTTAGAACATTTATACAAAGCTTGGCTAAGAAAATGAGAAATGTTTTTCTTGAATATTTGATCGTTCAATTTTGATGTTGGTTACTTGAATGAAGGATTTCTATGGTTCGAAGCGTTCTTTTCTTGTTGGGAATGTTTATAGCCAATGATGAATTGGTGCTGATAGGATTCTACCACCACTTAGATGCCACATTCTTTTTTATTTTATCTTTATATTTTTTTTATACTAATAAAAGAGTTTCAAAGTAGAGCAAACATAAACTATTACTAGTAAAACAAAGCTAATGCAAAATAAGTTTTTTTTTTTTTTTTTTTTTTTTTTGGGAGACTGAATTCAGTGCCTCATTTAAAGTCATTTAGGATTCCTTCTCAAGTAGCGTCTTAACATTTTATATGTTCGATTCATCGTAATCATGCGGAAAACCCGTCCAAGCCAAAGGATGTGTCCTCAACGACAATCGTCATCTCACCTCAAAAGGAAAGCAACAAATAATCATGTAAGGCATAAGCAATTATCTTCAACCATAATTCTTGAAAGATTGATAATAAGTTAACAATTTTATTTAATTGGTTTTAAGTTAGCATTTAAAATAGCATTCAAAAAATCGCGAAATGCTCCTGCCTGATGATTCAATGAAAACCTAATACTCGTGCGTTGCGACGGTCTTCGCTCGCTGCTCCATTTCGCTCACCTTCTCCGCGTCTCTACTACGCCTATTTTTATTTCATTCAGGCACGTTAGAACTTTGATGTAAGAATTTATTAGCACTAGAAGTTTTGTGATGTAATTTAAAAGTATTTTTTAGATTTTATAATAATACAATTATTCTATGGATAAATATTTTATATATTTTAATTGATTATGATTCTTTTCTCTCAATCTAATCCTGAGATATATTACAACATAGGAGGTGTATAAGTTCCTCATTGAGGTGGAATGGAGAAGAGCTTCATTTTTAACCACCAAACTTGTCTCCAGACTAACCAAGTTGATGAATTCATGGTGTGTCTGGGTGGGTCCTCTTGATTCATATGGGTGCGCACCCTTAATGATGCTCGCTTCTTCGAACCCTTGGGCATGCCTTGGGCTGGGTAGGCTCGCCCACTTGGGCTTGCTTATGTGTCGCACATACAACTCCCTAGTGCTTCAAGGCACGTCTCACATGGGCCTAAATAGCATTTCTCTATTTAAAGAGGTAATGTAGGACAATATTTTATGATTATTATTAATAAAAGTTATAATGGGAAGGATAACTAAGTTATGCTTAAATCTTATTATCTTGATTTTTTGTTTGACTCACTTTATTCGAGTCATCAAATCTGGGCAGAGAAAATATTATAGTGACTCAAAAAAGCTTAAATTTTTGTCATATAAAATTATATGTTATTTTTAAAATAAAATAAAAAGAGATATTTAGGGTGGAAGTGCATATTTACACTCCAAAATTTGAGAAAAATTTAAACAAAAATTTATACCGTATAATTGAACTTCTTAAAAGTATTTAAGCTTTTTTTTAGATAATTAATATATTTACTTATTAAATTTTAATTAATATCAATTTAATAATAAAACTAATATGTATTAATTATGCTAAAATTTCATACTTGTTTTGAGTTTTACCTAAAAGAGAAATATTATTTAGACTTGCTGACGTGCCACACAAAAAAATTATGCAAATCTAAATAGTATTTTTCTAAATAAAATATTATGGTTATCCAATAATAATATACATTAAACAGTATCAATAAATTTTTTTTTATAAAATTTTTTACATATAAACCCTAAAAAAAATCAATAATTTAAATATATATTGATTAACATATCATTTATATATTTTGAGTATATTTTGAAGTATACTAATATATAAATAGTTATCTAAAATAATACAATTACTCTTATTTTCTTATCATTTTTCTTTTAAAAGCCAAAATGAACACTTCCACGTGGGCTATCACGTGCTCAATCACGTGTCCACTCAAAGTCCGTTATATAACTCCGCTGCCCGTCGCTGCGAATCAAAGAAGAGCAAGTCGATTATAAAAATATTAGAAAGATTTAAAAGAAATGGTAGCTGTTAGGTTGCTCGTTCCCTGCTTCGCCCTCGTCCTCTTCGTCTCCTCCTCCTTCACCTTATCTTCTCCGACAGGGTTCATCCATCCCTCCTGCAAGGGAACAGAATACCCGAGCCTCTGCGAAAAGTTCCTCTCCAGCTGCCCTCCTTCCGTCCAGCGCAGCCCTCGACAGCTAGCTCAAGCGGCGCTCACAGCAACAGCCAACCGCGCGCTTGCCGCCTCATCCTTTGTGCGAAAGCTGCGCGGGGGTTCATCGGTTTCAGTGCGCGGGCCGCGGGACGGCGGAGCCGTGCGCGATTGCTTGGACACGCTGAACGACAGCGTGGATCGGATGAAGCGATCCGCCAAGGAGATGGATCGGATGGAGGGTTACGGCAGCGGAGCGTATGCGTGGCATCTGAGCAACGTGAAGACCTGGGTGAGCGCAGCGCTTACCGACGAGAACACTTGCCTCGACAGCCTCTTGCAGGATCAATCGGTCGCAGGGGTCCGAGTGCAGATCCGGCGGCAGGTCGTGGATGTTTCGCAGTTTACCAGCAATGCGCTGGTGCTTGTCAACAGGCTTGATTCGCGTAAGTACTGAAAATATGTTATGGGGTTGACTATTAGGGTTTTTTGCTTATTTCTCTTTATGTATTAATGAGAGGTTTAATGATGAATCAATCTATCTGTATGTGTAATATACCTTTCTCGATATTGTATGGTTTTAAACCGTTGCTTGTTGCTTGCGGTAATATTGAATGTTTGGAGTTGCTGATGACTGCTCTGTTACGAGTCAGCTAATTCATATGCGATTCTGGTTTGAGGGTTTTGGGAAAGATTAAGTTCTGTATCTGGTATTCTTCCGAAAATTCACTGGTCTTTCTATAATGATTTGCATAGATGTAATGATGGTCATGGGCTGCTGTCTTAGAATCAGATTTTCATTTCAATAATGAAGCTGAGATCTTTAGGGCAAAATACATATAAAAAATTGAATCAGAGTATTTTAGTTTAATCTAAACAGTTTAGCTATGCAATGAGTGAATAACTTGGTTGATGACAAGACAAAAATATAGACCTGTGAAGAAACTGTAGTATTTTCAATAGAATATAGCATTATTAAATTGAAAGAGAAGTCTTAAAAGATTCCCATATGATCACAAAGGCAAAGAAAGGAACAAAAGTAGGCTTCCAGGTGGAACCTATAAAGCATAATTTTTATGTATGATGGCATGGCAACTAGCAGGTGGATTCACATACTCCAAACGTAGGGTAATGGAAGGCTAAGGAGATGAGAGGTTTTAGAAAATGACAAAGCATTTCATATGATCCAAGTTGTTTGTAAAATAGCATTTGGAGAGAAAGAAGCCCTGCCTTCTTGTTCCCGGCAATGTGACCGGGTGGATTGCGGCCGGGTGCTAAATCACTATCACTATATCCAAATAAATTTAAATTAGGGCGTAATTTGAACTTCTACAAATGTAATGAAGAACTCTTCTTGTCTCTTAAGAACTTGAACTGAAGATTATTGTATAAATTTGAAATCAAGTTAATTGAATGAGCAATATCTGTCTTTTATAATAAAGGCAAGTTAAATTTCCAACCAAGCTTCTAATAAGTCTGCAACCGAGTTAAATATGCATGAAGATGTTTTTCTGATGTAAATGTGTAGCCAAAGAAAGGTTGCACATTTTTTCCTTTTAGAAAAATCCACTCTTCTTTTTATAAGATCCGGCTTTCTATAATGGTGCCAGAAGAGAGCCCGTCCAATCTCGGAAAAGCTTCACGGCAGAAGGCTTTAAAAGCCTCATATGTTTCCTCCATGTCAACTTTCCTTGCAATTACTTCAACGCTCTCCCTGGATAAAACAGGGCCAATTGGGCAACTCTCAGCTGACAGGGGTGTGAATCACAGATTGGTTATAAAGGTATTGAAAATGATTAATAAGCACATATTCAATCTCCTCAACCACAACCAACCCCTCAATGTTTTTAATCATAGAAGTATTTTTTTAGAAGAGATGCTTATTTAAAATTTAGATCATCATCTCCAGCATGTTTGATTTTTGCTATTTGTTTGACCCACATAATTTTTTTTACAATAGTTAACTTGTAATCCGTACAGGAGTAGTTGAGATCATCAATAAAAAAAGAAGAATTACCATACCAAGTAGTTTTCCTAAGATCAATGAGCTTACCAAGATTGTTCTATTTCTTATTCGTACGAATAAGAGCTTCCTTGACTCTCCTATACTTATTGATTAGAACTTTCAATAGGTCCCCATAGCAGTACACATTCCATGTCGTATGAATAGTTGAATTATAACGATTAAAAAATCTCTAATCATTTTTATATTGAAAATGTTTACCCCTAGTAAGGTAATGCCCAAGAAAAATAAATAGCTGTGTAATTAAAATCTTCTAAACTTTCAGCTGTATAAAATGATTGAGGAAAATATCTGAACCAATTGCCATTATGTACACAAACTAATTTAGTAGGAATATGATTAGTACTTTGATTGTTATACCAAGTGAAAGAATGCCTCGTGGAAGTCGAATATTTGAGGATAGCGCCAAAAGTTATATCAGAGAAATCATCAGTTTTTATAAAGTTTAGGGCCTTGCTACCCTTTTTTTTCAAAGCGTCCCTGACACAATTAAAATCACATGAAACAATCTAGGGGCCATTATTGTCTTTGCTAAGATCTCAAATCTATCGAAAGTGTTCTTCTATCAGTTTGAGAGTTCGATGGTTAAACAATACTAAGATAGAACTTTGGAATCCCTTGCAGATCAATTTTACCATGGATGTATTGATTGCTGGAACTTTTGGAAATAAAAGTAGTAGAGTATTCATTCCAGAGTGATAAAATTCTACCATTCCTTGCATTTTCGAAAATATGAGCAAATTCTATATTGATGAAATGTTTACAAGTATTATTTGCAATGATATGCTCTATTCGAGGAGCATAAAGTTTGGTTTCCAGAAGGACAACAAATTGCGTTTTTGATCTTTGTATCTATGTTACAATAAAAAAGATGAGATGCACTATTGAGCCCCTTGTATTCCAACATAGAATTTGATAGCTATTCATAAAGTAATAATGTTTGGACTTAAAATCTCTAGAACACCAAAACAACAAACCAGAAAACCAAATACTCAATTGTTTTTATTAGCAGAGGCTTTGCTACCCCTATCACTAGTAACAATTGTCTAGCCAGCAGCTGAAGAAGGGTCAAACGGACACTATTGAGGAGAACATCTACTTAGAATGGGAGAATTATGAAGATTGGCTACAGTGCCTTGTGAAGTTGGGGAGCCTGAAACTAACGAGGAAATCAAGGGAAAACCAACTCAATTGGGGTTGTAGTGTGAGGTTGCAGTAGGTCTATTCTAAGTAACAAGGGGCAAGGAATTCTTATAAAATATTATTCTTTTATGGAGTGCTCAGAGTAGGAATCACAATCAAGGAAATTATACTCTAAAAATTGAGTTTTTGAGAATTTTTGGAAGCAGTGTGTTTAATTTTGATTGATCTGCACTATTAATGTCAAGCTTTTTTCTCTGCAAGTTTGGTTGATTCTTGTGCCGACGAAAGGGCGGAAAGCAAGAAAGAAGGACTCAGGCATTCACACTTGCGGATTACAGCTTTCACATTTGGGAACATGTCCTTCAAAGTCACGCTTCCGCATGTGCTGCTGCTGCTGCTGCTTTTCTTTTTTCCCAATCATTTTGCTTTTTTGTAGCTGACGTTAGCAGATTCCTCTTCTTTATGCTGCACTGCACACTATCATCATCGTATTGATTCATGCAAATTGCTTTAATTTTTATTCAACTATGCTGCTGCAATGACAAATCAAGGTCAAAAAATACCTAAAAATATGCATTTTTCTGCAAAAAAAAGAGTCTATTGAGTATTAGCTGTTGTTAATCAATTGAGAAGAAATGTAAAGTTCTAAGAAATGTAAAATTCTAATTTGAAGTTATCGCTACTGCTATTGAAGCGACTAAAAATTTAAAAAATATGAGTGTGAAATATTTACTGTGTTCTTTACAAGCCTATAAAGAAAAAGAGGAAGGTGTAAAAAGAAACAGCATAGCAACCGCTATAACTCAGCATAAAAGCTGAAAGCCTTAGTCATGACCCGAGGTCGAGATCGTGGACAAGCAAATAATTTGTTTGCTAAGGTGATAATGTCAAAAGAATTAAATGTTTTATTTGAATATTTAATTTGATGTTGCAAAGTTTTGAAAGCTTGTTATAGTGATTCATCTTGATTATGCTATTTATTTAAATTAGGAGATTTAAAGGTAAAAGCTCCAAAAATTCGAGTTGGATTTAAGCCTAATTTTACTAAAAATAAAATTTGAGTGGAATCCGTAGACACAAAATTGATCAATTTGAACAAGTGGTTGAGCAGAATTTTGGGTTTGAACCCAGCCAGGCTAGAGTTTTGCAACCGGACCGGTTCGGCTGGTCCAATCGACGGGTGTAACGCTCGTTGCTTTCAACGCTGACGGCGTCGGAGCCATTTGCTCCGTCAGTGCGAGCGGGACTGCGCTCGTGTCGTCCAATTTCCGTCGGACGACCAATGCCATTTCGGGAAAGATCCGGATCCCGCGGAACGCTAGGAATGCCATAATCGCCCGATCACGTGTTCGGTGTTCGTCCCTGAACACTGAATTTTCTCCGTTTAAAAGTTTAATATGATTTCGAATTAATTTAATTCTACATGTATTTTTAGCATCATTTATTCATTTTATCTCAAAAAATTATAAAATTATCATTGTTAGTTAATTTGATGGTATATGTAGAATTCAAAAGTTTAAAAATATTTCACTTTTGACTCCTATATTTGATGGTGTAGAATTTAAAATTTTTTAAATTTAAAAATATTTTACTTTCCTTAAAATTAGTTTTAATATATTGATAATTATCTTTTTCAAAATTAATCGATGATTTATTCAAATTAAAATATGTGATAAATAGTATTATCTTAAAATCTTGGGATTTTACACCCGACCATAGCCCAATATTGAGCTTAGGCTAGCCCGATCGATCCAACTTGAGTTCTAGGGTGAATGAAGGGAAATAAATTAGCTCAATGGGCTCCTTGACCGGTGGGGAGTCTTATGGAAGATGGGGCAGCTCCGAGGATCGCCAATGGCAACGGAGTCAGCAGCCGAAAGGGAGGAGAAGGTTCTCGGTTTGGAGCTTAGGGATGGGGTTCTCGAAGCTGGCTCGAGGCTCTAAAGGCTTGTCTGACCTTTGCCGGGTGCCGGGGAGCTGCTCGGACTAGGAGGTTGGCCGGAGGTGGTCGGGTGGCGGCGACTCAGGTTAGGGTGCCGAGGGGGAGAGAGGGGCTGGGGGGATGCTTATGATGGCTTGGAAGAGCTTGAGGAAGGTGTAGCCGAGTGCCTTACCCTAGCGTGCCCATATGCCTCGAGCCCGGGTAGGGTCTGCGGGGATGAACAGGCGTGTGCGCCCCATGGTGTCATTTTTGCGACAGTCCGGACGCCTGGCATGGCGTGTAAAGGCCGCCTCCCACACGATAACAGCGACACGAGCTAGCGTAGCGCTATTCAGTGATCAGAACAAACGACACGATCTTCCTCCGCATATCGAATTAGGCCCGGACCATCCGATCTTATTTAAATTTAATCAAATTGTTGCCCGCACGCCATACGGCTATTCGATCTTTGGCAGGAATGCGGAATTTCCGCCATTCGAACGGGCCATTGGATGGGCTGATCCAACGGCCAAAAAGGTATCGTAGCACTATCACCGAATCGAGCACCGAATTAATTCAAAATTTTAATTTAATTTATTATAAATGTCAAAGAGCCAAAAATCCAAGTCTTTCATGATAGAAGCAAACACATTGTACAAGAGAATCAATCCATCACAAAGAAGGATCTGCAAGTAAATTATATAAAATCTGAAGACCAAATTGCAGGAGGATTAAGAAGTTAAGCAAATATTTAATCGGTGAAATTAGAATCTTTATATTATATTTCTATTAAAGGACCAAAAGAGCTCTTTAATTTGGCGATTCCTTCGAACAAAAACAAAAGATTTCCTACTACTCAATAGTTTTATGGAGCAAGACTTTCAGCAAGGAGCCATTTGAATCCTCAATTTTTTTTATTATTTTAAAATATGAGAAATTAGATATTTATTTATTTATTTTTTTTTTTGTCTAACCAAAACTGAATCTGTACTTGTACTCAATTATCTGGCCTCTTATTGTCAGAATTAACATAATTAAATTTTAATTTGTCAAACTCTTACGCGTATTTAATCCTAATCAAAACTTATTTTGTAAAGCCGACACAATTTTAATTTGCATCCATTTGTTCTTACAAAAATTGATATTGATTTTTAGAATTAAGTGTATATATATGATTAAATTTGTAAGATTTTACAATACAATAATTTTTTATAATCAAATGGAACTAAAATTATAAGCAATGTGGCCTTAATCAAGATAATTAAACTTCTCTTATTATGCATATTTTACTAAAATTTGTGACAAATATGTAGCCACCTGTGTCATCACTATCATCGAATCTTTTCCCAATGTCAAGCTTTCGTTCAAGTGTGATTTTGTTTGATGGTGTGAAATTTGTCTGCACTAATGCCCATGTAGTTTGGATGGTCGGTGAGGTTGTTACCCCATAATGTCCAACTGCTCTCCAGTTGGCTTAACTAACCCAAATCAGCCCTTATGGATCTCTTAACTCCCTCGAAGACCTCAATTGAAGCAATGGTAGCTCAGTACACAAAGTCATCTTGGCCATCTTTGAGCTCCAGCCAAATTTTATCCATTGATGGATGGAGCTAGTTGAGCTCATCCAAAACATCCTAACGAGCTTATTTAAGTATCCTTCGTCCCTTGAATGGATCTTTCAACCAATTAAGCCATTAAACTCACTTCTTTTCCATATATTCCCCCCTCTCTTCCTCTGTGTTGTCCCCCAATCATGGTCCCAATAAGGGTGCAGGGATATGGGTTATGCCATCTTATTTGCTGATAATTGTAATATGAATTTAGAATAATAACATAAATGTCACAAAAAATTGCTCAACCGTAATCCAAGTAAGTAATCACTTAAGATATACTTACAATAACACCCCAACACTTATATCTTGAACACCCCATGAGATTATGACTTCAAAACATTTGCAATTGCTTGTTACAATGAGTCATGCTCAAACTTATCTCAAAATGTTCATATGAGTTATATATAAACATCATTATATCCAATGGTGTCATGTTAACATGAATACACTCATCAGAACTTGATTAGTAAGCAATACTAGTCAAGGTCTATGTCATACATTATACATATTATTAGGATTGCTATAGAAACTTTTTGTTGGCTTCCTTATATTAAAATTTCTATTTTTATTAGATAAAAACATGGTTATTTATTGAACTCCATATTCCAATCCCACTTAATCTCTCAAGCCATAAAGCCACTCGAGTCATCCTCACATAAGAGCACCATATTATTCATGAATGCTATAATACTCTTAATATGCTCAAATAAGCACCAATAATGCTTTGACCTACCCACCATGGACTGACAAGGAGTAGGTTAACCACTAATCCACCCAAAGCTTGTAACATTTTCATTTAGAAAATGATCAATCTAATACCTTAAGTGTATTCTACCTCATTGTGATATGAAAAATGAACTAATATATATTTAATGAAAAAAATTACTAAATTGATAACATGATAATCCTCACTCAATAAATCATAATCCATTAGAGTACTTAAACTTAAGTTATACAAAATTATAAATATGTATCTATACACACCCTTATATGTGGATATGAGAACATGATTCAGATACTTATAAAGTTTATGTATAATTTCATAGGAGAAAAGTAAGGTTTGAGATAAAGAGAAATATGCATGTGTGTGGATGCTAAAGCTTACACATGCATACATATATACATATATGCATGCATGCATACATACATACATACATGCATACATACATACATACATATATATATATATATATATATATATATTTTTATATATATATATATATATATATATATATATATATATATATGTCCAAGAAACCATGTATGAATATAGAAGCCAATAATAAAACAATGAGAGAAGTTTTTACATAAAAAACCACCAATGTGATGAAAATTACGAGGGATTAAACATATAAAACAACCTTACTTTGTGTGTCTTAAAAAATCTAAATTATAGAATTCAAGGAAAAGTAGAGCACTTGATGCCACTTTTAAATTACAAGAAAACACGTATGCATATGACTTATCTTTGTAACTAAATAAATCATTTTATTGCAAGCATTTATTGTCACATATTTGCATGAGTAATAAATGCATATTAAATTATCCTTTTAGTAGAATTTGTGCTAGCACTTGGCATAGCTACTTTTGTATTGGCATATGATCATTTAATATAAGCTGCATATTTTTGCATTTAATATCAATGACTGAAACTAATGCGATTAAATGATCTCACATAAGTAATATACTCAGACTTAAATATCGAGGCATGATACTCCAAATTAAATTGTTTATTCTCTTACATAGTCAATCTATATGAGACATGATAATAACACAACTTAATTCTTTGATGCATATTTCTGACATTATTACATATAAATTAAATCATAGACATTGTGACATACTATGATTTTATAGAACCTTGTTATAATTTTACTAGCATAAGCATCCTTACATGTTGCATTGGCTCTCATGGAATGATTTAAAAGTAGTTTAGTTAGAACCAATGATATCCAATTGATCATATACACCATATGGTTTTCTAGCTCATGTAAAGAAAAGCCCCATATTTTGTTTGGCATTTTTTATATTTTTTCATTTCACTCCTAAACGTAATTACAGATCCTTTTAATATTTAAATACTTAGATCACGATTATCGAATTCGATTCCCTAGAACCTTTTATTTGTTAGGATTAGGAGCACTAGACCATTTGAAGAGGTAGAGCTTGGTGGAGCCATCAGAAGGTGATAATCTAAATACTGATACTACTTAAGAGTCTTATGTTCTTATTTCAATTTATTTCGTTTTATTTAAAGTGATGCAATATTAAACTTAATTCATTTGAATATAAACTTGGTGATTTGGAAATGAGAATGTTGTGTGTTTGCTTCTAGTCTACTTAAATGCTTAATACGATATTACAGATGATAATAATTAGTATTGAAATTGAAATCTTGATATCGACCATTATACAACACATTTTAGATATCAACTTTCAGTCTTGCGTTTGCATTTAAATGTAGATAAGCATGTATGAGCAACTATAATAAATAAACTACATCTAAATTTCTAACAAAATAGACAGTTGTATAATTTTAAAAACTAGATGTATACCTATTAGATAGTACCACAACATAGTTCATCCAAAATATAAAACTAATATTTATGCAGCTAACTCTATACAAATCACATGTGGGTTATAGACAATAAAAGTATATAAATCAACAATTAAATATAACTAGGGCTGGCAATTAACCTGAAACTTTAAATTCGAATTCGAGTTAACTCGAACTCGAGACATTTTGAGTTGAATCAAAAAAATTTGAGTCGAGTTCGAGTCATAAGTTTTGACTCGAACCCTATTTAAAATGACTCGAAATGACTCGAACTCAACACAAACTCAACTCGAACTCGAACTCGAAAAAGTTCAATCTGAGTTCGAGTATGGGCTAACTCAAATTGAACTCGACTCGAAGTCAGCCCTAAATATATCCACAATACAAGTGGGGAATAATGATTAGATAGCAGACAACCAAGTACCTAACAAATATCCATTTAAATCTAGAGTATATAGTATTGACACAACACAGCTAAATAATAGAGCTTAAAAGAGCACATTGTTATCCTTATTAAAATCATCATATTCAAACTTATCATTAGATGACAAAATAATTTACTAATCAACTTTATCACAAACAGATGCTAATAAGTAGTAATGTACAACTTAAGTTTAAACTTATTGGTAAATTAAAGTTAACATACAAAAGTTAAGAAAATGTATATAATTTACTATTAAAAATCAATAAGTAAGATAAATCAAAGTTTGAACTGTGTTTCACTTCAAAGATCTATGATACAAATTAATAATATTTTTAATGCAAAAGGTTGACTCATATGTATCTTTGAAAATTAGTACATCCAACAAATCTCTTGCCAACGCAGAAAGCATGAGGTACATAATCAAATATTTATTCCATAAATCTAATGTATGTTTCAAATTTTACATCATAACTTAGTTCTTCCAAATATATATTTAGCTTAAATTATTTTTTGGGATTTAATTTTATTGCTTTGAAATATAGCATAATCATTAAATGCATTATTGTCATTCTCATCAAACAAATAACTTTTATTCACACTACTTATTGGAATAACATGCTATGTGATTAGATTTGCATTAACTTTATCTCATTAAATAATTGATAAAATATTTTTGTTGTGCTATTGGTGAACTTATCAAATTTGTCACTAGATACTTTAGTGCATTAATAATTTACAAACATTATCATGTACCGATGGTCAAACATTGATGCACATAATAAGAACATATTAAACTCGCACTAATGCTTATCAAACATTATTTTAATCTCATTAATAAGATAACACATAAAATCATAAGAGTTAACCATCACCTCAACTAGCTTCTTTTATAATTTCTATACTATACTAAATAAGATAGCTCATATTATCATCGTGTGCTGGATTATCAATTTTAAGACTCAATTTTTTGTTCTCAATATTCATTGTATATGACAAAGAAATATCTTATTTGCTGTTGACATGTCATTAAATGGAGGAGTTAATGATCTAAACTTAAGAATTCTCTTTTGTATTTTCAAATTTTTATCTATATTATGAGCAAATGTACATATATATTTATCTCTACTATATTGTAAACTTCAATTAACTGAAGTTAACCTTTTCTTAGAATTTTTATAAAAATTCTTTATATATTTTCTCCGTAAGTACTTTGTAATTGGAAAATGCTATGCTTACACAATAATATATACCAAAAAATATTCAGGACCAATAGAAAATTTTCTTTTTTTTTTAATTTTTACATATAAACCCCACAAAAAAATATATTCAACTAATAATCTGCTTACACATTGGATTGACACATCATCTATATATTTTGATGTATATTAGTATATAATTGTAACAATACTCCTTTGTAATTATATCCCATTTGAGAATTCTTCTAATAGTATTTTTAAATTCTAAGCACATATAGCTTATGAACCACCTAAAACCAAGTTCCTTAACTATAGTAAAATGATATTTTTCACAGAAAAATAAATACTGTTAAGATTTCATGTGACTATTCAGTGTTAAATTTGAATAGTTTTAACAAATTGCTTCTCCAATAGTTGATCTATTAGCTAACATCATTTTCTTATGACTTGATTTCTTTTCTTGAAGCATAGATTCAAATACATCTTAAAGCGTGAAATACCATCCTTCGATTGGCTAGATAATATAATATTGTACTTTTACTCTTTAGATATATTATCATAACTTGATGTGTTAACAACAATCTCGTTAGTTATCATTTAAACTAGATATTTAAAATCATAACTTCAAATTTATTGCAATATCAATGCTAAAATATCACACTCATTCAAATTTGAAATAACATTATTATATATAGATTAAAGAGCAATTTTAACATCTAAGTGTATTAAATACCAACATTAACATTAACATTACTATTAATATAATAGCAATAGTAACCATAATACTGTATGAATATTAGGGGTGTTTTTGCGAAAATGAATATTAGATGACTACATGTGCAAAATGCAAATAATGTGCATAAAAATGTATGAATAATAATGTCGTAATAGTTCATGGACATCAAAAAATGAACATTACATAACATTAATATTAGTGTGCATAATAATGTAATACATACCAATGATTCAATATGCATGAATATAACAAAAAATTGAACATTATAGTGTTCAAACCAAATATATATTTTTGAA
Organism: Gastrodia elata; assembly: GCA_016760335.1. NCBI lineage: Eukaryota > Viridiplantae > Streptophyta > Magnoliopsida > Asparagales > Orchidaceae > Gastrodia > Gastrodia elata. Next base: position 101,669,877 of record CM028670.1, on the reverse strand, counting down.
AAACAGCAATATTTTTAGGTTTGCACTGATTTACAAGTGAAACTGTATATTGCAACGCAGTGATATATTATGTCACTATAATTGTAAAAAATTTGCACTAGATATATTAAGATTCAAAAAGTAAAATTATAAAATAACAGTAATGTTAAGATTTGCACTAGAATATTAGGATTAAAAGAAGAGCATTATAGAAAATTAACAATGTTAGAATTTGCACTGAATTTTATTCTATTGAACATTACAAAAACTAGTTATGTGACAGAATGTGCACATATAAAACATTAATATTAGAAGATTGACACATTGTGTTGCTAGAATTTTATGATTTACAAAGTAAAAATAAAAAACACATTAATTGACACAGTTGCAAAGTGCACAATAGAAAATGAACAATGTGCATGAATATGAAGGCAGAGACACCAAGGCAAAAAATATATTACATGACAGTATATGCAGAGTGAAAAAAATAAAACCTTGACCCATCACCATAAACCTTAACCCTAAAAATAAATTGTCCAATCTTGCATAAGCATAACAATGTGCACGAGGCAGAGACGTCTAAAAAGAAACCCTTTAAAATTTTTTGATTGCTCATTTGTCGGCTCACTGCATGACTACATGTACAATAATTATCTTGAATATTGATCCATCACTTTAAATTTCAACCATAAAAAGGAATTTTATATTATAGGCTTTCTAGACTAGTATCATATTACTACAATAACACAGATCAACGTATGATGGAAAAAGGCAGAGTTAGAGAGACTGTGATACCCATATAAAAATCCTAGGATCGTAGGAGAGCGAAGAGTCGAAATAAGAGATTTAGAAAATGTGAATGAGTATCGAAAGTTGAAACAACAAAAAATTGTTATATACTCTATCTGTAATTTGAGGGTCTAAATGAGCTGGGTCGGGTTTTTACGATGCGAACCCATACCGCCCGAATGATTCATTGGGCCAGGCCTGTCATGTGCCCCCTCCTCTTAAGCCCAATTTTAAGTTGGGCTAGCCCGTTCGGGCCAGCTCTATATAGAATATCGGGCTAGCTCTATTTGGAATGAATATTGAGCAGTAATAAATTTCAGCAAAGAAATTGCCTGAAATATCTAAGCATAAAAATGTCTGGCTCAATATTAATCTACTGCCCGCCGCTTGGGTTCTCGTTTTGGACGCAGGCGGGGAAAGAAGAGCCATCAATATGTTGTTTCGAGGTGGCGCTGCCTCAACAGGGTCGATGCTGGTGCGGTACTTTTCAAGGAAACGCAGCGTGGATGTCAAAAGGATAAACCCTAAGGTTCCGAGGGAGGAGGCCAAGGCGATTTCTGAAAAGCTCTACGAAGTAATTAAGCAAAACAGCCCTATCTCCGTCTCCAGTACCTGGAATTTAGTCAAGGTAAGTACTCATAATTCCTTCTATATGTGCTCGTTAGCGGGATTTTTTTTTTGTCTCATTTTTTTGTCACGCATAAGATCACAGTGAATGGTACTGAAATGGATAAATTCACTTATGAGAACTTGAAAAGAGTATATAGATAGTAAAAGTTTGGAAGTTAAACGACTTGTGCAATGTCGACGCTGGAAGCGTTTACTTCATTGCTTTACTTATTGGGATTTTTACGGTATATTGCGTGTGGTTTATTGATCTCTCGGAGAAAGGACCGAATTTGATTTCTTTGTATGTACATACAAACAATCTACTTGAGAAGAAAGTGTGGAACAAGTTTTTTATATGGATAAATTTGGGTATGCATAGTCTCAACTATGCATAAACTATGTATACCCTAAGTTGTCCATATTAAAACCCCACTCTCTTGTCAAGTTGTTGTTTGTGAGTATATTCCCAATATATATATATATATATATATATATATATATATATATATATATATATATGTGTGTGTGTGTGTGTGTGTGTGTGTGTGTGTGTGTGTGTGTGTGTGTATATTCTAAATACACATACCCTTTTGGTGAGCTATTTTAATCTGCTTCAAGTATTTCGCGTGACTTGGTATGCATAGTGTTGATACCCAAGTTTGGGGGAGTGAATTTGTTGGACATAAATCTCGAGAACATCTGGACGATCCAAGTGTCTTCGCCTTAATGATATATATATATATATATATATATATATATATATATATATATTTATATATATTCTAAATACACATACCCATTTAGTGAGCTACTTTAATCTACTTCAAGCATTTTGCTTGACTTGGTATGCATAGTGTTGATACCCAAGTTTGGGGGAGTGAATGTGTTGGACATAAATATCGGGAACATCTGAATGATCCAAGTGTCTTCGCCTTAATGGCTTCTGAAGACACTCTCCATTAAGAGGAGGTGACTGAAGAGCCCTCAATCGAGCGACATCTTGTGAAGAACACAAGGATGGCCTTTGGGCACTGTCCTAGTCTGGCCCATCAAACAACTCCTATCGCCCGTCCTACAGGCTTAATTGTTGGGTGCCACGTGGAAACCTGCCGCCATAATGAAGCAAGCGGCGTTGTGGCGACTAATTGTTCTCCTTTTTAAAAGCTGAGCATTTACGAGGGATGGCGCGCTATATCATCTAGTTGGGTCATTAGGAAGAATTGGAAGATAATTAATACTTGCTTCCTCAAGGATAGGAGGAGGAGAGAGCTCCGAAAGCCCAAGGAATCAATTGGACATAAAACTAGTTTGGAAATAAAGACATTATAACCAATTGTAATGCTATTAGCCAAGAAAGGATAATGAAGCCTTCTCCGGATCCCACTCAAAAGTGGATGTAGATCAGAAGTTTTGTCTTAATTGAGACACCCAACACATCCAGCATTCACTTGTCTTAATTGTTGTAGGCTTGACTCCCAGTTATTAAATTCAACTGGCAAGTAGATTTCCCATCAGGTTGATTTTTGATCCCATCTGAAACATCCCCATATTTGCACTCTATCGAAATTTATCCCTTCTCATAATTTCCTACATACTTCTTTATAGGTATAGTTCTCTTCGTTTGCTTCCCCGTTTCAATTGAGTCGAGAGGTGCATACCTATAAGAGGACTGCCAATGTGACTTTTGGTCGAGACAACATGCCTGCCATTTTGTTTTGTACTCCATTTTTTGTATTTGATTGCTTGGTTGAATTGCTGGAGGTAGAACATATATTTCATTTGCCGACTTTGGTATTGAAGTGATTTGTGTTCGATATGAATTATGGTCTCTTTCTAAGGTAATAGTGTCTCTAATGTTTTGTAGCATAAAGTTGGGTGAGTAGTTTCTTGTCAGTGTGGTAGTTCTACCATGACTTTTGTAATAATTCAGAAAAGCTACAAGTTTCTTTGTGTATGACATGATGCTGAGGGCATATTTGAATGTGTCAATATTCACCTCATTTGGCTTTTGGAATAAGTTGTTTGCTTATGTGTTTTTTCAGTGTCTGAAAGCCTCCTCTTGACTTGGTCTCCACTAAAACGGTAAACTTATTGTCAGCTAATATAATGGGCTAGCAATGTCTAAGAAACTTTTTATGAACCTCGTATACTAGCATTCACCCATGGAACTTTCATCTCAATCACATTTCTTGGATTTGGCAAGTTGTGAATAACTTTAGTTTTGGCTATAGATTATTTTGGATATCTCATTCACTAGTATCAAATTTGAGATACAAAAGTCGGTCTTTCATAAGTTGGGTAATATTTTGTGCTTTATCAACAACTCAAATACCTTCTCTAAGTATTCGACACATGCTTCCTTGGTCGTCCTGTAGCTAAGAATGTCGTTCATATGGGCATTGTCGATGTCTTTTAGCTATTACCATGGAATTCCCTTCATAAGCTTCATCAAAGTTGTGGTGCATTGTATAGCTTGAACAACATGAGCATTTGTACAAATATTATTGAGTTTTAAAGGCTACGTACCACGTGTTATCAGAGTTCATACAAACTTGGTGGCTTTTCGACTTCAAATTATATTTGGTGAAGACATTAGCAGAGGATAACAAGCTTTTAGAATTATTTTGTTCATTAACAGTATTCGATGCACATTTACCAACAATTGTTCTTCTTTGATACCATCATAATTGGTGATTCACATGCTAATATGCCAACTTGATGACTTTGTGCTGTTTGCGTTCACAACTTTTGATTTTTTTTATTCTCAAGCATCAAATTCTATAATTTTGGGAAGAGACGAGTAGTATATATACAGCTCTTTTATGACATTTGGCCATTTTCTTGACTAGGATTTAATTAGTCTGCTTATAATTATCTTAGGTTCTATGATTACTATCGCATGTTTTGATGTTTTCACTATTATTTTCACAATCTATTTTTGCATAATGATATTTTTGCTTCTTTGAAGCCTTTTCGTGAAGAACTATAATTTTTTGGTGACTTGGCACAAAAATTGTGAATCCAATAATAAGCTTTGGAGGCCTTAAAACCATCTTAGAGCTTCAAATGATTTCAACGGGAAAGTCAACCCGCTCTTAAACCTATGTTGGCTTGTGTCAACTGTTGACTATATGAAACATCAACCTAGTTAGACCTATTGACTAAGACCTCTCACATGAAACTTACGGTCTGTTAGGTTTGCAATCCGTTTAAGTTTTAACTACTGGTTTGCAATTGGCAGTTGTTGATTCCACCTGTTTAATCTTATTGGGTCTTCATACCATTGGCATATAATACACTAATGTGGAGAAGCGAATAAGGTCTTGAAAACTCTGCTACCAAGTTTTGATGTGAGTTCAAAATATAGTGGAGGCAAAAGTACTCAAAATATATTCTCTTGATTAACTCTTTGGCTCATTGATTGCTTATGAACAAGTTATTTCAAGGAAACAATGAGGGGCTGCTCCAATAAAAAAAGGAAAACAATTGCTTTCTGTACTTAAGAAGCAGAAGAAGTTATTACAAGCAGAGGAAGTTTTGAAGACTTTGAGGAGGAAATCAACCTCGTTACAAGGCAATTCAAAAGCTTTTTAAGAAGGAATCAATAAAGAGATGGGAGACAACACAAGAACAACAACAATAATTTCAGTAAATACAAGGGAAAAGATGAGTCCTCTAACTCTAGCTCCAAGTTTAGTTTTGTTGCACCTATTTATTTTGAGTGCAAGTAGAAATGAAACATTAGAAAACTTACATAAAGTTTGAGAAGGAGAGAAAATAGCCAAAAATGATGAACTTTAAGAAGGAGATGTTTTGCATTACTTCAAGCCTGGAATCATCATTAGATAGTGAGATAAGTGAGATGACTTGATTCTCATGGCTCGGGAAGAAAGCAAAGCTTCTACATCATTCAACAACAATGTATGCAAAGAATTTAAGGAGAAAAAACTATAAATCATTTATAGAAAATTCTTTAAATCATAGGATATGTGATACTTGTGCTGAAATAGGACATGTTTCATCACAATGTTGGTAGAATAAAAATAGGCTTGTTTGGGTTCTTAAGAGAGCTAAAGTATCTTCTAGTAGTGTAGTGAAATTGGGCCTAATAAAATGAGGGCTTCTAGGACTAATACTTTCTTTTTCTTGCAAGTAGTATGCGTTCAAATAAGGAGCAATGAAGACATGATAATTTTATATAAATTGCTCCAACCACATGTCAGAGTGATCGAAAGAAGTTCATGGAGTTGGAATAAAAAAGTAATAAGGTGATTTTTGGAGATAGCACAAAAGTACAAATAAAATGCTTTGGGATTATCGATAGCAAAATTTATTTTGGAGTAACGCAGAAGTTCTTTTTGTTGAAGGCTTATGCTATAATTTGCTTAGTATAGGTCAATTATGTGATGAAGATTTTCATGTTATGCTTTTTTTGGAATTTTAATCAAGGGGATGTGAAGTTTGAGGTACAAAGGATGTTATTAGAGGAAAATAATTTTATCATAAATTATCCTTTGGTAAAATAAATGCAGTGTCAATATTTTCCTACTATTTGGTAGGCTAGGTATATATTTTCTATTTTTATTTGGTAGTAATTTAAATTAACATTTATTAATATGCAAAAATTGAATGAAAAAAAAATCATTCCACAAGTACAAATGAACGTTGGTGACTTTTGGCTAAGATGGCAACCTTCGTCTTTGGCATTTTTTGTTCGAGCAACCCGATTTGGGCATGTGATTGCCATCGACGGTTTGTGAACCATTGATAATGACTGATGGCGGCTGGATATGGTGTTGAGGCCCGAAGCCGGTTCGGCAGAAATCGTTCTGGCATCGGGTGACTACTCACCACAAGATCATATCGAGCAACTTGAGAGAAAAGAATACGCATATAAAAGTAAAAGATATTTTTTGTTTATCAAAATTCTTATTACAAGACCTTTCATCGTACAAAACAAAAGAAACAAAATATGCAATTCAGCGCCGTCGTCGATCCATTTGAAAATTAGGGTTCTTGTTTAACCTCTTCCAGGAGCACCTGACCTGGTATTGTACAGAAAATAATACCGGGATTGGAATTCCCAGTAATTAGAGAGTACTCTAAGTATAACATACACAATAACAAATTACTTTATAAAGGTGTGATTAGTGGAAGTAAGGTGAAAATAAAATGCAGGATAGGTAAGGCAACTGCGCAAAATAAGCAAGTAAATTCCTGCAACAAGTAGTTATCACAAAATAAAGGTTACTGATGTCATTTTTCAGTAACTAACCCCGAATGTTACTGATGTCATTTTTTCAGGAACAACCCCGAATGTTATTAATGTCATTTTCCAATAACAACCCCGAATGTTGCTGATATCATTTTTTTCAGCAACAACCCCGAATGTTACTGATGCCATTTTTCCAGTAACAATCCTGAATGATACCGATGCCATTTTCCGGTGACAACCTCGAATGATATTACGTTGGTTCCGGACAACCAACCAAGCTTCAAATAGATTTGGCTCAAAGCAAATACGCGAAGCATAGCAGTAATAGAAAAATGCAAGATGTAATGCAAGTCATATACTGGGTACCTTTGATCCTTAAGTTTAGAAGTTCAACAGCTCGAATGAGTGACAGTTCGCTCAATCTGCATTTAAGTTTGGATATTTTTAAGTTAGCTTTTTAATCAAATGATTTAGGAGCTTAATTCTTTTCATTTTGTTCTTCTTCCGTTTTTGAAGTTCGATTCATTTAAGCTGCTATTAAAGCAATTATAATTATTAAAGTGTCTTAAGATTATGATCATAATAATGTATGACGAAAAAATCAGAATAAATGACTGAATTGGCAAATAAGAAATAGTAGTTATTTATAACAATTGAATCGTTCTCATTATTAATTAATGAGAAAAATTTTGTTGTGAATGATTAATTATAAATTTGATAGAGAGTAACATGATTTGGAGAAAACAAATGTGTTCTTTAATTTCCTCCTCTTACTTTAGAATTAGGATCGCTGAAAAATGAAGAGAGGCCGGAGCGGGTTGGCCGAAGGCTGGCTGAAGTGGCAACGGCAAGAGGCTGGCTGGCAGCAGCTACTGAGTGGTTTGGTGGCTTAATAGCTGGCTGTCGGAGGTTGCCGGGAGCTGTCGGGAGCTGTCGGAAGTTGTTGGAGCTGCTAGAGGGAACTGCCGGGGATTGCCGGAAGGAGGCTGGAGCGGCTGAGGAGGACTGGTCGGCTGTTGGAAGGAGATGGAGCGGCTGAGGAGGGCTGGCCGGCTGATATGGCTGAGGAGGGGCTGGAAGCTGTTGGTGAGGAAGAGAGGGGAGGGGAGAGCCTTCTTATAGAGAAGAGGGCTGAGGTACGGCTGAGGGGGGGGGGGCGATCGCATCCTGCGCCAGATTCGGCGTAGGCGGGCCCTCCTGGCAGGCGGAAGGGGGGTCGGGGTCGGCCCATAAGGCCGACAGCCTGCGCCAAAAACGGCGTAGGCAGGCGCGGAACCTTCCGCTGCAGGCTCTGTCTCGCGACAGAGCCTGCGATCGCCTCGCAAGATGCGATCGGCGAAGGGAGGGGGGCGAGTGAATGGAGAAACAAGGGAAGAATAGGGGAATTTTTTTAAAAAACTTAAATTTAAAATCTTCTCAAATTTTCCATCGTTTGTCATCGGAATACAACGAAACTTGACACCGAAGTGTGTTACAACATGACGAACACCCTCGAGCAAAAAATTTTCGATTTGGAGCAAAATTTTTATTTTATTTTAATTTTGAGGTTTAAAACTTCGAAAATTTGCCACGATCAAATCGGCGCTCAGAATTAGATGAAACGTCTCGAGCAGCCTTTAAATGATATACTTAACACAATGACACTGAAAACAATGAATTCGGACACATATTTCAATGTTCTTGATTTTTAGAATTTAAAATTTCAGAAAATTGAACGGAAGCTTTCGACTTTCGGATTTTTTTCGAATTAGGGCACTTTAATCCTTAAAATTGCTTCTAACTACTGGTAATTTTGTTTGCCCTAAATTGAAATTCCTCGGGATTCTGATTCCTAAGGCGGGATTTTGACCTAATTTGCAAAATAATGACTTTAGGTCGTTACAAACTCCCCTACTTAAAAACGATGTTGTCCTCGACATCAAAAGAACAAAAAGAAGATTTAAGGGAAGTTCTGGGTTACCTCAATTAGGAAATAACTCTGGATACTTTCTTCGCATAACATCATCTTTTTCTCACGTAGCTTCTTTTTCAGTATGATTGTGCCATTGTACTTTGACTATCGGGATCGTTCTGCTTCTTAATTTTCGGCAATCTTTTTCAATGATTTGAAGTGGCTTTTTGACATAAGTCAGATCAGGTTGAATTTCAACTATCGAATCAGAAATTTGTTGAGAGGGTTCCTGGAGGCATTTGCGAAGAGCAGAAACATGAAAAACATTGTGTATGGCAGAAAATCTTTCAGGAAGTTTAAGTCTGTAAGCCGAGCTTCCAATTCTTGCGGTTATTTCGAATGGTCCAACATATCTGGGGCTCAACTTACCTATAACTCCAAAGCGATGAATACCTTTCATCGGGCTAACCTTTAGATAGGCACGATCACCAACGTGAAATTCTAGCATCCGATGTCTAGCGTCGTGATACTTCTTTTGTCGGTCTTGGGTGCTGCAATTCGACTCTTGATTTGCTTTATCTTTTCATTTGTTTCTTCAATCAATTCCGAATCGTAGATTTGAACGTCTTCAACTTGTGTCCAGGCTAGTGGAGTGCTGCACTTTCTTTCATACAGGGCTTCATAAGGGGCCATCCCAATACTTGCTTGGTGGCTATTATTATATGCGAATTCGATTAATGGTATATACTTTTCCCAACTACCACCAAAATCAAGAATACTTAACCGCAGTAGATCTTCGAGTATTTGATTAACTCTTTCGGTTTGCCCGTCTGTCTGAGGGTGGAAGGCGGTGCTTAGAGCTAGAACGGTTCCTAGATCGTGATGTACCGCTTGCCAAAATCGGGATGTAAATTTGCTATCTTGATTCGAGACTATAACTTTTGGAATCCTGTGAAGTCTGATTATTTCTTTAATGTAGAGTTTGGCTAATCTTTCAACGGTGTCAGTTTGCTTGATAGGAATAAAATTGGCTGATTTAGTCAATCGGTCTACTATTACCCAAATTGTATATGCTCTTGAACGACTTCTGGGTAATCTCATGACAAAGACCATAGAAATATCTTACCATTTCCATTCCGAAATTTCTAAAAGTCGCAAGTCCACCTGGCTTCTGATGCTTAGCTTTTACTAAGCAGCATACATGACATTTAGCAATAAACTCAGCCACACTTCTTTTAAGTCCTGGCCACTAGAATACTCCTTTTAAATCTTGATATATTTTATTATTTCTGGAATGAACTGAATATCCTGAATTGTGAGCTTCACTTAGTATCTGGCTTCGAATGGATGCGATATTAGGGACCCACACTCTTTTTCCGTGGTAAATATAATTCCCTTGCTGAAGTTGCAAGTCTGATCGACGTCCGTTTTCTATGTTTCTTTTTAGCTTTGAATACATCGGGTCTTGACCTTGAGCGATAAATATCTGTTGTAGGAGCGTAGGTTCGGTGGTACATACCTAAAGTAGATCGTTCAATTGCTTGCTGGAAGTGGGCATTATCTCAAGCTTCTGAAATTCTTCCATTAAAGGATTTTTTATGATTAATTCATTTAGGGATACCTTTCTGCTGAGGGCATCAGCAACAACGTTGGCTTTACCGGGATGATATGAGATACTGAGATCATAATCGCAAATTAATTCAAGCTATCTTCTTTGCCTACAATTTAGATGTTTCTGGGTAAAAATATACTTTAGGCTTTGGTGGTCGGTAAAGATTTCGCATTTGACCCCATACAAATAGTGTCTCCAGATTTTTAAGGCAAAAACGACTGATGGTAACTCGAGATCGTGAACTGGGTAATTCTTTTCATGCTTCTTTAATTGCCTTGAGGCGTAGGCAATCACTTTTCCTTCTTACATTAGGACGCATCCCAAGCGAATGTTGGACGCATCAGTGAATACTTGAAAATTAATCCCTTCTTGAGGTAAGATCAGGATTGGTGCAGCGGTCAACAATTCTTTCAACTTCTGGAATGCCTGCTTGCAATCTTGACTCCACACAAAAGGTACCGCCTTTTGAGTTAACTTTGAAAGAGATGAGGCTAATAGCGAAAACCCCTTAACAAATTTTCGATAATAGCTTGCTAGACCCAAAAAGCTACGAATCTCAGTCACCGAAGAGGGTTGCGGCCAATCCTGAATGACGCATATCTTATTCTGATCAACTTGAATCCCTTCCGCACTGATCACATGGCCAAGAAAGGAAACATATTTAAGCCAAAATTCACATTTTGTGTATTTTGCAAACAATTGATGCTCCCTTAAAGTGCCCAACACGAGTTTTAAGTGATTTTCGTGGTCTTCTTCACTTTTCAAGAAAATAAGAATGTCGTCGATAAATATGATCACAAATTTGTCCAGGAACGGTCTGAGAACTCTCTGCATTAGGTCCATGAAAACTGATGGAGCATTGGTTAATCCAAACGACATTACCAAAAACTCGAAATGCCCGTAACAAGTCCTGAACGCAGTTTTCGGAATATCTTCTTCTCGTATTCGAACTTGATGATAATCTGATCGCAAGTCTATTTTTGAGAAGACTTTTGCCCCGACAAGTTGATCGAATAGATCGTCTATTCGAGGAAGCGGATACTTATTTTTAATGGTTACTTTGTTTAGCTCTCTATAGTCGATGCACATACCCATCGATTCGTCTTTCTTTTTCACAAAAAGTACAGGAGCTCCCCAAGGTGACATGCTAGGCTTTATTAAGCATTTTTCCATTAATTCTTGTAGTTGCTCATGAAGTTCTTGCAGCTCCTTTGGGGCTAAACTGTAAGGCGCTTTTGACAGAGGCTGAGATCCTGGTACTTAATCTATAGCAAAATCTACTTCCCTAATTGGAGGCAGACCAGGAAGCTCGTCAGGGAAAACATCGGGGAATTCTCTGACTATTCTAATTTCTGTTAGAGGGATGTCCTTTTCTGAATTACTTAACATGGAGACAAGATAAGCCTCGTACCCTTTGCGAATCAGCTTCTTTGCTTTAAGTGCGCTAATAAATGAAGCGTTAATACCCAATTTGCCTATGAATACACCTGGTTTTCCTTTCTTTTTAAGGGTAACCTTCTTCTTTCGACAATCAATGATTGCTTTATGCATACTCAGCCAATCAATCCCTAAAATGATATCAAAGTTCATTATAGGGAGGATTTGTATAGTAGTTTCATAAACCATATCATTGATTGGGATGTTGAAAATACAGAATTGTTGAGCGCTCATGGTGGCTCCGGAGGGTAATCCAATATTAAGGGTGCTGGTTAGATTGCAACAGGGAATATTTAAGGCCCTAACGCAAATTTTTGAAATAAAGAGTGGCTCGCTCCAGTATCGAACAAAATGCTAAAAGGTTCACTATTAATTTATATGGTGCCTAATTAAAAAGAAATACTATCACATAAAGTTTAAACAAGTGTGATGACGAAATAATAAAAAGAAGGTAGTGTACCTGACACCACATTACTGTCGTCGGGTGCTATGAAAGGGGTAAGAGTGTATATCCTTGCTGGAACGGTGGCACGAGGGGCCTGACCATTCCTTTGGGTAGGTGTTGCTGTTGAAGCGACTTGCCTGGGAGCAGTTCCCCTTCAACAATTGTTGGTGGGGGAGGCTGTTGGTGCTGAGTTTTGGCTCGGGGCAGATCTTGCCCCAGGAATAATATCACCATCTACCGTCCTTTTGGCTATACAGAAACGGTAACCATAGCCGGTGCATCCGCAATTAAAGCAGCAGTTCTGCCCGTGGTAGCATCTCCCACCAGGGTGAGGTCGATCACATGCTCCGCCTTTGATGGTCTTGGGAGCTTCTGCAGACATTTGATATGCCCTTGCTGGTGGAGGGTAACGGGGACATTTGAAAGTCTCTTGGTTCACAGTGGAGGCCTTCCCTTGGTTTGAGAGAGCTTGCAAAACAGCTTCTAATAAACGATCTGTCCTATTGTTCATTGCAGATGGGGAGATCGTGGTTTTAACTGGGGTTTCGACGGGTACTGCGAGGAAGCCTTCATTGGAATCCATCTGTTTGGAGTGATAAAGTTTGAGATTTAGAGGCGGTTTGAAACTTGCCGAGAATACACAAACAATTAATCATGATAAATAAGATTTTATCTTTTAGCTTCAAACAAAACTTCATCTAATAATAGATTTACATAAAAAGGAGATTGCATTAACAATAAGACTTATTCCTTACTGGATGCATCAAAAAGATAAAAATCTAACTCCTACTAACTGGAGGATTCAAAACTACACTTCCTCCTTTTTGAAGACTCCCCGGGGTCCTTGGCTATCCTCTTTACTCTTGAGGTGGAGGCAATCATGTTGCCAACCTTCATGAGCTCCCTAACATGCTGAAGTTCATCCTGCAGTCGGATGATTTGACGATTCTTCACGTCATCTTTTCTCTGCACTTCCCACTCAAGAGCGGTCATCCTCCCATGCAGCGTACCTCTTAACTCCTGTAATTCTATTTCTAAGTTCTTTATTCTGTGCCTGGATACTGATATTCACCAGGCCAAAGTACTTTCTACCTCACTCAGCTTCTCTGTCAGAACATCAACTTTGGATTCTTCGGCGGAAGTGTTCATGTGTACGCTGAGATTAGTTATCCCTGAATTTGAGGAGTCGTTCTCACTTTCTCCCTCCTCAAAGTACTCAATCATATCAGCACAAGGGTCTATCTAAAAAAAGTTAATAAAATGTTATTCTTATATTTTTCATAATGATGACCATGGCACTTTAGTATTCTAAGATATTAAAATTTTTTTTTTTGATTATCTTAAATTTTACACGTATATTCCTTTTCTCAACAATACTCAATCCTGCTCTGATACCAACTGTGGAGGCCAGAAGCCGGTTCGACAGAAACTGTTCTGGCATCGGGTGACTACTCACCGTAGGATCATATCGAGCAATTTGAGAGAAAAAGAATACGCATATAAAAGTAAAAGATATTTTTCATTTATCAAAATTCTTATTACAAGACCCTTCATCGTACAAAACAAAAGAAATAAAATAAGCAATTCAGCGCTGTCGTTGATCCATTTGAAAATTAGGGTTCTTGTTTAACCTCTTCCAGGAGCACCTGACCTGGTATTGTACAGAAAATAATATCGGGATTGGAATTCCCAGTAATTAGAGAATACTCTAAGTACAGCAGTACACAATAACAAACTACTTTATAAAGGTGCGATTAGCGGAAGTAAGGTGAAAAAAAATGCATGATAGGTAAGGCAACTGAGCAAAATAAGCAAGCAAATTCCTGCAACAAGTAGTTATCACAAAATAAAGGTTACTGATGTCATTTTCCAGTAACTAACCCCGAATATTACTGATGTCATTTTTCCAGTAACAACCCCGAATGTTATTGATGTTATTTTTCAATAACAACTCCGAATATTGCTAATGTCATTTTTTCCAACAACAATCCCGAATGTTACTGATGTCATTTTTCCAATAATAACCCCGAATGATACCAATGTCATTTTTCGGTAACAACCCCGAATGATATTACGTTGGTTCCGGACAACTAACCAAACTTCAAATGGATTTGGCTCAAAGCAAATACGCGAAGCATAACAGTAATAGAAAAATGCAAGATGTAATGCAAGTCATATGCTGGGTACCTTTGATCCTTAAGTTCAGAAGTTTAACAGCTCGAATGAGTGACAGTTAGCTCAATCTGCATTTAAGTTTGGATATTTTTAAGTTAGCTTTTTAATCAAATAATTTAGGAGTTTAATTCTTTTCATTTTGTTCTTCTTTTGTTTTTGAAGTTCAATTCATTTAAGCTGCTATTAAAGCAATTATAATTATTAAAGTGTCTTAAGATTATGATCATAATAAGGTATGACGAAAGGTCAGAATAAGTGACTTAATTGGTAAATAGGAAATAGTAATTATTTATAACAATTAAATCGTTCTCATTATTAATTAATGAGAAAAATTTTGTTGTGAATGACTAATTATAAATTTGATAAAGAGTAACAGGATTTAGAGAAAACAAATGTGTTCTTTAATTTCCTCCTCTTACTTTAGAATTAGGATCGCTGGAAAACGAAGAGAGGCCGGAACGGGTTGGCCGAGGTGGCAACGGCAAGAGGCTGGCTGGCAGCGGCTACTGAGTGGTTTGGTGGCTTAATAGCTGGCTGTCGGAGGCTGCCGGGAGCTACGGAGGCTGTCGGGAGCTATCGGAGGCTGCCGGGAGCTGCTGGAGGGAACTGTCGGGGCTGCTGGAGCTGCTGTGGGGACTGCCGGGCTGCCGGAAGGAGGCTAGAGCGGCTGAGGAGGACTGGTCGGCTGTTGGAAGGAGATGGAGCGGCTGAGGAGGGCTGGCCGGCTGATATGGCTGAGGAGGGGCTGGAAGCTGTTGGTGAGGAGGAGAGGGGAGGGGAGAGCCTTCTTATAGAGAAGAGGCCTGGGGTACGGCTTAGGCGGGGGGGGGGGGGGGGGCGATCGCACTGCGCCAGATTCGGCGCAGGCGGGCCCTCCTGGCAGGCAGAAGGGGGGACGGGGTCGGGGTCGGCCCATAGGGCCGACAGCCTGCGCCAAAAACGGCGCAGGCAGGCGCGGAACCTTCCGCTGCAGGCTCTGTCTCGCGACAGAGCCTGCGATCGCATCGCAAGATGCGATCGGTGAAGGGAGGGGGGGCGAGCGAATGGAGAAACATGGGAATTTTTAAAAAAAAAACTTAAATTTAAAATATTCTCAAATTTTTCGTCGTTTGTCATCCGAATACAAAGAAACTTAACACCGAAGTGTGTTACAACATGACGAACACCCTCGCGCCAAAAATTTTCGATTCGGACCAAAATTTTTATTTTATTTTAATTTTGAGGTTTAAAACTTCGAAAATTTGCCACGTTCAAATCGGTGCTCAGAATTAGATAAAATTTCTCGAGCAGCCTATAAATGATATACTTAACACAACAACACTGAAAACGATGAATTCGGACACATATTTCAATGTTCTTGATTTTTAGAATTTAAAATTTCAGAAAATAGAACGGAAGCTTTTGTCTTTTGGATTTTTCTTGAGTTAGGGCACTTTGATCTTTAAAACTGCTTCTACCTACTGGTAATTTTGTTTGCCCTAAATTGAAATTCCCCGGAATTCTAATTCCTAAGGCGGGATTTTGACCTAATTTGTAAAATAACGACTTTGAGTCGTTACATATGGCCTTGCGTATTTCGGTAAGCAACACAATTTGGGGATGTGACTACCGACAAACCATCAGTGAGGGCTGACGAATACATATAGAGGTTTTTTATCTATCATTGAATCACCGATGATGTGGTCAAATTTATTTAACTGATTTGGCCCTAAAATTTATTTTCGGAAAATGGGGCTACATGGTAAAGTTAATATAGTCAAATTTTTCTGTCCCTAAAACGCATGACCAAACACCCAAATTATGATTTTTCTTGTAAAAGTCTTACTTTACTTTCAAAATGCATCCATTTAAGCATCCCTAAAATAAATAATAAACTCTACTTGAAGAATTTTGAAAAGATAATGCTTACATATTAGATATTTACTCTTTAGTTAAACAATTTGAACTTAAAGTAATTGAAAGATTCATGTGTTATATTAGGGAACATGTGGGTTGGAACGACTGCCAGCTTATTTTGTTATTGATTGTTACAATTATGCCATTGAACACAACCATACATCTAAGTTTAATGCAGTCAAACAGGAGCGTCCCAAATTCTATCATTCCCCAAATATGATTCTCGAGCCTGTTATTCTTACATCGTCAATTTAGATACATAAAATGATTCATTGACTTGAACTTACCTTATACTAAATTTATACATATACCGAGTAACTAGCTATTGAGCTTATGATTGAGGCACCTTTGTAATCACGACCTTCCATATACGTTTCCAAACTCTATAAGCCCCTAATATATTCTCTCCAACATGCTATTGATGATAAAACATCCATCTTTAAATTCAACGTATTATGTGCTTGTCTTATCTCTTCCATTATTGGACAAGTTTGGAATATTTTGATTTTTATTTTACCTTATTGCTGTCGTTGATTCACCCATTAAAGTATTTTGATAGATGTTATTTGTGGAATAGCAATTGTCTCTGTTTTTTTTGTGTTCATATTGAATAGTCCCACCCAATGCTTATATAATGACATGCATGAATATTTTTAAATGGTTGTCCTGATATTTTGCAGTCAGTGTTTGATCTTATTGCTGACTATTCCATCGATAACTCTTTTGAGAAGACTATTGTTTTTGCCTGTACATTTGATTTTGATGTTAAACGATAACAGGATATTTATTTTACTCATGTTTAGTTGTATTTTAAATCTCTTGTAGAGTCAGATATACCGTCAAATTTTCAGGCTGTGTTGGTCATTTCTTGTGATGATAAGTTTATTGTCATTATTTTAGGGCATTTTGATCATTTTCATGATCAAAGTATATTAATCTTCTTAACATTATTTTAGAGCTATAAATAGACCTTCTCTCATGTAATGGAGATATCATTGAATGAACCCAAGCATTGCTAGCCATTTAATATGGTTTGAATTGCTTGGTGGCCTATCCTCGGAGTTTTTGTGGAGATGCTTTAAATTTAAAGCTTGGTGGCTGAGGGTTTATCTTTCTCTTTTCTTCTCATCTTTCCTCTTCTCTCCCTTCAGACTGCCTTTCAGTCTCTTTCATATCCATTTAGATATATGCATGGTTAATAATAACTAGACATGGTATTATCAAGTTATAATCAGGTTGATATCTTTTTGTATCCACTCTTAAAGATAGGGTTTTGAATGAACTGGTACCTGGAGGCTTAACCTTTTCATTAAATTCTCTAAATTCATAAGTTTTTTGACTTCATGAGTTAATGATGGCAATAGTACCCTATTATTTGTCTCGAATGCAAATAATAAGCAACTCTTCTTGGTTCCCGAACTTATCTGCCGTAGACAAAATTTCTCTTCCTGCAATATTATCATGGAATGTGTAATGTTGTCATTTTGGTCAATGTCATCATAGCCTTCTCCCAACATTGCTCCTTTTCTTTAGCTTTGAATTTATTGGAGATGTTTTCAACGCTTGTAATTATCATGTCCTGCAATATCGTAATGCTTGCTAAAGAGATCACTGTTATTGACTGTCATTTCTGGTCGCCAATATTTCTCTTTTGGTTTTGACATCCATGATTTATTTCTATTATCCGTTGATTTGCTTTTCTTTGTTTAAGGCTTCTTTGCCTTATTCTTATTTATGCTTTTGCTTGCTCTATCATTAGCTTGACAACAATGATGTAGAGTAATTATTTGATATACTTTGTTAAGTTTGAGATATCATCAAGGGTGAATAGAGGCTTGTCAATGAATATCATGTTGTATTCATGAACGATCCTTTCTTAAGAGCAAATATTATCATTTCTTCCACCGTTCTTCCTTAAATTCTGTCAAACATAACATTTTTTGGAATGATTGTTTGAATTTCTTTCAATTGATAGTGTCATGGTCTGCCTTGGTCCACATATTCCACTAAATCAATGAATGGCTTGATTCTTTGTAGTTCCATTGAAGCTTGGTAGATTAACTTTTGGCTTGATTCGTGGAAAGCCTCTCCTTCTTCTTGGATCATCTTTATCTTCATTTGCATGTGACTTTTTTCTAGGCTGATTTTAACATCTCTAGCTTCATATTGTAAGATTCCCTTTGATGCTGTCTTCACAAAGTTCTACATTGTGATTTGCCGTTACATCAACTCCAGCATGGTTGCTATATTTTCTGAAGGGATATCTTATTTGTAATATCCTTATGTTATCTACGTGTGATAATGATATTGCAACTTAATCTCCTTGTTTTTTATTTTTAAATCGATCAAGGGAATGGGAACTCTCGATTATCTTATAGCTGTCTTGGTCAACATAATAACAAATTTTATTGTTTATGAATCTAGTGTTTTGATTGATATATCTTGTTCCGTATGATGTGCAAAGAAAATATGATGACTAATACGTGAACTTGATTCTTTTGTCTGAAAAAGTTAAATGCTAAGGAGTTAAGATTTTGCAAACACAACTTTAGAGTTTGTGGCTCAATAAAAGCTAAAAATTCTATTTGAATTTGAATAATTACCTTGCTAGAAAATATTTGGATATAATACTTGTACTAAATAGGTAATAAATCTTTACTCTTTTTAGTACCTAGTTCTATCAGCAGCAAAGGAGGCTGAATGAATGTAAGAGCTAGAATTGCTAGTAACTCTTAAGCTTAACATTATATTGGGAACTATTAGTAATTATGTGGGATTGAATTGTATTTTTAAAACAGAGGACTAATTAGAACAAACAATTCTATGGATTGAAAGCATTTTCCCCTTTAGACTATGATATCCTTTTCTTTTATTATTATTGAATTTTTAATAAAACTATTGTTTTTTGAAGCTTTTCGTTCTTAAAATAGTTCACTACACTATACCCTATGACTTTGCATGGCTTCGCGTGGTCTTTGAACTATGTTGGACTATTCATTTTAGGAAAATAATCCATAACCATATGGGTTCATTTAGGATGACTTTAGTTGTCTGAATAGTAACTTGTGAATCAGCTGTTTTCAGGCAAATCAATGCTGTTATGGAAGAAACGACTGATATTATTTAGTATACTAGCTTGTGCAGTTAGAAATTAAAAAGTAAATTAATTTCATAAACAAATTAAAATTAGACTAAAAATTTGTTGGGATTTTATGTAAAGTAATTTTGATGAGGGTATACCCCGATAATTTGGATTGCTCAAATTTATTTAAAGGCTTTTGTAGAAGCTGTTAGTTTCATAATAGTGGCTTTCTTTTTCCTAAAAATGTGTCAAAATTTTCAAAATATTTTGAAAATGTATGAACTCAATCTTTGAATAGATTCCTATTGCTTTTAGACTATCCAAGACGACCTGTGTATCTTTCTTGGGCCAATGGGTCTTCGGGCTCATGCATAGGATGCGATAGCATCTTACTATGATTTTAAAAACTTGCATGATTTTATTTCATATCATATGGGAGTAACTTTTTGATTGATTTAAACAGTTTTAAAACTGAAAAATTAATTTTAGATCCGCTTTCCCTTTTTCAAAATGCTTTGTATGCATTTGTTAATATACTAAAACTGGAAAACAAATCCCTACTTCCTTAGCTAATGATATCCTGTCAGTGTTCATGGTGAGGGGCCACATTTATGATAACAATTTCAGTGTATTCATGTGATTTTGATTTTTAGTTCTAATATACTTCAAACCTAGCTTAACTTAGTAGCTAAGCTAAACTCGATAAGCGGCAAAGCAAGTTAAGTTATTGGCTTGCAAAAGAAGACAGGCTACTTGCTTAAGTAGGCGACAAGTGTCGCATGAGGATCCGTGGTAATAGGTGGCTATTGACAGCTTGCGGGTGAGGGTGGCAGATGCAGATAGAGATGTGGGGACTTGCAGCGATTGACGGCGCTGGGTGACTGGGTGGAGGGCAGCAAATGGAGGCCCTCGTAGTGTGGAACAATGGCGATAGGGGCATGTGTGTCTTGAACAGGTGAACAGGTGGTGAAGACAGAAGGGGCCAATGACGACGGCTGGTTGGAGCTGGAGGCAGAGTGTGCCATTTGCTGTGGTGGAGCTAAGCCTTTTGGCTTAAGAGCTTGGGGTAGCTCTGCAGCTTAAGCTCCTAAGCTAGGTTTGCTTAGTCGTTTAAGCCCTTGGGGCTTAAACTAGATTCAATCCCCAACTAAAGATGCTCTCAAGAAACAGTTTGTCAGTTTGATCTCAAAATGATACCATCTGCTTTAGGCACAACAGCTTTAAGGTTTGTTTGAGAAAGCTTTATTGTTGCTTTGCTTTCCATGATGACTGAAGCTATCCCAAATTTATCTGTCTTTCATTGATGTGCCTGATGATGGGGCACTGGGAGCAGGAATGCAGCATCAGTGGGCTGAACAGTAAAACCCATATGAAGATACTGCTGAAATGGATGAGGGGAAGAAAGATGCTTAAGCTATTCTGCACCCGCCGCGGTTCCTCCAAAAGGTTCTTTCACTCCACATTGCCCGAAGAAGAATCACCACCAGGTTCGGCCCCGCAAGACGGCTCCCTCAGGCCGCCTTCTGAAGCTGACCCAAAGCCTTCTTCGAAGAAGGATAAGTTTAGGAGAGAGTACAAAAGGCTGCTCCAGCCGCCGGCATCCAATTAGGGTTTGTCGCCCGCCTCGCATTTCATGAATAAAATGCTGGTCATAAAATCATGTCACTTTTTATTTAATATTCATTGGAACTGCTACAAAATGATTGGTCGTCGAATATAGATAGATGCCGGGATATGAAGTGCTGCAGTAATAGATGCTGGAATTTGAAGTGCGGCAGTTAAAATAGTATCCGGCTGATCGGATTGTTCTTCTTTTTTCATCGCCTGTTATATCATACTTTTCTCCATTTTAACTGATTAGAGAATGTTTTTTAAGTTGCCTTTTTAGTGTAATTATTGAAACAAAAATACTTCAGCTCTTTTTTTATGTGATTAATTGTCTTTAATAAGCGTATAATTAGTAAATCTCAATTATTATTATGAACTAAATATTATGTTTAAAAATTTGAGTGGCAGTTTTCTAATATTTATAATTTAGTTATTAAATATTGTTTCATCAAAAATTATCATATTGAAAAATTTTCTATTTGTATCGATTATTCAAATTTAATATTTATAAAAAATCATATTTATTCGCAATCATTCATTGAATGTTATTGAGAATTCAGAGTTGTATAATTATAAATTTAATATTGTTACATCAGAAGAATAATAAAATAAAAAATAATGATCAACGTATTACTTTAAATTTATCGGGCCACACTAATTTCTTAACCTCTTTGAGTAAAAGTGCATTGGTACAGTGAATTCAAAAAACTTTGCAGGCCAAAAGAAAGGAAACTGATACATATAGACAATGTATCAAAGAATGGGCAACAGATGATGCACCACCAAGAGTCACAATTAAGCAACACCGTGAGAGAATAATCATATTTAGAGGACCAGCTATCTCTCAACATAAGAAGGCCTAAAAAGGAACAGTTGATCAACTCAGACCACTAATGGAACCAAAGTTTAATGCGGAGTGAGCGAGGTTTAAAGGCAAATTGATGCAACTGGTGGATCAAATGGGGACACGACAATATCACAGCTCCAGCGAGGACGGGTAACCAAATGTCTACCTTAGGTAAAAAGTTTGAAGCACACACGAGGAGTGGGAGTAGTGCGGAGGCTAGCTTGTGATCAAATAGTAACACAATGATAGTAGATTAAACTGAAGGAAAATTCGATCTCAACGTAAACATCCAACCAAAAATGCCCTCCAGAGTTAAATTTGAAGCACCCACGAGGAGCCAAAGGAGGAGCAAGAGGATCCATTGACTCCAAATAGTACACCTCCAACCAAGGATCATGGACCAACTAGAAAGGAAGGATGTACATGATAGAGTTAATTTATTTGTAGATTGCATTCTATTAATTGATTGAATTAGAAATGAGATTAAAGTATAACTCAAGCTGTTGAGAATTATCTTAGGATCTAAAAGTTTTTCATCTTAGTAAAATTGGAATTAGAAATATATATATATATATATTTCTAATTCTAAATGATGAGGGTGGGACATAGAGATTTTAAACAATTTATTGCCATTTGACATCATCACACAGATAATTTCTCACAGACCCTTGCTATCGTTAAAGAATAAGGAAAATTTTGAACTTTGTAAACTTGGTAAATTAAATTTATCAAATCTTTGGAACTGTTGTAGAATCACTGTTCTTCCAAATTTCCTTGGATTTGGAACAAATGTATTCCTTCAATCATTAATATTTTTCTTTGGATATTGGCTAATAATTAAATAAGTGTAGATGAAAACATGAAAAAAATGAGTTATTCTTTTGCTTCAAAATGTCAATGATGTTCCAATCTTGAAAGTGCTAATCAGGTGTTCATTGAAAATCTGCAAAGTAAATCAGTTTGGAGCTGTATTGTTATGGAACATGATTCTACTGCCATCAACTCTCTTACTGAATTATTCTTTGTTAATCCTGGATGTAACTCTAATAAGCTCTCAATTGGGAATTTATTTGTGGCGTTATCTCTTTGGCATATTTGGGATAGTCGAAACAGAGCCAAATAATCTAATATTCCAATGGTTGCAATAAAAATTATAAATGCTATTCACTTTGATATGAATCTCATTCTTGAGGATTTTAATGACAATTGCTTCTCTTGGGGAATTTTTAAGATTCAGGATTTCAAATACAAATTAGCTAAATCTCCAAATTGAGGTTTTTATGGCCAATTTGGTGATGTTTGGCTTTGTTTGGTATTGGTTTGGTATTGGTTGTAAGCTCTTAGTTTGTTGGCCATGCTCTGGGTCCTTTTGGGAGTGTTGTTGTGTTATTTTGTTAGCTTGTGTGGTGGAGTTGTTGTTGCCTTTGGAGGTTTGGGTTGTCTTGCAGCTGCCTGCTATTAGGCTGTCCTATTGCAGGTTCTTTGTGAACTTCTTATTGAGCTGTTGCGGCTGTTGCTGGGTTTGTCTTTGCGGCTTGGCGCGGCAGCTCTTTCTAATTATTAGAGGCTTCTGGCAGACCTATCTAAGTGCTGAAGGCTTATGCTGAAAGTTGTTTTAGCCTCTTCTGAAAGTTGTTGGGTTTGTTTAGCGGTTGTTGTTGCAGTTTGCCTTTTTTTGTTTTATGCTGTTGCGGCTTGCCATTTCTGAAAGCTGATTTAGCTCTATATAATTGCTAGAGGCTTCTGCTATTTCTCTGATTATTTTTAGCTGATTGTTGTTTGATGTCTGATGCAATTTGGAAGTTGTTCTGTTGTCTCATAGTTGTTGTGGTCAGGTATCCTATATTTTTTATTTTGTTATTTTTAAGCTGCTTCAACTTTATTTTGCAGGGGTTCTGCTCCTTTATCTTTGGGTTGCTGTTTTTTTTTTGTTGTAGTTTTTATTTTCTTTGTTGTGTTTATTTTTTTTCTTTTTCTTTTAGATGGACCTTTTAAAATCTTCCCTGAGCCCATCCTTTTTGGGGTTGGATTCTGATCTTTAGATCTAGGCTTTTGTATCTTCCCAATCCTATCTCTGCATCTTTGCTTTTAAATCAATAAGTTTCCGAATATATATATAATATGCTTAATTATAATAAAAGTCAAAATCTTGAGGAGGCAACTATTGAGGATCACAAGATAAAGAAGAGGAAAGATTCAAATACTTTGGTTTGATTATTCAAAATAATAGTGAAATAGACAATAATGTTATTAATAGGATCCAACACGGCTGAATGAAATAGTGGAGCGCTTCTAGAGTGATGTGCGATAGAAAATCCAACTTAAATTGTATGAAATATTTTGTAGAGTAGCTAAACAACAGACTAAATTATATGGACTGAATGTTAGCAAATAAAAACAAAACTTATTGATGTACAAAGTGAAAAAGATGAGGATGCTAAGGTGGATGAATGGATACACTAGTTAAGTATAGAATGAGAAATGAGTTTATCTGTAGCAAAGTTGGAGTGGCTCCAATACTGTAGTGTTAGATAGTTCAAGCATTTTAAACGTCGATCGTTAAATGCACCTGTTAGAATAATTGATTGTATGAACTTTTTTCCCACGAATAAAGAAGAAAGGAAGACTAGAGAAATCATGGGAAGAAACCATTAAAAAATATCCTCTATTTTGAACTTAGGGTGTGGTTTCTATTTCTGGTGCACAAAATGTAATCAACCCTGCTTACTAATTTTTAACAACCTTAATAATCCTTCTATTAGATATGTTAATAAATTATAATTTTCAACGACATCATGATGCAATGAAACATGATTCATATGATTTCTTTCTATTATTCATGGATTAAAAAATTGAACCAAACTAACCAGTTAAACAAGTCAGATCATGAACCAATTGGCCAACCGGGTTAAGCATGCACAATTTAACCTATGGGATATATTTGTATTGAATATAGAAGCCGGGTGATTCAACCTCTAAGCCGATCAGATATTTAAACAAAAGTTCTAATATCAATTCAAATAGGACTAAAATGGAGACTTAGAAATTGATATAAATAATCATAATCATATATATATGATAATATTTAGTAAATAGGGCTATTGCATACATTCCATAAATTTTTCTAAAATTTCATAAAAATTCACAAAACTAACTATTTTAATAATAGTTTGTAAAATGTTTGTTGTATTTATAAAATATTTTAATATTTAAACACCATGAAGTTAGTAATATATTTGTTATTTTTCTAAGAAATTAAGCATTGTAAATCATAAAAATTCTTATTTTCTATTATGTTATTATAAAATATAAAAAAAAATTCAACCTTGAATATTATGAGGTTCAATGGCCACTTAAAACCTTGCTATTGTTTACTAATATTTCTCCAAATAAAGCTTTCATTCATTCCTTTTTATCCAAAAATAAATAAATGTATAATAAATGAGAATTAAACGTATAATACAATCATTTAAGTTACAGTATCAATCCATCACATATCTAATTACAACAATAGAACTGAACTCAAATTTGTAATCTCCTCTCTACATAGTGAAATATCATTTGCTGTCTCCCAATGAACGTATGTGTTAGCACGAATCACGTAAATTTTGTCTTGTACTGTGATTGTGCTTGCATGTGAGTTTTATTTGCTTTATTTTGATTTGCTCAACTTTACAAGCTTTTGTTATGCATTGTTTGAAACCTCATAACCCGATTTTTATCTCAACAAGTGGTATCAGAGAGAGATTATTTTGTTTGTGCTTGAGGGTTAGAGTTTGGTACGAGCTGTATATTTTTGTGTTTGAGCTTTTAAAGCAAGACAGAAAATATGGGAGATATAGTAGAAGAGGCGATTGGAACTTCATCATCATCAGTGGTGGAGAGATCCCTCCACCAAATTGTGACACATCCAGCGAAGCTTGATGTGGTCAAGTTTGATGGAAAGAACAACTTCGGCATGTGGCAGTGCGATGTGACAGACGCACTATATGCACTAAATCTGGAAGATGTTCTTGATGGTGAAGAGAAACTGAAAGAAATTTTGGAGAGAGGTTGGATCAAACTGAACCGTAGTGCATAGGGTTTGATCCGGAATTGTTTAACCCAGTAGATCAAGTATAAAGTGATGATGGAGACGTCGGAGTGGAAATTATGAAAAAGTTCTAGAGGGCAAGTACCTGACGAAGAGTGGAGAGAATCGACTCCACATGCAAATTAGTCTCTATCAGTTCCAGATGATAATGGGAATTAAATGAGTTCACAAAGTTATTGGCAAATTTGGTGAGTCTGGATGAGACTGTGGAGGATGAAGGCAAAGCTTTGTTGTTGTTGAACTCATTGACAAAAGAGTTTGAGCACATCACCATGATATTGATTCATGGGAAGAATGATTTGAAGTATGAGGAGGTGACTGCTGCTCTTGTGAACCATGAGTTCAGAAGAAGAAATAAAGAGTCTACCAAATTGAATGTGACAGAGACTCTCACACTCCAAAGAGGAATATCAGAAAGGAAAAAGTAATGGCCAAAGAAGAATGCTGAATTCCAGAAGAGAGGAAAATTCAGAAGCTGGAGCATTGGGCGCAATCAGTGTGTGTTCTGTTTGGAGACGCGACATTGGAAGAAAGATTGCCCAAAGTTGAAAGAAAAGCAGCAGGCAAAAGGATCTTTCTAGGCAAAGGCTAATGTGATTCAGAATGTGGTGGACAGTTCAGACTTAGAGGTATCTCTTGTTACTGTTTCAATGGGTCTAGTAGCTGATAGCTCCGGTTGAATTATGGATACGGGAGCAATGTATCACATGTGTTCCTAGAAAGATTGGCTTTGTTTGTACAAAGAAATAGATAGTGATGCGGTCACAATGAAGAATGATATTATGTGCCATATTGCTGGAGTTGAAAGTGCGTTGATTAGGACACATGCAAGAATAGTTCAAGAACTAAAAGAAGTCAGATATGTATTAGAGATCAAGAAAAATATTTTATCTATTAGAGTCTTCAAAGCTAAGGGTTTTAAAGTAGTGATTGAAACAGGGGTCCTAAAAATCAGCAAGGGTGCAATGACTCATTTAAAAATAATCATAAAATAGAACCTCTACTACCGTTAGGGAATTATAGTGACAAAATCAATAGTTGTGGCTAAAGATTCTAAAGATGCCATGACATTGTGGCATATGAGGCTAGCACATGCAGAAGAGTCATCACTGAGAGCATTGGAAAGAGACGGACTCATTAAAGGCATAACTTTTTGCAAATTACAATTTTGTGAGCATTGTACATTTGGCAAGAAAACACGCAAACCCTTTGGTGTTGTCCCCACAACACCAAATATATACTTGAGTATATACACACTGATATTTGAGGACCAACAAAAACTGCATCATTCGATAGTCGTACATATTTTATTTTTTATAGCTGATTACTCCAAATTTGTATGAGTGTACACATTGAAGAGCAAAGCAAATGTACTAGATATTTTCATAAATTAGAAGAATATGGTGGAAAATCAAATGAGCAAGAGAATCAAGATGATCTGATCGGACAATGGCGGAGAATATACTTCTGATTATTTTGTAAGAGAATGATAGAATTCAGGGATTGAACACCACTTCACAGTGAGAGAAACATTGTAGCAGAACGGTGTAGCAGAACGCATCAATTGTATCTTGGTGAAAATGTGTGATGTATGTTGTCCAATGATGGATTGGAGAGAGCCTATTGGGCGGAGGCCCTAGACTATGCATGCTACTTGGTGAACCGTCGTCCGCCATCTGCAGCACTTAATAAGAAAATTCCTATAGAGCTGTGGTCGGGACATCCTGCTACAGATTATGATTAACTGAAGGTATTTAGCAGCCCAACCTATTATCATGTCAGGAAAAATAAGCTAGAACTGCAAGCAAGGAAGGCAATTTTCACGGGCTTTCGACGTGAAGTGAAGAGCACAAGTTGTTTAATTTAGTTGATAAGAAGATTGTTGTGAGCATGGATGTCACTTTTGATGAAGAGTTTTTCTTGAGACTAAGGAGTTCTCTTCAGCTGGAAGATAATGCAGAGACTCCTATAAGTAGGCAAAGAGTGGGGTTTGATGCCAACCTATTTATTCCACAAAAGTTTTCACATCACATTGAGGATACTCCTACATATGAAGACCACATAGGTGATGAGGAAGAACAAACTGGCATTGAAGGTGAGGCTCTAGTTCAGGACTTAATTATAAGAGATAGACCTAGAAGAAATGCAACTCAACAACTAGTCTGGCTCAGAGACTACGTCACATATACATTGTCTGTATTAGAGAATGAGGTTCTATCCTATTATAAAAAAACAATGACAGACTCAGAAAATATTTTATGGAAGTAGTTGATGGATGAAGAGATTGAGTATTTTCATAAAAATGAGGTATGGAGGTTGGAGAAACTCCCTCTAGGAAGAAGGGTTACAGGTTGCAAGTAGGTGTATGCAAAGAAAGAAGGATCTTCAGAATATGATGTGCGCTACAAAGTTATATTAGTGGCCAAGGCATTTGCTCAGAAGGAAGGGATCAATTATGATGAAATGTTCTCCCCAATTGTCAAACACTCATCAATTTGCGTACTTTTAGCTTTGGTGGCATAATTTGATTTGCTGCTTGAGCTGCTTGATGTAATAATAGCGTTCTTGCACGAAGAACTAAACGAGAAGATCTTTATAGCGTAGCCCCCATGGCACATTGAGCCAGGAAAAAAAGACTTGGTGTGTAAACTGGACATATCTCTTTATGGACTAAAGCAATCACTAAGATAATGGTACAAGAAGTTTGATCAATTTATGCAAAAAGAGGAGTACCAAAATAGTCAGTTTGATCATTGTGTGTATTTCAAATGATTGCCTCATTATAACTTCATTTACCTACTTTTGTATGTCGATGATATGTTGGTGGCAACTTCAGATCAATCTGAGATGGATAATATGAAAGAACAATTGTCAAGGAACTTTGAAATGAAGAACATGGGAGAGGCAAAGAAGATATTTGGAATGAAAATTTGTAGGGACATAAAGGCAATAAATATTTTGCTTACCCAAATGGGGTATTTGGAAAAGGTGCTGAAGAGGTTTAGAATTGATGATTCTACAAAGTCTGTGAGTATACATCTATCACCTCACTTTCATCTATCTGCAAAGTTATGTCTGAAAACATTTTGTGAAAAGGAAGAAATGCAATAATTGCCTTATGCTAGTATGATTGGAAGCTTGATGTATGTCATTGTTTGTAGTAGACCAGATTTGGCTAAGCTGTTGAATTTGTGAGCTGGTATATGCACAATCCTAGGAAGAATCACTGGCAAGCAGTGATGAGAATATTTATGTGCTTGAAAGGTACAATTAGTGCCGATTTACTATTACAGAAACAGCCTTCAATAGCTGATTTATGTGTTGGATACGTAGATTCCGACTATGATGGAGATTTGGATCAAAGACAATCAACGACTGGGTATGTATTCACTTTAGCATGTGGTCTAGTAGGGTGAAGATCGACTCTACAACCTACATTTTCCCTACCTATGACAAAAGCTGAATACATGGTAGTTACTGAAGCATTTAATGAAGCTATTTGGATGAAAGGCCTGTTGGAAGGTTTGAGTGCGAAGCAAAAGGAGATAGTAGTTCATTGTAATAACCAGAGCACTATATTCTTAGATACTAATCCAGCATGTCACGTTTGCACAAAGCACACTTATGTTCGACACCATTATGTTTGAGATGTCATTGGAGAGGGTGAGATTTTACTGAAGAAGATTGACACTAAAGGCAATACTGCGGATATGTTGACAAAGGTGCTCACAATTCAGAAATTCACCTATTGCAAAGATTGGTGAATTTGAAGAAGCCTCCATAGGCTTCTCATTCGTTGGAACTACAGACGACTTGATTCATTTGGGAGAAGGATACGTAAGAAACCAAGTTGGTGCAGCCGCAATAGTAAAGAGCATAGTTGATTCAATTCTCATGTGGAGGACATGATTTTGAGGTGGAGATTGTTGTTTGAAGAGCAGTTTTTTTTGGAAGCGCACCGCAGCGTTGGGCGCCCGAGAGGTGGGCACCCAGGCGTGCCACAGCACCTAGGCGTCCAAAAGGAGGGCATCACTGTGCGCCGTGATGCCCGCAGCTCAGCAGGTACGAATCTAAGCCGCCTATATATATCTCTAAGCCCCTTTTAGGGTTAAAAGCGAAAAATATTAAAAATTGACAGCATCCTTTTAGTTTTGAGAGTGTGGTGGCTGCTCAATTGAATAAAAAAGGGCTCCTATGGTTTATGCAATGGTTTGATAACCTTAAATTTTTGTAATCTCTTTCGTAAACGTAGGTGTTGGCACCGAACCCCGTAAATTTTATCTTGTGCTATGATTGTGCTTGCATCTAAGTTTTCTTTGCTTTATTTTGATTTGATCAATTTTACAAGTTTGGTTTCGCATTGTTTGAAACCCTATAACTCATCTTCAGCGCGCCAAGAAGGACAAAGTTGTTGACCACTTGGTAACTGTTGTTGGCATAAGTTCTCAGAGCCTTCTAGACTATCATTATGTGCGTCTACGTCTCCTCTCCCGTGGCTCCGCCGACCTTCATCTTTGCTCCATCATTCTTTAACGACAGATTGATTACGCGCACGCCATCATGATCGGACAAATGGTCGTCCATGACGGAGACTAACGTGATAGACTTGCCATGAAAAGCGATGCGATCGAATGGGGGCATGTGTGTATGTATGTATGTATATGCCCGTAAGAATGATTTCATTGCTTGTGCCATAAATATTGCATATTGGGATAAAAGGGGAAAATAACTCAGATGCTTTAGGGCATATTGGAAGAAAGCAATTTCTTATAGAATTATGAATCATTGGGAAGTTGAATGATTTTTCCATTTTGTTATGATACTTCTACTTTTTGCATAAGAGTAGTTTGGTAGCATGTACTGCATTTATTATAACAATTTAGAGTACATTTGGAAGAGTTACGGATTAGTCGGAGGCAAAATAGAAGTGAAGAGGGTCGAGAATGAACTCAGGAAGCATAGTTGAAATTTATCTGAGCGCCCGGTACTTGTTTTAGTCGTGAGAAAAGAGGGTCGAGGCGACAAGTAGAAGTGAAACGTATGCTTGAACACACGTTAATTGCTAAAATTACTGCCACCTTTTATTAAAAAGGTGTTTAAGGGTTGCTTAATCCCTATATATAAGTATTGAAGCTATATAGGTTAGTGAGGGATTAATAACTGTTGTCTTTACTACAAGTGAGATTTGAACAGCCAACTTGGTTGTAAAAGAGAGTTTTGGTGAGGTTGTCATTGTTTTAATGTTGGAGACATTCGTTGTGAAGTTATGGTAGACGTTGGGGAACAAGTACTTGTCGAAGAGGTGGAGAATTATCTTTTTATGAAAAGGAAGCTCTATAGATTTCAGATGGAAAAATATATTTTATTGATGAGCTCATAAATGATATTATAAAAGTATTATAAAATCTACTCAACTTGCTTTGAAGGATGAAGATATGACATTCCTAATGAATTTGCTCTCATAAGAGTATGAAACTTCATCTTGATGATTAATGGATAGGTGATCTTGAAGTATGTAGAAGTGACTATGACATTGTTGAACCACAAATTTCATCAAAGTGATAGTCCATAAAGGAGTTGGTTGAAGCATTTGCCTATTAGTGTTGTAAATATATAAAGAAGAGAAAGTGCAGCAACAATGGTGGAAATCAAAGGTGTGAAAAGTCATGTAACATTAGTATTGGGTGCAACCAATGTGCATTTTGCTTGGAGTCCAATCATTTTAAGATGAATTGTCCCAAGCTAAGAAAATAAGAAGTTGCAACCTTTAGAGGTAAAGTCTCACAGTACTATAGAGAGTAGATGCGGAGGACTCATATTCCTTTTTATTGTGCCATAGTGATTGCACACTAATGACTCATGCTGAATCTTGGATACTGGAGAAACCATATTTTCCCATGATGAGATTGATTTTATATGTGCAAGACTCACGATAACTATGACATAATGATAGCAATGACCAAGCTTATTGTATAGTTAGAATAGGAAGCATTTTGTTCATATGCATGCTGGAGCCATTCTATAATGTTATTCAATTGAATTCCTATAACAACTGTGCACCAGATTATTCCAATGACAGATCATATGCCACAATCCAATGACCGGGTTTTAATCTAGAAATTGATAGGTGGGACAAAATTGTGTGGATCCAACGGTTGTAATTTTCTTAATCGAACATCGTAAAGACGCAATCTGATGGCTTAATGAACCCAATCATTAGTCGTGCATTGCAAGCGTGCGGGTAACCATGCAACGGACCTTTGTATTTTTTGCTCACAAAGGTGATTTTTTTGGTCGAGGGAAATGAGCTCTTGGTAAGACTTTCTAACCTCTTCAAGATTGATGAGGGTTTGATATCATGGATGATATATATATATATATATATATATATATTATTTAAAAGTAAAAATGCAGGACCCATCTTGGGTTTGATTTTTTCTTTTAAGAGAATAGTTTATTTATAGCTAAATAATTTTTAGTTAAGAACTTATACTTGATGTATGATGTTGTTCTAATAAATAATAATTCATCAAAAGAAAACTGATTATTTATCTCATTTTTAGATGAACATAACATCAAAGTCACTTTCTCATAGAATGTAACCAAACATAATTATTCTTTTTAGTTATGCCTTTCTCTAAACTTTTTTAGTTTGAGTTCACCGAAAAAACATTAATTTTCTTATTATTCTTTTGTTTCAATTAATCTTGTGTCATTTGTCCTTAACTTTATGCTGATACTTTATCTTATTTACTCATCATCACCACCTAAAAAATCAATCAATATCACCTAGTGTTTACTTAGCAGTTCCAACGGTGACTCATTATTGTCTGCTGAGCTACGAATATCTAAGACTAAGTGGCACACTCAAGACTATACTTATCTTCTCTTTTTTTAGTATTTTTTTTTTTTGAGTGAACAGAATTAAAAAGTTTTATTGATGTTAAATAGATTGAAATTTCTTAGTTTAAACTAAGAAAATATAAAAAAAAAAACATAAAAAAAGGTTAAAAATGAAAAAAGAAAGCATATATAGATTTTAATCAATGTATGATCATACACTTTCTTTATGAAGATTCACCATATTTAGATTTTTACTCAAATAGAGTCACTCCCTTGCTGATTAAGAACTAGGCATAAAGCTTGTATAATTCTCTCCCTTGGGCACTTTAACAATAGAGCCATTAAATAAAACAATCTCTCTCAAGATCATGCTTTGGTGGAGCACTAAGAGCTTAACACTTTGGCGGCAGAGCAGCCGAAGCTTTCTCCTTCCTAAAGTTTTACCTTGTTAAAGCTTCCAAGTAGATCTTGTTATCTACATTTACTCTTTTCATGCTTTGGTGGAGCACTAAATCTTAAAATATTATTACCAAGTAATATTGAAATTGTAAGCTTCTACTTACAAAAATATCATATTAACAACTATGTACGAATATTAAGTTAAAATTCTAGACTTAGCCATTTTTAAATGATTGTTAGGCTCCTAAATACAAATACTACTGTAGCAAATATGGATTGTAGATATGAACTGAAATGTTGGTATCGTGATCAAATTTTGGCATATCAGCCAATAAAAACCGCATGTGCAATCCTTTGTAAATACAATTATTGTGTATTATTAATATGAAAGTACCTAAACTAAACATTAAGCCGAGCCCAATCATTCTGTGAAAACCTAGCTCCTTAGCTACCACACATACGATCTTGGCTCATTAGCTACTACACAAAATGCGTTAACGTTTCCAATTATCTCGTAGTGCTACAACTATGGATAGAGATTTTGGAAACTTCATCGCATTACTTTGTGCTTTCTTATTTATATATTCCACATTGTTCATGCATACTCATGCAGGTTGTGAAAGAGTTGTTTATGACAGCTCTACCAAGAAAACGCTTCAATAATGACGGGTTGTTTTGGCAGCTCCACGGTTAACGCTTACAAATGAGTAGATTCTTAGAGATAAGATCTCCAAAAATTGAAACTAGCTTCTATAAGGATTTAAATCACTATAAATAAGTTTAAGCTTCTCATGTTTTTAATTTGGTAATTTTAATTATGTCTTTTCATTTGTTATAAGTGTGCTCAAATTACCTAAATTATCATATAATAAAATTTTAGCAACTCAATTCTCTTCATCCTTGAGCTGCGCCTTATAATTTAAATCTAACAAATACAATCATACTCAAACAGAAGTGCTCTCCCCAGTTGTTATACATTCTCTTTTCTACTGAAATTACTGGATTTGATCAAATCAAAGGGTCATTACCTATTTTGTTCATGTTTTCATTTGATCATTGGTTAGGTTGTTAAGTGCTCTTTGCCTTCTCTATCCATATTACACCTTAATGACAGGCATCATTTTTGTAAGCATTTCACATTGTTCTCGTGGTACCTTTCTCGTTCAAGGGTTCCATACCAATGGTTATTGAGCACCTTAGTTGGGACAAGATCATTCATTTAGTTGAGTTCAATTCTCATTGTGCTTCCCTAAAGTATAAATTGGGTAACTATTTGGTCCAATGATTGAATTTTGTTTTAAGTCAAGGCATTAAATATAATCAACAAAATATATTGCCTTTTATGTGCCACACCAATCTCAAGAGAACATATTCATGAACTTCAATTGGGACCTTCCCCAAACTCCATTATCGCATTCAATTCGTAGTCAATTGTTTATGTGAGACTTGACTCTTTTTATCTGTCCTTCACCCCAAAATAGACAATTAAACTGAAAATCATGTATCCCTTATAACAAATAAGAGAAATGCAGTATTACCCAAAAAATAAACAAAAATTGACAAAAGTTTAAACAATTATTAATAATTAAGGGATATATAATTAACCCATAAACAAAAGTACAGCTCACTAATCTGAACTCCTAAGGCATGTCATCTCATCAAGCTTTCTTAATATATCTATTAATTATGGTTAGTTGCTAATGCAAACAATGCTTTATAAGCATACACATATTGTACAGCTTTTACAAAAGGTGAATATGTCGTTATTCACATATACCATAAGATATTTCATAACAAGTATAAAAAAGTTTACATGCTCTAATGGCTACACATTTTAAGATTCTTAAAAAATTTGAATCATTTGTATATCTTCATATCTTTATTTGATTATTACTCCTATATTTAACATTGAAATTGTATTGCTTTTAAAGGCAAAGATTTGATTACTACTCCTATATTTAACATTGAAATTGCATTGCTTTAAAAGGCAAACTTATTGACGCAGACGGGCCACCAAATTTCCTGATCCTAATTAAATTAAGAAATATATATATAAATTAAGAAGAAAATAAATTAATATAAATGCATATTAAGCAAATATTTTCTTTGCATATCAGCTAAGACAGGCATAAAGTCGAACTCGAGCGAATCAAGCTCGACTTGAAATCAAACTTTCCGAGCTTTATCGGCTCGAAATCAAAATATAAGCAAAGAGAAAGCACATAACCTTTAATGAAATTTGGAAATAATAAAACCTATTTCTTTTGAACATTTTCCAAATTAAAACACCAAGCAATCTGCTCAAACATCACTTTAGCAAAAGATTTCCATGTTTTTATATTAGCAAAAAAGTACAAATTAAAAAGGGATAAAATATAAAATTCAAATTATTTACAGTGAGTTACATGGTTGGAGGATGGTACCCGAGACTAATATCCACATCTGTGGCCGGAGCAGGCCTTCTTGAGCCCCACTGCTGGCAGCACTCAGTTGCCAGGCGCAGTGCAGTTCCTATTCCAAGCACAATCAGCACACCTGAAAATTCCACAATAAGCTTCCCTATTACAATTTCAGAATTCATATAATAAAAATTACTGAACAAATAACCTGCCTATATCATTAGTGCCGCAGTAAAAGATGTGCCCAATACATGCTATAAGCCAGATATTGGCAATATCTATAGAGGATTCTTGGTTGGCAAAATAGATGTGTAGTTGCTTGTGCAATTTAGTTTAAGCACATTTCCTTAACTCATACATACTATTTTAACATTGCAACACATGAGTCGATTGCCTTTTTATAAATTTGTTATTGCAGTTCATTATGATGTCGTAAATCTTAGACTTGACGGTGTTATTTTTTCTTGCAATGGGCAGCTAATTTGTGTCTTTCTATGCATTTGTCAAAGGATTAGTTGAATCTTCTTCTCATTAAAATT
Source organism: Gastrodia elata (assembly GCA_016760335.1). Taxonomy (NCBI): domain Eukaryota; kingdom Viridiplantae; phylum Streptophyta; class Magnoliopsida; order Asparagales; family Orchidaceae; genus Gastrodia; species Gastrodia elata. Next base: position 101,634,019 of record CM028670.1, on the reverse strand, counting down.
GAACGATGTCTTATATACACCTGCCTGCCTTTTATCAATCATGTGCCTTGCGGAATCTTTCTAGTTAGTCAATTTTTCATCTAATCGATGCATTTTCAGAATCTCAACATAAACAAGACAATTAGCGGCAATATTGAGGTTGGAGGTATCTACTATCACTCATCCACTACTCTCTCTTCGATTATATCCCCCTACAATTGGCCGTCAATTAGAACATCCATTGCATTCAACTTTGCAATCGTATATACCTTTTTTCCTGCTCAAAATTTAAATGACAAGTCTTTCTACTTTAAATCTCCTGGCAGCAACTAGAGTTCCACGATTTTGTTTATATTTATTGGCAACTGCATTGGAGTCACCTGGTCTAAAGTGTCGGTCTAAGCTTTATGACTTAAAAGAAGTTTTATCAAGAAACAGAGTTCAATTTTCAGTTTCCATTAAAAATTTCTATATTCTGACAAGGAATTAAAAACTGGACCAATTAAAAACTGCACTTAAGCTTCAATCCTGCCTTATTCTCCACCAAAACTATACACTTTCAAACACATCAAACATATCAAATTTATGTTTTAGAAAGTAAACCAATACCTTTCTCGTATGGTCATCAATAAAGGTGGTGAAATATGTAGCTCCACCTATAGAAGAGGTAGGAGCTGGCCTCTATACATCTGTATGCACCAACTCAAATTTCTTGCCTTTTAACTCTCTTCCAACTTTGAAGAATGAAACCTTCTTCTGCTTGCCCAACACACAATCTTCATAAAAATCCAAGTCTATTGACTTCAGTTCTTGGAGCTTCCCCTTAAATTATAGGGATTTCAAACCCCTTTCACTCATATGGCCAAGCCTTCGGTGCCATAAACTTGCGTCTACCTGTTTTGCAGCTGCAATGAAATCAGACACTTTATTGATCAGGTAAAGTGTATCTTCAATGTTGTCTCGTGCAAACAAGTGCACCCTTGGTGACCTCCCACGAGTCTCCTATAAAACATGTGTTGTAGCCCTCCCTGGCTAACTGGCTTACTGAAATAAGGTTCCACTTTAGACATAGCACATTCTAACATCTCTGAGCTTCCATACTGCACCGCTTAGTAACTGAACGTCCGCATCACCTCTGCCAATGATATCGCATGCCTTATCATCACCAAGATATACCTTACCCAAGTTACTCTTGGTGCAAGTCTTGGAAGCACCCCTCGTAGGAATGGCATGAAAGGATGCGCCCGAGTCCACCCAGAACTCCGTGTTGACAAGTGAGAGAATCTGTACATCATGATCCTCTTCAGCTGAAACATTCACAGGGGGCACATGACCTTACCTCCACAACTTGGCTTCTTTAGGGTAGGGCAGTCCTTCTTAAAATAATCCGACTTTGCTCTTCCGGGTCTTGATTTACCTCGTCTGGACATAGACCTATTTCTGTTACGTCTTCTGTCTGCATGTCTTCCTCTTATTTCAGCATTTAACGCTGAAATAGATGCCTCCCCATGGGATCTCTTTCGCACCTCTTCATTCAGAACTAGCCCGACAATATCATCAAATTTTAATGAAGCATTCCCTGATGAATTACTGATAGTTGTAATTAGCCCATCCCAACTATCTAGCAATGATGAGAAGAATAATAGAACTCGGACATTGTCATCAAACTTGATGCCCACCGAATTCAACTAGCTTGTCACAGTATTGAACCCATTGAGATGTTTAATCATTGAACAGCTGCCCATCATCTTCATATTGAACTGTATCTTCATCAGAAAATTTTTGTTAGAAGCCGAGAGCTTCTCATACATCCTTGTCAAGACATCCATAAGATCTACAGTAATTTTTTCATTAATAATATTAAATGCAACAAAAGAAGACAATGATAAAAAATCAAACCCATCAAGAACCTCTCATTCTTCATTCATCTAACATAGTCATTCATTTTCTGTCGACTCCAGTCAATGGTTGATAAAACTTCTTCTGATAAAGCAAATCTTCAATTTGCATTTTCCAAAATGCAAAATTCATGCCATTGAACTTCTCAATCTTGTGTCTCATTTCGTTGACCATTGCTCCCACTCAAACAGCAAACCCTAGAATAAATAACTAACCTCTCTCTAATACTACTTGTTGTAGAAACTTTCACCGAGCACACTATAGCGAAAGCGATTTTGAGCGCACTCGTTCGAGGACCGAAAATGCGTTAACGATTACTAAGCAAAATATGAGATCACAAAACAACAAGGAAATGAATCACAACACATGCATGCAATACAATTACAAACATATCCAAACAATCACAAATTTTACGTGAAAACTCAAGAATAGAAAAAATCACAGAGCCACACCACACAGAAATTTCAACTATGAATCTTGAAGAGTATAGAATTAAAAAGAGCTTAACCTCAACAATGAACACTAGCTCTTACTCCAGGATGAAGGGGAGAAGTAGCAGCCACCACTTGGAGTGTCTTCTCTAACATGCAAGAGCTCCCTTGCACAACAGTTCTCCCTTAGGATTCCTCCTTGGAATCTCCTCCAATAGTAGCAAAGCCCTCTCACACACATATGTCAACATAGGAAATATCTCTAAGATGTTTCCTTAAGTACTCGGCTCCATTTTAGACCCCAAATGGTCCAAAATACCCTCCAAATAGCTTAAGATTCAACCTGAACAGGAGCTAAAATATGTCAGGCGCTGCGACGCACCGCAGCGCCCAAGCCTCGAATAGCCAGGCGACAGGGCGCGCTGCAACGCCCTACTCTCAGGATGCCTGGCGCTAGGGATTGCTACAGCGCGAGCTGTAGCACCCTGCTCTCATAACGCTTGCCGCTGGGGCGCACTGCAGCGTCTCAGTCTATGTCTGCTTCCGCTGTGACGCACTACAGCGCCACTGTCTCAGGATTCCATCCACCAGGGCGCGTGGCAATGCCCTGGTCTCGATCTGTTGCCACCATGGCACCTTCCTCTCGAGTGCTGGGCGCCATGGCGCGCTATAGCGCACCACAGTGCGCTATAAAGCACCACGGCGCGCTGTGGCGCCCATGTTATAGCTGAACTTTTTGACTTTGTTCCGAATAGCCTAGAAATCTCTCGGAAGTTCACCAGAACTCCATTAGCATCTCCATGATGATCTGAATGGTCTCCACAACATAATAGGGTGCTTTCAAGAATTACACCAAGGGTGACTTGGGGAAGGTCTATCTTGAAAATGACAAGACATGCGATATCATAGGCAAAGGTGATGTGAATGTTCAACTACCAAGCGGTGTAGTTTGGAAGCAAAGGAAAGTTAGACATGTGCCGTGTCTAAAGAGAAACTTTATTTCAATTAGCTAATTAACATGGAGGGCTACAGTACATATTTTATTGGGGACTCATGGAAGGTCACCAAGGGTGCACTCGTTATTGCACAGGGCAAGATGGAAGGTATATTTTACCTGATCAATAAAGTGTCTGATTCTATTGCGGCTGCAGATTAGATAGACGCAAGTCTATGACACCGGAGGCTTGGTCATATGAGCAAGAGGGGTTGAAATCCCTATAGCCAAGGGGAAGGCTCCAAGGACTGAAGTTAGTGGACATAAATTTCTGTGAAGACTGTGTACTGGGCAAACAGAAGATCACATTATTCAAAGTTGGACAAGAGATGAAAGGCAGAAAACTTGAATTGGTGCATACAGATGTATAGGGGCTAGCTCCTACTTCCATAAGTGGATCCACATATTTTGTCATTTTTATTGATGACTATACAAGGAGGTACGGGTTTATTTTCTAAAATATAAATTTGACATATTTGATGTTTTTGGAATATGGTTGACTTTGGTGGAAAATAAGACAGGGTTAAAGTTTAAATGCTTGAGATCCGATAATAGTGGCGAATACAGTGATAAGAAGTTCAAGAAGTTTTGTACCTTGAGAGGTGTCAAGAGAGAATTTACAGTTCCAAGAACACCACAGTAAAATAATGTTGCAAAGGAGATGAACATGACGATCACAGAAATAGCCAGGAGCATGAGATTGCATACTAGTCTCCCAAAATCAGTTCTGGGTAGAGGCCATTAACATGACGATTTATTTGATTAATAGGGGACCTTCCGTACCCCTAAATGAAGAAATTATGGAGACCTGGAGCGAAAGAAGGTAAAACTGAACCACCTCAAGATATTTAGTTTTTCATCTTATGTGCATATTGATGCAGGATCCAGGAGCAAGCTTGATGCAAAGGAGATCAAGTGCACATTTATTAGATATGGCGTTGGCGAGTTCGATTACAGATTCTGGGACAATCAAAACCAAAAGGCAAAGCCCCCCCTAGCAAGTCTCTTCAGTTTATCAAAGGATCAGATGCTGAAGTCTGAAGAGGAGAAGGAACACATGCTGAAAGTTCCTTATGCTTCAGCAGTTGGGAGATTGATGTACGCGATGATTTGCACAAGATTGGACATTGCACATGAATTGGGAGTAGTCAGCAGATTCATGGAAAACCCATAAAAGCACCATTAGGACTGTGGGGATTCGATGCCGGGTTAGAGAGAGCTAATCCAGCACCAATTTGGGGCAAATCCCCTAGCAGCAGAACATATTGAGTGATTTAAAAGATAAAATATATAAACATCAAACATAACTCATATATTCATAAATTTTGATTACAAAGGATCAGAATAAAACAAAAGTTACAAACTTTAAACAGAATAAAAAAAATGAAAAATCAACAGATAGCAGTATCAGCACTGCTTGGTTCTTAGCATATTTCCTCTAGGACGAGCTCCTGATTTATGCACGTTTCAAAAGTGCGGGCATTTGAATACCATTTAGTTGTGAAACTAAGTACCAATAGATGCCAAACTTTATAATTGTTAAATAATAAGCAAAATAATCAATAGTTTGAGTGAAAATAAATATTGTATAAATTTATCCCTGCAAATCTGTTTCAATTGCACTGAAACTTAAGTATAAAAATAATTGTTGTCACAAAAATAAATATAGAATTTTAACATTTGGTATCTGGCGCAAAACATGATTTTGTTGCGCAAGTACAAAATCAAGAAAAATGGGAGTTTATTTTTGTGTTACATATCCCAACTTCCCTCTATATCTGCCCTCTCAAAGGCTTATCAGCATAAGCTCCTTATGACTCTCGATGTCGGATAATTCTGTCCTAGCAGTTATTTGATCAGACTAAAAATATATAAATATGGAACTCTTGTTACTCAGTTATCCAAAGTTTTCATATATCATTTTATGTGACTTTTAAAAGCACTTTTACCAATTTGTGTGATGCTGAGCGAAAAAATATATTTAAACAAGAATAATAAAAGACATCTAATACCCTTCCTTAGTGTGTGAATCAGAAAGTCAAAAGTCAAGTATCTGTACGATTTGTACTTGATAAGCAATTACTCAAAAATTTACTAGTTAATTTATTTAAAAATGATAATTATTTATATGACAAAACAAAATAATATTTGTAATAAATATATTAGAGAAAAATAATCTTTTTTTTATTCATTCTCATTTTCCTTTATTTTGAAATTATCAATCCTCTTTCTCTTAAAATAATAACTATAATAATAACTATATTAAATTATGATAATACTATGTAATGTATATATATATATACTGAAATAAATTTGACAAAATGAAAATGATAGTCATAATATAATATTTGTATTGCTATCATTATTGATTAATCACAACAATAATAATGTTAATGACACTAATTATTATTATGAAAAAAAAAGAAAAAGAAATAAAGAAAATAATAAAAGAAAATGCAAAATTCTCCTCTTTTCATCCCCTTTTTCTTCCTCATTCACCTAGGGTTAGGGTTGCCGGGAGCCGAAAAGAGGCCGAAGGGGGTGGCTGGAGTGGGGTGGCAAGAGCAAAGGCGGCGGCGGCTGGCAGGTGGCTGGCTGAGGGCTGGCTGCTATTTGGGAAAAAGGAAGGAGGCTGAGGGGGCTTAAATAGGAGGGAAGGAGAGAGAGGGAGAGATGGTTGGCCAGCAGGTCAGCTGCCGACCGGCCCTGACCTGCCCAGGCGGCGCGGGTTCTGTATGTAGGCTTTATCGAGCGACAGCGCCTGCACCCTATCGCTCGTGCGTGAGTCAGCGTCAGGGCGGAGAAAACAGAGGAATGAAAGAAAGTTAAAATAATTAATTTCAATTAAATTTTTCATATTTTTCCGTCATTCGACTTCCAAAAATAACAAAACTTGACACTGAGGTGTGTTACGATGAGACGAACACCCTCAAACCAAATTTTTTTGATTTTGAGCAATATTTTATTTTATATTAATTTATGAAATTTGAAACTTCAAAAATTAATTACGATCAAACCAGAGGTCCAAATTTGATGAAACTTTTAGCGTAGCCTTTAAATAATATACTTAATTCAACGATACAAAAATTGATGAATTTGGGCATGTAATTAATTTTCTCAATTTAATGAATTTAAATAATTTAAAAATTAAAACATGAATTTTTGTTATCTGAATTTCTCCCAAACTAGGGCGTTTTGATCTAAAAATTTATTTCTATATAATGGTATTTTGGTTTGCCTAATTTGAAGTTCCCCAAAATTTTGATTTCTAAGGCGGATTTGACCTAATTTTGCGAAATAATGACATTGGATTATTACAGGGACGCAGTCAAGTGGATATTTAGGTATTTGAAAGGTACAGCGGGTAAAGCACTTTGCTTTGGTAGGTCTGACATTTCTCTACAGGGCTATGTAGACTCAAATCTTGCAGGACATATTGATAGCCGGAAGAGCACCTTGTTATGATTCTCACATGACTTATAATTCAACCCATGCAAGCTCACTTAAGGTTTAAGAATACATGAATTTTAATACTATTCTAAATTAACTCAGATAATCTCTTAACCAAAGTTAGTTTATATACGTCATAAATCAAGAGGAACAAAGAATCACAAGATTCATAATTAACCAAAAGCTTATGAATAAAAATATTAGCTTTCATAGAGCAAGCAAATACTTTCAAAATTTAATAAAATTTTAATTATAACTTTTACAGACATATCAAGTTTGTGAATGATTCATCTTGTTAAGTCAAACACAAAAGATATACTGGATATTACTTTATATGCTTTTACTTTTATTGTTGCTTAAGCATCGCTTTGAGCTTGCTTTGTATTGCTACTTAATGTATTATTCTTACTACTAATGATGAAAGATAAATAAAATAAAGTTTATGTATCTTGTGAATATTGCTAAGGGTTCCAAAATAGAGCATAAATAGGTTAGGACAAGGCAAATCCTTAGGAGACATAAGGGTGCCATCTGAAGCCCAGGGGGCTCAAGTGAAGGTTATGCTTTTATGCATTTATTGAACCCAGTCTCAAAGTTCTGGCTTTGCCCATCATAACTATTACCATCGCTTTATGATATCAAGTCATAAACATAAACATAAATTTTTATGCGATTACTATTTGAAATTTGGCATGTGAAAGAATATTTATTTGCAAGAGTAATGACCATCTTTTATTTGTATTTTACCATATTTTCTGTAATGATTATTATCTCATTTTTTTGCCTTCCGTTTTTTGCTTAATGTATTTAATATCCTTTGTACTTAGAATGCGCACTTAGGCATTATTTTTATAATACCAGATCAAATACTGCTGGAGGAGGCTGATGTAGCCTAAAGATGTATAAAAGAATCATGGAGCAAACATATATATTTAATTTTTATTTTCTTTACGAGAGGCAAACATTAATATTCTGTAGTTTGTCAATTTATGTAATAATCTGGATTATATTTATTTTAAATTAAATGAATAAAATTTCCTTGTTCTTCTATGGCTCTTGATGTTATTTAATTGTTATTTTACTAACCGTCAATATGATCCTGCGGTAAGATACACCCAATGTTAAAATGGTTGTTACCAGTTTAACATGGGCCATCACACAAGTAACATGTACTTAGCAAAGTATATGGAATACATGATTTTAAATTACAAGTATCTTTCAATATATTTTTCCTATATACAAAGAAAATTAAGATTAAAAATAAAAGTGAAATATTATAAGCAAGCTCATATACTAATTTATGCTTAAAAATTGAGTAAGATGTACTAGCATCTACTAATTATTAGTATTGTCTATATAATCATGGTTTGATTAAGTCTATCTCATTATACAAAAGTTATTTTGCAACCTAAACTTAGATATAGATCGGTCCAAACCTAACCAAAATATCCAAAAACCCAATGAGGGTCATAGATTGGATCTAAATTGACCTCAATTTTATTCGTCATATGACCCGATCAAGGAGGATCTAGATCAAATCCTAGATGAGAAGAGACCTGAATCAAACCCAACCCATTTAGAAACTAGTTATATATTTTACATGGTTGAATACTAAAACACCCAATACTAGCCGTATAATAGAATACATATGTAACCTTAATGTATAATAATAAATAACTATAACTAATTAAAATGATTCGTAATTGTTTGATTTTGATAAAAAACTAATGGAAATTTTGGACCAGTAAGAGCAATAGTTTTACAATTAAGAGAATAAGGAAAAATACAAATAAAGAAAAAATACTTCTCTCCTAAATCTTTCTCTTTTCTCTCTCTTCTAACTCTTCTCTATCAATTACATACCCTTTCTAAGAAGCTTGGAATGGAATCCTTTTCTTTTCTCTCTCTTCTAACTTTCTCTATCAATTACATATCCTTTCTCTCTCTTATAACTCTTCTCTATCAATTAAATATCTTCTCCCTTCATTTGAATGGCTATTTATATCCTCCCAAGTTAGCCTGAACCATTATCTAAATTTGTATGAAAAGGGTTTGAAAAAATAATATTTAATTTTTAAAGTTAGAAATCATACTTCTCTTTTTCAATTTTCATCACCCATTTTTAGACTTTGATTTATAACATTCATTTATTTAACAATCACATTTTCATAATAAAAATGAAAGGTTCTTAAATTCGCCATATATTAAAATAAGTTTTATCACATGGTAGCTTTAATATAATCTGACGATAAAGAAACTTCTTACTGCACGGTATTTTTTTTTTTATAATATTTTTTTCAACTAATCAAGATGATTTAGTTTGACTCCTAATTTAAAAGTTGTTACTACAGTTACTAATTTTTCTAACATAATAACGAAAATCTCTTCCTACTTTGTCTGTAATTCCCTGGTCATTCTCTGTTATGCTATACTTCACGACAAAACATTGAATTACGTAGTCAGCCACATTATGTAGAAGCCCAAGCATATAATGATTATAAAAGTTAAGAAGAAGAGCACATTGTCGTTGCCCTTTATTGATTCAGGAATAAAAACAATGAGAGAGCTAAAATGCCTTGATCGCAAAAATATTAAACAAGCACCGCGTCTCCAAAGGTTTCTATGATCATTAAAATAAGCACATAAGATAGAAAAGATAGTTCGATAAAATGGAATCAATAAATCAGATCATTAGCAAAGCTCAAAGAGAGCTTTCAAGTTGCAAGTTGAAGAGTTGACTGGTCATTGTTTCCTATTAATCACAATATCAGAAGCGTAATTGAAAATTACTGTCTTTCCATGTTATCATTGCTTACTAATTGAAGCACATATGAATATTTATGTTACTCTGAAAAAGTTAAACATACCAATTATAATGTTCACAGGAAGTGCAGAGACACCAAGCGAAACAGATATAAGTACATCAAGCAGAAGTCCCCCAATTAAAATAGAAAATGCAATCCAGAGAGGACTAATACAGCCCTGAAATTACACCAACTGATATCAAAAATAAATTAAAATGCATTAGATAAAGTTTAGTGGCAGCATATATATTGACTGCTTAATTCCATTGCAATTAATGACAAAAACGAGTGATATTCAGCAATATTCCATTATGATTATTTATTAATATAATTATACCCTTTCACGTCCTCGTCTTCCAAAATTAGAGAGGCTATAGGCTGAGTCGACCCTCCATACCCAATAATTAGTCTGCTACAGCAAAAATAGATAAACACTAGAATAAATTTTCAATTTATGGATGGGTAAAGTCAGTTTTCAGCATAAATAATACATATTTCAGTGTTAATTTTTAATTTAGGATAACTATCAATGCTTCAAATTGTTTGTTGTTAATTAATTTTTTCACTTGAAAGACTGATTTATCCACTAAAAGAAATTCTGGCAATATACAATTGCGTTTGTGCTCAGTGAGTGGGCGTGCGTCACTGGGTGCAATGATTAGTGAATCCTATTTATCAAGCATAGTGAATTAAAATCCCTTCGGCAACAGCACCACCAATAATTTGTCCCACAAAGAGGGATCGGATACATGAATGCTTTGTCTACCTTTGCTTGATAAAATAACAGCTCCATCCTAATCTCAAAAAATGTGAGATCATTCCTAAAACTTTCTTCTTTTTGATCTTCTTTTTAAATGACCAACATTTATCAACAAACATTTCCTAAAATGAGCACTTAACGGTCTACAACCATCTAATTTGACCAATGTTGATGGTAAAAATAAACGCACTAAAATTTAACAAATCTACTCCAAGTTTTATGCATTAATCACTCTTTTTTTCTCAAGGATGCTTTTTGGCAACTTAAAATTCGTACAGTAAAAAGGATATGATTTTAATATTTTAAATGTCCTTGTACATTCTCTTGCATTGGGTCAATACAACATTTAAATAGGCATTGTCACATACTTCATTTTTAACAGCAATGTTATCAGCATCACTATAAAAAATGAGATGAATAAGAAAAAAGAGTTTTCCACTTTAAAGTGATTTGTCCTTCCAAACCACTTTGGCATAAACTTATAAACAGAAACTTGTAAGAGATGTAAACTTGAACAAGCAAATCTTGTATTTATTGTGCATCAATGTATGTTACCGTCACTTTCAAATGAAACTCACTTTGTGCATGTACGTATAATATTTTGATACAACCCTATTTTGGAGTCTATTAATGCAGTTTTAAAGCAAATGAAAAAATCCATATCAAACTCTAATTCAATTCTACCTTGTATCAGGCTACTGAATATTATGGTTAACTAGGATCAAAACACAAATTAAATAAATTGTGTTCTAAGTTGTTCCTAACAACATGCACACTTTGTTAAAGCACACAAATTAGGTATTTTTTGGGTCTATACGTACAGTCGGTTGTGAGTCCAGTAAAGGAACGTTTACAGCCACTTGCCTGTACAAAAAAGGTTTCCAATATGAGAACAGTAGCAAGATTAAAAAAGCACCATATCAGAAGCAAACAACTTACTGGCATATTTCGCATTTATTAGAACCTCTAGCACGAAACCAAATTTCTATGCAGGATTTGTGTGCTTTGGCAAGCTCACCTCGACATCCGCAACCCAAATCAATTAGAGATTCTTCTGCTAACTGTTGACAAACTCTTAGAATTTATATCATTAAGAGACAGTGTTAGTAATGAGGAAGCAAAACTTCGTGTGATCGAGGAGAAGAAACTTGAGCTTTATTCAAAAAACTAAAAATTTACAGTTAAAAATGGAATCTTCCTATCTAAAGATTATAATGATAAATGAGTCAAAGGTCCCCTTTATCTACTATAAGATGATTAAAAAAGCATGTAATCCTACGAGCCAGTGTAGTTAAGAGTGTGCGATTTAAAGTGCGCTTCATTTGAAACATAGTAATGGTTAAGCAAGCCTCATCATAAAAAATCACCATTTTGCAAAATGCATCCGAATCACTGAGGCACACAAAGCCATGTGAAATTCTTCATTGCAATTGAGAGGGCTAAGGTATTTGATGATATGTAACTTAACGGATGATTATATTATCGTTATTAGATGAATGCTTGGCTCTCTAAAACATGATTTGTAGTGCGCTTTGCGCACTAAAGTGATAAAGAAACTATTGTACTTCACATTGCGCATTGCGATTTGAAAACACTGCTAGGCACTTTATAATTAAGAAGATTAATTTAGACAATTATTCATTCTTTTAAATAAATATTGAAAATACAAAAAAACTCATAACAAAGAAGAATAATTGTCTATAAATATGCATTAAAATTCAATATCAACAAATTTAAAGACTTTATAAGTAATATTAATATTCTAAATTATATTGCAAGAATGCTAATAATAAAATATCTATAAATGACAATTTTTGGGCATCTAAAAGTTTTATTCAAAATCTTGATAGTTATATAATTAACACCCATTATGCTTCTTATTAGGAACCTCCTTTTAATATCATTGCAATAATAGTAATTTTATTTTATAATTATGCTAATTAAAAGATACTTCTAGTACAACTCTCCAACCCTAAATATTTACAAATTTAGCACCTCTTTAACATTTACTAGAGTATTACTTGATCATCTCTTTCATTATTAAAAGGTAAATTAATGAAGTATATGTTCTTTTAATAAACTTTGAATAATTGAGTGCTTCTTTTAAAATTATTGGGAAATAAATATTATCAATATAATTTTCAATTAGTTAAGAAAAAATTGTTACTCCGGATTTTGATAATATAACAACATATTCTGGATTTGTGATAATTATTTGAGTAATTTTAGCAACATAAGTCTTTGAAGTTACATAAATGACATAAATGGCACTCCTTGAACCCGGATAAAAGATAGATGAAGAAAAACCTTGATTGAACCAAAGATTAACCTAGAGGCCTTCAAAATAATCTTCACATCCAAAAAAGGATCTAAAGAATGTGAGTTTTAGTAAGAAAATTTGAGAGGTCTTAAGTGTATCCTTGAGATAAAAAAATAACTTATTTTTAAAACAATAGAAAAGAGGTGGTTCGGTCAAGCTAGGATTGAGACTTTGATCCATAGGTTGAGGAGGACGCTTAGAACATCGAAGAACAATTACTAGTAACAAGATCAAATAGGGCACAACACAGCTAGACTATGGAAGTGATCATAGAGTGTAATCTGTGGGGTGCAGGGCATTGGCCCAAATTAGTGTAAACATGGAAATCGGGCAGATTCCAGCAGCTCTAAGTAGATGTGCTATGGCAGAATGCACCTAGACACACATCAATGTACTTCTATGTAAGTGCAATTCAAAATGATGGTGAACACTTCAAATGTGTTTTAAAGTGTTTTGGATAAATCGTGAAGCATTTGGAGATTTTGGAATGGATTTAGGTAAGTCACAAAACAACTGGAGGTGGAACAAGCATGAAACATAAGAAAAACAGACTCCCAAAGCTGATTTAATTTGTTTGAGCACTTGGGCCCAAGCGCCTGTCTCAACCATAGAAACCAAGAGTAGAGCATCATTGGGGTCATCCCAACAAAGAGCAAGGCGCTAGGGCATTCCAATTTCAACTGCCAAAATAGACAATCTAGCACTTGGCAAAACATTAAATCATCTTTAATGACCCTAGGTCAATTTTGAGGAAATGGTTAATTTCCCAGTAGGTTTAGTTTCTGTTCAACACGCGCAAAATCCAATTTTCAGTTAATATTTCCCGCTAAAGGCTTTTTTCGTCAACTTCCGCTGGATTTTGTTGTGTGCTATGACATATATGACTAGTTAAACTACTTTAGGAAGTTTTGAGAATTCATAAAAGTTTTATTGTTTCATAACAATTTTAAATACAATTAATGAAACATTCCATGCATCATTTTAAGCAAACTACGTTACTAAGAAACGGTCCTCAATTATTTAAATCGGGAGCCTTTTACACACAAAACTCTTTCCATCCCAGTAGCCGAGCAGTCTTCAGTTCCCGTCCACTCCCGTAATCGACGCAAGATTACATCTTCTTCCCATAACCGCCAGCAATCAAGTCGTCGTTCCAAATGAAGGAGTCGATGTGAAGTTATTTCCTCTCTTGGAATCGTAAGCAAACGACGCATCGACGGATCGAATCCCTAACGCCGATGGTTTCGTATCACTGCTCCCGCTGAAACCAATACGACGGTTCCATTGGAGAGGATCGATGGAATGCACGAAACGCCTAATACCCTCCCGTAATCGAGCAACTTTCGATTTCCTTCTCATTCTCATAACCTACGAGCATTAATCGGCAGTTTCTCAGCTTCATCTCCGACTGATTGGACACAAGAGAAGGATGTGCGGAACATGCTCACGCCCTATTTAATCCATCGTATATCCTACGATGTCTCCCCACCAATTGTTAAATCCCGAACGCTCCTCCCGATCCTTCTTGCCCAACCCAACGACGCTCAACTCCTTCTCTAAGCTGAGGGAATCAACTTACCTTAAAGTCCTTCGAGAAGAGACGAAGACATCCCGAACACCCCAGCACCCGGCGGCTGATCCTTCATTCCCGCACCATTTTCTTCTTCTTCACTCGGTTTCTAACTTTCCCCTGTCACTAAGATACGAATCTCCTTCTATGATTTGCTTTGTTTCGGTCACAGTAAATGGGATTGATTTATCTTTAGTTTCACTTAATGCATGCAATTAAGACTAGTGTACATGCTCCTATTGATTGGTGTAGAGTAACCTAATAAAAGTATCATTTCCTTACATATGTTTTTTGTTTCTTCTTTATCTCTGTATATGTTAGCTTTCTTCCCAAGCTTTAGAAAGAGTTAAGGATGTTAAGAAATTTACAAAATATATGTACTATGTGTGATTTGCGGAGGTTGTTGTATAAAGTTGAATACACAGCTTGATCTCCACTAAGATCATTTTTGATATCGGCAAATGATAGTTTTATTTTAATCGTTAAGATTATGGGATTTGTCATACTTTAATCAATTTAGATTACTTACAGTGGGGGTGGGTGTCATTATAGATCTGTCTCAACACTAAACAAAGAGTTTAGTAATTCTCGTTATTGCAATTTGTAAGTTTATAGTATGTTGAATAACTCCTAGCAGCATTATGGGGACCTGATTATTAGTAAAGTATAACAGATCTATATACAAAGTCTAATACATTTCTGTAAAGTACTAATTGGATCTTATTCCCTTTGAATTTCATAATACATTTGTATAATGAAAAGTGATATTGGGTTCAGCATTAATTCTGCTTTGCACCATCAATTCAGTTGTTGTTTTGATGTGAGTATTATTAATCTCAGCTCTTGAAGAAATCTTAATTTAATATTAGTAAACTTTGGACATAATAGATTGGGCTTTAAATTTGTTTCACTTAATGGTAGAAGTTAAATAGTATTGTGGTGTGAGTTAAAACATTGGTACTTCATACTCAATCCTAATAAACATATGCAAAATGCTGTGCTCTAGATTGATTTGCACTTGAGCTGAAATTGATTTGTTATACTTCAAAATCTAAAGATTTGAGATCCATCCCTTGGGTAATCTTATGATCTCAAATTCTGTGTAAATTCAGCAGAGATTGCAACTACAATCTAAATTTCTATCTTTAGATCAAGAATTAGAATTCTTTTAGAATAGTTCTACCGGGTTCAAATTTTCTTATAGAATTTGAAATCATAAATTCTCCTCAGTTTAATGTTAAATCTAAGGAACTTTGAAGTCTCAGCTAAAATTCGGTGATAGTCAATCCATAAATTGAACTGATTTTAAACAAGAATTTAATTTTCATTGCGATCAATCTATAATCTCAATTTAAGCAATTTGTAATCTCAATTTAAGCAATCTGTAATCTAATTGTAATTTGAGAGGTGAAGATTACAATGCTAATAAAATAAATTATGTAATCACTCGCATTATTATCATAATACCCTATGTGCTATTCAGTCCTATTTAGATGGTTGACCTGATTTAACTTGAATGTAAGGTTATTATTCTTATCTTGAAAATCACTACATTTTTTAACCCAACAATTATAGTTTATGGATGAGTAAATGTTTATCAATTGAACACCAAATCCAAATTGAATCAAACCAAGTCCAGAGTAAGTACCAATGTCATATTTAGTCCGATTGAATGGCGATAACTAAAATAAATTCAAGTCTTTAAGAAAGTCTGAGCCTGAATACATCTAAGTTCTAAAATCTAATCAGAGAGTTTTCGAGTAAACTAATCTTAAGGAGAGTCTAAGTTTAGACTTAGGAATGAGAGTATATGTTTTCATCTTATAACTAGGTCAAGTCTAATAAAATTATAAAATATAACTTTTACAGACACATCAAAGTTCTGAGTGCTACATAAGAATTGAAAGAACTTTCTTGCATAGTCAAATATTAAGACACTTGGATATAGCTTTATTTGCTTTTATAGTTGTTTAATCATCACTTTGAGCCTATTTTGTGTTGATATTAAATGCAATATTTTTACTGGCAATGATGTAAAGAAACAAAATGATGTTTATGTACCTTATGAATATTTGTAAGGGTTCCGAAACTGTGGTTGAATTAGGTTAAGGATGGGGCTAGTCCATCGAGAATTATAAGGGTGTCATCTGGAGCTTTGAGGGGGCCCAATTAATGAACATGCTTTTATTAAATCCAGCCCAAGGTTTTGGCTTTGCCCATCAGAACTGCTAATGTTACTTCATGATTTTAAAACATAAACACAAATATGAATTTTTATATGATTCTCTTTTGGGTAACATAATGTTGTTTGCAAGAAATCTTGTTTATTTTTATTCGCATTAAACCATGTTTTCCTGCAATTATTACTTATTTTCGCCTTCCTTTTTTGTTAAAGTATAATATTTAATATAATTTGTACTTAGAATGTGCACTAAAACACTATTTTTATAATGTCAGATCATATACAATTAGAAGATACTGAGATAGCTTAAGGACATTTTTAAAGATTTTATGGTGCAGATTTGAAGAATAAAATTTTAGCCAACTTTTATTTTTTATGAAAGACACTTTTATTTTTATATGTTGAAACAAGTACCTATTTTGTAATATTTTGGATGATTTTTATTTAAATTAAATGAATGCAATTCATGATATATTTGTATGACTCTGGATGTTTTGAATATTGTTTGAATATTATTTTGCTTAACCGCCAATATGATCCCCCGAAAATGCACCTAATGTTAGATTAGTTGTTACTAACTTAACTTGGGTCATCACATCATCAAAGAACATGCCCGAACGTGTAAGCCTAAAATATAATTTATGGCACTTTTGGGAGTTAGGGTATTAATACCATTATATACTTTGGTGTTGAGCATGCTAAAGAGTGTGTGGTTGTTATGAGGAGTGGGAGTTCATCTTCTTCCATTGGAGAGAAGAGAGCTCTACTTGTTGCAATAGTTAATGTTATAAATATATATTCGCTTCTTTAATTATAGTAAATTTCTCATAGTGGTGGTTCTATGATTTTTTCTTGTTTGGGGTTTTTCAAGTATATTTCTATGTTCATTTGTGCTTGCATATTCATTGCCATGTGTTCCGTCATTTAAATTGTGTTTCTAGTGAATCTTGGTTGCTTGTGACCGTTGTTCTCTAAAGTAACGAGTAACGAACCCGGATCCTTATCAGAGTGCTATGAAGGTGAACTCAAGATGGTAGAATCCACAACAGAGACTTCTCATTATAACCACATGCTTACTAACTATTCTGCTAGAAAGAGAAGTTTTGACAAATTTTTATGGGCTAAAGAAAAGACAAACTATTAATGGATACTTTGATAGGTTTTTAATTAGTAATAGGTTGCTCATGTTTAGATTTCAGCCCCAAGAAAAAAAATGTGAGACCAATTGGCTGAAGGCCATTAATTCCTTGCAGCAAGCCCTCTCGTCCTTTAGATGATCATTACATTTTTGTTGACACCTGGCAAAATCAAGTTGCCTAGTCCCTTTTGTCCGTTGAACTCCTGTCAGTTTGTCCAAAACTGTGAGCTACATAGACAAGCCCACGTAGCAAATGAATTTAAGAACCAAGACTTCACAATACTTACGTCAGGATTCGTGTCCAAAACTGAAACAAGAACAAACAACCATCCTGTAAATGCGTCTAACCCTCTTTCCCTTCAGCTCAAACACAACGTCACTCCCAGCAATACAACATACAACTATCTGGCCAGAGGCCTAAAATTAGAAATAAAGATGAAAGAAAAAAAACTAAACAATGCTTAAACAAAATAAAAATTCAAAAAGACTTTAACTATTATTAAAAAAGGATAGAAAGAGAAATTAATACAGCTTACAAATAAAAGTCTGTTACACAGATCTTAACTTGACACCTAAGAAATGTCAGATTATCATGCCAACCATTTGTTTAGTCTTTTATTTAGATACTAGAACTCTAATTCAGGAGGATGCCTGTCAATTAGAAAGAAAAAAAAAGGTTGATCCAAGACACAAAAACCAACTCTCCAAACATTAATAATAGCCAATCAAGCAACTAAAAGGATCAAAACTCCCAAAATTCCAAATCAATAAAGAGCAAAATAAAATATATTACCTGCACTGCTCGTAGTCACTGTCGCTCCTGGTCAAAAACCCCTTCTTGGCAGAGGTGCTCACGCCGGCTTTCTCCTCTTTTTCTGGCGCAGTTCCTTTCGATAATCCGTCGCCTTCAGCATTCCCTTCCTCCTCCGGCTTCGTGACCACTATTGTCAGCACGGAAGGAAGCGCTGCCGTCCCATATTGAGCGGAGTTCGAATTCGAATCCTGGTTCTGATCGGAATTACGTCCCAAGACCTCTATCACATGCTCTTCCTCCATCCCCACATCATATTGCGGCATTGAATTTTTACACCAGTAAAATTGCCACTCGAACAAGCCTCTCCGAGAGTTCCTCTCCTAGCTATCAAAGAGCATCTCTTTTATTCAAATCCTCTCTCTCGCTATCTGAGATCCGAAATAATCGAGGAAGAGTTGAAAATAGATGAAATATAGTCGTGCTGTCCAGGCTTTGACCTAATTTGAGAAAGAAAATCAAGAAAAAAACAAAACGATTTGTATTAAACAATGATCGGAAGTCAGAACGAACTGAACCACAAGAGATGAAAATCAAAGCGGTAAAGGAAAAGACACACCTGGATCAAAACCAGGAGCACTCATAAGCCAATATTCGAGGGATCACCGAATTTATTCAGGGCTCGATGAACTCACGCTTCAAATCGGCCGAAAATAACGCAGGCGTGGGGCTGCTGGTGAGGAGTCGGAAGACGCAACAACACACACCATTTTATCTCCTAACCGCATTTTCCGTTTTTAGAACTTTCGACGTATAAATTTTCTGACAAATATCAGGGTCAAAAATAGTTTAAAATAAATAAATAAATAAGGGAAGAATTTAAGAAAAAATATTATTACAAAAATATAAAGAAATAAATTAGAGTTCAATTTCCATCATTCACATATTTAATTTTTATTTAAAACTCAATTTCTTTCAAATTATATCACATAAAGTAAATTACGATAAATCTTTCCTTATAATTAAACAAAATCAGTTTATCATGTATAATAATTTTCAATAACTTAGGCATTATAGCATTTCCAAGATAATAAAGAAAATTAACCTTAATAGCAATGAGTAATGCTAAAATCTCACAAATAACAGAGTTTGGTATAATAACATTCATTAGCCACTTTCTATAATTTTATATTTTCTAGAAAGTGGCTAATGAATGCTATTGTACCAAGCTCTGCCATTTGTGAGATTTAGGAGGACATAACTATAAACCAACACCATAGAAAAATACTTATAAGTTTTTTTCCAAAAACATAATTAAT
This sequence comes from Gastrodia elata, assembly GCA_016760335.1. Lineage (NCBI taxonomy): Eukaryota > Viridiplantae > Streptophyta > Magnoliopsida > Asparagales > Orchidaceae > Gastrodia > Gastrodia elata. The sequence goes on along the minus strand of CM028670.1, from coordinate 101,614,422 downwards.
CAACTTTGAAAAACTATCTTCTTAGGAATCACTTGGAATCAAGCAAAAATAAATAAAAATAATAATATGGTAAAAAAATTCGCTTTCGATATTCATACAAAGTCACTTCCTCAAATAAAAAATAACATAAACATAAAATTCTAAATCAACAAAAGATAAGAAAATAGAAAAAAATAGGCAAAAGAACAAAATGTTCTCATTCCTCTTCTCTTCTTTTCTAGAAACGTGTGCTCTTGGAGCATGTCTCTTCGATCCTCAATGCTCCAACAAGCAAAGCCGGTCATGACCCTCCATTCCATTGGAGTTAAATCTAGCATCAGAAGTGAAATATCCCCCAACTATGGAAGAAATATACATGCAATATATTTATATACTAATATTTCTTCATAATAAAAGGATGAAAAGAAGAAATAGTTTATATGTTTTCCTTCTTTGATCTAATAAAACTCCTTATTTAAGAATTGGAGGAGGATCAAACGAAAAAAAGGTGCAGTCGATCTTCTCTTCTCCACTGTTGAGCGAGAATGCGCTTCTCCACTGCAATCCTCTCAAGCCTCACTTTCGAAGTAATCACCAGACATTTTTGATTTTAGCTAGCACGATTTGCTCAAGCTCTCATTAGAGCAACTTGCCATGGTGGAGCTTCTCTTCATCCATTATTTCTTCTTCTCCAGAGATACTAGAGAAGCTTGCTAGGGTCGAGCTTCTCTTCATGCACTATTTTCTCTTTAGTTGAAGCAATCGGAGTAGCTTGTAAGGTCAAGCTTCTCTTCGCCATGGTAGCCTCGTCCAGATAACAGTAAGAGAACCAGCAATTTAGACGCTAGTCGAGATGTAGAGACCGCGACAATTTGGATGAAACAACTACCTTCGATGACTGAGTTATTCCCTTTTGTGTCATTTTATTTTTTGTCTTGTATGTTCAATTGAGGTTGTTTGTAACTGTGTTGTGGAGCCTCATCCCTATCGTAGTCATTTTAATACTAATATTAACATGATTATCGTAGAGCGATCACCGTGTCACAAATTCTCAACTATAATCGAGTTAGATTTTCAGCCTAACCTGTTAATAATTGCAGGATATGCCACATGTAACGGTAATTCATTAATCATCATATATAAAGAAGAACAGAGTACGAAAGCAAAATATGTATAACATCCATTCACATAGCGCAGAAAAAAAAAAGTATAATAATTCAACTCAATGTAAAAGTACAAAAAAGTAAAGGCATACAGAATATTAATTATTACAATACAAAATTAAAATTTAAAGAGTGTGACGATCCGTGTCGTCATTAAATAGTACTCTTAAAAAAATCATCAGCAAAACTCAGCAACTATAATTTTCTATATCATACTGAGTATTTTAACTGGGAGTAGACCCAATTTAGACTATATTTGATCAAGTTATAACTTATTTAGGGTTAGGGGTATTTTTGTAAACTTAGAATTTCTAAAGTTCAAAACTTAAATTTTATTGTAGTTTACTGTTGACACTAAAATTTTAAGCTATGTAACACTTTATATTTCTTGATTTGGAGTTCAATTGACCAAGTTATGGTTAATTGAAGATCAAGGGCATTTTGGTTATTTTAGGAGAGAGTCCAAAATATCACTTTGCAAACTAAGCTCTAAATGGAAAAATTAATATCACCATAGTGATGGGATTATGCTCATGAGTATTTTAAGACTCATATTACCTATATTTGGATAACTAGGTAAGAAGTTATGGGATTTGTTTATGATCTAAAATATCACTAGGATAAATAATCCCCGAATCGAATTTTTAAATTATGCCATTTGATTCTTTTTATTTTTCTGAGTAAAATGAGATCTATATTTGATATGTTTGGATCTATATATTTAAAGTTATGATATCCTAAAGTTTTAATTAAATAAATAAATTAATTAATTAATTAATTAAATATAATATTTCCATCCCAAAAAATTTAAAATTATTTTTAGTCCTCAGATTTAAATTTTGACTGAAAAATTTAGGTCCGGAATATCAAAATTAGCTGAGGGAAATTTTCGAATTTTTCGAGCCTCAAATGGACGAAAAATGCTCATAATACATTTGAAATTAAACTTTTCATAAAGTTTTAATTAAAATTGTATTTTTCGGAAATTAAAATTAATTAATTAAAAACTGAGAGAAATCCAATGTCCGGGTCCGAATAGCAGACATCGGATCAGGCCAATCTGTGCTGTCGGATCGCGCGAGACCATTAGGATCTTGCCACGTGGCAAAACATGGAACACCGTGTGCCACGTGGAAAAACTTTGAAAATATGGTGCCACGTGGCAGCGCAGAGCTTCAGGCGACACGTGGCAACGCGAGCCTCAAATTGCAACGTGGCAGTGCGCAGGAGTTTCTGGTGTCACGTGGCAGCGCCTCGTTGCGCCGCATCGCCGGGTGCCCCATGGCAGCACCCTGTTGCGCCACGCAACCGAGGATGCCATGTGGCAAACACGTGGCAGCTTCACAGAACCTGGGGTGCCACATGTCAGCCTCGAATTTCGCTGTAAACCAAAGGACGCCACATGGAAGACTCGTGGCAGCATTGCGGTAAGTCTGATCCACATGGTGACACGTGGCAACACTGCAGCGTCGACGCACAGGTGACTGCCACGTGTCACACTGGGATTCGGCAGCATCGGCGGCAGCGCAGCGACTAGTAGAGGGGCGCCCACGCCTATTTAAAAGCCTCGGGGAGGCCGAGGGGAGGGCACCTTCAAATCGTCGGAAGACCCCCGGAGTTTGCCAGAATCTGCGCTCGAAGTTCGCTGGAGGCGGTCGTTCCCGACAAGGTACCTCCTTAACCGCTCCTATTTTCTCCTATTTTCTTTTTTGAAATGCTATTTCATGAGTAGAGTAGGATCGAACGAAAAATTTCCCGAAAAGACGAAGAAATCGCTAGCGATGAATAGCAGTTCGCTGGAGTTACTGTTCATCGATGGAGATGAAGAAGATGACTGCCACATGGCTGCCACGTGTCGCCAGCCGCCACGTGGCAGGTTTCTGTACGTCTGCAGTCATGTGTCCACCACATGGCACCCGCCATTCATCGTTAATGGATTCCATTAACGGAAACAGAATATTCCTGGAATATTCCCTTTCCGTCAACTACAGTTTTATTACCGTTGACGGTAACAGTAACTTAACGGAAACCGTTAACGATAATAGAATATTCCGTCAACCCAAAAATATTAAAAAATTCAGAAAATTTCTAAAATTTCAAAAATTCATATCTTTCAAAATATGAGTCAAAATATAGTAAAATTATATATCAAAATGATCAGAAAAATTCAAGAACTCTGGAAATGTAATCAAATTTTAGTTTTGGTATCCGAATTTTAAAAATTTATTTTTGCCTCGTAAATTGTGTTATTTTCAGATTTTGACAAAACTATCACCATTGTGCCTGTAATCACCCGAATAACTTAAATAAACAATGATTAAGAAATAAAACTTGCACACCCATTTCCGTGCCTCATAAAGTATGTCAAAATTCAAGTTTAAGCCAAGTAGCATTATCAGGAGAATTAATCAAATAATTACTAACTAGACTAAATACTAAATCATGCAGGTAGCTCGAGGATCGCACAAGAAAAGTACTGGATGTTTTCTTACATTTATTTCTTACTTACATTCTTTTAAACACTTTAGCACCGCTTTGAACCTTAAATTCAGTTTTACTTTTCTTTTTAAGTTATCAATTACTATCAATATAAATACTGAATAAAATATCTTGAGAATGCATGCATTATTTTGGATTCTCGAAATGATGGCTTGGTAGGAATTATGGCGGGGCTAGCTAAGGGGGGAGATAAGGGAGCGTGCTATAGCCTACGGGACGGCACAGTACGGTATTCTGTTATGATATAAACCCACATTTTGTCTGACCCCAAGGTTTTGTGTTTGCCCAACAGGGCAAATTGTTTACGATTATGCTTATTGATGCAAAACATATCATATTATACTGATTCTTATAACATATTATGATAAAATTCAGCAATTTTCTATTTTATTATGAACCTAACAATTTTCCTTGCATGGTAAAATATCCGCATATTTTCCTGTATTTATCCATTTATTGCTTATCGCTAATGCTTTTATAAATGTATATTGATATATTGTACTTAGTTTACGGGACTAACCGACATTCTAACGCCCGCATTTTTATGTGCTAGGTCAGGAGCTGGTGGAAATCGGGGTAGCCGAGAAGTGAGGAGGATCGGCTTAGCACATCTCTCTTATTTTGTTTTTCTTTTACATTATGTTACTATAATAAATTAAACTATATGATGTAATCATATTTTAAATAAATGGATGATTTTATTTCTGCTTACTTGTTGTACTACTTTAAACTGCTTAATCAGATCCCTCGACAGGGAGCCTCTTACGGGGTTGATCCTCTGTTATCAACTCGGCATGGAGGGTCCCCATAAAGGGAAGTCACACTCGCCCTCACAAGCATAAAATAAAATTAGCTAAGCTTCAGCAATAGCAGAAAGATTTTTCTCTTGGCTAAGCTTCTCACTTGATGCTACCTCCACGAACAACTCTGAGTCTGACATTGTCGGGATCACAATGATATCGCCCCAACTAAGAAAAAAAAAACTTATGTTAGATAATTATCTAAGTACATTTTAGAAAAAAATAATTGTACATTTGATTTAATGGAATATATATATTTTAAGATATCACATTAATTATATATTTAAGCAACAAAGAAAAATAGGATAACTATAAATAAAGTTTTTATAACTTAATAAATGAATTATGTAAAAAAACATACCTCAACTAGAAGCTACAATAAAATTAGATAATATAAATATAAATATAAATATAAATATATATATATATATATATATATATATACATGACTGAAGATAAGTGAAGGAAAATACTAAACATACTTATGATCATCTAGATTATGTTAATTATAACAGAAAATAAATCTAAACTAAAGTAAAATAGAATTAAGCATAATATGAAATCAACTCTAGCATTCTATAAGCAATTGTAAAGACAATATTGAAATAGAAGTAAAGCGTGCTGAATAGAAAGTAATAAGAAAACATACTACAATAGAAAATCTAGCTATTGTAGCCACTAAAACTGCATTGAAACTGAATAATCATTAACATTTAGAGATGTGCCAAAGTTAGTATTGCTATACAAGAAATTGGCTAAACGAATCTACTTGTAGAGCCTCTCCCCGTCGCCGTGCGCAAAAGGTATAATGGATCGGCGGCGGAGCGGTGCGCTACTCGGGAACTAAGCAAACAACAACATCTTTCTGAATAGGCTAACTAAAACTAGCCACACTGAAGTGCTGCTGACTCGAACCCAAGAGTAAGATCGAGTGTTAATACTTAAGATAAGTATATGATACTTGCCTTAAGTATTAGACGAATACGTACATTGGATTTAAAGAGGTAAATATGAATCCAATATACATTATCTATATATCAGCATTTTCAGTATGTTGATCACATCACAATACTAAGTATAATAGTAGAATAACAGAGTGCAGAAGCTAAAGCAAAACATCCAGAATATATTCATCGCAGAGCAGTAGTAAACATTCATCTCAGAAAAGAAAAGTAAAATGCATCCAGAATTATTACAAATTGATTTAAATAACACAAAAGTAAAGTCTATTTGAAATACTAAAGCAGTAAAGTAAAAGGTAGAAGATAGATCAACTAAGGCTCCACATACTCCTCCTGGACCTCCTGTAAGTCCTCCGGTCCTGCCTCAACAAGCTGCTCGGGATCTAGCAAATTGTCGGATCCCAAAAGTACCCCCGTGTTATCATGTTAAATAAGAAGTCTCACACACACAACTAAACTAAACAGTGTTAAAGTAAATACACATAAATAGTAAAGTAAACAAAATTGTAGAAAAGCAGTAAATACTGAACCACTGAAAAATGTAAAGACTAAATAAGGTAAAAAGGAACTGAAAGCTGAATACTGAAAGCAAGTGAAAACATCAAATACTCAGAAACCAAGGAAAAATATCCAATGTTGTACTATATGTCACTGATATAATGCATCTAAATATACCACAACACGGTATGCCACAAATATGTAATAGAACTATCACTGAAATGTTATGCGTCGTACGGTCCAATATATACATACACCCGATTGGGAAGTCAGTACGGTGATGTCGATGCATCCTGAAATTCCCTAGTCAATGTATGTAACATTCTATAACCCATAATTCATCACTGGTACTCATATGTCACCACTAAATCAATCATCATGCTTATGCTCATATTTATGCCCATGCTTCCATTCTATATGAGGAAAATCCTGAAATCCATAAAATTTTGAATACCGATGATGAATTCAAGGTCTAAAAGGATTCTTAACTCTTAGCTTCTAGAACGATAATTGGTTAAAGTTAAAGATTTACTTAAAATTACTAGATGGGATGATTGTATACACATATTTAGCATGTTTGCAAGAAAGGTGGTTCTTAACACTTAGTATGATTTAGCCACCCTAATGAAGCGTTCTTTGATATGAGGCATCGCCCATTGATAATTTGTATCTCAGGCTAAGTTATTAAGATGCCCAACTCGCAATCACACTCAGCATCTTAAAGAAGGTGATTCTAATCACTTAGTTTGTTTGAGCCACACATATTGAAGTGGTCTTCGCTAGGAGGTATCACCGGTTGACGATTTGTATTTCAATCAAACTAAGAAATGAGTCCCCATTTAGTACACTCTTATGATCGATTGATTTACTCTAAGCGAGGTTGTATCCACCTAAACCCGCAGGATAACCCAAAGATAAATCTTACTTAGAGTGACTCAACAATTCCCGAATATTACTGAAATAATCCAGTACTATGGGTATACTCTACTATACCCAACTAATAATCCAGATTTAAACAAGTCTATTTAATCAACAAGGGTTTATCAAGACTATTAATTTATTTGCTAAATAGGTAAGTCCTATATAAGGCTCTAAGAAAATGTGATCAAAGATCACTTAATATGGATTCTACCATAAGAAGAGGTATCATTCTAATATCTTAAATGATTCCTACCACGAGGGGTTAAGATCAACTTATAAGGTTAAGGGATTATCTAAGTTTCTACCTTAATGAGTTATACAAATTCTCCTACCTCAATGTATATTTAATTTAGGTCTTTAAAATATTTTAGAGATGATCTTATATTGAGATACTTAAGATCTCACACTCTTAATTCTAATGCTAACATTCTAGGTTTAACTTATCATTTAGGTTTAGAGTGATCTAATCAGATGAGTAAGTCATCTAATCATAACTTATTCTAAGATTATAGGATTTAAATCAAGGATGTTATTAGAGTTAGATTAATTATGAAATCAATATAATTCTATAATTCTTTTTATGTTAATAGTCTTATTCAAGAGAAAAATCAAAGATCTAAAGTTTAGATTCAGATTAAGCAATCACATAAATTTATTATTAACCTTAACATATCTAATTCAAATGTTTAAGATCAATACCAAATCAGATGTATTGTTAGAATAATGTTAATTACATTATCTTATAATCATGTCAATTTAAGTAAGGTTTAAGAGTTTGGATCTTAATTAAGTAGGTTAGGGTTTAACCCTTACTCATGTCCAATTAAGATCAAGGGTTCATTTATAGATCAAATATTAAATTAGTAGATTAGGTATGTATTATTGGTGGCAATCTTAGACCTAGATAGTCTTAATAGCTTGATCAAAGTCTTAAGGCTTCTTAAGGTTAATTAAGATGTTTAAAATCTTCAAATTTATGTTTATTCAATTTATACATTATAAATTTGCATATATGGCTTCAGTACATCTACCTTACTATTACGAAGCATATTAATAGAAGAATTCATAAAAATAAAAAGTAATTAGTGCTAATTAAGCCCTAAACCAATGCAAAAAGATTAGCACGTAATTACAAATCTAACTATCAGAATTTTATACATTTGGCTCATAAGTTCTATCTTATTATACAATTAGTCAGAGACTAAGTTTGCTAAGATCCAATGTATATAAACCCTAATTTTTACTAATTATGATTTAACAAAATTAAGGCATAAGTTAAAATACAAGGATCAGAAAAATAAATATTTAGCACATTCATTCTACTAATCATAAGAAAACTAATGGTACCCTATACATACAGTTTGGTTAAGTATAGTTGCTAATCCATCCTAATCAAGATATACAATAATTAGGCAAAAATGAAAAATCTGACCATTATATATTCAATATTATTTTATATTTGGATACTTGATGATTTTTTGATTAATTTGATATATAATATCATAAGGTTTGGACCAGTGAACTAAAATTTATTCAATTAATATATTCTGCATTTTTATTTAATTAAATCCCTATGATTGAAATAATTGAATTATTTTCCTTAAAGAAAATAATTTCAATTATTCGGATATTCAAAACACGCGGGTCGGCCGGGGCTCGAAGACCCGGGACTGTCGCACTGCGCGGGCCACGGGTCGGCCCGACCTGAACAGGGGCTTCATTCCCGAGCCTCCGTCCCGACGGAAGGACCCGATTAAGGAAACCATAATCGGCCAATTTCGGCACATCCTGACCACGGCACGACCAACTATCGGTCGCTACACGTTCACCGTGGTCAGGCGCATCGAAGGGGACCCGAAGCCGTTTGTGAGGTGGTCTGGATCGGCCAGACCCTACTCACTCAAGATCTCTCGCAATGGGGCTACTGTGGGGAGACAACTCTCCCCACAGAGGCCATGCCAGACCCAGGTCTCGATCCTTACACCTTCAGGGAGGTGAGACAGATCGAAGCCCCCTGGTCTGAGGGCATGAGGTAGTCTGGAATGTTAGGACCTTACTCACCCGAGGCGTTCCTTAAGGACTTAGCCAGATCGATCGATTCGATCGATTGGGACTAGCTTATGGCTCAATTATGATAGCATTAAGTTCAATTCGACAATACATAGTAATACGAATCAAATGGAGATGAGCCCGAGCCTCATTGGCTCAAGACTTGGAAACGGGAGTACCTGGTTTGACGGTTGAGCTTGGGGTGGTTGACCGAAGGCAAGGTAGGCACTAGCGATGCTTCCAAAAAGTGCAAAAGGTCATGAACACCAAGAGAGCCTACTATCAATAGTTTGGAAGCTCCTGGAATCGCCTACGCAAGCTCGGACAGACGGTAATGGCGAAAGATGTAGAAAGCTCAATTGATCAGCGAGGATCAAATGGAGCAATGCTGGGGCTATTTATAGCCCAGCAGAGGGTTGGGAAGCTTCTAGAAGTAATGCCTCGGGCTGGGGAGACCCAAGAGATCAGGCCATGGCCGAGCTCTCAAATTTCTAATTCGAGCTCGGCTGGGTCACGAGGTCTAATTGGGGCTCCTTGCCAAGACGGGAGAGGTTGTAACGGTCTGCTGAGGTGGATGTGAGAGTGGGGGATAAGCTTGGCAGCTGACAGTACGAGGGATCTTCCCTGTCGGGCACGGGCGAGAGGAAGATAAAGGTCCACAGTAGCGGGACCTTCGGATGTCGTCTGATCTATCGATCAGATGGTGCTACGGCTGGGATCGCTCGAATCCTAACGGCCGATCACGGGAATGATCTTGGTCGTAGGATTCATGGTTTCATTTAACGGTGGATCCGCTATCCCGCATAATTAAATCTGGACCGTAGGATCTAAGGGCTCAACGGTGAGATTAGCGTGAAACAACTGTGGTTGTTACTAGGGTTACTTAAGTCTAATATAAGTCTTAATTATAGTTCTAGTACACTAATTATGTCATTTAGAACTCATCTCTAAGATCTAGGTCAAATCTGGAATCAATTGATTCAAATCCTGATTTTTGGAAAATTTCAAAACCCTAGAAATTGACCTCAAATCAAAAATCTGACTTTGTCATTGCGTTAATCACCCCCAAATTAGCTAGGGGTGAAGTTTTGGATGCATTTGGAAGTTGTTAGATTTTCATCGAATATTTTAATATTATATAAATATCATGAAAAATCAAATAAATAAATACTCGTCAAATCAAAAATCTGAGTGTGCCGTTGCATTCCTCACCCATTAATTAGCTAAGAGTGATATATTGGAAAATTTTGGAATGCAAATAATTAATTAAATTTGGTTAATGAAATTTAATTAAATTATTATAATATTAATGTTATTTAAAAGATAATTAACGAAGCCGTTTAAATAATTCCTAACGCCGTTAATCTACTTAAGTTTCTGTTTAATCTAACGACTCTCAAATCCAGCCGTCTGATCAATCCAGCCATCCGGATCAGACGGCTGGCGTGCGTCGTCCCCGTCAGCTCGTAGGAATGCGCGACGCGTGCCGAGCAGCTACGCACGCGTCAAGCCCCGGGCGAATCCGCTCGTCCACCGCCGCTCTTCGACCCCCTCCTCTCCTTCTTTAAATGATATTGAGATTTTAGGTCTCGGTTTACACCATCCGAGTCAAAAGACAATCAAAGAAGGACTGTATTTCGATCTCAAATCTCAAACAACCATTCAATCTTAGGTACTTTCCTCAACCTCTAATTTCTCTTTCAAGCAAATATTGAGTGCCTTATCATCTAGTATTGTAGTATATCGATCTAAATTATGTCAAACGAATCAATTTTAGCCGATTGAATCCCCGATTGCGTAACCCTAATTTGCTTCCGTTATTTTCGGGAAGATGAAGAGACCCTGAGATTCGAATCACCTCGGACCGGGTCAGGTCTACCGGTCCAAGTTCATGCGTAAACTAGACCGGTTCGGCGTGTTAAAGCTGGCAGAGTGTGGTGGGCCCTCCCTTCGCGCTGTCTCCTTTGCGTCGCGACGCGTGACGTGCAGGCCCAAGTCGTGGGCCCCGCCTGTCAAGCCTCAGCAAGCCATAATCCGCCACGTACCCTGTCTGTGGGGCCCGCTGTTGCGTCCGTCGGCAGGCGCGGGTCCCACCTGCATAATAAAATAAATATTTATAATAATAAATATACAAATAATCATAATAAATTAATCAGAATACCTATTAATAATTAAGATATATGTCTATAGGTATGTATATATATACTTATATATATATATATATATATATATATATATATATATATATAATTAATGATATATGATAAAACATTAAGTACTTTAGACAAATATAATAAATAGAGAAGTTATTTACAAAATTAATATTAAATGAGTAAATAGATGCATTTAATTAAATTAGAAATATCTAAACTTTAGACCTTAATATTTTGATAAATACATATTCAAATTTAGCAAATAAATATATCATTTTTATCAGAAAAATACAAAAAAATTATTGATGCCATTTATTTTGCTGTAAGTCTAATATTTCAACTAGTGATATTTAAGGTTTAATTGATGTGACATAAATAGGTCAAAATTTCATTTAATCATAATTTTGTGTGTGTTTACCCAAACATATCCAATATGGGTCTCATAGTGATCAGAAAACCCTAATAATTGATTTAGTAAGATTCACTTTGCTGTTTGGATTAGATTTAGACTAATCACATTTAGGAATCTAACTCAAAAAGAAAATAAGAGAACTTTCAATATGTCTTCTCAAAGGAACAATGATCCTAAAAGAATTAGGCTTTCTTCTATAAAAGTATATCAAATGAAAATTGAGAGCCCACCAACAGATCCTTACAATGGGTGTACAAGATCACACCCATATGGAAAATGCTATCACAATAAACAATGTTGTTATACGTGTGGTCGCAAAGGACACTTCTACCAGCAATGTGATTATGAGGTAACTATAGATGGAGTTCGTATTGATCATTCCAGACGCAATCAAATGTTAAATCCAACTCCAATCAATCAACGGGATCAACCGCTGACCATTATGCCTACTCCACAAACTGAAAGGTCTATCCAAAGGAATGATAAAGGAAGATCAAATCAACCCAGCACATCCAAAAATCCTCAAAAGTAGGTGTTTATTAAGAAATCTTCAGGACCTGCTAAAGTATATACTCTCACTCCTATGGAAGCTACAGAAGATAATAATGTGATATCAAGTATACATAATTCATATTATTATTATTTTTAAGCTTTTAATAAGTTCTAAGTAATTATTATTTTATTTAGGCACTATAAGTATTAATGATCATCCGTGCAAACTGCTATTTGATACGAGAGCAAGCCATTCATTTATATCTGAGAATTTTGCTAAAAGTTTAAACTTGCCATGTTACAAAATGGCAAAATCTTTAGCAGTTGGGCTACCATCCGAAACTCAACTCAATACCACCAACTTCTATAACCTTCAAGTACCCTTAAATGAGCAAGTATTTCAAGCCAAGTTAATAATTTTACCAATAGTAAACTTTGATATAATCTTAGGAATGAACTGGCTTAGTACTCACAACACTACTATTAATTGTCAACAAAAGAAGATATCACTTCAATCACCAGACACTACATCAATATTCATAGGGAGGTTCAGTACTTTAAGTTCACTAATTAATGCAATAACAACAATTAAGCTAGTGAACAAGGGTTGTTCAGCACACCTAGTTACTATGCTGGGAGAGAGTAAAAATGATATACCATTTTCTAAGATTAAGGTGGTTAATGAATTTACTGATGTTTTTCCTGATGAGCTACCTGGGTTACCTCCACCAAGAAAAGTTGAAATGGCAATTAATTTAGTCCCGGGTACCCAACCAATTTCAAAAGCTCCTTACAGAATGGCTCCTAAGGAACTTCACAAACTCAATGAACAATTAAAAAAACTATTAGATAAATGATTTATTAAGCCAAGTATGACACCATGGGGTGCTCCAGTATTATTTGTAAAAAGAAAGATGGGTCTATGCGAATGTGTATAGACTATAGAGAATTAAATAAAGTCACTATTAAGAATAAATACCCACTTCCCAAAATCGATAATTTATTCGATCAGTTATCTGGAGCAATAGTATTCTCGAAGATTGATTTAAGATTTGGATATCATCAACTTCAAGTAAGAGATTATGACATGGAGAAGACAGCATTTAGAACCCAGTACGGACATTACGAATTTCTTGTAATGTCCTTTGGACTCACAAATGCACCTTCTATTTTCATGGACTTAATGCAGCGAGTCCTAAAGCCATTCTAAGATAAATTTGTGATTGCATTCATTGATGATATACTCATCTATTCAAAGACTATGGAAGATCATGAAGACCATTTAAGAAAAGTATTAGAGACTTTGCGAGAACATAAATTATATGCCAAATTTTCAAAATGTGAATTATGGTTTAAGTCAGTAGCATTCCTGGGTCATATTGTAGATGCTCAGGGAATTCGAGTTGATCAACAGAAGATCTGTGCTATTCAAGAGTGGAACCAGCCAAAAATAGTAACCGATATAAGAAGTTTCTTAGGTCTCGCTGGCTACTATAAAAAATTTTTCAAAGGATTCTCTCAGATAGCTACTCCATTAACCAAGCTAACTCAGAAAGCTCTTCCATTATCTGGGCTCCTAAATGTGAAAAGGCATTTCAAACTTTAAAAGATGCTCTTTCTACTGCTCCAATATTAGTTATACCAAAAGAAGGTATGAACTATGAAGTATATATAGATACCTCAGGAACTGGATTAGGTTGTGTGCTAATGCAAGAAGGAAAGGTGATTGCATATGCTTCACGACAGTTGAGGCCTCATGAGAGGAATTATCTAGTACACGATCTAGAACTTGCTGCAGTAATTTTTGTATTGAAAATATGGTGTCACTATTTGTACGGTGTTCAATGCTCTATTTTCACTAATCACCAAAGCTTAAAATACATCTTCACTCAACGCGAGTTGAATTGTCGCCAAAGAAGATGGCTTGAATTGATTAGTGACTATGATTTAGATATTCAATACCACCCAGATAAAGCAAATGTGGTGGCAGATGCCCTTAGCCGTAGTGCAATGCTATCAGCAATGATCACTACAAGTTCACTGATAGAAGAATTTCAAAAGATGGAAATTGTTCCTATTCGGAGTGATGTTATGAGCTCAATATTAACCAACATAAATGTAGAACCCACATTTCATAGGGATGTTTCCATCTCTCAAACCAAAGATGAAGAATACTTAAAGTTTAAAATGGACATTGAAGGAGGACGTCGTCATGATTTACAATTGCACGGGTCAGTGATTTATCAGGATAATCGTATATGGATTCCTAAGTCCATGCAACAGGAGGTGTTGATTGAATGACATAATTCTGGCTATCAAATACATCTTGGAAGTTCAAAAATGTATCAAGATCTGAAACAGTCCTTTTGGTGGCCAGGGATGAAAAGAAGTGTGGCAGAGTTTGTGAAGAAATGCCATGCTTGTAGTTTGGTCAAGGCAGAATATCAGAGACCTGGCGGTTTACTTCAACCACTTGAGATACCTGAATGGAAGTGGTTCGATATATCTATGGATTTTATAATGGGTTTACCTCGATCAAAATCTGGATCTGATACAATTTGGATGATTGTTGATAGATTTACTAAATCCGCTCACTTTATTCCTGTACGGCAGATAGACTCAGTGGAGAAATTAGCCAAACTGTATATCAAAGAAATAATCAGGTTACATGGAATTCCTAAATCGATTGTATCCGATAGAGACAGTCGGTTTACCTCAAAGTTTTGGCAAGCTGTCCATCAGGATCTAGGAACTACTCTGGTAATGGGTACTGCATTCCATCCACAAACTGATGGCCAGATAGAAAGAGTAAATCAAGTCTTAAAAGATCTACTCCATTTATGTATGCTAGTTTTTTCAGGATCCTGGGAAGATCATATTCCTTTAATAGAATTTGCTTACAATAATAGCTTTCAATCCAGTATTAAGATGGCACCATATGAAGCATTATATGGTAGAAAATGCTCAACTCCACTAGCTTGGTCCGAGACAGGAGGTACTCAATTATATGGTTCCGAGTTAGTAGAAGAAACAAACAAGAAAGTGAAACTCATCCAGCAAAAAATCAAAACAGCTCAAGACAGACAAAGCAAATATCATAATAATTGTCACCGTCCACTTGAGTTTAAAGAAGAAGACTAAGTATATTTAAAGGTGAGCTCGATGAAGGGAATTTATCATTTTGGAGTCTGCGGAAAACTCAGTCCAAGGTATGTTGGGCCTTTCAAGATCATGCAAAAAGATTGGATCATCAGCTTATAAGCTAGAACTGCCAGAAGACTTTTCTGCAGTTCATAATGTGTTTCACGTATCATCGCTAAGGAAGTGTTTTCGAGATCCTTCCCATTTAATCCAACTTCCAACAATAAGAATTCAACCGGATCTTACATACATTGAAGAACCAGTTAAAATTTTAGATTGTGATTAAAAGAAATTAAGGAACCGTTCTATTTCAATGATAAAAGTTCAGTGGAAGAACCGGTCATGCAATGAAGCCACTTGGGAGAAAAAAGTGGATATGCAACAGAAATACCTAAGCCTTTTTAATTAAGGTAATTCCTCAACTCTAACCTATTACAATTCATTTACTTTATATCTGTTTTATTCTTCTCACTTAAGTGATATTGATGACGACATCATTCTTATGTGGGGAAGTCTGTAATAGCCCAGGTTGTTACTAGGGTTACTTAAGTCTAATATAAGTCTTAATTATAGTTCTAGTACACTAATTATGTCATTTAGAACTCATCTCTAAGATCTAGATCAAATCTGGAATCAATTGATTCAAATCCTGATTTTTGGAAAATTTCAAAATTCTAGAAATTGACTTTTATTTTGACCTCAAATTAAAAATCTGACTTTGCCATTGCGTTCACCACCCCCAAATTAGCTAGGGGTGAAATTTTGGATGCATTTGAAAGTTATTGGATTTTCATCGAATATTTTAATATTATTTAAATATCCTGAAAAATTAAATAAATAAATACTCGTCAAATCAAAAATTCGAGTGGGCCGTTGCATTTCTCACCCCTCAATTAGCTAAGGGTGATATATTGGAAAATTTTGGAATGCAAATAATTAATTAAATTTGGTTAATGAAATTTAATTAAATTATTATAATATAATGTTATTTAAAAAGTAATTAACGGAGCCGTTTAAATAGTTCCTAACATCATTAATCTACTTAAGTGTCTATTTAATCTAACGGCTCCCAAATTTAGCCGTCTGATCAATCCAGCCATCCGGATCAGACGGCTGGCGTACGTCGTCCCCGTTAGCTTACAGGAATGCGCGACGCGTGCCGAGCAGCTACGCATGCGTCAAGCCCCGGGCGAATCCGCGCATCCATCGCTGCTCTTCGACCCCCTCCTCTCCTTCTTTAAATGATATTGAGATTTTAGGTCTCGGTTTACACCATCCGAGTCAAAAGACAATCAAAGAAGGACTGTATTTCGATCTCAAATCTCAAATAACCATTCAATCTTAGGTACCTTCCTCAACCTCTAATTTCTCTTTCAAGCAAAGATTGAGTGCGTTATCATCTAGTATAGTAGTATATCGATCTAAATTATGTCAAACGAATCAATTTTAGCCGATTGAATCCCCAATTGCGTAACCCTAATTCGCCTCTGTTATTTTCGGGAAGATGAAGAGATGCTGAGATTCGAATCACCTCGGACCAGGTCAGGTCGACCGGTCCAAGTTCATGCGTAAACCAGACCGGTTCAGCGTGTTAAAGTTGGCAGAGTGTGGTGGGCCCTCCCTTCGCGCTGTCGCCTTTGCGCCGCGACACGTGGCGTGCAGGCCCGAGTCGTGGGCCCCGCCTGTCAAGCCTCAGCAAGCCATAATCCACCACGTACCTTGTCTGTGGGGCCCGCTGTTGCGTCCGTCGGTAGGCGCGGGTCCCACCTGCAGAATAAAATAAATATTTATAATAATAAATATACAAATAATCATTATAAATTAATCAGAATACATATTAATAATTAACATATATGTCTATAGGTATGTATATATATACTTATATATATATATATAATAATAATAATAAATATATTTAATTAATGATATATGATAAAACATTAAGTACTTTAGACAAATATAATAAACAGAGAAGTTATTTGCAATTTTAATATTAAATGAGTAAATAGATGCATTTAATTAAATTAGAAATACCTAAACTTTAAACCTTAATATCTTGATAAATACATATCCAAATTTAGCAAATAAATATATCATTTTCATCAGAAAAATACAAGAAAATTATTGATGCCATTTATTTTGTTGTAAGTCTAATATTTCAACTAGTGATGTTTAGGGTTTAATTGATGTAACATAAATGGGTCAAAATTTCATTTAACCAGTGTGTTTATCCAAACATACCCAATATGAGTCTCACAGTGATCAGAAAACCCTAAAGATTGATTTAGTAATATTCACTTTGCTGTTTGGATTAGATTTAGACTAATCTTATTTAGGACCTAACCCTAATTTGGTCAATTAACCCTAGAACTTCAATTGACCATAAGTAGGTCAATTGAACTCCAAATTAGGTAATCCAAATATCAATTTAGATCAGAAAAACCTAATTTACAGTAATCTACATAAATATTTAAGATCCAACGGTTAGATTTGTTAATCACCCCTAATTATCTTAAAATTGGATTAATGAATATTAGCAAAACTAATGATCCAAATTCAGTGATTCAAATTTCAGAGAACTCTTAGAATATATTAGAACCTAATTATAGGGTTGGATTAGTGATTTGGTGATTAATTTCACTAATCACCCTAAACCCTAATTATGCCATAACTTAGCCAATTAGAGTCCAAATTGAACCTACCACTAGTCATAGTAATCAGTGGATCATTTGTGATTCATAGCCACTAAGTTTGATTAATTTGGACACCAATTGGAAAAGTTAGGATTTTTGATCTTTAGTTAAGAGTACTTAATTACCATTTTAACCCTAGATCTTATATTGGCCATAACTTAACCAATACATATCAGATTTTAATAATTTTAGGTTTTATGGAAAGCTTAGGACTTAACCTTCAATAATCTAATAGAAAATTTAGGTGTCATTAAGATAAAATTACAAAAATACCCTTATAAGTCAAATTCTTTAATTTGACCCTATAAGGCTTAATACTTAACCAAAATTAATGAACTTAGTGTCTAAACTCATATTAGACAGTAAGTAATCATTATTTTTCATTAAAATCCAAAATTAAGCTCTAATTTATAAAGGTAAAATTTAGACCCTTAAGTAGGGGCAAAATAGTCATTTTACCCCAAATTTAGGGTTTAATGTTTCTAAGTCCTAAATTCATTCTTAAATCATAAAATATAGTAATTAAAGTGATTGAGACTATAATTTAGATAATTCCAAGTCTCAAATTAGAAATTCAAAGAAAATCCTAAATTTAGTCTTAAGCAAAAATCTTAAGTAAAATAGAGATCTTTTCTTTCCTTTAAACTTCTTAGATCATCCTTTAGGTCTTATAACCTTAGTTAGGATGTGTGTATGAGTGCTACTCTTAGTATTTAAGAGGTTAAACTCCTAAGATTAGGAATAAATCTTAGATTAGAATTCATCTAATGAGTAAAATGGGTTACTCATTAAGGTGAAATCTTGATTTTACTAGTTTATTAGATTTTTCATTGTTCATTAAATGATTATTTGATATTTTAATCTTAAAATTAAGATTATAGATCTATCCTATTGAATATGACTTAATTCAATAGGATTGGCCTTAATACTTAAATCAATGAGATGGGATTAAGCTCTAGCCTTTAAGATAACCTTGTGATTAAGAATTGAACCTCATTATTTGAAGTTTAGTTTTTAATCTTCTCAATCTTGATTTAGCTAATCAAGATTTAAATGGGTTTATATAAAACAATAATTTAGAATGATTGATTTTTACTTATTTAAATATTTAGGCGACATTGATTCATTTATAATCAAGAAGTAGCTAATCCTAATTATGTTCAACTTGTAGGTTCGTGATTCTAAGTTACAGACAGTGTAGGAATTGAGGATTCTGAATCTTATGTAACTTAGAGTAGATAGAATAATTAAGTTATAAAACATGTGATATCATAAAGTTTGTGTAGTGTTATTTATTTCCTTGATTTGAATTGCTATACTTCCCGTGTTGTTTGAGCCTTCTATACTTTTGGACATACTTAACATTAAACCTTGATATATACTTTATAATATACTTTGAATTTTATTTACATATCTTATGCATAATTTTAAAAGAAACATTAATAAACAATATTATAAATGTGATTTACATTTTACTCAGCCTGCCATTTAGTATGACTTTACTTTAGGACAGCTTTTGCCAATGGAATTTCCCATATGGTATGTTACTTTGGCATTGGGATGTTTCTCCTAGATACCTCTTTGGTGGATATTACTTTAATCTGAGATGTTTCTCCTAGATTATCAGATGGACTTTATTTTTTGGCAGACTAAGTAAGAGTATCTCACATGTATAGTACTTTAATCTACACTACTTACATTTACTTTTCAGTCTCTTTACAGTTACTTTACATGTTTTCTTTACACTTCAGACTTATTTTATTTTACCATTTCAATATATTTTTATTTCTTTTTTATTTTCTACAGTTCCTTTACATTTCAGAACTTTCTGTATGTCAGCCATTTTACTTACTTGAGAGCATATTAGGATGCTAGTCTTTATATTTTCAGTACAGTACTTTTACTTATACTATAACTGGCATATTAGTTTGATCATATTCCTTAGGACTTTTCTTTGTACTTAGTAGATTACATTTATACTTTACTTACCTTGTATTGCAGCCTGAGTTGAGGTATGTTTCTACCTCATAATTTGTTCTTCCTTTCTTGTCGCTTTACCGCTATGCTATGCTTAATTCCAGTTGTGATATCATTAAAATACATTAAAATTCATTACCTTAAAATGTACTTAGACATTTTGTCTAACAAGATTTTTCTTTTGTTGGCTGGGGCCCTACCATTATAAAATTGATAATGGTAGATTCTGAGCTTTTCGAAGAGATTCAGCCTACAGATGAGCAGATCCAGGAGGAGGTTTAGATTAGTGAGGATCCTTAGTTTACTTGATAGATTTCTTTACTTTTAATATTGTGAGGATGAGAGACTCTTTTTAAATCAGTCCTTAAAATTTTAATGTTTGTAATAATACTAGATTATTTGTATTTTACTTTCATGCATTGTATATTCTGAGCGATGTCTTTACATTATGGTATGGATGATTACTTCAGTTTGTACTTTTCTTCCGCACTCTAATTTCATAGTATACTCATTAAGTGATTGTTAATTTTTACCTTATTATGAAAAGTACATCTTTTTCTTAAGATTGGATTGGAGTCTTAAATTCCAACCTAATGTTAAGTATGAGATGTGCTTAATGACGACCACTCCTTAATCCTTATAATTAGAAGGGGCGGCCGCCACACAGCGGGACTCCGCTGTCGCGTGACCTGGACTCCACAGCAGATTGCCCGCGGTCCGCACAGCGGAGCCCAGCTGTTAATTAGTTAAAATGGTATAATTGCAATTTAGAAAAGTTAGGATCCATTTTATGCAATTAAACTATTTTAATTAAATGTGAATTATGACCTAAATGATTTATAAATTGTACCAAATTTTCACCCCTAGCTAATTTGGGGGTGAAGAATTCAAAATTGCAATCAGATTTTAATTCTGAGATCAAAATATTTTAGGTCTAATCTAAGGCATCTAAATTGATTAAATGACCATCTTAGACTTTGAGAAGTCCAATGGACTTCAAATTTTCAGGACATGATTCATTTGATATTCTAAAAGCAATGGAATCAAAATTAATAATTACTTAGACTATAGATTAGCAGGGTAACAACCTAAGATTGTTACACTACTGAATATAAAGTTGCACATGTATCATTTGGCCAACCATAGAGCTAGATCTAGTTATATTATAGAATCAAACATGTATCATCTAGCCAACCACAGAGCTAGATCTAATCGATTCTAATGCAAAAGAACTAAACTACATAGGTGGACTAACTATGACACACTTAACTGAGCTGATAACTGAAAGTATTGAATGTGTTAATCAAGATTAATATTGTATATGCATTTTAAAATTAACATAGAATACTCATCAAATATCCTATATTTCAACTGATATGTTCAAGTTATAAGTCCCAAATACACGATGTGCAAAGTAACAAAGTCAAGGTAAGCAAAGCTCTACTAAAACACATATGATATCTGTTGTTATATAATTTAATTCGTTCTATCTATTCTGAGAGAATACAAGTTTATAATCTTCAATATCCAATTATCAAGTATAATCTTAGATTTACAGCCTTAAAGGTTAAATATGAGAAATTAACAAGCTCTAATTCATAATCAAAAATATCATTTACAAAGGTTAAATAATTTATTAATAACTTAATTGATGTATTTTAATAACCCTTAACCATTCTTAATCAAGAAGAATCAAAGTTCAGGGAATTAAAGTTAAACTCCAAATTAGGGTTTAAGCTCTGAATCCAATGTGATAACATCTAAAGATCTAGGGTTTCACACTAAACCTCACTCTAAAGATGAAGAAATTTAAGGACTGTAAGATTGAAGAATATGAAAAGGTCATAATTTAGAAAGGCAAAAGTCTAAGGTTATAAGACAAAAGAATCAATTTAAAAATTTAAGTCTAAGAGCTAGATTCAATCTATTGAATAACTTCATTTATTCGATAGAGTTGAGATCCTTAAGCAAAAAGAAGAGAGTTTAAGGAATTAAGCTCCTAAGAGATTTATAAATGATCTTTAAGAATGAAAATTGATTCTAAATGAGATGGAAGCTACAAATTCTAAGAAGGTTCCATCTATTGAGTAGCTCAATCACTCAATAGAACTAAGCTATTATAATATAAGATTTAAGGATTGAGATTAATCACTTAAGATCTTAGCTAAGGTTGGGCTTAAGAATTTGCTTAGATTATAGACTTAGGAAAAGCATTAAAAATATCCTAATAACAAATTAAACTAATTAATGCTGATTTATAAACATTAATTTCCATCCAATAAGGTAATATTGAAAATCTTAGATCTACCTTAAAGATTTTAATAAGCCTTCTTAAGTATATTTTAGGAATATTTAGGGTTTAATATTTAGGATCCACTCTTAAAGTCTAAAAGTTTATGAAATGATCCTAATTAATAATCTTACTGATTTAAAGCATTTGAATAGGCTTCTAAGGTTTAAGGCCACTTAAACCAACATTTGTCCATAATGACTAACATACCCTCCTCCCTTAGGGTCAAAATTAGGGTTTGAAGATTTATGGCTCCAAATTGGTCCTAATCAATTCTAATATGTTCTATAATGTTGGACATAAAGAGTGAAACCTTAAATACCATCTTTGAACTTAAAGTGAGTCTAAATAGTACTAATCACTTTTTAAGGCTAGAAAAAGTGATCAAGGAAATTAGGGCATGAATAAGAGATCTAAGCTCACTTTTAGTTTCTAAACAACATATGAAGAAAAATGACACTAAGGTTGCTAAAAAATAAAGCTCAAATTAATTAATTAGACACTAATCAAGGTCAAAAGTGATTAAGGGGTAATTAGTGAAAATAAATCTCAAAAAAATATTAGGATTGCTTAATTAAGTTCTCCTCTGCAACATAAATATTTAGAAATCTTAATCATGCAATTTGGTCAACAATTGAGATAAATATTCACTAATTAAGATTTTATAGTAATTAGGTTAAGTTAGTATTACAAATATAGAAATTAGAATATTATTTCCAATTAATGTTCCTTAGGTTTTGCTAATCAAAATGGTATATAGGAACATACTATTTGGATCAATGAAGGCAAAGTTATTTTAGAAAATTTAATTTGAATAATTTTAATTATTAAACCACAGGATTACTAATTTATGAATTAAATTCCTTGAGGAAATTAATTCGGAAAAATCAGATTATTAATCCAACCCGATTTCAAAAGGCGCGGGACAGGGTAACCCGGCCCGATACTGTTCTCCATCTCCACCTCCGCTTTTACCCGACAACCAAACCCTAAGGCTTGAGTCTAGCGCCAAACGCTCCGTCGCTAGACCACGACACGCCTCAATTTCGATGGCTACATGCTCCATGACATCAAATGAGTCAATTGCACCATGAAGCCCTCTATGGGATGGATGGGATTGCCAGATTATCGCTCACCCCTAATCAATCCTATTCCAGCATCTAGGGTTTATTGAAGGGCTAGAATACTCCCCACATAACCCTCCATTCAACTAGGGCTTGATCCTCGCACCTTTAGAATGGTGAGACGGATCAAAGCCCCCTAACCTCACGGCTTGGGATGTGCCTAGTCGCTGGGTCCTTACTCGGACTCAGCACTGTGAATTGCCATAGCCCAATCGATCAATTCAATGAATTAGAGCTAGCCTAGACCCTAGGGATGATCACAATGAGTCTATTAGATTAAGCGCTCTAGGCCACTGAAGCATATGTGACTTTATTGGATGTGTTTGATCCCTTCCAGACAGCAATGCTGACTGTTTAAACTGGACCAGAAGGCTCTAAGCATGCATGAGTTTCCCAGGATGGAGACTAACCTTATGGCACAGCACAGGACTATCCTAGTGAGCTTAATTGACTTCGAATCCAGTCGACTTGATGGGGAAGAAGGTTGTACCTCAGATCGAAGGATTTTGATGAACATAGAGTTGAGGAAGCAACCAGGAGCTATTGCTAGGTTCAGAAGTTGCACAAGGGGCCTGAATGTCAGACCTCACACTTAGATTGGCAGGAGCAGCATCTGGAACCACTGGCAAAATGTAGAAACCAACATGAAGGAAGAGGGGAAATTGAGTGAGTCATAGTGAGAAAAGGAGCTCATTGTGATGCTTAGGAGCTTTATATAACTCACGGGAAGAAGATGGTGACCGCCAAAGCTCGGAGCCATGGCTCAGGCTTGACTGGAGGGAGCTTATTCAACTTACCTATAATGGAGAGGTTCAAGCCTCACGATCCGCCCAACGAGCTCGTCTAGCGATGGTAAGGATCCTAACGGACTTGCAGACATGGCACGGGGGAGTGGGGGACAGGACTGGCGTCAGCGATACGAAGGGACTTTTCCTGTCAGGCGAGCAAGCTAGGAATGAAGGCCTACAGTCACTGGAGCGTTGGCGTTCGTCTGATGCAATCCGGTAAAACACTCAATGGCTAGGATTTGATCCTACTTAACAGACGCACAATCGACCAATCGTTGTTGTCGGATCGCGGATGTGATCTGACGGCAGAGATGCTATCTGAGCGAAAGAAGATGCGAGCCATCCGATCTGGGTTTAGAAAGGTGGAACGGCAAGGATTTGATGGATAAATCGGTTGCCAAGCATTGGAATTTAAATAAATGTAATAGATTAAATTAATTATTTAATTCAATTAACTAATTCAATTAAATCCAATTTATGACCAAATGACTTCTAAAAATTCTCAAAATTTTACTCTTAGCTAATTTGGAGGTGAGAAATTTAAGCATTCAATCATAAATTGATTTGAAAATCAAAATATTAAAGAAATTTCAGGATTCTAAAATGGACATAATTGTCAATTTACTCAAATGAGATCCAATTGACCCAAACTTTTAGGGTTATGTTGAAATGACTAAATGAAACTAATGGAATAGAAAATTAAAACTTTGTTTGGCTTAGATTAAGCACCATAACAACTTAGGGTTGTTACATGTGCTATTCTCTGAATTTTGTACGCTCTTGAAAATTAGTGAAATTTATTAGAAAGTAGGATTCCTGAAAATTTGTGAACATTGGACTGGTGGAACCTATAATTTTTGTAGGTGAACCATAATAAATATCTATCCCATTTCTTTGCATGTTTGTGTGCATGATTTTATCTTTCCATGTTTTCTTTTCGTATTTGTTGTTAAATTTATAATAAGTAGTATTAGAGTGAAATTTGCTTGAAGATATGGAAGCCATCATGATAAATCTAAATGGCTCAACTTACTCATTTTGGAAGACACAAACAACTAAGGATTTGTTGTATGCTAATGATTATTATAGGTCATTTTTTTTAGCCAATAATCTTGTGAACAACTGATGATGAATGGAAGATTTTACATCTCTGACTTAGTGGCTACTTGCGACAATGGGTGAAATGAGACAAATGCATAGAACTTATGGAAAAAGCATGATCAATAGTACGAATGGAAGAGGGACAGCACAAGAATTATCTAATCAAGCAAATAATGGCACTCCAGTTCAAGGATGGTGGGTCCATGACAAACCATGTATGTACCTTTCAAAATCCTCAGCTAGTTGCAGTAATGGGGATCAAGTTCGATGTTGAGGTGCAAGGGTTATACTCCTTGAGGATGTTACTAAATTTATTGGACCCTTTCTGTATTTCCCTTACAAATATTATATCTCGAGGAATCATGATTGTGGAGCTTCCAAAGACTACTACATTAAACAAAGTTATGAGAAGAAAGTCTCAAGTCTCCTCTATTGAATTTAATGCCCTCTTTACTGAGTTGTGGGGGAGAACCAACCATCGGAGTACTACTTTCAAATCACCGAGTAATAACAAATCGAGGAGAGTGGAAGCCAAATATGATTGTAATGCTAGCAAGGCCACTAATGGGGATTCTACTAGTGTTGCCCTAGAGGACTTCTGCTTGTATCAGAGATGGATACATTTTGCACCGCTCAAGATAAGATGATGTGAATTGTGGTACATGTGATGTGATGACATGATGTTATGTTATTAAAACTAATTTAACATTATGATTAAGTAAGATAGGATATAAATTAGAGAGCTATACATAATAGAAATAAATTTTTTTATTCAATTTAATATAAATTATAGCATTCTTAAATAAAATAATCAAAATAAAACTAAAATTTTTTCTTCAATTTCCATCTATTTACCGTTATGCCAAATCAACTTCTTCTAGTTGTACCTAATTTGGTGGCATTATAAAAATATTGAGATTTAATTTCTTAGTAATTACAGAATACTCTAAGTATCAAATGAATACTAAATGCTGCACTTTTACAAATAGCATATCAGCGTGTCATAAGAAATATATATCAAATTCCCGCACCACAATACCTTGGATGTCTCGGACATCCCAGCGCTCGACAGCATCTTGTTCTCTCCCGAACGATCTTCTTCTTCTTCACCTGGTCTCAAGGTTTCTTCGATCACTTTAGTACAACTCTCCCTCTTTGTTGATGCTAACTTATCTAGTTAACAATTTGATCAAAATACTATCCCCCCTCTTTGTTGATGCTAACTTATCTAAGTTAACAATTTGATCAAAATACTACCCGATGAACTGTGATATATTTAGTCTCCCAACATAAAAATGATTGATTTTAAAATAAAAAATATTATAAATTTAGAATTTAAAAATGGACAGATCTTATCTTTTACTTTTATAATTAAAAAATTAAAAATACTTGACACGTTTAACTATTTTCTTCCTATATTAATTTAATATATATTCTTTTTTAGTTTTTTATATAATTTAATTGAAAAATGTCATAATCATGTTTTTATGATGTATCAATTGATTTAGGTGGCAGCTATAGCATCCACACCTAATTCATATTAATTTATGAGAATGCAACCTTATATAAATATAACACCATGAATTTAAATATTTTTAATTAATTTTTTTTTTTAGTTTTACAAAAGAAAAACATTAAATAAAACCAAAACTCTGAGATTTTGAAAAAAAAAAAGTTTTTTGTAATATTTTAAAAAATGATTGTTAAATGTCTAAAATAGGAATAAATTTGTTACATAAAAGTAAATATTCCCTTTAAAATTAATCGAGATAAAGAAGAATAGCATTCCGGATAGAAAAAAACTCGTTACATTATCAATAACATTGCCAGAACAACAGCAGACCGAAACTCATAGAAGCTATCAGATTCAACTCCGCAAAAGGCAGAGCTTGAGCGGAGGAAACGAAGGGGGAAAAATTTACATCTGAAGAGAGCGGCCGAAGATTCAGAGAGCGGCGGAATGGCGCATCGGCGGCGGCGCGGGACTACGGTGAATCGTGGAGGCGAAGGAGAGGCTGCGCTGTATGAGGAAACGCATGCGGAGGGGGAAAGGAGATTCGTTGAGAAGGTGCTCAAGAACCCTGGCCACAAGCGCCGTGTACTCCTCCATAAGCTCCGCGACGATCGCTACCAGAATCATCTTTTTCGAATAAACCCTAACCCTAACCCTCGATGGTTCTGTCCCTCTCACTCTGCCTCTTTCATATTGAAGGCGCCAAGCTTATATTTCCAACGAAGGGATTTCATTAATTTTTTAAAAAATAAGAATTTCAAAGTTTTTTTTTTGTTGAAGGTTTTTTTTAAGTGCTGTTACAAAAATATAGTATTTTAATAATATTATTATTGTTTATTTAACATTTTAAATATTAAAACAATAAATGCTTAAAATTTGAGGATAATGCAAATACTTATCACTAAAAATAGTTGGTATGATAAGCAATATTTAATAGGTTAATTCTATCAAATATATTTATTTATTATTTAAAATTAATATTCTTTAAAAAATAATTAGTTTATTGGATGAGTTTTTTTAGGTGTCATATCAGCGAATCTAAATATCTTTTCTCTTTATTATACAGCATCATGAATTCAAATCAAAATAAAATAATTATTTCAAAAAAGAAATTAAGTGAGAATTAATAAAATTAGTAAGATTAGTAATAGTTAAACTAGGGCACATAGTAAGATTAGTAACAGTTAAACTTGAGCACAGGTCTATGGTGCCTGTTTGTACATTGACAATATTGGATTGATATGGCTCAACTCACAAAATAATTGATGTATTGATGCACTGGCTTAAAACCTAGCTAGATCTGTATGCTTTATTTATTGGAATTTTGGCTAAGTAGGACAAAGATTTGGACGCTCAGGTGCACCCAAGTGCCTGCTAGACAGAAATTTGGGTGCTCGCCTGTGAAGTTAAAGTAGACTTAATTCTTGGGCACCCAAACACCCACTTTGAGAGGGCCTATAAAATTGTTTTTAACCTATTTTTAGTGTGAACTTTTTGGTGGCTGTTTTTGGAAGCTGCTAGAGCTCCACTAAAATTTGTGATGAATTCTCACTAAATGTTCAAGACCTAAATTTTGTGTTGTGGTATGATTTGACTTTTATTTTGTATTTTCTTTATTTCAGTGTGACATAGCTTCCATGTATAATTGATTAGGATTTATATTAAGCATAATTATTAATTTCATTTTTGTTTGTGAGCTCATAAAAATAACTATTTAAAATTTTAAATCCTAATTATCCATAATTTTTAGAAGATATTTGAGTGCCAAATAATATGCCAAATTCTTGGTTCTTGTTCAATAAATTTTAATATAATTTCTTGAAAATTAAACAAATATTTTTATAGATTAAAATATCAATTTAAGTTCTTAGTTGAATTTACATGCCTGAGCTTATCCTTAGGGATTGGCGATGGGGCTCCCTCCATCTGGCATTCGAGTATTCTGAAAGCATCTAATGATTGATGCCTCACCTAGTTTTTCATAAAAAAATGATATTATGATAGTATTATGTATAAATACGTAATTAGTATAATATATTAACATATATATATATATATATATATATATATATATATATTTTTTTTTTTTTTTTTTGTGGAAAAGCTGTATCGGCGGAATTTTATTTCATCAAAATAAAAAGAATAAATGACTAGGGCTGGGAGGGTACAAAGGATCCTAACAAAACTAAAAACTAGAATCTAACCCTAAAAATAGAGATCCAGGGGCATATCCTAAAAAATCTCCAGATCAAACAAAAAGCAAAATAAACAAATTAAATATGAGTCCAAAGAAAAGAAAACCATCTAAAAGCAAAAATCAAAGAACCAGCATCAACTGACTGAGAGCGTGAGCGTGCGAAACTCTAACACGAGCATCAGAAGACCATGCAAAAACAAAACTAGCGGCAAGCACAAAGTTAAAGGAGCATGTCAAAACTTTTAAACAAAAGATAGAGAGGTCTATAGCTAGGCCAGCTATAATACGAGCAGCATTGACGGGATCCTCCGGTAAAAAGATGAAACTCTGAACAACGTGGGGGGGAGAAAGGCCATCTGCAAAACACCACATTGAATCCCAAGCAATTGAACAATAACCGCAGAGGAGATGCGACTTCCATACAACATGATACAAGGACATGTAGCGAAAAGATGTTTAACAAAATATAGGAAGTAATCAACTGCATGCAATTACATGTATAAACACCAGATAAAGCGTTAAGCAAGGTAGCATCAATATCATTTAGACTTTTGTAATCAGCCCTACTAACAATATCAAACAGATAAGTCACCTTTACGATGCCAGGCATAAAGTAAACAGGCAGACCGACAGGAGATAAATGGGGGCACTCGAGCTTCAGCGCTTGAAGCACGAGAACCTCAGAAATTTCAAAAATTCCAGTTATAGCGTCAACCTCATTAGTGGCAGTGGACACACAAACACACATTCCAGTTTTCTCCGATATCTCAGCACCCATATAATGTAAAACACTAGCACAGATTTTATCAAAAGTACTACCCAAATTATGCCCAGCAATATTCAAATAAAACCCATCAAGATTGACCGAAGAGGGCCTCAAACCAAGAATATAAACTTTCTTAGACCTGCCACAAAGCATCGTCCCAAACATACCACAATTATTTATATTAAGAACGACCATAGAGAAAATGAAGTGATTTACAGCAAAAGCATCACCTATTTTAATATCAGAAATTTCCACTGCATAGTCAACAACGAAAGAGGCAACCTCAGGGACCTCAGGGATATTAGTGTATTTAGCAGAGTTGCGCGCTCTCCAAATGTTCCAAAGGATATAGCAGTTGACCAATTGCTCGACATGAATTTTTTTAATAGGTTCAATTCTATCAAATATATTTATTTATTATTTAAAATTAATATTCTTTAAAAAATAATTACTTTATTGGATGAATTTTCTTGGATATCATATCAACGGATCTAAATATCATTTCTCTTTATTATTCAGCATCAAGAATTCAAATAAAAAATAAAATAATTATTTCAAAAAAGAAATTAGTTGAGAATTAGTAAAATTAGTAAGATTAGTAATATTTAAACTAAGGCACATAGTAAGATTAGTAACAGTTAAACTTGGGCACAGGTCTATGGTGCCTATTTGTACATTGACAATATTGGATTGATATGGCTCAACTCACAAAATAATTGATGTATTGATGCACTGGCTTAAAACCTAGCTAGATATGTATGCTTTATTTATTGGAATTTTGGCTAAGTACTCTCTTCGATCGATGTGTGTAGGGTATATTTCACATCACTTGCTAGAAATTTGGTGGTATGGACACCGAGCTAGTTCAACTAGTGAATAGAGAATTTCTTAGAGTAGCAAGACAAAGATTTGGATGCTTAGATACACCCAATTGCCCGCTAGACTTAATTCCTGGGTGCCCAAACACCCACTTTGAGAGGGCTGTTTTTGGAAGCCTCTAGAGCTCCACTAAAGTTTGTGAAGAATTCTTCCATCTCCCTCACTAAATGTTCCCACTTAAATTTTGTGTTGTGCTAGAATTTGACTTTTATTTTGTGTTTTTCTTTATTTTAATGTGACATAATTTTCATATATTTTCCAAAGTATAAATGATTAGGATTTTTATTAAGCATAATTATTACATTTACTTTTGTTTGTAGACTCATAAAAATACTTATTTTAAACTCTAAATTCTAATTATTCATAATTTTTAAAAAATATTTAAAAATCAAATAATATGCGAAATTCTTGGTTCTCAACCCTTAAGGTCTAGTCATAACTATTTGTTCAATAAATTTTAATCTTTATAATTTCTTGAAAATTAAATAAATATTTTTATAGATTAAAATAGCAATTTAAGTTCTTGGTTGAATTCACATGCCTGAGCTTATCCTTAGGGATTGGCGGTGGGGCTCCCTCCATCTGGCATTCGAGTATTCTAGAAGCATCTAATGATTGATGCCTCAACTAGTTTTTCTTATGAAGTAAAAAAATTGATAATATGATAGTATTATGTATAAATACATAATTAGTATAATATATTAACATATATATATATATATATATATATATATATATATATATATATATATATATATATATATATATATATTGGAAAATCCATCTTGGCTGGATTTTATTTCATCAAAAAGAAAAAGAGTACATGACTAGGGCTGGGAGGGTACAAAGGATCCTACAAGACTAAAAATTAGAATCCAGCCCCAAAAATAGAGACTCATGACAAAACTTTTAAACAAAAGAGAGAGATCTATAACTAGGCCAGCTATAATAATAGCAGCATTGACGGGATCCTTCGGTAAAAAGACGAAGCTATGAACAACGTGGGGGGGGGGGGGGGAAGGCCATCTACAAAACACCACATTGAATCCCAAGCAATAGAAACAATAACCGCAGAGGAGATGTGACTTCCATACAACATGATACAAGACATGCCGCAAAAAGATGTTTAACAAAATATAGGAAGTAATCAACTGCATGCAATTATAGGTATAAACACCAGACAAAGCGTTAAGCAAGGTAGCATTAATATCATTTAGACTTTTGTAATCAGCCCTACTAACAACATCAAACAGATAAGCCACCTTAACGTTGCCAGACATAAAGTAAACAGGAGATAAAGGGGGGGGGGGAAGGCCATCTGCAAAACACCACATTGAATCCCAAGCAATAGAAACAATAACCGCAGAGGAGATGCGACTTCCATACAACATGATACAAGACATGCTGCGAAAAGATGCTTAACAAAATATAGGAAGTAATCAACTGCATACAATTACAGGTATAAACACCAGACAAAGCGTTAAGCAAGGTACCATCAATATCATTTAGACTTTTGTAATCAGCCCTACTAACAATATCAAACAGATAAGCCACCTTAACGATGCCAGACATAAAGTAAACATGAGATAAGGGAGGGGGGAAGGCCATATACAAAACACCACATTGAATCCCAAGCAATAGAAACAATAACCGCAGAGGAGATGCGACTTCCATACAACATGATACAAGACATGCCGCAAAAAGATGTTTAACAAAATATAGGAAGTAATCAACTGCATGCAATTACAGGTATAAACACCAGACAAAGCGTTAAGCAAGGTAGCATCAATATCATTTAGACTTTTGTAATCAGCCCTACTAACAACATCAAACAGATAAGCCACCTTAACGATGCCAGACATAAAGTAAACAGACAGACCGACAGGAGATAAAGGGGGGCACTCGAGCTTCAGCGCTAGAAGCCTGAAAACCTCTAAAATTTCAAAAATTCCAGTTATAGCGTCAACCCCATTAGTGGCAGTGGGCACACAAACAAACCTTCTAGTTTTCTCCGATATCTCAGCACCCATCTGCAAAACACCACATTGAATCCCAAGCAATAGAAACAATAACCGCAGAGGAGATGCGACTTCCATACAACATGATACAAGACATGCCGCGAAAAGATATTTAACAAAATATAGGAAGTAATCAACTGCATGCAATTACAGGTATAAACACCAGACAAAGTGTTAAACAAGGTAGCATCAATATCATTTAGACTTTTGTAATCAGCCCTACTAATAACATCAAACAGATAAGCCACCTTAACAATGCCAGACATAAAGTAAACAGGTAGACCGACAGGAGATAAAGGGGGGCACCCGAGCTTCAGCGCTTGAAGCCTGAGAACCTCCAAAATTTCAAAAATTCTAGTTATAGCGTCAACCCCATTAGTGGCAATGGGCACACAAACACACCTTCCAGTTTTCTCCGATATCTCAGCACCTATCTGCAAAACACCACATTGAATCCCAAGCAATAGAAACAATAACCGCAGAGGAGATGCGACTTCCATACAACATGATACAAGACATGCCGCGAAAAGATGTTTAACAAAATATAGGAAGTAATCAACTGCATGTAATTACAGGTATAAACACCAGACAAAGAGTTAAGCAAGGTAGCATCAATATCATTTAGACTTTTGTAATCAGCCCTACTAACAACATCAAACAGATAAGCCACATTAACGATGCCAGACATAAAGTAAATAGGCAGACCGACAGGAGATAAAGGGGGGCACCCGAGCTTCAGTGCTTGAAGCCTGAGAACCTCCAAAATTTCAAAAATTCCAGTTATAGCGTCAACCCCATTAGTGGCAGTGGGCACACAAACACACATTCCAGTTTTCTCCGATATCTCAGCACCCATATAATGTAAAACACTAGCACATATTTTATCAAAAGTACTACCCAAATTATGCCTAACAATATTCGAATAAAACCCAGCAAGATTGACTGAAGAGGGCCTCAAACCAAGAATATAAACTTCTTAGACCAGTCACAAAGCATCGTCAAAACACCACATTGAATCCCAAGCAATGGAAATAATAGCCGCAGAGGAGATGCGAGTTCCATACAACATGATACAACGACATGCCACGAAAAGATGTTTAGCAAAATATAGGAAGTAATCAACTGCATGCAATTACAGGTATAAACATCTGCAAAACACCACATTGAATCCCAAGCAATAGAAACAATAACCGTAGAGGAGATGTGACTTCCATACAACATGATACAAGGACATGCCGCGAAAAGATGTTTAACAAAATATAGGAAGTAATCAATTACATGCAATTACATGTATAAACACCAGACAAAGCGTTAAGCAAGGTAGCATCAATATCATTTAGACTTTTGTAATCAGCCCTACTAACAACATCAAATAGATAAGCCACCTTAACAATGCCAGACATAAAGTAAACAGGCAGACTGACAGGAGATAAAGGGGGGCACCCGAGCTTCAGCGCTTGAAGCCTGAGAACCTCCAAAATTTCAAAAATTCCAGTTATAGCGTGTAACAACCCAGGTTGTTACTTGGCTCAATTAAGACTAATCTAAGTCTTAATTAAAGTTCTAAATCACTGATTAAGTAATTTAGAACTCATCTCTAAAACCTAGGTCAAACCAAAAGTCAACTGAGCCAAAATTAGAAATTCTAGAAAATCTCAAATCCTAGAAAATTGACTTTTTATCTAGACCTCAAATTGAAAATCTGACTTCGTCGTTACGTTCAGAGCACCTAAATTAGCTAGGGGTGAAGTTTTGAAGTCATTTGGAAGTCGTTGATTTTTCGTCAAATATTTTAATAATATTTAAATACCTGAAAATTCAAATAAATAAATACTCGTCGAAACGAAAATCCGAGTGCGCCGTTGCATTCCTCACCCTTCAATTAGCTAAGGGTTAATTATTGGAAATTTTTGGAATGCATTTAATAGGGTAAATTTAATTAATTAAATCTGTATTTTGTGAATTAAATAATAATATTTTTAAATAATACTTAACGGCGCCGTCCATTTTTCCCTGACGCCGTCGCTTCAAAAAGTTCTGCGCCGTTTAGACAGATGGATCACTTGATCCGTCCGATCCCAAGATCGGACGGTCGACGCTCTTCGTCTCGGAGGATCGCGCACGTGGACCGCCAGCGCGCGCAGAAGCCTCCTTTGCGACCACGCGTCCAAACGCCGCCCTTCCACCGCCTCCGAAGCCATTTAAGTTCCCATTTCCTCGTAGTCAGTCATTATTTTTACATCTTAGATCAAGTGGGAGCACCGTTTAAGCTAAAATCGATCCAACCCTAACTTTCTTCGGCTACCCTAAGGTTCTCCATCTTCCCCAAATCTTCTCATAATCTTACATTTATCCTTCGATATGCAATTATTGAATGAATCTGTATTGTTGAGAACCCTCGATTCACTGGATTTCACCTCTGCAAAATTTTTAGGGTTCGCCGGTTGTGCGAACCCTCGGGAGACGAAGAGTCTCTCGGGTCGGGCCGAGGCATCGGGCTCGACCCGTCGCTCTGCCACGTAGCGTTCGCGTGGCAAGCAGAGTCCTGTAGCAGCACAGTTGGCTCCACTCGAGGCAAGCCACGTCGCACCTCTGATTGCGTCTGCAGCGGAGGGACCCACTGGTCTCGTCGCTCGGTTCTGTGGGGCCCGCTCGGGACGTGCCAACCAGCGGGATTGCGCCACGTGGCCTGTCTCTGCGGCCGACTGAGCCGGTGAGGCCCACGACTTTCCGCCCCGCTAATAATTGTGCGCCACGTGTACCTGCAGAATGATTATAAAAACATTTATATAATTATAACGTTTAATTAATAAACGATAATTATATTAATAATAACATCAGAATTATTAATATAATTAAACAGAATTTATTTAATTAATTTAAATCAAAACTTTAAACATTAATATCTTGCAAAATATACATCCAAATTATGTAAAATTATATATCATTGGATTCAGCAAAAATAGAGGAATAATTTGGCATTGTTAATTTTGCATTTGGACCAGTATTTAGTAAAGTGAAAGTTAGGGTTTAATTTAAGTTAAATAAATGACTCAAATCTTATTTAGTTCATAACTTTGTGTAGGTTAATCCAAACATATTAAATATAGGTCTTAAAGTGATCAAAAAATCCTAAGAATTAATTTGGTAGTATTCATCTTGCTATTTGGATTAGTATTTGCCTAATCACTTTTAGGTTCTAACCCTAATTACCCTAATTAACCCTAGAACTTCAATTGACCATGACTTGGTCAATTGAGCTCCAAATTGAATGAATCAAATATCAATTTAGACTAGAAAAACCTAATTAACAGAAATATGTAAAAATATGTTAGATCCAACGGTTAGATTTGCTAATCACCCTTAATTACCCTAAATCTTGATTAGTGAATATTAGCAAATCTAGTAATCCAAATTGAGTGATTTAAGTTTTAGAAGACCCATAGAGTCATTTAAAACCTAGCTGTAAGGTTGGATTAATGTTTGAGTGATTAATTTTACTAATTACTCACTAATCACCCTAATCCTTAATTAGGTCTTAACTTAGTCAAATTAGATCTAAATTGAGCTTACCACATGTCATTATAATCAGTGGACTAATTGTAAACCATAGCCACTGATTTTACTCAATTTGGATACTAATTGGCAAAGTTAGGATTTTTGACCCATAATTAAGGATTCTTTAATTACCTTTTAACCCTAAATCTTGTATTGGCCATAATTTGGCCAATACTTATTAGAATTTAGCAAAATTAGATTTTATGAAATGCTTAGATAGTAAAGAACCATAATCTAAAAGAAAAGTTAGCTTTTACTTAGTCAAATTCCTAATTTGCCCTTATGAGTCAAATTCACTAATTTGATCTCATATAGCTTAATAATCCCCCAAAATTAATTTAGTTACTGTCTAATCTTACATTAGATAGTAAGAATCATATTCCAAAAGAAAATTTCAGATATAGAACCCTAGATCAAAATTTGATCTTTTGAACCCTTAAGTAGGGGCAAAATGGTCATTTTACCCAAATTTAGGGTTTAGTATCTTAAAGCCCTAAAATCATCTTTATAATCATTAGAATCAGAAAATATAATAATTTATAGCTAAAATTAATCAAATCCAAGTTTAAATTAAATTTTGATTAAAATCTTAAAATTGGCTCCTTAAGAAAATTATTAAGTCCTAAATGAAGTGTTCTCATGTTCCTTACTCATTCTTAGATACATCCTTAGGTCTTATAACATTAGTTAGGATGTGTGTCTTGAGAGATACTCTTAGTAATTAAGAGCCTTATTTCCTAAGATTAGGAATAGATCTTAAGTTAGAATTCATCTATTGAGTAAATTGGGTTACTCAATTAGATGAAACATTTAGTTTACTAGTTTATAGATTTTCTTAATTTATTAAATGATTATTTAATCTTTAAAACTTTAGAACTAAGAATAGAGATATATTCTAATGAATTCAATTTATCATTAGGATTTGCCTTAACTAAATATGTGAGATTGGATTCTAAGACTTAGACCCTTAGTTATACCTTTAGATTAAGTGATTAGACCCCATCATCTAGAGTCTAATTCTTAATCTTTTCATCTTGATTTGGCTAATCAAGATGAGGTTGGGATGAATTAAATTACAAAATTAGGTCAATGATTTATTCATTTTAACCAAATAGTCATCTTTTGATTAAGTTATAATTAGGACTTGGCCAGTCCTAACTATCTTCAACTAGTAGGATTCATGATTTTAAGTTACAGAATGTGTAAGAATTGATGATTCTGAAACTTATGTAACTTAGAGTAGATAGATATCTTACGTTAATTTTGAATATTCATAAGCAGCATTATGTTTTCTTTTTATAAATGGTTTGTAAGGTGTAGCTTGATTAGTATACATCTTCGATCAACTCGTTCGGGTCGGCAACCTTGTCGAGGGTTTAATGTTCGATAGTCTATGACCATGCCTAGTCTGTGAGATAGGATGGATAGACTCTTGCCATACTGACTATAAAGTCAAGATTCTGATATGGTTATACTAATTCAAGTACACTTACATTTGGTTCTGTCTTAGCTCATCAGGCTAAGAGTTTTCAGTGATACTCAGTTTAGAGCTTCTTTTTTAGCCATCAGGCTAAGATTTGCTGAGTATGTTTTCAGTTGAGTGGCTTGGACAGTCACTGCAGTTTTCAGTTTTCAGTTATTACTTTTACTTGTATATTCTGCATTTCAGCACTGTTTTACTTACAGCTTTCCTGCACGTGTTTCTATATAGGGTGCTAGTTTTACTTACTGTTTTTATATGTACATCTAGGATATTAGTTGCTTTCAGATTTATACTATTCAAGTTCTGTATGTCACCTAGCATAATCTTGTTGATCATAAGCATATTTAGGTTGTATTTTCTTTTCAGTTTTGTCTAGTTTTCCTTTTTGCTTACCTGTCTTTGTTATAGTTGCTTGGATGAGGTATGTGTTTACTTCCTAGTTGCTTTAGTTATAAACTGTTTGTTTATAACTTTATACTATTCTTTTTGTACGCGTTTCTGCACCTATTTGCTTCAGTTTCTGGTTTATGGTGATATTTAAGTAATTTAATAAAATTGTTTACCCTAAAATGTGCTTAGACAATAGTCTAACCAATTTTTCTTTTGTTGGTTGGGGCCCTACCATTATGAAACTGATAATGGTAGGTTCTGAGTTTATTGGAGCAGTTGATCCAGTGGAGAGCTTGCCATTGGAGGAGGAGCCCATCCCTGAAGACATATAATTTTAGCTTTCTTTCTGCCTGTGAGATTGAGAATTATTTTCAGTCATTTTTAAACTATTCAAATTATTATAATAATACAGGTTAACTTTCTCTTTTTAGCATTTTACTTATTATGTATTGTTGTATTTATACTGTATGGATGGATGTAATATTTCTATTGCTTCCGCACTCTGAGCTCTTGTATGATCATTTAGTGATAGTCTCTGGGATGAATGGCAAAGTCCTTAGTTAAGTTGGATTAGAATGTGTGTCTAATCCAATCTTAAGTGGGAACCTTGTCATTTGGTAACCCGTCCACCGTAATCATATTAACTTAAGAGTTAACAGGACCACGGTGGGGCAGGGCCGCCACATAGTGTCAACCCCATTAGTGGCAGTGGGCACACAAACACACCTTCCAATTTTCTCCGATATCTCAGCACCCATATAATGTAAAACACAAGCACAAATTTTTCAAAAATACTACCCAAATTATGCCCAGCAATATTCGAATAAAATCCAGCAAGATTGACCGAAGAGGGCCTCAAACTAAGAATATAAACTTTCTTAGACCCGTGACAAAGCATCGTCAAAACACCACATTGAATCCCAAGCAATAGAAACAATAAACGCAGAGGAGATGCGAGTTCCATACAACATGATACAAGGACATGCCGCGAAAAGATGTTTAACTAAATATAAGAATTAATCAACTGCATGCAATTACAGGTATAAACACCAGACAAAACGTTAAGCAAGGTAGCATCAATATCATTTAGACTTTTGTAATCAGCCATACTAACAACATCAAACAGATAAGCCACCTTAACGATGCCAGACATAAAGTAAACAGGCAGACCGACAGGAGATAAAGGGGGGCACTCGAGCTTCAGCGCTTGAAGCCTGAGAACCTCCAAAATTTCAAAAATTCCAGTTATAGCGTCAACCCCATTAGTGGAAGTGGGCACACAAACACACCTTCCAGTTTTCTCCGATATCTCAGCACCCATATAATGTAAAACACTAGTACATATTTTATCAAAAGTACTACCCAAATTATGCCCAGCAATATTCGAATAAAACCCAGCAAGATTGACCGAAGAGGGCCTCAAACCAAGAATATAAACTTTCTTAGACCAGTCACAAAGCATCGTCAAAACACCACATTGATAAAGTGTTACAAGGACATGCCGTGAAAGGAGATGCGAGTTCCATACAGCATGATTCAAGGATATGCCGCGAAAAGATGTTTAACAAAATATAGGAAGTAATCAACTGCATGCAATTATAGGTATAAATACCAGATAAAACGTTAAGCAAGGTAGCATCAATATTAATTAGACATTTGTAATCAGCCCTACTAACAACATCAAACAGGTAAGCCACCTTAACGATGCCAGATATAAAGTAAACAGGCAGACCGATAGAAGATAAAGGGGGGCACTCGAGCTTCAGCGCTTGAAGCCTCAGAACCTCCAAAATTTCAAAAATTCCAGTTATAGCGTCAACCCCATTAGTGGCAGTGGGCACACAAACACACCTTACAATTTTTTCCGATATCGCAGCACCCATATAATGTAAAACACTAGCACAAATTTTGTCAAAAGTACTACCCAAATTATGCCTAGCAATATTCGAATAAAACCCAGCAAGATTGATCGAAGATGTGGCGCCCCATCCCTTAATCCACAAGATTAAGCTAAGGGGTGGTGTGTCACTCTAGCTAATCCTTCACTTATTATTGGATTAGGATGAAATCCACAATCCGCCTAATAAGGGAAGGAGTAAGAATAGAATCAAATATTCAGTCACTTACTAAGAATTCATTACAGAGTGCGGAAGCGATTTACAAATAAAAAATATCCAAGCATCACAACATAAATATAAAGAACTACATCTCATAATATAAGCTTAAAATCCAAATACACAGTCACGAGTACTTGTATTATTACATTAATTTAAGTTCAAAATAATAAAGATAAAGTGCACTTATTCTCACTTATAAAGGAAAGACTAAATAGCTGCTTCTTCCACAGGCTCCTCCTCCGGATATGGCTCCACACCAAGATCCTGATCGTCCAACTGAAGAGGATCTGCCATTGTCGGTTTCACAATGTAGGGCCCCAGCCAAAAAAAAAAAATCTTTTGTTAGACAATTGTCTAAGTACATTTTAAGCTGATAATTTTATATGTGTTTTGTAATATCACTATTTTACCATTTCTAAGCAATAATCATACAAATATAGGAGTAACTAGTAATGCCAAAAAAGAAGGAAAAACTATAAACAATTATTTATAACTTAAGCAAAAAGAGAGGCTAAGACATGCCTCAAATGCAAGCTAAATAAGGTAAGATATAAATATAGATAATTAAACAAGTACTGTAAGAGAAATACTACATCCTAAATATGCTGGTGATCATAAGAAATATGCTAATCAAGATAAAATAACTCAGCAGTGATACATATAAATAGCAGCAAAGTTCTAACATCCAAAAATATATAAGTAGTATAAAGAAATAGCTGACTGAATAAAAATACTGAAAAGTAAACAAAACATCACAACTCTATATATATAAATGTCAGTGTATCAACTGCCATACAGAAAAGAGCTAATCTAGCCCACCAGATATCGAAGGATTTTAGCACCAGTACGGCTAAGGCACTA
Source organism: Gastrodia elata (assembly GCA_016760335.1). NCBI lineage: Eukaryota > Viridiplantae > Streptophyta > Magnoliopsida > Asparagales > Orchidaceae > Gastrodia > Gastrodia elata. The sequence goes on along the minus strand of CM028670.1, from coordinate 101,573,598 downwards.
ACAGTGTACCCCTAGTGTCAACAAAGAGACTAGGCAATCAGCACACAATAGAGTAACAGAAGATAAATATAAGATATTCCCCTATTGTCAATAAGGAGACTAGGTAATTAGAAGATAATACTTAGAGGCAGCTCAAACATATACAATTATTATCTTTAATTAATCACTTTAATATTTTTATAAGAAATCTAAAGAGTCTCCATATTTTCATAACATTTTATTTATGCATAAAAGATCTTATATGATATGCTCAAGGAAATATTACACAAAAATCAAGGAATGCATAGCAACAATCATCAAAGAGAAGCAAGGAACTCTACTAAATATGGTCATATCATTTATTTTCTACTTAATTATTCTAACTATTCCAAGTTACACAAGTTCAGGATCATAATTTTCTTATTATCGAGTGTAACTTAGAAATACATCCTTATAAGTTAAAAAGGATTAGAACTGATCAGGTCTAGATTAATCGGATAGATGATTATGAGTTGAATCAATAAATCATACGTCATAATTTTGTGAATTTAGACGTTCTATCTAAGATCTGATCAAGATCTTCTAAACATATAGATTATGGATTAAACACTACGAGATTTAGGCTTAATCACATAATCCAAAATGGGTAAGACCTAAGTTTTAGGTTCATTCTAAAAGTGATCTACTGATTATGGTAATCCTATTAAGTAATCAAACTTAATTTGATGAATCTCCTATCCTAAAACTAAAGTTAAAAGACAAAATAATCAAAACACATTGTAAAATAAAAGAAAAATCTAGAAACTAATAAAATTAAGGTTTTACCTATTGAGTAACCCATTTACTCAATGAATGAACTTTAACCTATGATCTGGTCCTAATCTCAGGAAGGGTCCTTAAGGTGTAGTGTTAAAGATTTAGGGAAATTCTGGGATTTGACATAATTGTTGATTATACTTGCTTAAGTGTCACTAATACAATTATAACATTGGTTTTAGTGTTTTGGAATGTTAATTAGAGGTTAAGAGTGCTTATTCCAAACTTAGGGAAAAATGACAATTTTGCCTTTACTTTAAGGGTATAAAAGTCAACTTTTGTTTTAAAGGTCCAAATTAAAGTTTTCTTAATTTCAAATGGTTCCTTACTGTTTAACTTGAAGATAGACAATAAGTACGCCCAATTTGGACTCCAAACGATTAAGTTATGACCAAGATGAGGCCAGAGGCATTTTGGTATTTTCTAAATTTTTAGGGTTTAGATCCTAAATATTATTTTAGTCTATTGATGACATTGAAATTCTGAACTAGTTAGCATATTGAATTTTTGAATTTGGAGTTGATTTGACTAAGTTATGGTCATTTGAATTCTATGGGCATTTTGATCAATTTTCCATAAAGTCAACTAGGAATTCTAGGGTTGACTTTTTGCCTTGATATCCAAATTGGAAAACTAATACTACCATAGTGATGGGACCACTCTCCTGAACATTTTAAGACCCATATTGACTATGTTTGATCAACTAGGTCAAAAGTTATGGGGTCCTGAAGAGGTCATAAAATACTACTTCATTATGTGTACCCCAAAATTAATTTTTATATTATGCCATTTGATTCTATTTATTTTTCTAAGTATTTTGAGACCTATATTGACTATATTTGGATTATCCTACAAAAAATTATTAAACTTTTAAGATTTACTATTCAAAAATATAATTTATATTATTTTACTGTTTATTTATTTAAATTGAATTAATTTGTTGTTCATTACTAAAGTTATATATTTAAATTCTAAAATTATTAATTCTTAATTAATCTTAATTAATTAGAACCTAATTATCAATTAGCATTAATTAATCCAATAATTAATTATTCTATATAATATTATTATTTACTGTTGAAAAGTAATTAAGTCTAATTACTGTTTAATTAATTCTTAATTATCTGCTAATAACTATTAAGAATAATTAATTACAGTTTACTGTTTAATAATAATTAATTATTCTAATTACAATTAAGATTTAATTAATATTAAAAGAATCCTAATTAATCTTTTAATTATTAATTACAGTTAATTAATTATAGGGTTACTGTTGAAAGGTAATTAGTACTAATTATAGTTAATTAACCACTAACCTATACTTAATTACTAACTAATAGTAATTAGTTAATTTAATTATCTGTCTGAGATGACAATGGGCCCCAACTATGACACGTGGCAGCACTTGATTGGGCGTTGCACTGTGTGTGGGCCCCACTATACACGTGGCATGCACGGTGGCTGCCACATGGCTTTGTGGGCCCCACGGGGAAGCTGAAAAGTTTTGGGAGACCTGACAGTGGGTCCCACTTGACACATGGCGTGCCCAGAGGCTGCCATGTGGCACTGTGGGCCCCATAGTGGAAGCCGAATGGTCGTCTGGGTTCGGGCGGTGGGTCCCACCTGACACGTGGCATGCCAGTATGCTGCCACGTGGCATTATGGCCCCAACTGGGTAGCCAAAGAGCCTCGGAGGCTTGGTCGGTGGGCCCACTTGACACGTGGCTTGCCCAGCGGCTGCCACGTGGCGTAGTGGGCCCCACAGCCGAAGCCGAAGAGGTGCGGTCTCTGGCGGTGGGCCCCACGTGACACGTGGCATGCTTGGAGGCTGCCACGTGGCGCGACGGCCCCACCTGGCCTGCGCGGACTCGACCGAGGTCGGGTCGGGCTCGGGTCAACCCGGCCCGACCTGGACTTCGTCTCCCTCGCAGAGGTGTCCCGAGGGCCGGCGCCTAGGGCACGGCTTTTGCCGGCCTTCCCGGCGCAGGACCGCCGCGGCCCGCACGGCCGACGGTAGCACTCGTCGGGGCCTACACGACGGCGGGCGGACCTTCGCTGAGGTGGCCGGAGTCACCGGCAAAGGTGAACCCTAGATCTAGGGTGACGGGGATTTTGGGTTTAATGGAATCGACTGTATCTTGAACCTAAAATCCGATCGATTGATCGATCCGATCCGGCCCTATCCTAATCTAGCTTGCGGAATAGGGTTACGAACGACAATCATCGGAAACGGAGGCGAATCGAAGGAGTTAGGAGGGTACCTGGATCGACTGCTCGCAGTCTTCGGGACGGCTCGCTCAGGTGGCGTTGATTCGGGCTCGGGTTTCGCAAACCCGGAGCCCATCGCACGGTCGGGGTCTTATAGGAGGTGCCGGTGACCTCGACGAGGCCGGGGAGGCGCCGGATTGGCCCGGAGGGGCGGCGGAACGTCGCGTGACGCTCGGGGACGGAGATGTCGAGGAAGAAGGATCCGTGGCCGTTGGATTTGGATCCGATCCAACGGCTGCGAGGGCGCCATCTGATCAGACGGCGCCGTCGGCTACAGTTGACGGCAGGGCTAAATAGTTAACGACGCCGTTAAGTAATTAATTAAATATATATATATTTTTTAAAACAAAATTTTGAACATGTTTTTCCTAACTATTTGAGGGGTGAGGAATGCAACGGTGAGGTCAGATTTTTGATCCGATGAGTATTTTGATTCCTCGATTTTCGGGGCATTTAAATATTATTAAAATATTCGTCGAATTTTCGACGACTTCCGATCGACACGAAAATTTTACCCTTAGCTAATTTGGGGTCAACGAGCGCAATGGTGAAGTCCGTTTTTCGATCGGAGGTCAATTTAAATAACTCAAATTTTAGGGTTTCTGGATTTTCCAAAAATCAGGATTCGATCTATTTGACTCCTGATTTGGACTAGGTCCAAGAGGTTGATTCTAATTGACCAAATTAGCACTTATGGTTATATTTAAGACTAGGATTAGTCATAATTAACTAAGGTAACAACCTGGGTTATTACAGAAGAGGGCCTCAAACCAAGAATATAAACTTTCTTAGACCCGTCACAAAGCATCGTCAAAACACCACATTGAATCCCAAGCAATAGAAACAACAACCGCAGAGGAGATGCGACTTCCATACAACATGATACAAGGACATGCCGCAAAAGATGCTTAACAAAATATAGGAAGTAATCAACTGCATGCAATTACAGGTATAAACACTAGATAAAGCGTTAAGCAAGGTAGCATCAATATCATTTAGAATTTTGTAATTAGCCCTACTAACAACATCAAACAGATAAGCCACCTTAACGATGCCAGACATAAAGTAAACAGGCAGACCGACAGGAGATAAAGGGGGGCACCCGAGCTTCAGCGCTTGAAGCCTGAGAACCTCCAAAATTTCAAAAATTCCAGTTATAGCGTCAACCCCATTAGTGGCAGTGGGCACATAAACAAACCTTCCAGTTTTTTCCGATATCTCAGCACCCATATAAGGTAAAACACTAGCACATATTTTATCAAAAGTACTACCTAAATTATGCCTAGCAATATTCGAATAAAACCCAGCAAGATTGACCGATGAGGGCCTCAAACCAAGAATATAAACTTCTTAGACCAGTCACAAAGCATCGTCAAAACACCACATTGAATCCCAAGCAATGGAAACAATAGCCGCATAGGAGATGCGAGTTCCATACAACGTGATACAACGACATGCCGCGAAAAGATGTTTAACAAAATATAGGAAGTAATCATCTGTATGCAATTACAGGTATAAACATCTGCAAAACACCACATTGAATCCCAAGCAATATAAACAATAACCGTAGAGGAGATGCGACTTCCATACAACATGATACAAGGACATGCCGCGAAAATATATTTAACAAAATATAGGAAGTAATCAATTACATGCAATTACAGGTATAGACACCAGACAAAGCGTTAAGCAAGGTAGCATCAATATCATTTAGACTTTTGTAATCAGCCCTACTAACAACATCAAATAGATAAGCCACCTTAACGATGCTAGACATAAAGTAAACAGGCAGACTGACAGGAGATAAAGGGGGGCACCCAAGCTTCAGCGCTTGAAGCCTGAGAACCTCCAAAATTTCAAAAATTCCAGTTATAGCGTCAACCCCATTATTGGCAGTGGGCACACAAACACACCTTCCAGTTTTCTCCGATATCTCAACACCCATATAATGTAAAACACTAGCACAGATTTTATCAAAAGTACTACCCAAATTATGCCTAGCAATATTCGAATAAAACCCAGCAAGATTGACCGATGAGGGCCTCAAACCAAGAATATAAACTTTCTTAGACTTGTCACAAAGCATCGTCCCAAACATACCCCAATTTTTATATTAAGAATATCCATAGAGAAAATGAAGTAATTTACAGCAAAAGCATCGAAGAGGGCCTCAAACCAAGAATATAAACTTTCTTAGACCTGTCACAAAGCATCGTCCCAAACATACCACAATTTTTATATTAAGAACAGCCATAGAGAAAATGAAGTAATTTACAGCAAAAGCATCACCCATTTTAATATCAAAAATTTCCACAGCATAGTCAACAACGAAAGAGGCAACCTCAGGGACCTGATCCGTCAAAATTCACAAGTCTACGCGAAAGGAGCTGGGCCATAAAAAGCCATAGCCTAAGCCAAAGGAGCAGCAAACAACAAAACAAATCAAGTAAGGCATCACGCAAATTAATAGCAGCATTTTCCATCAGATAGACATCATCCAGTAAAAAGGCAGCAATGCTTTGGGTCGTAGGAAGCACCGGCCACAGAAAAAGGAGCAACAAAAAGAAAACCCAGCCCTAGAAAAAAGCCATCCAAATGATATTATAGTGCAAGAACTAACTTAGCATGATCAATATTAAGAGTGCTCCAGCTAAAACATTTAACGCTGTGATTATTTAAAGAGTTGTTAACATCCCGTTTGATCTCTTCCCTGATTTTTTAAGCGTTGGCAAGGATATTAGTGTATTTAGCAGAGTTGCGCGCTTTTCAAATGTTCCAAAGGATATTGCAGTCGACCAATTGCCCGACATGAATTTTTTTCTTCTGATTAGGCCATCTAATAAAGACATTTATCGTGTCGCTTGGGCTAGGCTCAGAATTTTTTATGCTTAAGACCGACCAAATTGTATTGCTCAAATTGCTGCTAAAAAAATGTGGTTTATAGTTTCAATGCTGTTCGAGCAACAATGACATTTTGAAGCCAAATTGTACCCCATATTTTTTAAAGTGGAATCTACACTAATGAAATTATTATAGAGGCGTCAAAGAAATAGACTGATAAGAGTGGGAATGCAGCTATGCCAAATCCACGTAGGGAAGGAAGAATGGTTGTGAACTCTAACAATTTACCAAAGAAGATTAAGGCTAATTTTATTATCTTGACACAGAATGGAGTTAGTAGTTTTCACAAGCTCAAATTTAGGAGAAACACATTTAATTTTTCTAATAGGTCCGCAGGAAGCATGTTTCCAAGATAACCAAAATTCCAATCATTGTTGCTGTTGAGACAATCAGCTAAGGATAATTTGTGATTTTTAATATTGCAGTAGCTATTAACCAAGATTTTTTTATTATTCCAACGGTCATACTAGAAAGATATGGATTTATCCAGTGAATCCCACGTTAGAGTTTCTTCAATAATTTCCCTAGAAGCAAGCATTCTTGCCCAAGTTATATAATCTGAAATTTTTTGAGTTGTGATGAGATTTAGCGCAGTATTTAGCTAGAAGGATGCTGGACCAAATAGTATTTGAGGCTTTAAACTTCCACCAAAATTTAAGGGAGAAAGTATTGTGCAGAGCAGTGAGACATCTCAAGCCAAGACCACCTTCCAATGTGGGAAAAGTGACACCCATGAGCACCAAGTAACTTTACTACCTCTAGGGTGGAACCAAAGAAATTTATTGAAAATTATTTTCAACTTTTTTAGAATGAATTTGGTAGGAGAAGTGACCTCAAGCCAATAGAGGGGGATTGTATTAAGCACATATTTGAAGATAATTAATCTCCTACCTTGAGAAAGGTATTTTAATTCCCATTCTTGTAATTTTTTGAATATGATATATGTAAGTTTAGAAAAATTGCAGTTCTTATTGAGCCTAGTTGAGATGGGAATGCCAAAATAATGAATTGGGAGTTTGTCAGGTTTGATGTTTAAAGTGTTCTCAATTCTGTTGATAACATTGGAAGGAGTTTTAATGTTGGTGAAAAAATGGGATTTGGAGAAGTTAATTTTCAACCCGGTTGTCTTCCAATTCAAAGAGCAGAATTTTAATTTTCTTAACAGATTTAGAGCTGACATTACTAAAAAGGATAAGATTGTTAGCATAAGCCAGATGAGTGACTAAGGTTTTCCCACCATAATTATAGTGAAAGCTAGGGTCCTTTTTGAAATAAGAGTTAATACTTATGGACCAATAATTGAAGGCAAGGATGAACATGATAGGGGAAAGAGGGTCACCTTGGTGAAGCCCTCTTCCGGATTTGAAAAAGCCACAAGCCTTACCATTTATCAGAGTAGAAAAGTAATTGTAATGAGTAAGGTTTTTAATTTTTAGGATGAAACTAGAGTTGAACATGTAGTAACTTAGCATTTTAGATAGGAAGTTCCAATCAATTCTATCAAAGGCCTTTTCCATATCAAACTTGAGAATGAGGTTATTACCCCAGCATTTTTTCTTTAAGCTATGGAAAAATTCTTGGGTAGCAAGGATGCTATCTTGGATAAGATGACCGAGGACAAAACCAGATTGGTTAGGTTCAATAAGTAGGGAAAGCAAAGTTTGAATTCTTTTGGCCAGGATTTTAGAGATGATTTTATTTATGGAGGTACAAAGACTGATTGTGCAGCGCCCCGCCCCGTCGCCACGTGCAAAAGATAAGTATAGTCATATCGGCGGCGGAGCGGCGCGCCACTCGGGGAGGAATAACCTGTCTCCCCGAATAGCTGAAAACTAAGCCCATCTGAAGGGCTGCTGACTCAACCTCAAAGAGGGTTGAGAGCTAATACTTAAGATAAGAGTAGTATCCTTATCCTAAGTATTAGATAAACATATACATTGGATTTAGAATACAATAAGAATCTAATATATGTATAAGATATCAATATTTCCAGTATACTGATCACATCATAATACTAAGTATAAGTAGTATATAATAGAGTACGGATGCTTAAAGCAAACATTCAGAAAACATTCATCACAGAAGCTGTATGAAAATATTTATCTCGAAAAAAAAAAAACATCCAGAATTATTACAAATAATTTACTGAAATAAACATAAAACTGAAAATACTAAGCAGAAAATAAAACTGGAGGAGAGTTCACTAGTGCTCCACTGGCTCCTCTTGAATCTCCTAGGTATCCTCCTGACCTAGCTCAATATACTTCTCAAGATTTAGTAAATTGTCGAATCTCAAAAGTACCCCATATTATACAATAAGTCTAACACATCAAAACTAATCTAACTATTCTAATTATTCCTTTAATATTTACATAATGTAATTAAATCTGTAGAAATACTGTAAATATGATTGAAAGCATAGAACTGTATAAATTATACAAAACTGAAGTAAAGTAAGGTAAAGTAAAGCTGAACTATAACTGAATACTGGAAACAAACCAAAAAGTAATGAATCTGAAACTGAGTAATCATCTGTAAAACTATGCTGTATGTCACTAAAACTGTGCATCTAAATATGCTATAATACTGTATGCTACTGGTATGTAACCACAATATCACTGAACTGCTATGAGTAGTATGGTCCAATGTATACATATATCCAGTTGGGAATACCGTATACTGCAATGCAGATGCATCCTGAAATGCCCCAGTCAATATATACAATATTTCATAACTTATAAATCATTACTGATACTCATACATTGTTCTGATACTCACACATCATGCTTATGCTCATGCTCATACTCATGCTTCTATCTACATGAGATAAATCCAAAAATCCAGAAAATACTTTGAAATCTGAATATGAATTTGATGTCTCCATTGTGCAGAATCCTGCTATAAGGATTCTGACTCCTAAAATTCTAGTTCAATAATTGGTTAAAGTTAAGAGTTTACTTAATAATCATTAGCTGGGATGTTGTATACACATAGTTAGCATGTATGCAAGAAAGGTGTATTTAACCCTTAGCTTGTTTAAACTGCACTTATCAAAGCACACTACGATAGGAGGCAGAACTCGGTCACAGTTTATATATCAAGCTAAGTTGTTAAATGACCTAGTTACAAGCATATTTAGTGTTCTACGCAAAGTGACTTAAGATACTTAGTTTGCTTAAGCTGCACTTATCGAAGCGCACTACAATAGGAGGTAGAACCTGGTCGCAGTTTATATCTCAAACTAAAGATCTTGTTCACTAATTGTAACACTCTTAGTCTTGGAAGATTTACTCTAACGGGACTGTATTTGTCTAATCCATCGGGATAGCACCTGGTTATAAGTCCACATTGGAGTGAATCAATCAATCCTGAATACTATTGAAATAATTTAGTACTATGGGTATACCATACTATACCCAACCAATAATCTGTATTCAGATGATTCTATTTAATCAATAAGGATTTATCAAAGCTATTAATCCTTACTCTAAATAGGTGTGTCCTACACAAGGCTCCAAGGATGTGATCAAAAGATCACTCAACATAGATTACTACCACAAGGAATAAGTTCCATTTTAAGCACTTTAGGTGATTCATACCTCAAGGTATCCAGCTCAACTTCTAAGATTATGAAGGATCATCTAAGTTTCCTAACTTAATATATTATAAAAATCCTTCCTACCTCAATGCATCAATAAGTAAGGCCTTTAAACATTTTCATAACGATCCTAACACAAGGCCCTTAAGATCTCACTCTTCTACTTCTTAAGTTAACATTCAAGTGATCAGATCAGATGATTGAAATTCATTTGATTCTGTTCTATTCTACCATTATGAAATAAAATCAAGGATATTATTAGAGTTAGGTCATTTCATAAATCATTAAAATTTTATTATCATCTTTATGCTAATAGTCTTATATAGGAGAAAATCAAGGATCTAAAGTTTGGATTTTGATGTTTCAATCACACATATTCATTATTAACCATAGCACTTCTAATTGAATGATTTAAGATCAATATCAAATCATGTGTATTATTGGAATAATGTCAATTGAATTATCTTACAATCAAATTAATTAATTAAGTGATTAAGGTTTAGATCTTAATCAAAACAAGCTAGGGCTTAACCCTTAACATTTCTATCATTAACATAATGTTAATTTAAGGGTCAATGACAAATCAATGTATTATTAGTTTATTATTGATGTCACACTTTAAGTTTAGATTAAATATTATCTACTAAATCAAGTTATCAAGATTCTTATGTTCAAGTTTAATTTAATGACAATTACGCACAATTAAGTGTCCAATTAAGTGCTAAAAGTTTTCTAACATACATCCGAATAACATGAAAGCATATGAATGACATAAAATAAAAAGTTAATTAATTCTAATCAAATTCTAAATCAAACCCAAGAGATTAGCACATAATCACAATTCCAAAAGAGGACCTCAATTTCATGCCATTTGGTTGTTAAGGTATATTTATTGAACACAAGCATGTAAGGGTCCTACTATTCAGTAATTAGCACAATACTTTAAAGGTACATAATAGATATTGAACACTTGATAAAAGTGACAAAGTTTCAAAATTGATTTATACATAAAATTTTATGCAATGCTCAATTGTAGCTAAAATAGATTCAAATTTGATATTATTTAGTCCCACTAGGGTCCTAGGGACCTTAAAATACAAAAATAGTGAATTTTTGACAATTTCAGCCAAAACTGGGCCGTTTTTAAGAAAATTATAGGAATTTTGCAAGTTTGGGCGCTACAGCGCTCTGGAGCGCTTTTCGCGCCGCAGCGCGCGGTAGCGCTTTTAGCGCTGGGGTGCGCCGTGGCCCGCTGCGGCGCACTGCAGCGGTCCATTTTGCAAACCACTGTTTAAATAGCCATTTTTCTGATTTCCTAAGGTTCCTCATGAAATACCGCTGCAGCCCGCTGGGCTGGAGCTGTCTACTTTACAAATTTACTGTCTAATTTTTTTAATATATATTTTTATATGTTTCTGCCAAACTACTGCTGCAGCTCGCTGCAGCGCCAGAAAGTATTTTCGCCTGGATGAAACCTATAAGACATATTTTTGAGCTTAATTACTCCCAATCCGGGGCATTTCATGAGCGGTGCCATATATCAATGGAAATGTCTTTCCAATACCTTTCCATTGACACTAAAATCAGCATAAATGGAGTATCTTAGCTATACTAAAAATGATGATGAAGGACAAGGTGTGCAGAATCCAAGAAAAACATAGCATCAATTTTTATATCTTGAAGAGTTGTAATGGCATTTATACTGAAACATGGATGTCTAAAGGTGCAATAAGCATTATAATAACATGAGGAAGACAAGGAAAAGAGCAAGGGGTACCTTAGACCTTGCAAGGGTGGAGGAAGAAGGAACCTTTGCCTTTCTTCAAAACCTTAGAGATGAGCTCCTTCTTCTTCAACACAAGTGCATCAAGCAATGGAGGGAGGGAGATGAGAAAATTTCAGCAAGCCAAAGAAGGGGGGCTGAGATTCTCTTTAAAGAGGGAGGAGAAGGAGGTGTGGGGGGATAGGCCATCATGACCCTATGGAACTAGGATGTGAAGAGCCATCCTACTTGCATAGGGAGGGGGCATGGCTAGGTGGAGAGGGGAGGGATGGCCTCAAGTAACTTGCATGGGGAGAAAAATGGCCAGCCAAAATTAGAGAGGAAAGAGGGATTAAATGCAAATTAAGGAATAATGAATTATTATTCCTAATTTTAATTTATTAAAAATTTGGATTAATTAAACGTGCTCCGAAAAATTCTAAAAATTCACCCCTAGCTAATTTAGGGGTGAGGAATTCAACGGCGAAGTTGGATTTCGATTCCGACGATTTTTTCATTATTCCATTTTCTGATGCATTTAATTATATTAAAATATTCGCGAAAATCCGATGACTTCCAAATGCGTTCAAAATATCACTCATAGCTAATTTGGGGTGACAATAACAACGGTGAAGTCGGATTTCGATTTTGAGGTCAAAATAAATGCCTCAATTTTCTAATTAATTAAATATTAAAATAATCCAAAATATTGGATTTAGCTCTGAATTGCTCCAAACCTTCAGGGTTTGGTTCTAAAAGCTAGATAAAATTAATAGAATAATAATTAAGATATGATTAGGCTCAAATTAAGCTTGGTAACAACTTTGAGTTATTACAAATTGGCATAAAGTGGGACCACCAGGAGGCTTTTTTAGATTTGGGGATAAGTGATATCATCATGTGGCTAAAGAATTTAGGTAAATGCATGTCACAAAAAAATTCTTTAACCCCATATCCCCCTTAATAATTTCCCAGAACTTACATAAAAACTCAATATAAAAACCATCAAAACCTGGACAGGTATTTTTTTTTGGACTTTTGACCACCTCCCAAATTTCATCATCATTAGGAATCATATTAATCTGGGTATTTTCTTCCATGGAGATTTGGGGAACAGGTAAATCAGGATTGATGTTTTGGGAGGAAGAGTTTGGGTTGTTAAAAGAGTCTTGGAAAAAGGCAATAGCAGAATTTTGGATATCTTCCGAGCAATTAATTTCAGTTGAGTTAGGAGGGCATATTTTGGAAATTTTGTTGATGTGTGTTCTTTTATTGACCCAATTATGATAGAAAGAGGTATTTTTTTCACCCTCCAAAGACCAATTGATACTACATTTTTGCTTCTAGAAAGATTCAATATCAATGTGAGTTTGGAAAAGCATAGCTTTGGCTTTGGAAACTTCATTTCTATTGTGAGCTGAGGGTCCAATTCAAAAATATTCTCTAAATAAGTGACTTTGTTTTCTTGAGAAGTCATGGTTCCAATAGAGAGAATAATCGGCTTATGATAAAAAACCATCGAATTCAAATAGGATGCTTCATAATTAGAGAAGGAACTGCACCAAATATTGTTGATAAGAAACCTATCTAATCTTGCAAATTTTCTACCACAGTTCCAAGTAAAAGGAGATCCCGAATAATTGAAATCATCAAGACCACAATCAAGAATGGCAGAGTTGAAAATAAAAGTAGAATTGGAGTGATCTCTAGTATAGCCTTTGCACTTCAAACTTTTAAGGATTGCATTAAAGTCTCCACTAATTGCCCAGGGGAGGGTGGAGGAGCTACAATCCTTAAGGAAGTTCCAAAGAGGGATACGATCAAGTCTTTGATTGTTTGCATGAACAAAGGTTAGAAGAAAATTATGGTTGGCATTTTGGAATTGCATATGGATGGCTTGGTTGCATTGGGCTAAGATGCTAGCTTTCCATTTGTTATCTCAGATCACCCAAATTCTATTTGAGTTGTTTAGAGCAAAATGTTTAAGTCTTATAAAATGACTAATCAAATTAATAGCATCCTGATTTAATTTAGGTTCAAAAATTACAGTAATGGAATTTTTTTTTTCGAAAATAATATGTTTAAGCCTATTTTTGGAAGAGGTATTGCCAATACCTCTAATGGTCCAACATAAGACATTCATTGATAAACAAAAGAAGATCCACTTGGGATCGACTGTTGCGTATCATTAAGAAAAGTGGTATTAAGGGAGTAGTTTGATGTCAGATCTTGGACTAGTTCCTCAAAATTTTCAGGATCAATAAGAGAGGAGAGGAATTTGTACCTATTTGAACTTGGCATTTTGTTTATACTGAACTAGATCCTTTTATTTTTTAGGGGAGTTTTAGGTTTCGAGAAGGAGGAGTGATCAGTTCTAACCAAACCTTTCACAGCAGTCCAGGGGATCACTAGATGTGGTACCACAAGCTTTATCCTATGTTATCACATTCTAATTAGAGCTATTACCTGTAAAGGGAGCAACAACATTACCAAGTTTAATTTTGTCACTATCAAAAGTATCCAACTTAGTGCTAAAATCAGCCTTGGATGGGGCAGCTTTTTCATCCATAAATGTTTTATTTTCAGCGATAGCATTATGAGCATTACAAGAAGCATCGGTCACCTTCTTGTTAATAGAGCTAGCTAAAACAGATGGGTTAGTATAAAGCAAAAACATAGAATCAAAGTTAACAGCATCATCAAATACCACCTTAGAAATGACATCACCAATGTGAGCAGAATTTTCAGCTATATTCTTAGCAAAAGTTGGGGAAATAATAAGACCACCAGAAGAATAAATTCCAATCTTTTTGCTAATTGAAGCCAAACCATCATGCATAGAGCCAGAAAAAGTAGCCATAGAGGTATCATTCTGTTTTGAAACAGTTTCAACAACTGCATTTTCCTGCAAAGAATTTTCGTTACCGTCACCCTCAAAAGAGGCCGAATGAGTTTCTGTGGGAGACAATGTATCAGTACCAATTTTAGTATTCTCATTGTTATCAGCAACATTTAGAAATAATTTTTTCACAACATTTAAAGCCACTTCAGTTTCAGTTACAGTAACCGCGTTATGTTCCAAGTTGTTGATAGCATTTAAAACAATGTTGACCACAGCAATTTTTGGGACTTTAGCGGCAATCACCATAGGGTTCAATGTGTTATCAGAAAAAGGATCAATTTCAATTTCCATAATAGCCTCCATCTTTTTTTCTAAATTAGTAAAAGCATTTAAAGCATTGTTTTCCATATCAGAATCAGGAACCTTTCCAGCCACCGCAGTAAGGTCCAAAATTACCATTCAAAGAAGCAGATTTTTCCACATCATTAGGACCCAAATTTTCCATAACATTAGCAACTATAGTATGATTATTAGCAATAGACAAAGAGTTATAATTAACCACATTATTTTATGGGGTAGGATTTCTATTCATTAAATCGAAAGAGGAAGCATATTCAACCTTATTTCCAGCATTAATTTTAGCATTAACAATGATATCTCTAGCATTCACAGCACCCTGGGGCAAACTTTGCTTTAGCGCAATAATTTCAAGGTTAATATTATCCTCAATATATAAGGGTTGAAGGGCCATGGGGCCAATGTCAATCCGCTAGATGTTGTCAAGGTGTTTTGAGACTTTTTGGTTTTTCAAGATGATCGTTAGGCTTTGACTATCTTCTATAAGAAGGGGTTGAAAAGCATTATTTTGGTTAGAGATTGTAATGTTTCTTCCCACAGAAGGACAGAGGGAATTTTGATCTCTAAAAGTGCAAGTGTCCGTGTTGTTCCCTAAGGTGTGGCACCAGATACAGTAGAGAGGCATGTTTTCGTAACAAATTTCTTGGGCATAACCTTTTTCTTTGGAAACTAACCAATGGAGCTAGGAGGAAGGGAAAGAAACAATGTTTATTTCGATTAAGATTCTAGGAGCAGCGATATTGCGGCAAAGGGCAGTGTTACGATCAAGTTGGAGCGATTTTCCGATTGCCCGCCCAATATTGAAAAAAATTTCTTTTGCAGTGAAATGGAGCTGGAGGCCAGGGAAATTGACCCATAACGGGACAATAGGAACGTCATGCCTAACATCAGCAAAAGGATCCCATTTACAGAATCACTTAGGATTACCTTTTATATCATAAGAGCCTTTAGAAAAGACTCGAGTGTAATCCATATTCGATTGGAAGGAGAAAAAAACATGGTGCGAATTAAAGGGTCTGATGTTAACCGGAGCGAGGAATTTAAGCCCTTCAATAAAACCTAGGATAGAATCGAAACTGGGTTTGGCTCTAGCAAATTTGCCTACCAACGTAAGGGAATGAGAACTTGCCAGTTGCAAAACTTCCTCGTTAGAAAAAAAGAGAGCAGGGCCTCCATTGAAGGAGCTGATTTGTTTCGAGAGGGGAAGGGAGGGGTTCGCAACAATGTCGTGAAAGGATCTGACCATAGGGTCCATTACCATTGCAAATTAAAATGAGTAAACTCAAAAATGAAGAAGAAGGAAAAGGAAGGAGGTCACCAGATGGCACAAGACCAACGACAGAGACGCAGGAGGCCAAAGGCCTCCGGCCGGGGAGCCGAGCGAGGAGGGGCCGCCGATCGCCAAGGAACCCTAAAAAGAGAGCTTCTCTCACCGAAACGCATATATATATATATATATATATATATATATATATATATATATATATATATATATATATATATATATATATATATGGGAAACCTGTAAGTTTTATTGCCACAAAAATAGAATTACAGAAACGGGTTGGAAGGATACAAAAAGTTTAGATCTAAAAACCTAAAACCAACCCAAAAGGAAAAAGATCCAGGGAGTATCCTAAAAAATCTTTCCAAACAAAGAAAAAATAAAGCAAATAAAAGAAAAATAAACAAACAAAACTAGAGATCCAAAATTGCAAATGGAGGAACCTGCAAAAGAAAAATAGAATATAATATATATAAAAACAAAATAGTATATATATATATATATATATATTAACCCTCCTAATAAACCGTCAATTACGGGAGCAGAAGATATTCAAAACTCTGCCGTTTCCTTTTTCCTTGAAGCTAGTCAAAACCCCAATCCCAATTTTACTCCTTTAGATTTGAATCTTCCTTCTCCTCAATTGTCGGAGGAAGATAATGCCTCTTTAAATGTAATGCCTAATGATGAGGAAATTTGGGAAGTTGTGAAAAATTTTAAGAAAAATACTTGTCCTGGCTCTGATGGGTTCCCTTGTGAATTTTTCTGCAAATTTTAGGATGTTCTCAAACTGTATGTTTGTAATGGTGTTAAAGAATTCTTCTGCCAAGCCCGTTTACCTAAATTCTTCTCACACACAATGTTATCCTTAATCCCTAAAATAGATAAACCCTCTTAGTGGTCTCAATTCAGACCTATTAGCTTATGTACTACTATAAACAAGATCATCTCCAAAATTCTTGCTAAAAGGCTGCAAAAACTTCTTAACTTTTTCATAGAACCCAACCAATCTGGATTTATTCCAGGTATGCAAATTCAAGATAACATTTTGGCCACACAAGAGCTTTTTCATAGTTTAAAAAATAAAAACAAAAACCTCAACCTAATTCTGAAATATGATATGGAAAAGGCTTTTGATAAAATTGATTGACATTTTCTCACTAAAATACTAAAGTTCTATAGTTTCAACTAGAGTTTCATCCTTAAGATCCACAACCTTATTCAATATAACTACTTTTCAGTTCTCGTTAATGGTAAGGCTAGTGGGTTTTTTAAATAAAAAAAGGGTCTTAGGCAAGGTGATTATATTTCCCGCATGCTTTTCATCATTGCTTTCAATTATTGGTCCCTTAACATAAATGCCATATTCAAAAATGACCCCACTCTTCATTTCAAAGTTAGAGGCAAATTTCTAGTCTCTCATCTTGCCTATGCGGATGATATTATTATTTTCTATAACTCAAATGGCAAGACAGTTGAAAAATTCAAAATCTCATTAGCTATTTAGAACAAATTTCTGGGCTTAAAGTTAATATCCAAAAATCTCAATTTTTTGTTAGTTTTAAAGCCTCAATTAGAATGATTAATAGACTTTCAGATTTGCTGAAAATAAAGCTTGGCAAGCTTCCTTTCAAGTATCTGGGCATCCCGATTGCTAGTGGTCACAATAAAAATAACAACTATCTTAACCTCATCGATTCCATTTTTAGTAAACTTCAAGGATGGGAGCTTAAATATCTATCTCAGGGTGGTCATTTGGTTCTTCTTAAATTCGTCCTAAATACCATTCCTCTATACTGGTTGGAAGTTTCCTCTCCCACTAGATTTATTCTAAACAAACTAAAAGGCATCTTCAATAAATTCTCTGGGTGCACCCTAATTGAAGTAAGATGATCTGGTGCTCTTGGGATACTCTCACTTATCTCACCAGTGAGGGAGGCCTGGGATTTAGTAAAGCCTTTTCCCTCAAACTATGGTGGAAATTCAAAACCTTTAATTCGATTTGGTCAGAAATCCTTCAAGCCAAGTATTGTGCTCATACCCACCCTTCCCAAACCACTCAGAAGATTACTGACTCTATAACTTAGTCTAGAATGCTTGCTTTTAGAGAAGTAATAAAAGAAAATATTACTTGGGAAGGCTATGGCTCTTCCACCTCTTTTTGGTATGATTGTTGGTATAATTCTAAAATTTTGGCTAAGTCTGCCCATGCTATAAGAAATTAAAAACTAACTCTTGTAGAATGCCTTACCACCAACAATGAATGGAATGCTGATCTTCTACAAACTTTGCTTCCTATTGAAATAGTTGAAAACATCATCAAGAGGATTCCTTCGTTGGAGCAATCTAAAGTGGCAAACTCCCCCGTTTGCTACAGTAGAAAAGTCCAATTATCCTCTCTTTGGCATGTTTGCAGAAATCATAAGATGTATGACTTTCCTAATTGGATCTGGAATAACTGCATTCCAAATATGATTGGCCTTTTTCTTTGGAGGATTTACAACAACTTTATTAGTGTGGACATTGTCTTGCAATTCAAAGGTTACAATCTTGCATTTAGGTGCCAGTGCTGTTTGACAAATGTGGAAACTACCAATCATCTTTATTTTAACAATTTGTCAAGCCAAATCATCTGGTCTTCTCTGAATATTATGCCTAATAATCCTCATAGCCCTATTGACATTAAAGATCTATTAAATCACTAGCCTACTAAAAAAAAGGTTCATGTGGGCCAATTAATTGATTGTTTTACTCTTTGGCATATCTAGAATGCTAGAAACAAAGCCAAACACCACATGTCTCCCTTCAACACTGTGAAAATTGTTAATGAAATAAAAAAAGAGGTCAATAAAACCATCAATGCTTACAAAGAATCAGTTTTCAATTGGAAAAATATAAAAATTGATTATGTCAAAAATATGCTTATTTGATATCTTTCAGAATTATTTGCTTAAAGTTAAAGTTTTTTGCTTGGAGCGGTTAAAGTTTAATCTTACTATTAAGTTTGCTTCCCAAAAGTTTTGCGGGCTGGACTGTTGTTGCTGGCTAGTTCTCAGAAACTATATTATTACAGATTTCCTTAGTGCCGCCGCGTTGAATAACATAAATTTTGCCAATCAGAATTTAGTTGTGGATAACAATTCTTGTCACATATTGCTGAATCTCTTAAACATGAGCAGGTTTAACGTAAACTCCATCTAGAATGATTATAATACATACCTTTATCATTTGTTGATTTGTTGGATGGCTCTGAAGTTATTATTTTATAATTGGGATATGGGTTTATGGCTGGCTCACGTGAGATCGAGGTTGGATTCATGTGCGTTGCTGTGTTGGTCTATATCACCGTGCCATACTTTATATCTAATTTTGATAACTGTCAAGCTTTGGAGAATTTGGTTGTTCCAGATCCTAGAAGCCTCTTTGATCTGTTTGCTGTCATGGGCTACTCTTAATGTGAAAATGCATTATGTTGATTTTCCTATGTTTTCTGATAGTATGATTTTTCAGGGCTGGTGGATCAGTTGGTCTCAATGTAGTTACTTTGTCATAGTTCTGATTGTAGTCTGTTGCCATATGGTTTGTTTTATCCATTATCCTATTGTTTGCCAAAATGTGGTGTGGGTGTCGGACACCCTTGGTGCTGGGCTTGTCACTTGGCTTCATGTGTGGTTATATGTTTTGCTTCCTAAGACTGCTGGGGTCTATAAAGTTTTTCACCTTTTCCATTATGTGAATTTTTCTGTCACTTTCTTGTATCACGACTATGTTGTTTTGCTTACTCGTTCTTCAGCTGCGGGAGACGAGCCTCTTTGGTTTGCGATTGTGATTTCCTCTAAAAATTCGAGTAGGAGGTTTATGTTTTTGTTGCAGGTGTGGGTTGGTTTGTTCTGCAGGCTTGTCTCTCGGCCCCAGAATAAGATTGTGAGACCCTCTGCGCAGCCTCAAGGTATGTGTTCAATTCCTACGGTTAATTTTTTCTGCGAGCACATCTTGTAGGTCCCACTAGATGCTTGGATTTATGAGTTGAAGATAGCTGTGGCTTTTTATGTTTTAGACACTACTTTTAATTATTGCTTACTGTATTTTTGGTTTTGGTTGGACCTTTTAGGATATACCCTGAGTCCTTCCTTTTTCGGGTTGGCTTTTGGATTTTTAGGTGTAGGATTTGATTGTAACCACCCAACCCTTTCTTGTAACTTCATTTTCATATCAATAAAACTTACAGATTTCTCATAAATATATATATATATATATATATATATATTTATATATTAGGAAAATCTGTAAGTTTTATTATCACAAAAACAAAATTACAGAAAGGGTACAAAAAAATCTAAGAACCTAAACCTAACCAAAAAGTAAAAAGATCTAGGGAGTATTATAAAAGATGTTTCCAAACAAAAAAAAAATAAAACAAACAAAAGAAAAACAAACAAACAAAATAGGAGACCCAAAACAGCTAGGAACTGCAAAAGAAAAACTGAATATAATATATATAAAAATAGAGTTAGTATATATATATATCTAATGAATTGATGGAGTTAAGGTCCTTTGTTTATGAGCAATTGGTTCCCTTAGTTTGCTTTTACTTCCTATCTTATAGGTGAATCTATCAGGCTTGGGTTAATACCGTGAAATACTATGTGCAACTAACAGGTATGCCTTTAACTATTATTTTTAAAATTATCTGTGAGTCCAATTTGCAGGTCCTTCTTCCTACTTGGCTTGACTGGCTTGAGGTAGCTGGTATCTTTTTTGGAGATGTCCCAACTATCAAATTTTGTTATTTATAATTTCAATTTTGGATGGTCCTTTTAGGATCTTCCCTGGAACTATCTCTTTTTGGGTTGGTTTTTGAATTTTTAAATGTATATTTTAAATGTAATCACCCAACCTTTTTTTAACCTTGACATTTATATTAATAAAATTTACAGATTTTTGTTAATATATATATATATATATATATATATATATATATAACAGATTCCTATGGGTAGAGAAAACTATTTTCAAATTAAAAATAATTGTTTTCTCATTTTCTATAAATATTTAGAAATAGTTTTAAAAGAAAGAGTATTTTTACAAACAATGGGTTTCTTTAAATTATAGGACAATTGAGATTTAGAGGAGTTATATGCAGCTTAGTAGCAGCAATCATATACATGTTTTTTTTGCAGAGAAGAATGCCAATAAAGTATGGAAAGCTGCAGCTGAGACTAACAAATTAATTAGTGTAAAATTGGACTATGAGCTTAGGATTCCCTCAGGAATCTAATAGTATTGGGCTAGGAGATTCTAAGATCACATAATTATAAGTGGTTTTATCTCAAAAGGCAACAAAATTGGTGCGGTTTGTCATCCCGTCCCAGAGGAGAGTACTATCTCATCCTTACTCGTCATGGACGACTCCGAGCATCCATTATAGCTCATATAAAAATTGACATACTGAAATTGTTGAATAACCAATTGTTTCAAAGTAATTGCATATGAGGACTTTTGGTTGAAACTTCTTCAACTCCTCTCAACCCAGAGATTTTAAGCCGCGTACCCAAAAGTAATAAGCTTGATTTCCTCTTAGCCACGTCGCTGATGTTAGCATTAGTTTCCAGCAATTGAAGTGAAGTGAGAGGAAACAAATGTGCTTACAATGTTTAGAAATTTCACAACATAAAAACAAATAGAGCACTTGAAGAATGCCCTCACACCAAAATATAATAGACATGATTCCAAGCCTACTCAATTTATCCACCGTTTGTAGCCCAAACAAGATGCTTTTCTAAGGAAAAGATGAGTATTTGATTTTACAGTGCTTGTGCCAAACCCAACTAGCTTACTTTTGTTTGATACCCCGAAAAGTTTAGTTTAGTATTAGCTACTTTAATCGAGAGGGGTGTGAAAGTATTAATGAAAACAATTCATATTACAAGTTGCCTTTGAGCCCATTTTTTGAATTCCTTCAATTAAGAGCTACATTTAGAGTCATCAGGGTCTCATAACTTGCATCTCAAACGCTGCCACCGTTTTTCTATCAGAGAGTCATTTGTAAAATCTATTGCTCCAAGTGCCTTTTCTAGAATCTATTGCTCTTCCAATTTCTAAAGGTGGGATTGACATTCTCATGCCTATCAAATTGCTTATTGTCTGTAAATTATTGGTAATTTGGTGTGTGCTTAGCAACCTATCCTAGTTGATAGAATGGTAGAAATAAAATAACTTAAAATTTTCCAATTCATGCAATACTTCAGCTTCAGTATATTGAAAGAAATTTTATGTTGACTATAATATTATTATGTCTCATTTAATTTGGAATATTTACATGGGTAGGGTGGTCTGCTTGGCTTTCTCATTTTCTTTGACCAACTCTTGCTATGTCATAATTTTCCTAATGTTTGGTGAGCAAAACATGCCTGGTTCAAAAGTAACAAGCTAAGATTTTATTACTCATTGTGAAGAGCTGTAAGAGGAGAATTCAAAACAGTAGACTTTCTTAATGATCGAGACACCACCTGCAATCTTAATGCAGTCTATGGAGGTTGGTTTGGAGCCACACACATACTTATTCTTCAATTGTCCTCGTGCATTTAATTTGCTTAGGAAAGTTCTGCCAAACACTTTCATCTTTCTTTTGCCTCTGTCTTTACATCAAATTCTGCTCTATTATGATGTTTTTAGTAGCAAATGACTTGAAAGAGCATTTTTGCTACAATTAGCACAATTATCCACGTTGCTTGACAAGAGAGAGAGAGAGCACAAGGTTTTTTATCATCAGCTCAAAAATGTTTCTATAGTCGAGAATCAAATTAAACATGAATTATGTTCAATCGTAAACCACTTAAATATCTCTGTTTCTGTGGATGAGTCATTTGAAGATTGGAACAATTTTTAAAAACTATGTAAATTCATTGTTTCGAACGACGGCGTTTGGCTTTACTTTTCATCTGAGTTTTTGATTATTCGACCTTTGTAACATAGAGGATTGTTTGACTTTTAAAGAATTTGCTATGTTGAGGCAGCTTTATCTTTTCGGTTGATAATTATTTCTGGTTATGGATGTTGTGGCTAAGGCTCTTAAGTAAACCAGCACTCTGCTTTTTGTCAGGTGGCTTTTTTGGATTTCTCCTATGATATTACTTACATATTGTTCTATGGATGTTTTCTTACAATAGGCTTCTCATTCTTAAGGTGGCCTGTTTCAGCTCTCTTTTTCATTATTTGCTTATATGTTTGTTCTGATGATGATGTTGCCAAACTGGATGCTATTCTTGCTTTTGTTTTATACTATGATGTACATATTATGGCATTGGGAGGTTAGGAAATTTAGCTGATAAGTTTGCAGATTTGGATGGCGCAATACAGATATTACACGAATAATTAATGGATAGTGCTCCTGAAGCAGTTGTCTACATGATACTTTTCTAAAAATTATTGAGTCCACTATTTGTCATGATCTAAATAAGCAAAAAGAAGGAGAAAACTACAAACATATCACAGCACAATCACAAATACAAAAGATTTACATGATTCAATATAAATTTGTATGTCCACAAGAAGAGAAGAAGAAGAACTTCACAATACATAGGAGAAATAGCAATTATGGTTTCATAAACCTTTTACCCTCAATCAACAATAGCGTTTCTTACAGCCGCCAAGCCTTCTCACTCAAAATACTATAATTATTATTTTAAAAATAACCTCAAAATGCTTATAAACGACCCCATAGCAGACCAAAATTGTCCTAGGGATGCATCCCTTCAGGCCTGAACTATTGTGGGGACTTGGGCAGCCAAACCTCAGGCTTGGGCCTGCTTCATGGGCGTCCGTCTCTTGGTGCCCGACATCAACATTGTTGCATGGGCACCCCCTCCTAGGCCTGCATGTGCTGTTAGGAACCCTAGGTGTGCATGGGCGCCCTCTCCTAGGGCTACAAGCATTGTCCGAGGTGTGCTTGGGCGCCTCCTCCTCGGGCTACAGGCACTGTTGGGGCCCCCAACATTGCCCCGGAACCCACCGAAACTCTGGGAATGACTTGTTTGGTGATCGAAATCATAATGTGAGCATTTCTTCTTCCATTTAAACACTAATTGTATATTGTTTTTTCGTTTCTTTATTTTTCCATTTAATTAGTTCATTTGTTCTTACCTACTCTAAGAAAAATTACTCATGCAACTACATATCTTTTTGAATATATATATAATTCAAGAAAAAGAAAAATTCTGATTGCCTAAGGTCTCTTTAATTTCACATTGGAGAGGAATATCATGCTTAGATTTATAATTAGCTTGCTTTTCTAAGTCTCTTTCATATTATGTCTTTATCTTAAGAGCGAACGGAATTCGGTACAGTGGCCTCAAGTTTAATTATATACCAGTTATCATACATCTCTGGGATTTGTGAATGGTAGTGCGGTAGGGCATTTGAATTTAAAATTTTTGACTGATCAAAAGTCTCGGCCAACCTGGCTTCGTCTCTCTCATATCCTCCCATTTTCCTGATAACACCTATAAAGTAACAATCTGAACTTGCCTTCCTCTTTTCATAATTCTTTAATGCAATTAGTGTACCGATCAGCCGTACCCAAAACCGACAACTATTTATACTTTAAGAGAAGCCGTCAATAGCATTTTTCACTATTTAATGGAGACACGAACTGTATTAGCTACTGTTAATAGTAAATTAGCGACCAAAATTGATAAAAAGAAGAAGATTTTCATATTTTCTGTTGCGAAGCTTTATCCGAAGCGCAATCCGGTATGGTTTACCTGCTCTTTCAAGAAGCAACTCTTTGCGTGAATTTGGATTAATAAATCAGAAAGCTGTCTGCTGATGAAGCTTAATATGGATCTCTCTAAAAGAGTACAAAACAGCAATAAATTTGAGGTTCTGAGCTTCTTTTTGGTATGGCGAAGCTGCAGATTCTCTCTCATAGGCCACACATATGTCCGGCTGTTGGCCATGAATTAAGTGGTGGCATAGAAAGCGACTGAACAGCGGGATTTCAACGGTTTTTCTAAGAATGCAGGGCGCTGGTGGGACAGATGCCCGGATTGCCCGTTGTGCTATTCGGGCAGGGATTTTCTTGGATTTCCCGCTCGCAGAGGCTGCCCTGAACCTGCTATCAACTTATGTCTGTTTGCTGTTTTTTTTAGAGAAATGCTCATGTAGTACTTAAAAAAAAATTCATTTTGTTAAAATTTTTTAAGGTGCAATTCAATATAAATTTTAAAAATAATATTTATATTATTTTAATATAAATAAATATACTATATCCAATTTTATTGGATGAACTTTTTTAACTGCTAAATCAGTGAGTCTAAATAGTATTTTTTTTAATCTGTTAGTTGCTACTTATAAAGAAAAATATATTAATTGATATGACATTTAAAAATACTCATTTAATTAGATTTAGATTTCATTACATGTTTAAATAGCATTTATCTATAGTGAATCAAAATATGTACAAAAGTTTTTATTTATTATTAGACAATAAAAAATGTAAATGGGACTCAAAACATAATATGTAAGAACACAAGAAAACAATATGTGAATAGAACTCTAATCCTTCAATTGATCTCAATGGATGGATGTGACACATACGATTCATCACTATCCATCATTGTCTCATAACAAATCTCAAGCAATATAAGAGAATTAATCAGTCATAATAATTGCTATGAAGATAAATCAGCATATCATTTTATGTTGAAGAAATGAAAGAGGAGACTTTAAATCTTAAAGAAGAAAAATAACCCAAGAAGATAGTTGCATCTATTAAACAAGTGTTTCAGTGATCTCTCAAGCTCAAGTCATGATTAAGTTCTAGAAAAATATTATTAGATCTTAAGAAAAATATAATTATAATTTACAATCATCATAGTAAAACTAGGTGATAAATGATAATTCATATTTTTGACTTAACAATCTTTTTCTTTTTGATGTAATGTATGATTTTATTTATGATGAAAAAAGTTAAATGAATATACTAAGTTTCTCTCTTATTGTGCACTCATTAAAAAAATAAAGTGAAATAGAATGCAGAAAACTAAGTACAAAATAGTTGATAATAAACTAAATAATAATAAAATTATTTATAACACACTACCACAAGTTTGAATCCAAAATTTATGATATGATATCAAAGCTTATTGTTGAAATAATAATAAAGTAAAATTGTTATATAGACTATTAGTAGGCAATATTATAAATAAGATTAATAATGAATAACAAAATTGAGAATGATAATCTTATTGAACAAAATTAGATTATACTACATATTTAAATAAATGCTAATAAATTTATATAATTATGAAGGAAAAGTTATATAAATAAGTAATAATAGAAATAAATAAGAATACAATTGATTAAGAAAACTATTAGAATAAATAAGTAAATATACTATTACCAAGGGAATTAAGAAAAATAAATATGTAATACTTTTTGAAAAATCTATTTGGCTACATAAAAAGCTAGTTAATAGTGATAAAACTAATAACAACTATAAAGAGTAAAAATTGTAGTCTTAAGAAAATAGATTATTAACTTAAGTTAATGTAAACTTTTTTTTAATCAATATAGAGATTATTATACCTAAATAAAAAATCAACAAATTCAATTTAACAAACCTTAACTTTCAATTGAGTAAGCTTTTTTTTAATGTCTTTCTTTGCTCCTCTAAAGAAGAATACAAGTTTAGGATCTCCAATATCCAGCTATCGAGTATAAATTCAGAATATTGGTCTTATAAGTTAAGAGAAATTAGAACTAATCAAGTTCTAACATATATTAATCACATGACGCTTAATCAAGTTTAAATAATAAATCAAACGTCCTAATTGACGATTTTACGAATCCCAAGCCAATCTTGATTAATATGAATCAAAATTGGTGGATTAAGATGTTAAAATCCAAGTATTTAATTTTAACTTCTTAATCAAATAGGTTATAATCCTAATGGTATAAAGTTAAACCCAAATCTCACGGGGTATAATTAAGGTTATCTTATTAAGCAAATCCAGCTTTAATAAGATGGAGGTCAATTTTGAATCTAAGGTTTTATAAAATAAACATAAATAAAAGATGAAATTCTTGAAAACTATAAAATAAAGGTTTCATCTATTAAGTACTCATTTACTTAATAGATGAACTCTAACATAAATTTCTAAGTTACATCCTAAGGAAATAGGATCTTAAAGGTTTAAAGGAAAGAATAAAGCGAATAATTAAGCTTTCAATTTGATATTATTCATTTTTTGTTATAGTACAATTGACTTAAGGAGGATATAAGGTGAACTAAATTCACCTTATAGAGGCCTAAATTAAGACTTGGAGAAATTTGAAGGACTTTTATGGTTTTTCATAAAATATCATTTTAATGAGTTTCATTTTTCTAAAATGATTCCAAATAAATTCTAATACTTATTTTAGAGGTTTAATTATAAATCTAAGGTTTAAGAATGCTTAAACCTAAATTTGGGCAAAATGATCATTTTGCCCCTACTTAAGGGTTGAAATTCAACTTTATGAATTATGGCTCTAATCTAGAATTTATTAAAGTGGAATGATTTCTTACTGTCTAATATGAGTTTAGACAGTAAGTACATCTATTTTTGATAAGAATTAAGCCTTATACGGTCAAATTAAGGAATTTGACTTATAAGGGCAAATTGATAATTTGCATTAATGAAACTTAAATTTTTTATTAGTTTATTGAAGATTATGTTCTAAGGTTTTCATAAAACCTAAAATCATTATATTCTGATGAGTATTGGCTCAGTTATAGCCCATTCAAGCTTTAGGGTTAAAATAACTAAACAAACTACATAACTAAGTTCTATTATACTCTAAGAGTAATCATAAACTGAAATTTCTTAATTTGAATTATTAATTATGCTAATATTCACTAATTAAGTTTTAAGTTAATTAGGACTATTAAGAGATCTAACTATTGGATCTAAAATATTTTTGTAATTTACTATTAATTAGGTCTTTCTGATCAAAATGGTATTTTGAAATACCTAATTTGAAGCTCAATTGACCAAGTTATGGTCAATTGAAGTTTTAGGATTGATTAAGGTAATTAGGGTTTGGTCCTAAAAGTGATTAATCAAAATATATCTCAAACAACAAAATTAACACTACTGAATTAATCCTTAGGCTTTATTGATTACTTTGAGACCCATATTAGGTATGTTTGGGTAATCACACACAAAGTTATGGTTACATGAAGTTTTGTGATAATTAGGGCTTAATTTAGGGATCCTAAATGTCACTAAGTGATATACAACTCCAAATGAAATTTTGATAGTGCCAAAATGTTCTTGATATTTTTCTAATTGAAATGACTTATAATTTTGTGATGTTTGGATTATTGAAACTTAATTTATAAAGAATTGAATGTATTGAATTTAATTAAATTAACTAAAACTAATTATTACTTATTAATCCTTAGATTTCTTAAAACAGCGGGCCCCATAGTTTAAACCCTCGGCTGATGACTGTGCTGAAGGCGTGGGCCCCATGGTTCTTTAGTTGCTGTTGACAGAGAAAGGTGGGGCCCACCTCACGCTGAAGACGCCGATCACGTGATTGGCCCGCTCCCTTCTCTTTGTGATAGACGAATTAGGGCATCCATAATCGAAAACTAGAGCATCAATTCACATGAGAATTAAAATACAATAAAGGAAGCTCTAATCCAGTCCTTCTGATTCAACATATCATTGCCACTTTAGCTTCATTATAGGTCTTAGAATCGGGATGCCCTAATTTTTGAGGCATCACCATTTTTAAGGTATTAGAGCTCTAAGCATGAACTTCGATCAGATTAAGGATACAGATAGTTGAAAATACAATAATTAGCTGATTTGTAATTTTGTACTGAAGAAGACAATAAGAAGGGAATGGGGTACCTTGATGGTTATGGCGATAAATGAGGCAGAGGATGAAAAACTTTCGAAAGCATCAGGTATGGGTTGATGCTTACTCTAAGTTCCTGATCTCATAATCCATTAAATGAAGTTTTATGATGGATTAAAGCAGCGAGGAGGCGATTCAGTGACACAAAGAAGGCCGCATGTGTGCTTTGTGCGCCACGCACAGATCGCATGGGAGGAGACGCAATCTAGCAGTTCGATTGGATCTTATATCTTATTTGCGGTGCATTGAGATGAGCTGTCTGATAGACGGCGCCTTTTTGGATGAGGAACGACGACACAATAAGTAGGAAAACAGCGGCCGTTTAGGAATATTTTTAAATAAATAATATACTAATTATTACCTAATTTTATATTTAAAATAAGTCTATTAAATGACTCTAGCAAAATTCCAATAACTCACTCCTAGCTAATTGAAGGGTGAGGAATACAATGACATAATTAGATTTTTGATTCAATGAGTATTTAACTATTCAAATTTTAAGGATATTTAAAAATTACTAAATTATTCTCCAAAATTTTGACGACTTTCGATTGACACGAAAATATCACCCCAAGCTAATTTGGGAGCAATGAGCGCAATGACGAAATCCATTTTTCGATTTGAGGTCAATTTAGACAAGTCAAATTTTAGGATTTTTGGATTTTCCAGAAATTATGATTTGATTCATTTGATTCCTGATTTGGACTGAATCCTAGAGGTGAGCTTCTAATAACTTAATTAAAACACTTAAACCATAATTAGGACTTGGATTAGTCCTAATTGACCTAAGTAATAACCTAGGTTGTTATATTAAATGAGATCCAAATTGGGTCTACTCCTAGTTAAAGTAACTAGTATGTTATAGGGAAACTATAGCCATTAAGTTTATAGAATTTAAACTTTAAATGGAAAAGTTAAATTTTTGACCCTATTTATAAAACCTCAATTTACATAATAGAACCCCAAATTTGATTTGCTCATATCTTAACCATTAGACCTCAAATTTTAGTATTCTTAGACTCTATAGAATCCTTGAACAATAAGTTTTAATAATCTAATAGAAAATTTAGATTGTATTAGGATAAATTATTATTTTGCCCTTATGAGTCAATTTCCTTAAATTAAGCTCATAAGGCTTATTAATTATCCAAATTTGTGTACGTACTGTCTATCTTCATGTTAGATAGTAAGTATTCATTTGCATTTAAAAATTTTTAATTTAGAGCCTTGAATCAAAAAGTAGCTTCTTAGAGCCTTAAGTAGGGGCAAAATAGTCACTTTGCCTAAATTTAGGCTTGTTCTTAAATGTTAGAATCATATTCTAATCACTATAATCAGTAATTAAAATGATTTAGAATCAAATTCTCTTAATTTAAGGTATTAATTAGATTTTTAGGATAAATCCTAAGTCATTTTTACGTAGTTAATTTAAGTGACATAATATGAAATTCATTTCACATTATGTCTCCTCTAAGTCCTTAATTCAGTATTTAAGCTTTCATTTCAAGAATAGTTATGGTTAGTGCTTGAGTGTTCATCTCATTTCTTTAAGATCTTTTCCTTTAGGAATTAAGAATAGGACAAGTTAAATTTTATTTATTAAGTAAATTGGGTTACACAATGGGTGAAACCTTATTTTTTTCTAATTTATAGATTCTCATAGTTTATTTATGATTATTTAATCTTTCAATATTATATTTAAGAATAGAGATACATCCTATTAAATGTGACTTTACTTTATATAATATGTCTTAATCCTTAATCTATGAGATTGGGTTTTAAGCTTTAGTCCTTTAGGATCACCATTTGGATTTAGTAATTTAAACCCTAATATTTAGAGTTTAATCCTTAGTCCTTCCATCTTGATTTATTTTAATCAAGATGAGCTTGGATTGCTTAAATCATCAAAATAAGTTGATTTGATTTACTTTTTTTTTTCTTACTTATATAGTCAATATTAATTAAATTAAATTAGGACCTAGCTAGTTCTAATTATTTGCAACTTATAAGATCATGAATCTGAGTTACACTTGATAGTAGGAAATTGAAGATCCTGAACTTGTGTAACTTAGAGTAAATAGAATAAATAAATTAGATATTAATAAATATCACCTGTGTTTTAATAGAGTCTCTTGCTCACTTTGAACATTGATACTTTGCTTACCTTGTAATTGAGCTTTATACCTTGGACATATATTATGTACATAGGATATTTGATGAGTATCTCATGTCAACTTTGAATTTGCATAAACAACATTTGTATTTTTATTGGTGCTTTTGGTTTTACTAAATTCAATTCAGTAGAGTGTAATCTAATTAGTCTACCTCTCGGTTTCTTCTGTTCTGATCCATTTTGTGGCTGTTGGCCCAGTTCCAACATAATAGTACTAGTTTTAGGTACACTTCTACTCGGTGATTTATGCCTCTCAGTTCCTTCTGATCTATTCCATGCCTCGCATGATCCAATATGGTGCTTAATAGACTTCTTTCGTGGCTGTTGGCCCAGTTCTGATATGGCAGTAAGTGAGTTCGTTTATTTTCAGTTTAGGTGGCATGTTTGGTCAGTTTAGTTTTTTAGTTTATATTTACTATTTTTAATTTGCTTTTACTATATTTCAGCACTTGCATACTGTTTACTTAGTTGCTAGCTTACTTATATTCTAGGATGCTAACCTTGCTTATTTGATTATATATATATATATATATATATATATATATATATATATATATATATATATATGATGTTAGTTTTACTTTCAGTATTTAAATGTTTCACATGTTCTCTTACTTTATGTTAATTAATATAAGCTTACATTGATTATAAGCATATTTAGGATGAGTTTTCATTTCAATTATTAGTATTTACTTTCTTTTATTACCTGAACTTGTTGTAGCGCTGGATTTGGAGGTATGTTCTTACTTCCCCTCTTGATAAGTTATAAACTTATTGTTTATAGCTTTCTGTTCTTTTCATATGCTTTCTTGCACCTATATTATTGCTTAATTATTAATTAATGGTGATATCTAATTAACTCAATAAATTTATCAGCCTAAAATGTACTTAGATATTTTGTCTAATAAGATTTTTTTTCTTTTGTTGACTGGGGCCCTATCATTATGAAATATATAATGATAGATTCTGAGCTATTTGAGGTTGTAAAGCCGTCCGAGGATCTGCATTTGGAGGAGCATGCTGCTGAAGGTTCTTAAATCCTTAGATTTTACTACTTTTGCTTGTGAGGATAAGCGTTTAGTTCATTTTAGCTTTTTCTCTTTAAATATGTTGTAATAAGATAGGTTTATTTTATATTTTCTTTTACTGCACTTATTCTGAGTTATACATTTCTACTTATTATATTGTGATGGAATGAATGCTATATTTTGCTTCTGCACTATGATTATATTTCTTGAATTTAATATTTAGTGAAAGACACTTGTAAATGACAATTTCTTTAATTATATTGAATTAGAATGAATGTCTAATCTAGCTATAAGTGAGGAACTTATCATTTGGTGATCACTTCACCATAATCATGTTAACTTAAGAGTTAATAGGACCACGATGGGGTTGGGATGCCACAGGACATCTTAGGAATTGAACGAACATTAAAAGATACTTGAAAGTAAAATATAAAATGACATCTTAGGATTTGAACATACTTTAAATAAGTAAAATATGCAAGTAAAGTGTGCATCAGTGAAATAAGCATAAAACCAGAACTAATAACTGAATGAAATTTTAGGAAATGGATTATCAGCAATCCGAGTAATATTACTATCTTAGATTATTCGATGAGTATTGGGCGGATGACTTGCATGATGGCAAAGTCTATGGAAGAATCGTGGAAGGAGTATCTCCTAGCGGCGTAGAAGTACTGGACAAGATATTAGTTCGCTCAACCTTTAGAAGAACTAGTCTCCTTGCCCTTGCAAAGTGGTAGTTGGATCGAGCGACTACTGCTTTTAGAGAGATTGCATGTCCAAATGATTACCGCCTTCAGATTCTGGGGACTCTACTTGGAGGCTCAGCTAACAGATGGTGGCGTTGGACTTATAGAAGGCTCTCAAGGAAGCATCAAGTAGTCCCATATGATGATTTTTGTGTTGCCTTTAGGGCAGAGTATTCTAGTGGATGTCCTTAGGTCATCCATTGTATATTCTTTCTACATTAGCTATCTTTTTTATTGATTCATGTAACTTCTCATTTTAGAAAGTAATTGAAATAAATAATGGATTTATATTTCTTGCTGAATTCGTGCTTCTGGGTATTGTAGTCATGAATCTCGGATCCCCCTCAGCTCCTACACCTGTTAAGAATACGGTCTCATCCTCTGGCGGATCGGATGAAATCAACTCTCTAGCTAGTATGATGAAGGCATTAATAGAGAGTAATTCCCAATAAGCACAAGAAACTTGCGCTCTGATACTAAACTCTTGCTAGAAGCCTTTTCCTCAGATGGGAGCTACCTCTGCACCACACTTCTCAGGAGATGGAATTCTCCATAGCTTTCTGCGTCTTCGGACACCTACATTCAACGGGGCACTGAACCCCATGGACACAATCAATTGGTTAAAGGTAACTAAAAAGAATCTGTCAAGCATTAAATGTACAAACTCTGAAGCAATCCGTCTGGCCACCCACTTGTTTCAAGATTTGGCCGAATACTGGTGGGAAAATGAGCGTAACACCAGATTTGCTCTCCATGGTCGAGAGTCAGGCGCTATGGTGCGCGATAGAGCCCGACGGACATTTTTGTACGGACGAAAGGCGGTAGTCTCTCCCATAGGGCATCCAAATACTCTTGATTCAGGGCACCTCAAGTGCGTTGCTATATACTGATGGAAATGTCTTTCATTGGTACTAATATCGATATGAAAAGATCACTCTAACAATGCAAATAATGATGCCATGGGTGCAAGTATGTAGAAATCCTACTTGTAGAAACTATTTTCTTAATGGACGAAATGAGCTTCAATCAGGCTCGTTTGAGTCCGATTGAAGCTCGACAATCAAACATAATGGCATGCAAGAGCTACTCGAAACACCATTTCACAAAGATATTAATTAGATCAATGGGAAGAGGTGTACAAGGAGAGTACTTGAGCTTGCAAATGGAAGAAAGAGCTCCAGTTATTTTTCTTCAGGAGCTTGGGAGGATGAAGCCTTAGCTTCCAACAAATGGTGAGGATGGAGACCATTGGTGTAGCTAAGATAAGTGGAGGAGGGATGGGCTTGGGCAGGGCAGCAAGTCCTCTCCCATCACCAGCATGGGGAGGAAGGGCAGGAGCTCTTGCGCGAGAAAGGGGACTGACACATGCATGCAAAAAAGAGAAGGTAGTTGGTTCCAAGCATAGGAAAATAAAAGGAGGAAATTGCATTTAAATTAATATTTTTATATTTTAATTAATATATTTTACTAATTAAAATTAGGTCGATAAACGAAAGAATCTCAAAAATTCACCCATCACTAATTTGGGGGTGAGAAACTCAACGGCAAAGTCAGATTTTAATTCAGCGATCAATTTAATTATCCTTATTTTTTGGTATTTAAAATATATTAAAATATTTGAGAAAATCTATCGACTTTCAAAAATTTTCAAAACATCACCCATAACTAATTTGGGGGTGATGAGTGTAATGACGAAGTCAGATTTTTGATTTGAGGTCAAATTAATTATCTAAATTTTTTAATTTATTAAATATATTAAAATAATCATAATATTCGATTGAGCTCCGAATCACTCCAAATTTTCAGGTTCGGTCTAAGCACCTTACGGAGACTAATGGAGATGGTTATGAATTGATTTGACTAATAAATAATGAATAACACTCTTTGGGTTATTACACCAAATTAATGGAGGATGGAGCAGTGGCTGACGATAGCCGCAATAATGGGGCTTTTGGTTGGGGGAGAAAAAAGGTAAGGTCTGGACATTTCGACCTTGCGCTGAATTAGGATTACATTGCTACAAGATCATCAGCCGAAGGAGATGAATATTAGCTCTCTATGATCAAAGCTCGACAAAGAGGTGAAGTTGTCTGCAGCTCAAGGAAGACTTGGTGACTTCATTCGTCGAGGGAGGATGGGATCGATGGGCTCATCAAGGGTCTGTGATTTCTCCTTATGCTGATCGAAGGAGGGAATATCGGTAGAGAAGAAGAAGGATCTGGACATTGGCGAGCCTTTGCTTACTTGCGACGATTGCGTGAAGAGTCGGGAAGAGGATAACCACTAACCCGAATAAAAATGCCTTCAGAGATTCATGCGAGAAGAGATGGTAACAACTGCGAGGAGGAATAAAGAAGCGCGGGTTCAATGACTCCTTCTATGTCGACTGGAGGAATCACAAGAATACGACTCTAGATTTTTAGGGCTTTAGGCATGTTTGTGATAATCTTAGGACTGCAATTTGGGACCCTATACATGCTCTCCTTATAAATTATAAACCATTCGAATGCGATCAGGTGGCTAAAATTTGCCTAAAGCCTCTAAGTTGAGATCAATCATCGATTAAACTTCAAAAATTATGAAACTTGGCCAGATTGAGCGTCTCGACGACACGAATGTATACGTCCAAAAATCATTAAATTTAAACAAATATTTTAATTTATATGAAATTTTAAAAGCAAAAATTTCATAAATTCATTAAGGTTAATTCGAAGCTCAAAATTTGATGAAATTTGAAATATAGATTTTTCAATGCTTGATTTGAAATTGTAAAGATTTTTAAAATTTGATTTATATTTTATTTTCTATTAATTTATGAAGGTACAACTTCAAAAATTAATTTAGAATGATTTGAGATCCCGAGTACCCTCAAGCATTTGCAGTATGATCCTCTTACTGCGCTTTATCTAGAGATATATTTATTTGATTTTTATTCGCCTTAAATCGAGATCCTGATTTCTGTCTTAATTTGATTAGGTTTAGATCTAATCGATCTAGTAACAATCTTGAGTTATTACATCAATCATTCTTAAAAAAGAGTTGGCATCAACCTTAAAGAAATATCACAATAGCTTGATATTCCAAGGCTTATTTAATGGATGTGTAAAATGAACCAAGCCTAAATATAAGTAGATAAGAGTTCTATCACCTCTCTTCCATTTATATGTACATATTTATTTATATGCACCATATTTGGTAAGTAAAAGCTCAGGGAGATGTTGCAAGGGAACAGCATCCTTTATACAATTTGTGAGTTAAATGAGTGGAGAAAAAAAAATCCGATCGAAAACAGATAAAAAGGCGAAACAGCAAAGGCCAACTTGCCTGAATTCGTTTATTCATACAAATTTAGAGAGAGAGAGAGAGGCTTAATCATATTGTAAAAGTATGATATTTAATTGTGGTCCTGTTAAAATTGAAGAGCGATAATAATGGCGTCACAGCACTGCTGTTGTAGGTCTCGAAGCATTTCTCGATCATTAGAAATAAGGGAGACCCGCAAGTAAAAGGGACGATAGAGCGAGCGATAAACTGTTATGATACTACCTTATAATACAATATTACTAGATCGTAGGTATACGCATCTCATTCATTTTTTAAGAGAAATCCTCCCATCTCTCTCACACGCTCTCATTCTCCTTCCTTGTCTCTCTCTCTCTCTAACTCATTATCCTGATAAAACGTTTTTTTTTCGGGAAAAAAGACAATATTATTGATACGAGTAAAGAGTGCTAAAGATAGTGCCCAGTGAATATCCAAAAAAGCATCACAACAAAAGGAAATAAACGAAGCAATCATGTCAAAACAACGCAGATCACAAAGTCATATAATGTAGATCAGCTCGAGCATGAACAACAGGTATGAAAATAAGAATCATCAAATGACCAAGTTACCTAAAATTGGCAGCCCCTCAAACTCAGAACACAGAGAAAGCTTTTGATATTCTTTCATCCGACCAGAATATAGGCCGTAGCAATCAATCAAATTCTTAATTAAAATCCAGAGGAACTGGCCGAAACGAATCCAACCAGAATACTGTCGATCCACAAAGATCAAGTGAGAAAACAATATACACATCCAAACTCTGATTAGAAAAAATGCAACCACAATAGGAACTTGATTTAGGACATAATCAGAATTCAGTAATCAGAGCAATAGAAACATTACATCTATAGACATGTGATAATCAAATAAGCAACCAATCCTCAGCATAAAATTATACAAAACACAACAGCCATCCATCAGCATTACATAAGCAATCCACCCCATAACCGACAATAAGCATTAAAATAAATAATAGGCAAAGAGCACCTAGCACGCACAACACAATCAACAAGAGCTATCACAACCATAATATTTGATTAAAATATTATAATTAGATTCTAACTGAAAGAATTTGAAGGGAAAGCATTAATAATCTGATCAACACCCCTTACTATTCTTTACAAAATATTCTTTTGATTGAACGTGTCATTATTGTGTTTTGCTTTGTTCCTAACTTCACAGATATTCCAAAACATGTAACTATCCATCATATTACCAACATGAAGTTTGTTATGCTTAATGTTGCAATTGTTTCATCTTTCAAGAAGGTTAGGAACATTAAGAAAAGTGTTATTGATATCAGGATTAAGACTAAGGTTTTTCCAAATGCTGTAACTTTGTTTGTTCTTAATGAATAGGTGGTCGACATATTCAATATTAGCATTATGAAGATTACAACAATAGCTTTTTGATGGTAAGCAAATACCTTTTTTAATTTAGCCCAA
Organism: Gastrodia elata; assembly: GCA_016760335.1. Taxonomy (NCBI): domain Eukaryota; kingdom Viridiplantae; phylum Streptophyta; class Magnoliopsida; order Asparagales; family Orchidaceae; genus Gastrodia; species Gastrodia elata. Next base: position 101,536,159 of record CM028670.1, on the reverse strand, counting down.
GATCAACACTAATAACCTTAAAGTGCAACCTCCAAATGAAAAGACTTAGGAATGTGGGAATATTGTAATGCCAAAACCAAGGATTAAAGGGGGAGGGTCTATGATTTCTGGAGACAAGCTAAGCTATTTGAAGGTTAAGTTTATTGTTGATGATAATATTAGTCGAGGCATATTTTGAATTACTTATAGTAAGAGAAGTGTTAAGAATTTTTTCATGAAGATGTGTGGGAGTTATGCTATAATTTAAACTAGATTCCCAAGAATTATTTTCGTTGATGAAATCTCCCTAAGTCAATTTTGAGAGCTTAGGAGTATAGTAGTCATAAAGAGGACCCAACTCATTCCACATATCACACCATAAAGCAGTGGAAGAATCAATTTTATCCCAAGATATTAAATTTTCCATTAACTCTGTAATATCGAGCATCCTTTTCCAAGTTATAGGATCAATAATTTTGTTAGGCACTAAGACGGGATGCGTATTCGCACAATATTTAAAATTTAAAATAAACCATCAAATGGAATTGGTGGTCTGAAATTTCCACCATAGTTTTAAAGAAAAAACATTGTAGAGATCATCAATGATACTCAAACCAAGCCATCCTTCACTATCAGGGAAAGTGATTTCTTCCCATTTAGTCTAAATCATTTTAGAGCCATTTTCATGAATCCACAAGGATTTATTAAAGCTAGTCTTGATTTTTTTCAAATTCCTTTAGTAGGGGAACAAACTTTTGGCCAATAAAGCAGAATTGTGCAAGAAAAAAAAATTTATAAGAGTGAGTCTGCCACCTTACGAAAGAAATTTATGTTCCCACCCCTTAATCTCTTAAAATAATTGAGCAATTAAATCATTATAGTGAATGTTTTTCTTTGGTCCCTTAAAAAAAGGGACCCCAAGATACTTGTAAGGAAATATACCAACCTTAAATCCCAATTTGGATTTAATAAATTCCTTCAAGTTGTTAGAGGATTTACAGTTTATAAAAAAATGATTTTACTATCATTAATCTTAAGACTTGAATCCTGTTTAATAGCTTTTAGAAACTTTTTCAGCTTATTAACATTTAGTTTTTCAGCATTGGAGAAGATGATGATATCATTAGCATAAGCTAAATGAGAGACTAAGAATTTTCCTCCCAAATTGTAATGAAGACTTTGATTTTTGGAGAATGTATCATTGATATTATAAGATAATAATTCATCACAAGGCTAAATAGAATAGGGGAAATAGGATCATCTTGCCTAAGGCCCTTAGAAGAGTTAAAAAACCCATAAAGAGACCCATTAATCATAATAGAGTACCAAACATCGGCAATAGAATTTCTAGTTTTACTTATGAAGGATTCATTAAAGCCATAAGCATTAAAGATCCTATATAAAAAACCCTAGGCTTTTTATCAAAACTCTTATAGATCAAGTTTCAGAATGAGATCGTGGCCTCTCCTTTTTCTATTTAGACTATGGAACAAATCTTGAGCAGCAAGGATATTATGTTGAATAGGCCTTTTTAGTATAAAATCAGATTGATTTTGCTCAACAATATGAGGAAGAAGAATTTAAAGTTTGTTTACAACTAGTTTGGAGGTGATTTTATTTAAAGTAGAGCATAAGCTTATATGTCTAAATTGAGTCCACCAATTGCAAATTTTCTTCTTATGAATGAGAGTAATAGTCGAGTTGCTAAAAATTTTAGGGAAATGGACATTGCAAAAGAATTATTTGACACCACTACAAATATCATTTTTCCAAATATGCCAAAATTTGATAAAAAAATTCATTTGGGAAACTATTAGGCCCAAGAAACGTATTGTGTTTAAGATCTTTCACCACTCTACAAATTTCCTCATCATCTGGAATGCTATTTAAATCAGTATTGTCTTCCAAGTAAATTGATTTAGTAGGAGGTAGAAGAGAAAACAAGTTAGAAACAGTGTCATCCTGAGAATACATTTTGGAGAAAAAAACAAAGGCTGATAATCGAATGCCATTGTCACAAGATATTTGATTTCCCTCAGTAGTGGTAATGACAATAATTTTGTCGAAACTTCTTCTTTTGTTAGCCCAATTTAGATAGAACTTAGTATTTTGTTCTCCCTCTACTTTTCACCGAATGCTACATTTTTGTTTCCAAAAATTTTCATACTATAAATACATACATTTTTAATACTATATATATATATATATATATATATATATATATTATTTTTCCTTGGAAATCCATCACGGTAGTCTTTTATTGATGAAAACAAAAAGATATAAAATAGGGCTGGGATAGTTAAAAATCCTGATACTAACAAAAAAAAGAATCACAAGGTGTAATATATAAGGACTCATGCATAAAATAAAACAAACAAACACAACATAAAAGCGTTTATAGATACAAACTAGCAGAAAAGGATGAAAAGAAAAGATAAAAGACAAAAAACCAAAAAAATTAACAATGAATCAACCATTTTCAGAAACCACCAATGCCCCACCTTGACAGGAAACTGCCTGAACAAGAGCGAAACACATGCAAAAATAGCTACAAATACACTGCCACAAAGAAAGCAACCAAACCTCCCAAACCAGGAAGGAGGAACCAAACCTACCAACCCAAAGCAGCAGAGAAAAGCAACCAAATAGATGAAGAAAACCAGAAGCCAGACAAGGCTAAAAACAAAACCTTCCAAAACAAGCTACACGATAAAGAATCCAACGTCATAGAGAAGAAAAAACCACCACCAACCCTTAGAACCCTACTAGGTAAAACCAAAAAACTCACAAACTAACAAGTACCAACAATAGCACTAGAATAAAATCAATGAAACTAGTTGTAGTGCCCCGCCCCGTCATCGCGCGCAAAAGAGATAACATAATCAATTTTGGCGGCGAAGCGGTGCGCCACTTGGGAGGGAATTTCCCATCTTTTCGAATAGCTTCTTTTTATTCTGAGCATAAGATTGTAGTATCTTGGATATAACTCTAGTATTTAATTAGTGACTAATTTGGCAGAAGAACAATCCATGAGATAGAGAGGAATGCAAATTCCAATCTGACACCTTATAAAATTCTCTGATACCAACTGTGGCGCCCTGCCCCCTAATCCACCGTATATCTTGCCATCTTCAAGGTCATCCGCCCAATAATCTTCAAATATTCTAAGATAGTATAAGAATACTGATTGTGTATACTCCATACCTAAAATTTCATTTAAGAATTGGCTTAGTCTTAGAAGTACTTTACTTACATCTGGGGTTTTCCTTAAAGTTCGCTCCAATCCTAGGATGTTCAGTTTATGTTTTATTATCCACCATTTTAATGGTGTTATTATGTTCGCTCAACTCCTAGAATGTCCTCATTCTAAATATCTTCAGTTTTTGTTTCTGAGATAAGCTTGATAAACTTTGGATGCTGCTTTTCTTACACTTAATGATTGTGATCATATTCGTTGTAGAGAATGGATCATAAAGTAGATAGGAACATTCTTATTATCAGAAACTTTATGATACTTCTCTAATACCAACTGTAGTGCCCCGCCCTGTTGCCGCGCACAAAAGAGATAACATAATCAATTTTGGCGGTGGGGCGGTGCGCCACTTTGAAGGGAATTTTCCATCTTACCGAATAGCTGAAAAGAAACTCATCTGAAGGGTTACTGACTCAACCCCAAAGGAGGGTCGAGAGCTAATACTTAAGATAAGAGTAATATCCTTAGACAAATACATACATTGTATTTAAAATATAACATGAAGAATCCAATATATGTATAAAATATTAACATTTTCAGTATACTGATTACATCACAATACTAAGTATAAGTAATATATAAATAGACTATAGAAGCTAAGCATACACCCTAAACACTCATCATAGAACTGAATAGGAACATTCATCTCAGAATAAAAAAGTAAATGTATCCAGAATTATTACAAACAGTTTACTAAAATAGTACTGAAATAAAGTCTAACTACTTAAGTGAAATAAATATAGAAAGAAAATGGTAAGGCTAAAGGAGAGTCCATTAAGGCTCCCTGAACTCCTCCTAAATCTCCAGAGAGTCCTCCTGACTTGGCTCAATATGTTGCTCAAGATCTAGCAAATTACCGCATCATAAAAGTACCACGTGTGAGACAATAAGTCTAACACATTGAAATTAATCTAAATAGTTCTAATTATTTATATTTAATAATAAAGTAAACAAAGCTATAGAAAGAATGTAAAAGTAACTGAATAACTAAAACTGCATAAAAATGTAGTAAGGTAAAGCTAACTATATATTGAATACTAAAAATAAATAAAAATAGTATATAATATGAAATTGAGTATATAGCATATAAAACTATACTATATGCCACTAAAATTATACATCTGAATATGCCACAACACTGTATGCCATTGATATGCAACTAAATTATCATTGAGCTGCTATGAGCCATATGGTCCAATGTCTACATACATCCTAATGAGAAATATATTTACTGTGATGTTTGAACATCCTGAGTTTCCGTTATTGATGTATGCAATATTCTGTAACTCATAAATTATCACTGATACTTATACATCATACTTGTGATCTTGCTCTTGTCTCTACACTACATGACTTAAAATCTAGAAAATCTAAAAATGCTTTAAAATCGGATTATGACTCAAATGTCTCCATTGTGCAGAATCTTGCTAGAAGGATTATGACTCCAAGATTTTAATGTTTAATGATTAGTTTCTCTTGTCTAAGATTTTTGCTTGAGATAAAATAGTTGGAAATATTGTATACACATGGGTGTATGTTCCCAGGAAGGTGGATTTAACACTTAGTTTACTTATACCTACACTTATCGAGGCACACACAAGATAGGAGGCAGAACCCTATTGTAGTTATTATTCTCCCAAACTAAGATTCTAGTTCACACTCCTAAGTTTGGAGGATTTACTCTAGCGGAACTGCATTTGGCTTATCCCTCGGAAAGCACCTGGTCATAAGTACATATTAGAGTTACTCATCCAAACCTGAATATTACTGAAGTGACTCAGCACCATGGGTATGCATGATCATAACTGACTAATAATCTGAGCTCAGTCAATTCTATTTAATAACCAAGGATTTATCAAAATTATAATACTTATTATAATTGGGTGAAGCCTACACAAGAGTCCAAGGATGTGACAAAAAAGGTCACTCAGTATAAGGTACTACCACATGGGAAAAATCTCATTATAATGACTTAGGTGCAGTCTACCACAAGGTGTAAGATCAACTTATAAGGTTAAGGGGAAATCATCTAATTTCCTACCTCAAGGTTCAACAAAAGATCTTCCTACCTCAATATATTAACATTATTTAGGCTTTTTCAGATATTACAAAATACTCCTATGGCAAGATCATCAAGATCTTACATATTTAACAATTTAACTAAATTCATAAGGTTCACTTGTTGATCTTGGATTACTTTGATCAAATCAAATGATTAGACCCATCTAATCATATCCTACACTACAATCATGGGATAAAAATTAAGAATATTATTGGGAGTGGATCATGTTAGAAATCATTATAGTTTTATAGTTGTTCTCATGCAAAGGATCTTATATAAGAGAAAATTGGAGATCTCAGTCTTAAGTTTTGATAATAAATCAAATAAGTTCTTTATTAATCTTAGCACTTATAATTCAATAATTTAAGATCAATATTAAATCAGATGCATTATTAGAATAATATTAGTTGAATTATCTTTCAATCAAGTTAATTGATTAAGTAATTAAGAGTTAAAGTCTTAATCAAATAGGTTAGGGTTTAACCCCTATGTAACAACCCAAGGTTGTTACCCAGCTTAATTTTAGCTTAATCGTGTTGTGATTATCATTCCATCAAATTCATCTAGTCATTAGGACCAAACGCTAATGATTTGGAGCAATTCGGAGCTAAATCCAACAATTTGGATTATTTTAATATTTCATTAAGTAGAAAATTGAGGTATTTATTTTGACCTCAAAATCGAAATCTGACTTCGCCATTGCGATTGTCACCCCCAAATTAGCTAGGGATGATGTTTTGGACGCGTTTGGAAGTCGTCGAATTATCGCAAATATTTTAATGTAATTAAATGCCTTGAAAAATAGGAAAATTAAATAATCTTTGGAATCAAATTCTGACTTTGTTGTTGGATTCCTCACCCCCAAATTAGCTAGGGGTGAATTTTTGAGAATTTTCGGAGCACATTTCAAAAATCAGAATTTTTAAAAAATTAGGGGAAAATAAATAAGTAAATAAGCAATCTTTGAGTCCCCTTTCTGCAATTTACCCAATTTCTATTTTTTTTGGCTGATAGCCCCAAGCAAATTCGGCTGGCCATCCCCTCTTTTCCTCAAGCCATGCCCCATTAATGCTCAAGTATGATGGCTCTACTCCATAGCCCCCTTAGCCATGATGAGGCCTCCCCTCCCCTCTCCTCCTTTAAAAGGAGAGCTTAGCCCTCCTTCTCCACTTGCTGAAATTTTCTCCATTTCTTTCATTTCTCCATTGCTACACTTTGAGAAGAAGAAGAGGAAGAAGAAGGAGAAGAAGATAGAGCCTTCCTCATCCACCTCTAGCAAGGCCTAAGGTACCATCTTACTCCTCTCCTTATCTTTCTTACGATGTTATGATATTAGAATGCAGCATTGGAAGCCCATATGCATGTATGAAAGCCATTAAGGCTCTTAAAAGCTTCAAAGGAATATGCTCTATTTTTCTCTATTTCATATACCCCATCATTCATCCATTTTTTAGTATAGCTAGGATGCTCCATTTGTACTGATTTTGGTGTCGCTGGAAAGGTATCAGAAATAGCTTTCCATTGATATATGGCACCACTCATGGAACTCTCTGGATTAAGAGTAATTAAGCTCGAAAAAGGGCCATCACGGGTTTCGCATCTGGCGAAATCACCGTCTGTCGCTGGAGCGCGCTGCAGCGGATAGGAAAACTTAGGGAAAACATATAAAAATACACGTTGAACTAATTGAATAGTAATTTGCAAAATGTGTCGCTACAGCGCGCGGTAGCGCGCTGCAGCGGACTATAGCGAAAATTCCAGAACTTAGGAAATGTCGAAAATAAATTAATTGAACAGTAGATTTGCAAAATAGACCGCTACAGCACGCGGTCGCGCGCTGCAGCGGTCTACAACGGTAATTTTGCGAAAAATCATAAAATCATTAAATAAAAGTAATTGAACGGTGATTTATGCAAATCGAACCGCTACAGCGCGCTGCAGCGAGCCGCAACGCAATGACGCTACCGTGCAGAAAGCGCTACAGCGCGCTGTCACGCGAAAAGCACTACAGCGCGCTCCAGCGCCCAGATTTGCAAAATTTCCAAAATTTTCCAAAAACTGCCCAGATTTTGTAAAATTGCTCAGTTTTGGCTGAAATGGCCAAAACATCACTGTTTTGATATTTTAAGACTCCTATGACCCTAGTGGGGCTAAGTTATACTAAATTTGAACTTATTTTAGCTAAAATTGAACATTGCATAAAATTCTATGTTAAAATTAAATTTGAAACTTTGCCATTCTTAAATTTGAAATAGTGCGCCGCAGCGGGTTGCTGCGTCATTTCAGGAAAAGTCATATGAAATTGATAAATATTTTCACATTCATTTTAACATTCAGAAATACCATAATAATAAAGGAAATATATTTATTTCAAAGTTAATAATTATTTTACAAGATCTATTACACACTAAGCTAAAATTTAAACCTTAAGAAAATCAGTATCTAAGTAGTTCCATCATGCATCAGCTCCTACTGAAAGACTTGATCCAATGATTATTCATGAACTGTCATATATATATATATATATATATATATATATATATATATATATATATATATGACAAGGTGAACCAAGAAAAAGAAAAAAAAAGAAAAAAAAAAATTAATTAGACACAAAGGTCTAAATAAGATTTGTAGGATATCAAAAATTATATATAATAAGAGGTATAATGTTGCATGAGAAGCGTATATAAATAAAATGTGATATTTAAGTATGACATGCTTACAAAATTGTCGGGATTATAAATATAATATATGTATTTAAGATATGTGCTAATTCTAAAAAATAATACAGCAAGATATAATATTTATTATATGAAACAAAGTTATAGAATAATCGAGGAGTTAGATATGCTATATAACTATCTGAGATATGAGTTTTTGACTAACTACACATTCCCTATTAAAGGCTAGTGCAGTCTCTTTATTTTTCCAGATATCAGCCTGTCTTGACTTACTATATTGTCTATACAGACCTGAGATCAACTTGAATGAACTCATGATACTGATATATGATCATTTATTTCAAATTATGAGGTACAAAATCTCATAAAAATGTATCAAACTGGGTAAAAGCTTAATAGCAATGCAAAAACAGCAAATAAAATAATAAATGAAAAGAGTAATATCTTTTATTTTATTTTAGTAAAAATATCAATACTAATATTATATTGGTTATTCATTTTTGTATATTAAAAATAACAATTATTATTATTATAAGTAATAATATATATATATATTTATTTATTTATTTATGTATATTAAATGAAAAAAAAATAATCGAATTGAAAGCTCTAGAAATTTTGAAGTTGAAATAAAAGTTGCAGAAATTAAAAAATATATAAATATATTAAAAAAAAGAAAATGACAGAAATAAAAGTTGCAGAAATTAGGAAATATATACATATATTGAAAAAAAAAAGAGTGAAATGAAAATTACAGAAATTAGGGAATATATATATATATATATATATATATATATATATATATATATATATATATATATATATATATAAAGAAAATGACTAAAATGAAAGTTGCAAAATTAAGAAATACGTACATATATAAAAAAAAGAAATGACATAAATGAAAATTATAGAAATTAGGAAATATATACATATATAAATAAAAGAGAATGAGAGAAATAAAAGTTACAGAAATTAGGAAAATATATACATATATAAAAAAAAAGAAAGTGACAAAAATAAAAGTTGCAGAAATTAAAAAATAAATACATTTATAGAAAAAAAAAAGAAAATGATAGTAATGAAAGTTGCTAAAATTAAAAAAAAATGGATTTATAGAAATTTTTTTTGTATAAATAGAAATAATAATAATAACATTAATAATAATAATAATGACATTATTATTGCTATTAACAAAAGAAGAAGAAATGAAAAGAATAGAAAAATTTTCATCTCTTTCTCATTTTTTACTCTATCTTGCTGTTGATGAGACTTTACTAGAGGTAGACTTGGGAAATCGATGGTAGATGACTAACAAGAGGGGGAAAATGGAAGGGAGAAGAGGAGTGGAAAAGGGGAGAGGAGGTTAGAGGAATGGGCAATGGGGGGTGTATTTATAAGAATTTTTTTTTAATTTTCTCTCTCATCCATTATTTGGATGAGAACAAAATTATCATCTTTTTCATAATTACCTGAGTATTCAATTTGGTTTTTTCTTCCTCTTTTTAATCTCTTCTTTGTCTTTCTTCTATTTTATCTAGAAAATAATGAAACTTGATATGGAGGTATATCTTGATGAGATAAACACACTTGAGCACAATATTTTTGATTTGGAGTAATATTTTATTTTTTATTAATTTTTGATGATAAAACTTCAAAAATTAATTATGATCAGTCCAGAGCTCTAAATTCGATGTAACTTTTTATGTAGCCTTTTAATAATATTCTTAATCTAACAATATCAAAATCACTAAATTTGGACTTGTATTTAATTTTCTCAATTTACTGAATTTAAATAATTCAAAAAGTTATTCATGAGTATCCGTTATCCAGATTACTCCCAAACTTGGGCATTACGATCATAAAAATATACTCTATTCGATAGTATTTTTAGTTTGCCCTAATTTTAAAGTCACTCGAGATCTTAATTTTTGAGTCGGGTTTAGTCCTAATTATCCTAGTAATGACTTGAGTCGTTACATAAGCATCGAAAGGAAACTAAAAATCACTAACAACAGCGAGACAGCAAATTAAGAATATAATCTGCTAGATTGCAACCAACCAAGCAACACACCAGAAATTATAAAATAGAATTTAGAAAGCCAAACAAATGCAAAATAATCCAGAGCAAATATAAAATAATGCAATAAAATAACCAAAAAAATTGTCAATACCAAACCACAATAACCCAAAACAAACATGCAGCAGACATTAAATTTGAATCATATTTATTTTGTTTTTGTTCGCACCCAAATCTTCCAGCAAGCTCTTCATCCAAATAACTTCCTTGAATGCTTCAGTGACTGCAATGCATTATGCTTCTATCGTAAATAGGGCAACAGTACCGTAGAGTTGATCTCCACCTTATTGAATCTCATGTTAAAGTAAATACATAGCTAGTTATTGATCGTCTTTGATCTAGATCTCCGGCATAGTCAGAATCCACATATCCAATGTATAAGTCAGCTATTGAAGACTGCTTTTGAAATAATAGGTCAATATTAATTGTACCGGTTAAGTACCTAAATATCCCCATCAGTGTTTGCTAGTGATCCTTCCTTGGATTATGCATATATCAGCTCGCGACTCCAACTGCTTGAGCCAAATTTAGTATAGTAAAAACCATGACATACATGAAGCTTCCAACTGCACTAGCATATGGCATTGAGTGCATTTTTTTCCTTTCAAAATTTCTCTTTGGACATTGCTCTGTAGATAAGCAAAAGTAAGGTGCTAAGGAGCCGCCGAGTGGAGTCGATCGAGTCCTGGTCTTCCGTCATTTTTCAGGTACTCCTTGACCTATCATTTCGATTTCATCTTCATTAATTCCTAATTTACGTCAATGATTGTCAATTATCAGTCGATCGTAGTTAAGCACCAAACGATTTAGGGTTGTGAGTTGATTCGCGTAACCGTCTACGAGCCATGTGTGTCGTAGTCGCCTAGGGTTTAGGATATCCCGAGACCCCGGCAACCCCGACTCGTGATCTACCCGTCGCGTGGAAGAGCTCGACGCGCCCTTCCCACTACTGAGTATCCCGTGGTCCCTCGTCACCGGTCGGCGCCGCAGTCGCCAGCCCTAGCCCCGACAGCTCGGGATCGAGACGAAGGAGTCGAAGAGGCATAGCTGAACCGGTTCAGGCCGAGCCCGGTTCGCTCAAACCCGATTTGACCGCGGTGATCGAGGCTTCTCCACGTGTCACCGCGGGGTGAAGTGGGAGGGTCCCACCTCTGTGTGTTGTCGGCCACTCGGTCCGACACGTGCCCCTCTCTGCCGCGACCGCAGGAGCCGGGTCCCACCTGCGCAGACTTGGCGCTTATGTGGGCCCGTGCGCAATCCCGTAGCCAATTTTGGACTGCCATGTGGTCCTCTGCTTCCAGTCCGTGGGGCCCGCCCCCATTCCTCGGCCAATGGATGCCTGTCACGTAGCATGGTGGGTCCCGCCACTGACCAAATCCTGCAAAATTAATAATTATAATATATATATATATATATTATAAAGTTAGTAAGCTTAATATAAGTATATAAGTTTATAAATATATGTATAACTGTATAAATAATTTTAGGATATTAGTGTTACTTAGTTAATTAATTTAATTAAATGCTTAATAAAGAATTAATTAGTGATTAACATTTACCTAGTTGATTCAATAATAGTAATGACAAAAATTAATACTTAAAATTTCATTAATTAAAAAATATATGGATTAATGAATTAAATTAATTAATATTAGTCTAATTAACTTAATTAAAGTCAGTAAATATTAATTAGGTTAATTTAACCAATTAATATTATTTAATACTTAATAATAAATGATTTAAATTAATTAACTAATTAATTTAAGTTAAGAGTAATTAGTAATTAATTAAATAATTAATTAGTTAAATTAAAATAGCGAGATTAATGATAAGATTTTGGATAGTAAAATAATTCAAATAGAATAAATGAATAGTAAATTAATTTAATTTAATTTAATTTAAATAAAATTTGTAAGTTTAATAACTTTAAAAATACTAGTCCAAATATATCAAATATAAGACTCATTTTACTCAGAAGAATAAAAGGAATCAAATGATGTAATTCAAAAATTCGATCCGGGGTATATTTATGTAACAGCCCAAACTCTTAAGCACCAAGGTATTGTCCGCTTTGGCCAGAAAGGCCTCACGATTTTGCACTTAGAAGATAACTTCCCAGCAGGTCACCCATCCTGGGAGTGCTCCCACCTAAGCACACTTAACTTTGAAATTCTTATCAGGAACTCCACCGTTATCTGAAAAAGCATCTCGATGTTTAAGAGTTCCACTTATTACTACTTAAGTGGGTCATCACAATCTCCCCAACTTAAGTAACTGACGTCCTCGTCAGTATCCACACAGATCCAAGAACCATCCATTGAGTAGATAGGACTAGAGGTGACCCCTACAGGCACAAGAAGTACCCACAACCATGTAGCACCTTAACCATTATGGGTTCAAGAGGCTGCTCACATGAAGTAGTACTTTGCCCTGTATGGCACTTAGCTCCTATCAGACACCCTATGATTTGCTCTAATACCATTTGTAACAGCCCAAACTCTTAAGCACCAAGGTATTGGCCCCTTTGGCCAGAAAGGCCTCACGGTTTTGCCCTCAGAAGATAACTTCCTAGCAGGTCACCCATCCTGGGAGTGCTCCCACCTGAGCACGCTTAACTTTGGAGTTCTTATCAGGAACTCCACCGTTATCTGAAAAGGCACCTCGATATTTAAGAGTTTCACTTATTACTACTTAAGTGGGTCATCACAATTTAGCCTAGTGTCATTTTAGATCCTAAATAAACCCTCATAACTTTTAATCTAGTTATCCAAATATAGGCAATATGGGTCTCAAAATACTCAAGAGAATAACCCCATTGCTGTAGTAGTATTAGACTCCCCATTTGGAGCTTAGTTTGGAAAGCGACATTTAGGTCATTACCTAAAAATGACCAAAATGCTCACAATCTTCAAATGACCATAACTTGGTCAATTCAACTCCAAATTCAAAAATTCAAAGTGCTAACTAGTTTAGAATTTCAGTATTATCAATAAATTGAAATAATATTTAGGACTTGAACCCTAAAAAATCATAAATAACCAAAATACCTCTAATCCTAGTTAGGCCATAACTTGACCATTTAAGATCCAAATTGGGTCTACTCCTTGTTAATGGACTCAAAATACTATATGGAGGCTATAAAAACTGAGTTTATTAAATTTGGACCTCAAATAGAAAAATTCTATTTTGTCCCTTTTAACCCTTAGAAATTACCAAGCTGCCCTTGAAAATTAGAACCTCCATAACTTAGCCATTTGACCTCAGAATGCAGTGTTCTTGGACTTTATGGAATCATTGAACAACAACTAATAGTAAACTGCATAAAAATTTTAGATTTCATTAGGCATAAATTACTAAAATACCCTTTACATCAAATACCTTAGTTTAAACATATAGGACCTGTTTCTTATCTAAATTGAGTGTACTTACTATCTATCTTTCTAACAACTCAAGTTGTTACCTTTTCAATTAAGATTAATTTTAGTCTTATTATTGATCCTAAGTGTTAATCAAGTCATTAGGAGCCATCTTTTAAGACCTAGTCCAAATTAGGAGTCAAATAGATCGAATCCTAAATTTTGGAAAATCTAGAAACCCTAAAACTTGACCTATCTAAATTAAGCTCCGATCGAAAAATAGACTTCGTCATTGCGCTCATTGCCACCAAATTAGATAAGGGTGAAGTTTTCGTGTCAATCGGAAGTCGTCGGAATTTCGATGAATATTTAATAATATTAAAATGCCCCGAATATGGGGAAATCAAAATACTCGTCGGATCAAAAATTCGACCCCGTCTTTGCATTCCCCACCCCTCAATTAGCTAGGGGTGAATGTTTGGAATTTTTCTGAAATCAATTTAATATATATATATATATATAATATATTTTTTTTAACGGTGTCGTTAAAAATTAAGCAACGCCGTCAGCAGTAGCTCATGGCACCTTTTGATCAGACGGTGCCTTCATCCGATCGTCGGATCTAATCCGATCTGACGGTCCAGACTTCATCCCCTACCTCGCGACCTCCGCCGTTGCCACGCGGCGATCCGCCACAGATTTGGACAATCTGGGGCTCGGCGCACCTTGCCAGGTCCGCCCAAGGGTCCCCCTCCCCATCGTGTCGAGCCTCCATTTTGCCAGGATTACACTCAGGAGCATCTGGAACTCAAAAGTCCGAACTCTAACCGCCGATCGACAGCTTCGGGTACCCCGATCTCCCCTGATCCTCTGTTAATTGTTACGATCTAAATGTCCATGCATACAACACAACATACTCAATCAATCCAACGGTCCGATTGGGCTAATTCTCACCCGATCGGACGGATTGATTGGTTCTTCCTCGGAGGGTTCGGTTTTTGCCGAACCCTAGAATGCGAACGAACGCGGGCCTCGGGTCGGGTCAGGCCCGACCCGCGTGGGGTGGGTCTGGGTCCACGTGTGCCCAACACGTGCGCAGGTGGGGCCCACCTTACTGCGTGGCACAATCCCGCGTTGCCACGTGGCCACCATTGACCGACGTGTGTCTATGTGGAGCCCGCAATAAAACGTGGTAGTCTGTGAACCAGACGCGTGGCACGTGGGGTCCACTCCTTCCGCCGCGTCTCTTCGACTACGGCGGTGGGACCCACGCACTGCACAGCGCCCCATCAGGCGCTGCCACACATTTGGGTGGGCCCACCTGTCCGGTCACGCGTCAGCAGTGGGACCCATCGCGACTCCCGCGACCAATATGAAGACGCCACATGGCAGCTGTGGGTCCCACGGGTCTCATCCGTCATACTCGTAATGATCAATTTCTTTTAATCCATTTTTAATAAATGGTAAACGTGTTTAATTAATGGTTAATTATGCTTAGTGGTAGATTAAGAACATTTAATTATTGATTAATTACTATTAAACAATAAATAATTAATTAGTTAATAATTATTAATATTAAATGTTAATTAATTAGTTTAACAGTCATTAATTAAATTAAATTATAATTTAAAGATTAACTTATTAATTAATTAATAATAACTAATTAAGCAGTAATCCTAATTAATTAAGACTATCTTAATTACCATTAAATAGTAATTAATTAATTAAATAAATGGCATATTTAATAATTCAATAATAATTAATAATATATTAATACTATAATAATTAATAAGTGGGATTAATTAGCTTAATTAAACCTAATTAAGATAATCCTAATTAATATTATATAAATAGATTAACATATGATTAATTAATGGATTAAAGACTAAATTAATTATGATTAAGACTAATTTAATTAAATAAATTATCAAACAGTGACATAATTAATTTAATTCAAATAGTGAATTAATTAATCTTAGATTAATTAAATAAATAAAAATATAGTATTAATTAATTCACTAATTAGGTTTTAGACAGTTAATTAATTAGTACAAACCCTAATTAAATAGTAAAATATGATTAAAATATTAGAATTAATCAATTAATTAATAAATACAGAAAAATATATTTAACTTTAGGAATGAACAGTAAATTAATACAAATTCAATAAATGAATATTAACTTTATTTAAATTAATTTATTTAATTCAAAATTCTTAAAAGTTTAATAACATTTTGTAGGATGATCCAAACATAGTCAATAGATCTTATTTTACTCAGAAAAATAAAAAGAGTCAAATAGAATAATGCAAAAATTAGTTTTGATGTATGTATAATATAATGACATTTTAGGACATTTAAACACTCATAATTTTCAACCTAATTGTCCAAACATATACAATATGGGTCTTAAAATACTCAGGAGAACAACCCCATCATTGTGATAGTATTAGTTTCCCATTTGGACATCAGGATAAAAAGTCAACCCTTGACCCATAGTTGACTTTAAGAAAAATGACCAAAATGCCTTTAGACTTCAATTGACCATAACTTGGTCAATTCAACTCCAAATTTAGAAATTTAAAGTGCTAACTAGCTTAGAATCATTAATAAAATAAAATAATATTTAGGATCTGAATCCTAAAAATTTAGAAAATGACCAAAATACCCCTAACCTTAGTTAGGCCATAACTTGACCATTTGAGGTCCAAATTGGGTGTACTTATTGTTTATATTTAAGTTAGACAATAAGAAATCATTTGTTAGTAAGAAGCTTCAATTTGGACCTATGAATCAAAAGTTTACTTTTAGACTCTTGAGTAGGGGCAAAATGGTTATTTTGCCCAAAATCTAGGTTAAGTGTCCTTAACCTATAAAATGTCATTTAAATCACCAAAACCAATATTAGAATTATATTAGAGTCATTTTAGTGAGTAAAATCAGCTAATAAGTTAAAATGATAAAATCCCTAAAAATCTCTCTAAGTCATTTTTCCTTAAAGATCTTTCACCTCACATTAGGACTATTTCTGAGATTAGAAATAGATCATAGGTTAGATTTCATTCATTAAAAAATAAGGTTTTTTAATGAATGAATCTTTGGTTTTATTAGTTTCTAGACTTTTATAACTTATTTTGATTACTTTATCTTTTAACCTATAGGAGATTCATCCTTTTAAATTTGATTTGCTTAATAGGATTTGCCTTAATTAGTATATCACTTTTAGAATAAAACCTAGATCTTAGATCTTATCTTTTGAATTATGTGATTAAGCCCAATCTCGTGATGTTTAATCCATAATCTATAGCTTAGTAGATCTTGATCAGATCTTAGATAGAACGTCTAAATTCATAAAACTAGGATGTATTATTTATTTGAACTTATAGTCGTATTTGATTGAATTAGATTAGAACCTGATCAGTCTAATCCCTTTTAACTTATAAGGCCGAGCTTCTAAGTTACACTCGATAGTAGGAATTGGAGATCCTGAATTTGTGTAACTTGGAATAGTTAGAATAGTTAAATTAGAAAACAAATGATATCACCATACTTAGTAGAGTTCCTTGCTTATTATTTGATTTTGTGCTATGCATTCCTTATATTTTGTGCCATATTTTCTTAGACATATCATATAAGACTTTGATGCATGAGTAAAATTTTAGGAAAATATAGAGACTCCTTAGATTTCTTATGAAAATATTAAAATAAAAGATTGAAGATAAAATTGCATGTGTTAGAGTTGCCTCTCAGTTATGTCTTCTGCCTATGCCTTTGTGGCGACTGGGGATCGAAGTTCGAGAGTCTTTAAAGAACAATTCATCTCAATTTGAAAATATAAATATTTTTATAATTCAAAAAGGACATAATATCAATAATAATAAAATCCACATTCCTTTTTATACATAGAGCTAAAACATATATGAAAAGTTACAACAGTTTGAATTTTACAAAATATGAAATAAAATATCTACATTCTTCTGCTTCTTCTTCTTTTTAAATTTGACAGATCTTCTAAGTCTTTTTAATTATCAAAACCTAAAAAATTTAGTTTACCAGTTAGGTAGGAGTACACAAATTATTCTTATAAGAATAAATCTAGCATCCTATAATAGGTATGAATCATATATGAAAAATGACTGAAAATCTGTATGTAAATAAAGCAATTGCTAAATTCAATTTCTGCCCTGCAAAATAGCGGTGAAAATAAACATATATGAAATAAATTTTATCAAAAGCATTTGTAACAATAAGTCGAGTCCGGAGACCCCTAAGCCAAAATGGGTAAACCCATAGGCATAATCTGTAGGAAGCTTATCTCGCCACCCGTCGGTAGCTTACTCAAATTAGGAACTGATGGTGTGTCTTTCCTCTGAATTTGCCTACTTCCTACAAGAGGCTAAATCTCTCTATATAACTCCCAGGGCTGCTAGCTGGCCCAATCTGTACAGATTCTCAGTGTTGTGTTCCACTCTCCAAAGACAAACACCACAAAATATATATAATTTCTTTTTGTTACATGCTTTTTGATATAATTCTTTTGCAGATTAAAATATGGTAAGCAGTGCAAAATAATACTAAAATGGAAAATAACTCAAATAAGAATACTGAAATAAAACTTATAAGTAAATTTGCGTACCTGACTTGTTTTGATAAAAATCAACCAGATTTAATTTCCTTGATCTGCCAAAATAATGAAATTTATTAATTTAATATTTTTTACTATTATTTGTAGTATTAGGCTTACAAAATGATTATTTTGATTTGAATTTATTTTTATTAAGTTTTATAATTATTTATGCCTTATAAGGTCAAATTGGGAATTTGACCTTATAAGGGCATTTTAGTAATTTTACCCTTAAAATATAAAATTTATGTTAGTTTATTGAAAATTATGTCCTAAGGTTTCTATAGAGTTTAAAATTATCAAATTCTGATACGATTTGATTAAGTTATAGCCATTCTAATTTGTAGGGTTAATAATTAGGGTTTATTATAATTAGGGAGTGATTAGTAATTTTTGTCACAAAATTATTTAAACTAATTATATAATTAGGTTTTAATTTTCTTTATGAGTTATTTAAAATTGAAATCACTTAATTTGGATTATTATATTTGCTAATATTCACTAATCAAGTTTTTAGAGTAATTAGGGTTAATTAGGAGATCTAACCATTGGATCCTAAATATTTTTGCAGTTTATTGAAATTTAGGATTTTTTGATCTAAATGGATATTTGGATCATCTAATTTAGAGCTAAATTGGCTAACTTATGGCTATTTGAAGTTCTAAGTTAAATTAGGTTAATTAAGGTTAGGTCCTAATTGCGATTAGTTAAATTTTAATTTAAACAGAAAAACTAATACTTCTAAATTATTCCTTAGGCTTTTTTGAGTATTTTAAGACCTATATTTAATATATTTGGGGTAGTGAGTGTAAAGTTATGGCTAAATGAATTTTAGTGATATTTTTGTAATAATTTGGAATTTATTTAAATATCCTAAAATATTACTATATTAAATATTACTCCAAATGGAAATTTGACTACTTCATATGATTCCTCTAATTTTGTTGATCGAAAAGGTATATAAATTTGTAATATTTGGATGAGTATTTTATAAGTTATGAATTTCCAAAAATTTGGCTATTTATTAATTACTTATTAATTTTATTGTTTTTAATTTAATATATTAATTTCTTAATCTGCTTTATAAGTATATTTATATTAATATTACTGTTTTATATAAAAGTTTTTTGTTTATTTTATTTTATTTATATATTAAAATGTTAAATTTCTGTTTACAAATATATTTATATTTATATTTTTATTTTATTTAATTATTATTACTAATGTATAGATGATTGTATTTAATTAATGGTATTTATCAAATCTATTTATTATTAATTTTGAAAATAAAATTTCTGATTATTATTAAGATATTTAATAGATATTATTAATTTAATTTTATATAAATTTAATTATTATGTTTAATTAGTATATTTATAAATTCTAAATTTTATGATTTGACATTTATATATTAATATCCATTTTATTAAATATATAATTATTAAATATTATTTTATTATATTATCTAAATTTTTTTGTTACGTTTATTTATATTTATTTAATAAATATAGATTTTTATATATATATCTGTTATTATATATATATATTTTTATAATTATATTTTTATTTTTGCATGTGGGACATGCCGAGCAGGGATTGGCCAGTCAATTTAGGTGGGGTCCACATTTGTTTTAAATGAGACAGTTTTGAGCGGCTAAATTAATTTGTGGGTCCCTCCACAGTAATGAAATCACTGGATGCACGATACGTGGATCCTTGTTGTGCGATCCCGATTATACGGGTCGGGCTCGGGTCAACCCGGCCCGACCCAAACTCTTCATCCTCTTTGCTTTAGGACTCGACGGCTTGAGGCTAGGGTTGACTTTTTCAGGCAATCCAGTCGTCGATACGATCTGGTCCGACCAGAAGTCGATAATACCCGATGAGATCTTCCTATAGATGGTCTAACCGGCACCGGGGGTGAGCTAGGATGGCCGGTGCATCGAACCCTAGATCAGCTACAAACCTCTAACGGTTTGTATTGTTGACCTAGACCCAAATTATACCGTTTGGTTGCAATTAGACAAGATCAAGACCGGTAGATTGTTAATCTAGTACGTGAAATTGAGGAACGAAATGGAATTTGCAAATTATTGACGAAGATTAAGGGTATACAGTGTACCTTAAACGGACGGCAGGGAAGGTTCGCAACTGGATCAATAGGTTCTGAACTTTGGGATGGAAACTAAACAAAGCAGAGGTCCTAATGGTCTTATACGAGTCTTAAAGCGGCAGTTAAGGACGGTGGGGGAGTCCACATGGCATCGTCTTCGCCGCGTGTCCAAACGCAGGACACGCGCTGATTCCTTCGTCACTTGAGAGGAAGACGATCCTGCGACCGTCCGATTCCTCGATCGGACGATCCGCGAGGACCGTCTAAATTGAACGATGCTAAAGGATTTCGGGTGATGGCGTTAGGTGACTACGACGGCGCCGTTATCTGTAATTTAATAATTAATTACTTTAATTTAATTTAAATGAATTTATTAATTAAACTTAATTTAATAAATATTTTCCAAAAAATTTTAAAAATATATTTTCTAGCTAATTGAGGTCTTCTGAATGTAATGGCGCACTCAGATATTTGATCCGACGAGTATTTAATTACTCAAATTTTTAGGTATTTAAATAATATTAAAATATTCGTCTAAAAATTAACGACTTCCAAATGCGTTCAAAACTTCACCCCTAGCTAATTTGTAGGTGATGAAAGCAATGGCGGAGTCAGATTTTCAATTTGAAGTCAAAATTATTTAAATATTAATAAACAATGAAATTTTGGTTAGGTCTTCTAAAGAGCTTGTTCAGGAGGAGGAGTGTGCTGGTGCAGATCATTAGCTTTTTTTTATTTCTTTTTGTGAGGTTAAGTGTTTAATTTTCCTTCCTTTAAATTTTTAATATTTTATAATAATACAAGTTTTGTTTGTATTTTCTTTTCCTGCATATTTATTATGAGTTGGATATTTCTCTATTTTACTATGGATGTATGGATGTTAATATTTGGTATTTATTCTTTTGTACTATGATATTCAACTATACTCATTTAGTGAATGTCTTATTTTCTCTACTTAGGGCATATCTTTCCCTTATCACTAGATTAGGAATGCCTATTTTTATTTTAATTCTAAGTGAGGGATTGCCCAGTGACGGCGACCACTTAATCTTAAATGATTTAGGGGCGGCCGCCACAACTTGCCAGCTGCTTCTATTTTAACTTTGGGCAGTCTTTCTTCAAATGCCTCATTTCCAAATAGGATGCGTACTGATTGTGCCCAATGCTATGGCCTCTTGATTTCCCTCTCTTTTGGAAGTTAACATTTTTCATTAGTAGTTGCTTCTTCCTCTCTGGTCTTTCTCTCTATAGTGTAAGAGCCTTTGCCATATCTGATTTAGTAGACTCTTTATCCCTTCTTTTGAACTCATGGTTTATAAGGGATACAATCACCTCCTTATACTTCAGAGTATTCTTCCCATGGATCAACATCATGGTGAAGTACTCAAACTCACCTGGCAATGAGTTCAAGAATAATAGAGCCTTGCCTTCATCCTCTACAGTCTCATCCAGATTCAGCAAATTTGCTAACAATTTAGTGAACTCATTCAAGTGCTTATCTATGAAAATTCGCCTTCTCATCTGAAATCAATAAAGCTGCCTTTTCATGTGGAGTCAATTCTCCACACTCTTCGTTATGTATTTTTCATTTAGGAATTTTCACAATTTCCATGCTGATGTCTCCACCATCACAGCATATTTGATCTCTTGAGTCAAATAATTCCATATCAAACCGCATGCACTATGGTTCATCTTGATCCAATCCATCTCTAAAATTTCTTTCAGTTTTTCTTCACCATCGAGAACATCCTCCAGATTTAGTGCACATAGTGCATCTGTCTCCTTGCACTGCCACATACTAAAGTAATTCTTCCCATCGAACTTGAGCACATCAATCTTTGCTGGATGTGTCACAACTTTGTGGAGGGATCTCTCCACCACCAATGACGACGAAGTTCCAACCACTTCTTCTCCTCTTTATGCCATGCTTTTCCTTCTTGCTTTAGAAACTCAAACACAAACAAAAAAAACTCAGCTCAAGCAAACCCTAGCCCTTATGAGCAAACAATGTAACATCTCTCTAATACCACTTGTTGGGATCTTAGCGTTACAAACTAATGCTAAACAAAAGCTTTGAGATGTTGAGCAAACCAAATAAAGCAAAAAAAAACCACACACAATCACAAACACAGCACAAACAATGAGATTTACATGGTTCAGTGCTAACACCTACGCCCAAAAGGAGGAGAGCAGAAAATAATTTTACCATAGAAAAGAGATTATACAGATTTTAGGGTTTACAAATACTTACACAATCTCTTGAAGCTTTTTCTTCTTTGCAATGAAGCAGCCACCACCCAAAACCAATGGAGGCTGAAAATATTATCGAATTTTGCCTCTTAACCCTAAAAACGGGTTAAGAAAATATATATAGCCTGCTCAAAACTGGGTTGACTGGGTGCCAGCCGCCGCACACGTAGCGCCCGCCTCTCGGGCGCTAGCCCGCTGTAGTGCGCTAGGGCGTGCTGGGCGCGATTTGGCGCGCCTCTAAATAGTTTATTCAATTAACATAGTCTTACACTCACATACAAATTGCAATGCAATTATAAAAATATGTAAATGCGTGCAGCTCTAGGTCAGTTCTAGTCCTCTCCATTTGTGTATAAGAGTTTATTAAATTAGGTTTCATGTATAATTTCAGTCGTTATTTCTCATTGTTTTCTGATATATTATATTCATCTGCTTTCAACATATTGTTATGTTCTGCTAGTTTAGTTATTACTGCTTTCTTTTGTTTCTCGTTTAGCGTCTTAATTTTTCTGTGATAGTTGATTAGCGGTCATGTTTTCTAGTGATATTTACTTTTTAGTGTGTGAAACTATCTTATAAAAAGCAAATCATGAATTATTTTTGAAGTAAATAAAATTTTGAAAATGCCATTGATAGTATCAGTAGGGCTTCAAATCCAACAAAATTCACTTTTGATAGTATCAGTAGGGCTTCAAATCCAACAAAAATAACTTTACAATGGGGCTACCGAGGAAGTGGGAAGAATTTAAGAATTGAACCAACTTTGTAGCAGGAACAAAACTCTCACTTACATTGATAATGCCACCAGCGCCGAGACATGTCACTGCGCATCTGAGTGCATTAACAATGCCAACAATTTAGCTGAACCACCAGAAGTTTTCTCTTGCTCTGACGCTTAGGAATTGTCAGTTTGTGTGTTGATTCAATGCGAAGGTGTGGCGATCCACCCGAATATATATGACCCATTTGGATGAACACCTCCGTGCGCATTGACGTGACTGTTGAACTCTTGCACGTACATATCTATTAATTCTCATCTCTAATGCTTGGTTTAACAACCAACTTATTTACGACACCCCTGGTAGAAGAAACCAAAAGAAAGCATGATCCGAAGAAGAACTACCAAATAATAGCAAAGAACGATCTCACTGGACCCAAATGCTGCCATGGCCGTGCTCTAGAAGAGCAAGTCCAGCAACGGAAGTCAAGGCATGACTTATGTATGTATGCTTATACGTATGCATGCATATGTATAGAGTACATGGAGAATTTAAAAAATGGAAAAAGAGGTAATGAATGGATCAGCTCCATGATTAAAAAGTGAACGCGCACAGTATGAACTGAAGAAAAATTGGAGAAGCACAAACCCTAGTAAAGCGCTTGGCTACGTACAGTTTGCATGGGGCCCATGCAGGTGCTCGTCCTCTCGTCTGCGCCCACTTCCTGCTCAGGACGAGTCGCCTTCGAACTGGGAGGGCTCACCATCCTCACTACCCTTCCTTCCTATCTGTTATCTCACTCCTACGTTCGCTCCATCTCTATCACCTACATATTTATTCATTTTACACAAGCCAAGTGGTAGCACGCACCAAAACATTGCATTAAACAAGGAAAAAATAATTTAATTCAAACGCATAACTTTGTAATATTCCAAACCTTTTTAAACGGTGCTAAAAGTCCATTATAATGAATTAACGGTGGTCCCAATCTTCTCCTAAGTAATACGTAGCTTAATAATGAATCATAGTTTTACGAGTAAATTACTCTTTATTTAAATGCTATCTCTTTCTCTCTCTGTCGCTATTGATAACATGTGAGCTGTATGTACCATTGCTCACTTGTCGCATTCCAACAAGGTCCCCTCTTCTCCAGTGGTAACAAGTTATAACAACATGGCCTATCAGCATCTGCTCAGCACGAATCTCCATAGAGCCCTTCTTTCTTCTCAGAGCTCCACAGATTATAACATTACATAGTTACCATACTTAAGATAATGATGCCAGTAATTAAATTAATTCAGTTTAATGTGCGGCCGGCCTAGTGAGAATTGAAATTTTGAAGTCCCCATCATTAAACTATAAGATCATTTTCAGCCATGGTTATTTAAATAATATATAGAGTTTGGCGGATTGGAGCTTATTAGGTCGCCAGTTAATTCTTCAAATATCATGCGTCATTCAATATGGATTTATAATAAATTAATGGTTTAAAAGCAATTAACTTAATGGAAAATAATTATAAAAACCCTAACAATGACAAACAAGTCTTTAATCCCAATAAATAACAGTCTGAGACTTGAATCATATATTATAATAATTGTTTCAAATATTAGATAGAATCATCGCAGCGGTAAGTTTCATTTGAATCATTTTTAAATTAAATGATACAAACGAAATGTGAATTAAAGCAATAGCAAGGTATTAAAACGGATCTAGCAATGTTTCAGACGATGTACAGAGTATTAATTACAAGTACGCCTTCGTGCTTGGCTCCACGCTCCACGTTAAGTAGGGTGCAGAAGATATATTGGCTTATTTCATGTTTGGGCTCGAAGCTATAGCCCTATATATGGCCCCTGTTGTGAATTGAGTAATAAAAGTTGGACCAAAAGAGCCTAGTAATGATGCAGGGGGGCTACATAAGTGTTTTAGGACTGTACTGCGCCTGCAAATATTATATATTGCTTTATTGGGTTAAGTGTGGCATATTGGATCGAAAGGTAATTCCAAATGTAACTTCATTATTATTATTATTATTATTATGACAGTTTGAAGAGTCGGCGCCTCTGATGATGCAGAGAATTAAATGGGAGCAATGCTCTCTTTTGTTCTATTTTAGTATGGAGAGTAACTCTATGTTTTGCTGTTTGCTATAAGTATCTCTTGAGATTTTTTGATGCTCTTTGCTTAAGATATCCTGGCATGTGATCAACTTATTACTGCTGGTTTTGTAGCCGGATCAGCAAATATCAGAAGACATGCAACTATTAAAGAATCCCACCGTCTCTTAACAAATTGATCACCATATATAACTTTATATAAGGACCCTGAAAAATCAAGTAACATAACACAACGCACACTAGGGGTAACAAAATCAATACTGAGGAACAACAGAAAGCCTTACTCAATTCTAGGAGCATGTCTTCTGATAACAAACATAAACATGAAGGAGAATTATGAAGACAAAAGCTCTAACTTTGCTAAAAGCCAATTACAAAACTTTAGGATTAGAATGACCAGGCACCAAACAAGCTTATCCATGCTTGCGCGAAGCTGATGCGAGGATGGAGGCAGTATTGGAAGCTCACACAACATGGGCAAGGTTTTGTGAAACACCTTAGGCCGAAAATAACCAACGACGTATTCTAGCAGGCTCCTTCTAATCTTTCAGTCTTACAACACGAGTCTCATCAGCCATCGGACTTTCAAATCTATCATTCAAAATCTTGATCAGGAAAGCTCTCTCCAAATGGAGTGCTGAGTGCTCCTCATTTGATGTTGAGTTTTTCTCTTGGGAATGACATCATAGGCGTTGGATAACTGTATCGATGACTATATCCATGGTGGCCAAAAAGATGGGGTTATTTGGGTTATTTCTTGGTTCAAGCTCACAAATTCTTTAGCAAGAGGATTTCTGATGTAGTTGTCTCCAGGAAGCTCTTCGTTTCTTCATATATCTTCAAGGCTAGATCTTTCGTAGTTGATGCTAACACTGATGCAGAACCCTCCTCTCCATTACTAATGATTTATTGAAGTCATGGCTGTATAAAATTGGAGTATAGGGTTTTCGCGAAGGAGAGATCATTTTTATTCATTTTTCTTCTCATTGGGTTAAAATGCGCACTATATTGGTTATTCAAATTCTCACCCTAATTAAACTCTCTGTATCCTCGCATATTTTATGCTATTCTCAATTTTTTTTTTTTTTCGTGCCATCCTTCTGATTCCCTAAGATAGTCTTATTTTGAGTATTCTTAAGAACTAAGGGATCAGCCACGCTAAGCCTCTCCAGAGTTTGTTCAGTGTTGATCATACAGACTTAATGAAAGCTTATAACACACTAAGAACCCAAAATACATGATTAGTTGATTTTAATTAAGAGATAAATATATGATTAGTTAATTTTAACTTCTATCATGATCATAATAAAAAAATTAGACCACTAATGTCAAGCCATTCGTGGTGTTAAAACAATTTTATACATGCACAGATCAGAGAAGCCAGCTAGAAAATTTAGAGCAACAAAGTGATGATCAGATTACCAAAAGCAAAATTGATTTTTTATTCATAAACTAATAATTTATTACAATAATGCATTTTATTTCCTTATGATTCGTACCAGGAGGAGGCGTTTCAGGTGATGGGATTTTATTAAAGAGAAAAAAGCTTGCATTTACAGAGAAAATTGAAGAATAAGAACAGGACAGAAATCCCAGTCTCTGCGGTTTGGACGTACGGCTTACATGAGTTGGTGAAGAGTTGCATCGAATTATCATATTAAAAATAGATAAAAGTACCTTTTAATGGGTTTCTGGGAGAAGCAAGGTTTTCCTTAAATTTTTTAATAAACATAATTAAGTGGGGATAGCCTGGATGCTAACAAAACAAATATAGCGTAAGTGAAAAGAATCTCCGGTTAAAAAACTATTAAATACATTTTGTCCCATCTGCTTATTTTTAATTAGAAAGAACATCTGCAAATGCATGTTGGAAGTGATGCTTTAAACCATTTTTACATTTTATTTAGGGTTGACCCAAAATATTATTGAAAAGCAATAGATGAATTACAAACTGAAAATCAGCCACTCGAGAGGAATCCAGCCAACAATAAAAAAGAGGAACTATTCAAGAAATGGTAGGAGCAAGATCATCGATATAGAAGGAAAAGAAGCACCAACCGTTGAAGAGCACTGATCTTTTTCTGTTCAATCCTTATTCCTTCAACGTCAATGACATGGCCCAGAAATGCTATGGATTCACCTGTAATTCACACTTCAAAAACTTAGCAAAAAGCTTATTACTTTTAAGCAGCTCTAAGACAACACGAAGATGCTTTCCGTGATAAGTTTCGGACTTATAATGAATTAGCATGTCATCTACGAAAGCAATGACAAAATCATCAAGATAGTATTTCCAGATACACTTCATCAGATTCATGAATATGGATGGAGCATTGGTCAGTCCAAAAGACATGACTAAAAATTTGTAGTGTCCATACTGTGTTCTGAATGCAATTTTAAGGATGTCATCATCTTTAACCCTAATTTGGTAGTAACCCGATCTCAAGTCTATCTTAAAGAAGACTTTTGCTCAAGATAATTGGTTGAATAAGTCATCGATTTCCGGCACGGGATACTTGTTCTTGATAGTCACTTTATTCAGCTCGTGGTAATCTATGGACATCGGCATTGAGCCATCCTTCTTATTTATGAGTAATAATGGAATCAACAATTCTTGCTATTGCTCTCGCAACTTCTGTAGGTCCTTGGGAGCCATCATATATGTTATTTTGGATTTAGGCTGAGTTCATGGAATCAACTTGATAGAAAACTCTTACCCCTCACAAAGGAGGTAGCCTTGGTAGATCCTCCGGGAACACATCCAAGAACTTGCTCACGATGCTAGTGTCTTACAAAGATTGATCTTCCTTGGCTTCTCCCAACATAGTCACTAGGAATGCGTCACAAGCCTTACTAATTAAACGTTCAATTTCAACTGCATTAATTAAGGATACAATCACACCAAGTTTCCCTATAAAGACTTCAGCATTCTTGCCTACTCTTAGGGTAACCTTATTCTTTTGGCAATCAATGATTGTGCTAAAATTGTTCAATCAGATCATGTTCATAATTATGTTGAAATTAGTGATCGACATAACTATCAGCTTAGCTTTAAAAAACTAGTTACTAATAGGAATATTAAGAATGCAAAATTTATCTGCATGCATCTCCGCTCCAGATGACATTTGTACGTGCAAGGCTTTGCCTAAACTAAATTGTTGGAGGCTGAGGGGTTGAGTGCTCTTTTTATATATAAATGAGTGACTAGCACATGTATCAAATAATATGTCACAGGGTAGATTACTTATTGTTAACGTTACTACGATGAATTTTAAATTTTAATTTATTAACTATTGCATGAAATAAAAACAAGCAATTAAATATGTGAAGAAAGAAATACATAATGCGAAAATAAACTTGTTTTTCGGCTTGAGGTAAGATAGAAGAATGGGCAGTAGATTTGCCCTTAGCATTATTTTTGGCTTGAGCCTGCTTCAAAGCAGGTTGAGGTGCTCCCTACTGATATTGCACATGCCCTCTTGCAGGAGGTGGCATTATGGCTAATGCCAAGGCTTGAGCATTTATGGGCATGGGCTGTAAATAGAAGGTGGACGATTGATTTTCATTTTGTCAACGGTTCACACGACCTTGCAATTCCAGTACTCATGGCCAGATCTGCAACAAGCATAATATTTGTTATCTTAATGGTAACACTTCTCGTAAGGATGGGGTCTTTGACATCAGCCTCCTTGTCTACCCTATTGATTTTGCGTCACTTGGTAGACCTTCGGTGCTTGGGAATGGTTTCTTTTAAATGGTTCAAACTTGGAAGTGGAAGGATGATGTCTATTCTTCTATTCCTTTTGCATTTGATGATGTTCTATTAATATTGTTCCTTCTAATAGTTTGGATAAACTGTCATGGTGCTGCGACACAAGGTGATTATTCATGGAATTCTTGAGTCCTTTCAAAAATCTACTGCACCTAACTGCCTCAGTACATATTAAGTCAGAAGCAAATCTTGATAGTTTCTTAAACTCCATTTTGTATGCAAGAATAGTTCTCTAAATCTAAGTTAGTTGGATGAATTCATCCTCTAATATGGTTTGGGTAGAGGGTGAAATGAAACCTCCTGGAAGACTTCTTCAAACACTTCCCATGAGATCTCTTCAACGCTGACTCCAACAAAATGAGTCTTAAGTTTACTGTCCCACTAATATTCTGCTTCTTTAGCAAATATGTGAGTAGTAATACCAATGGCTTTGCTTTTAGTGAATTCGCAGCTTTGATCAGTGACACAGATTCATTAAAGGCAGAAGGATTGAGTCCGAGGAAGGCATAAAGAAATTCATCAATTATAGGTCCTAGTGCTGGTTGGGACTCACTTGGATAACTTGTGGTGTAAGGGGTTCTAGAACTCTTTCAACAGCTCTAGTTTGAGTTTCTACCATGATTTTCATCAGTAGTTGATGTACTAGTGGCAGTTGCCTTCTCGATAGAAGGGTTGGGAGTATTAGGTTTAGGATTCATTCTATAGATAAAGAAAGAGACAATTCATGAACCAAAAATGTAAATGATTTCATTAATACTAGGTTTGAAAACAAGTTTGGAAATGCTAGAGACATTTGATAAGGGAAAACTATTACACTATTATGAAGTTAATACAATCATTTACAACATTTGGCAAAGAAGAGAATTTAAAAGTCTTGATAGATAGGTGGATGATAGTATCCTTGACTTTCACGAACTATCAAATAAGCACTTCCCCACCATTCTATCACATGGAAGGCTTCAGATACTCTGTAAAGACACTATTTATCCAACTTAGGTAGACTACCCCCTTGTAATACAAGCGACTTGAGAATTTTATTGAGCACGTCTCCTCCAACCAGTGATACTCCAATGTAGAGTCTTCTGAACTTGAGTACATTTTGGTAGTCTTCATCGCAATATTGAAAGATCATCCTTGTATAAAAGTCTAAGTTTAATTTGTATCTCACCATC
The DNA here is from genome assembly GCA_016760335.1 of Gastrodia elata. Taxonomy (NCBI): domain Eukaryota; kingdom Viridiplantae; phylum Streptophyta; class Magnoliopsida; order Asparagales; family Orchidaceae; genus Gastrodia; species Gastrodia elata. The sequence continues at coordinate 101,505,976 of CM028670.1, read as the reverse complement.
TGAAAAGTTATTATTGATTAGATTGTGTTAAGTTCATTATTGATACAATGCTTTCTAACTTAAGGTATGATTATTAATGTTCTTATTTTACTTTTCTGTGTTATTTGATTTGGATAGACGAATACTCACTTGATTTCTTTCTCTCAACCTCTCTCTAATAAAAATTGTAATACTTTTGTGCTAAATTATTGAAGTCTAACCCAACACTAGGTGTTACCATAGTACTTAATATTAAATTAGTTGGAATCTAACTCATTATTAAGCACTATATGGCCAAATTTTTTTTTGAAACAAGGAAATACAGTAATTTAAAAGTGCTAAGCATGTATAAGAATATGCACATCCATAATTCAAACCAAGCATAGTTAGAAGAATGAAAAATACATCCACTAGAGAAAATAAAGTAAGAATATCCAGAGTCTAAGTTATTACAGATAATTTATAAATGTTATAAAAATGCATTCATCCTTACAAATAAAATGGAAAAAATACAAGCCTCCAAGTGCTACTGAAGGTTAGTATTAGTCCCAACTTCAAGCTCCATGAGATGTTCCTAATATATCATATTTGGTATTTAGTATGGTAGGGCATATCTAATAAAAGAAAAACAAGTGATTAGACCTAAGAAGTCAAAGTGTATTTTAGGGTTTCATTAAGTTTTATCTTAAGTTACATAGATATTACATTAGCTATTCAAAATTACTTAAGTAAGCAGAGCATTAAGCAATAAATGGGATAGATGTAAGAGTATGTAAAAATGGCAAGTAAGTAAAGGTTGTAAGGTACTCACAAGTGCTTTGCTCTACCCTGCATTAAGTATGTAAGGAGAAAATATAACTTATAATGGCTAAAATACTACTGTGCATATGAAACATGAATGGTACATGAATATGTTCATTTAGAATTATGCTAAGTAACCTTAAAAAGAGAGCAGTTTACGCATAAACAAAAGTAAATAAATAATATACACTGCAAGTACATAAAGTAAAGACTGTAATGTAAGAATAATATAATGTATTGTGGAGTAAAGTAAAAAGAAATTCAGTCTTAAAGATTGAGTAAACATAGTCATAAGACTATGATAAGTCATTCACAATCAATAAGATTGTGAGAAATGTAATGTTAAATTGTTTATCTTGTTTTAAGGTTTTGTTCTAAGGGCAAAATTATAGAAAAAATAAGGAGTTAAGCATGTCTGCATAACTAAGTAAATTGGGGTCTTCCATAATACACACACTCTCCCTCTAAGATATGTGTGGTCAACATATCACTCCATAGCCTGCCTGGCATAAAAGCCCACCATATGAAACCCCTATGCTTAATGTTTACAAGTTTTATTTATGCGTAATGTCTTAATGTATATATAATGTTATAATCTCAAAGCATTACAGCATTCAAAGAGTTCAAGTTAATTATAAACCATTATTGTTTAATTAGTTATCTATATTAATGATTGGGGCTAATCAACCCCTAATTAACTTAGATATTATACAATCTCTAAGTCAATTGATGTATAATACTATAACTAATTGTGCTTTTTGGAAAATAGTGGTTTATTTGAGAGTTATTTAAGTGACAAAATAATTTATAAATATAAATGCATGATGAATGAAAATCCTTTCATACTATTACTAGACTTCATATTTTCTCAAGTTACTAGAATTAGACTATAACTAGGGTTCTTAGTTAGAAGGTCAAATTGTAAGTTTTTTAGCATTAAGCTCACTAAGGCATCAAAGGTTTAGGGATATCCTAATTCATCAAATATATCAATTTAACTTACTAAAAACTAATATAGTTATATTAGAAAAGGTGTTAAGGAAGGGTTTTCTAACCACTAGTTTCTAGGTTCAAATCAATGGACTAGGAATTCTAGAGTTAGCTAAGAGGTTGAATTACTAAAATGAGCCAATGTTACTAAGTTACCTACTAGTATGGTTAGGGATAAGCTTACACTTGAGGAATGTAAGGATTTAAACTAAACTCAACTAACCTCTTAAGGGTCCTACTAATGGTTCTTATAATCCTGGGAAACTAGCCAAGCTAATCTCATTCTAGAGTTCACACTAACCTCTCATCTCTATGTTAAGGCTCTTTCTTATGTTTGGTAATACTAAACTATCAAGTATCACACCTAAGTTTCTCTTTACTAAAATCCTACTTTATGGTGTTATCAATGCTCAATCTAGGTTTATGTTTTCTTTCTTTGGGTTTAGGAGACTAGAACATGAAAGTTCCTAAACATGTAAATCAATCATTAAGTAATTGAAGTGCCAAAAATAAAAATTACCTAACTGATGTCCAAATGAGATAAAATTAGCAAATATGTGATCCTTATAGCATAAGGATTAAAATGATAGTAAGTAGCATCAATTTGGACATCATTTGATTTAGTTAGGGTTTATTTACTTCTAATGATGATTAAAATGTGATTAACAAAATTAACTGTACAAACTAAAATTAAACTTCATATTATTATTCTACTCATTTTTCTGATTATTTTGACATATAATTTTAATATATATGGATGAGTGTTTAAAAATTTATTTAAATAATTAAATATGAATTAATTTAACATAAAGTTCCCATTTAAATTAAATCATCCAAACAACAGTGCTTGCTTCAGATGACATGCGTTAACCGGTTTAATAGCGTGAACCACACAGTGCCACAGTTCAGCTCGAACCATGGCATTGTTCCTCTTCATACCAAACGCCCGGAGAGGAGAAAGCTAGGGTTTGACCTAGCTCATCACTCTGGTGGTTCCAGAAGGCGAGCGGCCCTGTGTTCGAAGGCTGGCATTGAGGTCTACTCGTAGTACTCAAAAGAACTAAGTGGTCAAGCCTAGAATGGCAAACCCTAATTTTGATCTCTATTCGATCTAAGGTTCACTATGGAGGGGCAATTCTCTCACAATAGTGAACAATTATACTAGTCGACGGTCTCATTGGGCTCCTTGGGTTGAGGCCTACCCAAAGCCACCCTTAATTGGTGATGGGACCATCAGGAAGGCAGTAACTGAAGTTGAGGAGGGCTCGTGCACTGTACATTACTGTATAGGTCTGAGCCACTATGGCTCAGTTAGTCGCGCCCGAGTTCAATTGAGCTTGGTGAATGATACTCTAGGCTTCGAGATGCAATTACAAAATGCTATACATGGAATTTGAATGACAGAATCGAGGGAAAACTAAGTTTTTGGGGTCTCGATGGCGAGCCTTTAACGAGTTTTTTGAGGACGCTATAACAGCTCCAAGCTCTCAATTTAGTCTTCAAATGAATGGGTAGGGGAGTAGGATTCCATTGATGAGGTTATAGAGGGCTGGTGAGGCTATATTCTATAGGCTAATCTATGACACTGTATTCAGCCAGCAGTCGTGGCCGAGATGGCGTATGACAGCACACAATGCTCCTGTCGTTTGGGTCCATCTGATGGATCAAACGGCCCGGATCGACCCGTCTAATCAATCTAACTCATGGGTGGAGTCTTAGCCATTGGATCTAGGTTAGATTCACCATGGATCGAATCTGGATCGTTAGAACAACACCCGGAATACTATGGGATGGCCCAAATCAGTTGATATGGCTGTCCTGTGTTATGATCCGGATAGCAGATCTCCACGTTTTTGCAAATAATGACTGATGGTCATTGAATAAAAATTAATTAATTAATTATTTAATTTAAATTAAAATTTTTTTAATAATTTTAATTAAGCTTTCTAACGAGCTCTAAAATTTTCTAAAAAATGCCTTAGCAAAATCTGGGGTGAGGAACTCAAAAATGAACTTGGATTTTTAATTGGATGTCAATTTAATTTTCTTAATTTTGAGGTTAATTAAATAGCTCAAAATATTTGTCGAAAATAAATATTCTCCAAATCACACCAAATTTTAGGGGCTGGCTCCTAATGTCACTAGGAGTCTACTGATAGAGTTTTCAAGCTAATTGAACTATCCAATAATAGGTAACAACACTAGAATTAATACATAAAACTAATTATTGTGATAATAATAATACCTGCACATATCAACTCTATTCAAAATATATGTACATAGGTATTATACAACCTTAAAGAATGATAAGGATTATCTAAACCTAGTATATATATGTATATGTATATAGATATAATTGTAATACACATCCATAGTCAAAGACAAACTATGCGTAAGATTATGATGATATATAAAATGGGAAAGTCATAATATAAATCCTATATAACAAGCCTCCTTAAATTTATAACCCCATTGGTTAAAAAACTATCTAAGATTACCTATTAATAAAAAGTAAGGCATTTAATCCTAAATTTAGTGAGTGTAAATAAATTAAAAAAAAGTAAGTTGGTATAAACATAGATAACTAAAATACCATAAGATAAGCCCTTGAACCCACTTTAAGGAAAAATACATGCATAGGCTAGCCAGAACCTACAACATTACCATTTCATTTTTTTTCTTATAATAGTAACGTATAAGTTTTATTAATAAGCAAAATAAAAATATAAAAGAGGTTGAGATGTTACAAAGCTCATAAAACAAAAAGCCTAAAATAGCCATTAGCAGAATGAAACCCGACAATCCGTAGCCCACCTGCAAAAGATCTATAATAGAGTATGGCTGTTGTCCATCCAAACCAAACTTCTAAAAGGCCCAGCTAGCACACACAACAGATCAACCAATACCAAAAGAAGAGTACTCCAAATAAAGAAACAAAGAACAATCCAATAACTCTTAGAAATGCAGCACACTGCAAATTAGTCCAACACGCGTAACATACAGAAGATACCAAACCCAGCATAACATTCCCAGAAAACTCGTGATCTGTATAGCAAGCACAATGCCGTAAAAAGCTTGCACAACCTGCATGTAAGAATAACAATATGTACAAGCTACAAATAGTTGCAAAAGGCCACACATTATCCTTATGTATCTACTAGATTAGCACATTACAAAGATTCGTCATGATATCAATTATTTGATAAGCAAGCATCAGCTTGATCAGCAAATAATTCGACACATCGATCCCCATCACTCAACAAAATTGATCGGCTAAAGGATACCAAGAAGATAATCAACCCAATGTCCAAACACATGCAGAAATAAAAAATACATATAGTAGCAACCATTCAACAAATAGAACTTAGATGAGCCCAAACGGTACATCCAATTAACATTAAGAATAAAGAAAAATTCAATCAATATACAAACACTAGAAACACAACACTACCAAAGAAACATAGCACCAGAAACACAACACCACCACAAAAGCAACAAGAAGATCACCGAAAGATGAGAAATGCATAACAAATCAAAAATAGTTGGAATCATTAAGTAAAGCATTGTAATTATCAATATTGAGCAAGTTCCAATTAAAGGTTTTCGACAGAAAGGCATTCAGAATTTGATTGAAGTTCTATATAATTATTTTCAAAATGATTTTTGGATTGAATACAATGTAGTTATGAGTTTGCAGGCTAATGTTTTTCCAAATGCAGTAGCTTTGAGTGTTGTTAATGAAAAGGTGATCAATAGATTCATTTCAGCATTAACAAGATTGCAACAGTGACACTTTAAGAGAAAATTAAAACCTTTTTTATGCAGGAAGGCATTCTTTTCAAAGAGAGTTTATAGTACTAATAATATATTGCAGTTATCAGTTTGCAGGCTTACTTTTGTCCAAATGCTATAGCTCGGAATGTTGTTAATGAAAAGGTGACGAATATATTCAATTTCAGCATTAACAAGATTGCAATAGTGACATTTTGATGGAAAATTTAAGCCTTTGTTACTCAGCTTGACATCCACACTATTAAGATTATAATGCAACCTCCAAATGAAAAGCTTAAAAGAGTCGGGTTACTATCATGACAGAGCCAAAGTTTAAAAAAAGTTGGTCAATGATTTCTATAAATGTGCCAAGCTAATTGAATTTTAAATAAATCTTTGATGACAATATCAGTTGAAGCATGATTTTATTGACTTAGATTTGGAGTGGTCTCGAGAATTTTATCTTGAATGAGCATGGGAGTTATACAACTAATCAAAATAGAATTCCATGAATAATTAATAGAAGGGCATCCTCCCAAAGTTAAATTTGGAATAATATGAGTACAATACTGGTAAAGATGATCCAAATCACTCCAATTATCACACAAGAAGGTAGAAGAATGGTCAATTTTATCCCAATAAATTAAATTTTCCATAAGCCCTCTCTTCTCAAGCATCCTCTTCCAAGTTAACGAATCAGTAATCTTTTTGTGCACAAGAACATGATGGGTAGTCTCATAATATTTAGCCTTTAAAATTGAAACCCAACTAAAATTGGTGCTTTGAAATTTTCACCAAACTCTTAAAGATAAAATAATTTGGAGTGCATCAAAACTCCTCAAACCAAGCTCCCCTTCACTAATCGAGTAGGTGATGTCATCTCATTTAGCCCAAATTATTTTATAAACATTTTCATGAAATTATTAAATTTTATTAAATATATATTTTATTTTGGTTAAAATACCTTTAGTAGGAGAGCAAACTTCAAGCCAATAGAGATGAATGGTGTTAAGAATGCATTTTAAAAGAGTGAGTTTATCTCCTTGAGAAAGAAATTTATGCTCCCACCCTATGATCCTTCTAAGAATTTGATCAATTAAGTCATTGTAGTTTTGTTTTTTCTTAGGGACCTTAAAGTTAGGAATCCCAATGTACTTACAAGGAAGTTTTCTAACCATAAACCCCAATTTAGATATGATGATTTCTTTCATGTTAGAGGAAGCTTTACAATTAAAAAAAAACATGTATTTGGTATTATTAATCTTGAAACCTTATTCAGCTTCAAGGGAACAAAGAAGAGTCTTCAGTTTATTAACATTATGTTTCTCACCATTATAAAAAATAATGATGTCGTCAACATAGGCTAAATGAGAAACCAAGAATTTACCTCAATATTATAGTGCAGAATCTTATATTTGGAAAAAATATTATTAATATTATATGTTCAATAATTCATGGAAAGGTTAAAGAGAATATGAAAGATTGGGTCACCTTGCCTTAGGTCTCTTGAAGAGTTTAAAAACTCATAAGGGGGCCCATTAATCAATATGGAATATCAAACATTAGCAACCAAATTTTTAATTTTGCTTATGAAAGACTCATTAAAGCCATACGTGTTAAACAACCTATAAAGAAACCCCCAATTCAGTTTATCAAAAGCCTTTTCCAAGTCCAATTTAAGAATGAGATTGTGAACCCTTCTTTTCCTAATAATGCTATGAAACATTTATTGAGCAGCAAGAATATTGTCTTGAATCTATCTTCTCTGGATAAAACCAGATTAATTTGGTTCAATAATTCAAGGAATAAGAATTTTAATTATGTTGGAAATAATTATAGAGATGATTTTGTTTAAAGTGAAACATAAACTAATAGGACAGAATTGAGTCCACCAATTGCAGACTATCTCCTTAGGGGTGAGAGTTGTGGTCGAATGGCTACAAAATTTGAGAAAAGTGACGTTGCAAGAAAATTCTCTTACACCATTACAAATATCTTCTCTTAAAATGTCCCAAAAATTAATATGGAATTCCCCCAGGAAGCCATCAGGACCAGGACAAATATTATGCTTAAGGTATTTCACCACGCCCAATTTTTTTTCATCACCAGGCATTCTATTTAAAATAGCATTGTCTTCCAAGCATAAGGATTTCTTAGGAGGAAAAAGAGATAAAGAGTTTAAAACAGGGTCATCACATGAGTATAAGTTGGAGAAGTAATTAATGACTGATAGTTAATTTCATTATCAAAAATTAATTGATTTCCCTCCACAATGGTAATGACATTGATTTCATTGGAATTTCTTCTTTTATTAACCAAATTTTGATAACTTAGTAATTTTCTCTCCTTCCATTTTTCATCGAATGCTACATTTTTGTTTCCAAAACATTTCAATATCATTGTGAGCTTAGAGTAAAGAGGCTCGGGATTTAGAGAAAGTCACTCTATTAGGATCAGAAGGGTTATCTTCATAAATGAATTCCATATTAGAAACTAAAGTTTTAAATTTGGTCACATTTTTAAATATATTTCCAACAATATTTTGATTCGAGTTATTAAGAGCTTTCCTAAGCCTTTTGAATTTCTCAACCAGTTTTGGAAGACCATAAATGTCACATTTTTTATTCCAAGAACTCACAACCTCACTACTATTAGGTCTATCAAGCAAAAAAGTTGGAACCTGAATGATCTATTAACTTTAGGAGCTTAATTCTTAGAGCATAACAAGATTGGCTTATGATCAGAGTTAGTCGAATTATGTGAAAAGTTTCTTATTTCTTGGAAATTATTACACCACATGCTATTCATAAAAAATCTATCAGGACGAGCAATTTTTCTACCATTCAACCAAGTTAATTATAAGCGTGAATAACTAAAATAATCAAGACCACATTCAATTATGATAGTGTTAAAATCAAAAGTGGAGGATGAGTCGCTGTGCTATACTCATTGGGGTTTAGAACAACGTTGAAAATCACTCCTGGCTAGCCATGGAAGATTAGAAGGGTTACAATATGTTAAGAAATCCCATAGGCCCAAATGATTAGGCTGAATATTATTAGCATGAACAAAAGTTATCACACACATAAGAGAATTGTTCCAAATTTTATATGAATGGGTTGCTCACATTGCCCAAGAATTTCCACATTAGATATTCGACCAAAAAACTCAAAATTCATTAGAAAGAAACACTAATAATTATCAACATTGATGCTGCTTTGAATCTTGGCACAATCCTCTTTGGCCAGCTTAGGTTCAAAAATTGTAGAAATCTCAATTTTATTCTCGTTGAATAAGTTTTTTAGCCTATTTCTATAGGAAATGTTACACATCCTTCTCATATTCCAACAAAACATATTCATTGAGAAACAGAAGAAGGTCCTTGGTGAAGTTTCCATAACCTTTTAAGGAGGCACAATAGTATCTCGGATGTTTTTAGAACCATTTCAAGTATTCACAACAGCAATTTCATCAAGTGTAACAACACTAGATTGTATTTCTAGATAACATTGTTTAGTGTTCATCGTAACCTTTTCAGGGTGCATAACCACATTAACTAATTGTTCAATATTATTAAATTTTTTTATAGGAATGGTTTTAATGTTCACCACCACCTTTATAGAATGCAAAACCACATTAACAAGAGAATCAACATTTTCATTAAGCAAAACAACGTCCCCATCAAGAGAGTTATTAACAACAATAAGGTTTACATTATTTATACTCTTAGTTGTTTACAGACTCTCAAAGATAGTATTGCTATTAGTATTAACTGAATTGGTAGTAAGTTAAACCCTAGCAATCAACATAGGGACTTAATTATCCTGATTAATAATGTGAATACATAATGAAGAGTTATGGCCAATTGAACATTACCACTGCAATGGATATAAGAATAAAATCACAAAATATTAAATGATAAAATTAATTGGATTTCTTAGTCATGTCACTCTAAGTTATAAGATCCAATATTAATTAATGCATAAAAATCTAAGTTATGGTAGAGTAATTATTATTATGGGAAGAATTATAAAAAAATTGTCACCCTTTCAAACTATATGAAATCACAATTAAAGAAGGATAATATCTAATACCCAATAAGTTATGTAACAAACTATATTAGAATTTAAGAATGCACTTCAATATAACATTTACTTAGAAATACAAAATAAGATTTACTAAATGTAATAAACTTTTAATATACAAACCACCCCACTACAAGAAATGTTAAATGATAAACCAAATACCAAGAAATCTAATGAAATTAAAATGTTGATATTCAAATACCCCAAATATTTAGCATGAACTCTAAGAATAAAATCACTAAAGCTAAGATGATATCTTAAATTTATATTTAGGTGCATTATTTTTATCATTTTTTGCTACAACATAATTTTTGAGTCTTTGTTGTTGTTTTATTAATACTATGTAACATTTATGATTTACTAACACAAATTCTCACTGTGACATTATGTATTATATGAAACTATAAATAGGGATATTGATTAATGAATATATGGAGACCGTCCTATGCCTCGGAGGGAGGTTGGTAGTAGTTAATGTGATATGATTGGAATTATCCTCATTTATTATTTGGTATAGGATCCATCATAATAAGTAAACTATATGCACGATAAGTGTCTATTTTCTTGATTTATGATAAAGTTACATATATATGAAGATATAAAGTGATAGGTATAATTATAACAAAAGGCACTTATTGGTACTTTAAAAATATAGAGAAAAGTGTAAGATTATACAAAATAAAGTGTTAAGAGAAATTTTGAAATATAACTGCCTATTCATGTTGCTATAATATTTATTCTTATGGTTAAAATGTGCCAAAGATATAGGAGTCCATGAGTGAAAGTAATACATTAAAATGCCAAAATAATCTTGTTATAATTTGTTGTGACTATTTTCATACTTTCATTGTTTGTTTTTCTTTTATACGAATCAATTATAAATTAAATGTAAATGTGAAAATGATGTACTAAAAAAATATTTAAATGAAATCAAATACCTTAACACATTTCAGGTGTTAGATCAGGAGCTTATGGATAAGTAAGAGCTGGCTTAGATCCTTTGGATGGAGATGCTTACACTCACTGCTTGATACAAATGCTTAATATTTATAGTTTGAAGACTTTTAGTTTCATGAATATTATTTAATTAAAAGGCCTTATAGAATTAAATCTAGATAATATGTGTGATAAGCTATTTTATTATGCATTTATCATATTATATTAAATGATTGAATATTTTCTAAATGGATCTTTATTGAATATTTGAATTCATTGCTATACTATTTGAATAACCTAATAGGGTCCCGCAAAATAAGATTATAAATCTCCTGGTTCCTAATCCACCATCAGGTTGCCGCACCTTCTTCGCATGATATGCTAGATGCCTTAAAGTTTTGGGGAATCCTCATTATGCATCCTAATCTCAAGTTTAGGAACTCATTCACATACATTTTTTTTATTATACTCTAATAAAACTAAAAGCAGATGCTAATACAACATAAATAAATAGAATTGAACATCTATCTACTACCAATACATTCCAAACTCTGCCTTAATTATGTAATCACATGTGTCATCATTATCATCAAAACTTCCCCTAAGGCTAAGGCTCTATTTAAGTTTATCTTTGGCTGTGATGCAAAAGTTTTTTCATAAATCAAGAAGGTGGTTTGGATGATCAATGAATTTGTTACCCCACAAATTCAAATCACTTTCCATCTAGCTTGACCATTAAAAACTAATCCTCATGGATAGCTTGACTAGTCAAAACTAATCCATAAGGCTCCCTTGACTTTGCTAAAGGCCCTAATTAGTGCAACAAAGGCTAGTGCAAGATTTCATCTTAGCCATCCATGAGCCATGGCTAAAATTTAGCCATTCATGGAATGATCCATTTGAGATCCTCAAAGCATTCCAATGAGCTTTCTTATGCCCTCTCCATCTATGGAATGTATTCTTTAAGCCCTCAAGACATTAAACCTTTCCTTTCCATTTAATTTTTATCTCTTCTGCTCAACCTTCCCTCGGGTTAACTCCCACTGTATTAGGTCTACTGACAAATTTTTTGTACCTCAGACCTTTAAATTTGAACCAAATGCCTTCCTCAATCTCTTCTAGAACATTTCCTTAGACTTTATTTTCAATGGATGCTTGCTTAGGGAGCTTAAATATCTTGCTCCACTTTAGTTCTGAGAACTTTCCCAATAAGGCTAGTTGGTTATTATTGCTAATTTAGGTGAGGCAAGGAGTGCTTAGCTAGTGGTCAAGATCAAGGTAGGATGAGGATAGGACCATCATAAATAAAAAAATTCTTACATATAAAATAATAACCATTGATCCAAACAAAAAAAATATATGCAGAATAACAACTCTATTAAACATACATCACAACAATCCAAAAAATATAATGATGAACAATCAATAATACTACCAAAAATATTATGCCACATGAATCTAACTAATATGGGCTTGAAGGGATGGGGAGAATCCCAATAGACATCTAGGGTAGCTAAAGGTTTCTAATTGTCTAAGAAGCAAGACTCAATGTTGGGGAAGTAAATGGAGTTTATGTTTAGACAGTAAATGGAGTTTTTCATCCTCCTAATGCTCCTGGCCTTTTCTTTAGCTAGACTAAGTTTTCAAGGGTTTTTCTGAGGATGAGAAGGGAGTAATGATTGATTGGACTAGTCGAGAAAACTACAGAAGCAAGACTCAACATTGGAGGCTTTTGTTCATGATGTGTAAAGCAAAGTTTCTAAAAGTAAATGGAGTTTATGTTTAGGCAGTAGATATAATGAAGGAGAAATAGTGGGCTTTTTAATATTTATGATTCCTTCATTTAATTTTTGCATAATTTACATTTAAAGCTCCACAATTTATTCTAAAATACTTCCTAGTTATGCACCAGTATACCCTAAATTTAGTGTCATTAATTCTATATTATATGACAGATTAGTTTAGCCAATATGGGATGGATATGGTTTTAGTTTGAGACAAATTAGAACTTAGCATTTGGTTAGGTTCAGTATGACCTAACCTACCTTAAAATAATTTTGCATATAAGATCTTAAATAGATTTCCATAAATTGTTCTCTATCATTTGATTAAATCTTATGGATTTATTAAATCATTTCTATGTGTTTAATTAAAGTTATTAGATTTAAGAGATGGGGAAAGATTAAACGCTCATCCTTCGATATCTACAACTAGTGATGGGCCACTAAATAATTGCTTACTCATTAGTTGCTACATTTAAATAATTAATCTATAGTTTTAAATTATGATCGTTCGAATCTATCAAGAAACTCTTAGTCATCCGATCTTCCATATTTTGAAAATTAACTAAAATTACTCAATTTTAAATAAAATAAAATTAAGGAAAAAATATAGTTAATAAATTGAATATTACATTATTTTAGCTCTAAATTATAAAAACACTTAATTTTTGAAGACTGTTTAATTTAATATTTATTTTTAAAATTTTAATTTATTTAATAATTAAAAAATATTATCATATAAGTTTCACATAAATTCTCTAATTTTATATTCTAAATAATGACATCTTCAATTTATAATTTTCTTCAATATCCTTACAAAATAATCCATTTTATTAAATTTTCAAAAATTTATATTTTCTTAATTAAAATATACATATAAAATTTTTAATTTGAGGTTATGTTAGAATCTCCCCAACAAAAAAGAATATCATCCCTGCTATCAAATTATAACAAAATATGGTAACATAACTTGAAGACAATGCCAAAAAGGTTTATGGTGCTAGAAAGAAAATAAGAGAGAACAAGAAGTTGTGGATCATATTGATTGAGAAAAGAGATATGAATAGCTCACTAACATTCATTCTCTTCTCCCTAGTAATTTCTTTAGTATGATAAGTCTTCCACTAAACCCATATCACTGGGATCAAATTCCTCAACTTCTGGTATTATAAATCAAAATTAGCTCAACTCATTGTTGTGGGTGAGGCTAGACTATAAGATGCATTTAATTGCATTCACCCCAAAATGTAGGTTATGTTAGAAACTTAAAAAGAGAAGACATAAGGAATGTATCGTGAAAAGTCCTAAGATGTAGAGAAAGCTAGAGCTTAAAGACTACTTTATCTAAGTTCGGTTAAGAACCATGAAGGGACCAATGCATCCTGGGATTAACATCTTAATAAGTTCCAAATATTTTAACAACCATAAAACATTGACTTAAAGAAAAAAAGCTTGAACTATAGGACCCCGTATAAGAATCAAAGGATGATGCCTAAATCTTATCTTAAATACTTGTTGTTGCAAACTCATTACATATAATTTAACCACTAATTTGCACTCTTAAAGTAATAATTTGCATGATATTAAACACATATCAGGCTCAATTGACAATATAAATTCACTAAAGGCCTTGAATTGTATGTCTAAATCCAATATGATTACATGTTGGCCTATTATAACTATATTCTTGAGAAACTTGTGGTCTTCCAAAAGAGTGAACCTTCTCAAATCTATATGTAAAATATTAAGTTTTAAATTTTGTTTATCCTGATTTTTATTAATCAAATATCATGATAATTTGGCACAACAAAATTTTAAAATTTTTAAGCATACCTTTAGATAATTTTTGGTTATTTTGAAAAATTTATCTTTTATCATACTCTCCTGGGTTATTTTAATATATGATTTTAATTAGAAAATTAATATAATTAAACTTACCTCCAAAATAAAATCTGAGTTTGCCATTAAATTCCTCACTCTCAAATTAGCTAGGGGTGAAGTTTTAAAATTCTTTTGAGCTTGTTTAATAGCCTAAGATAAAAAATAATAAAATCAATTTAACAAATGGGGCCTGTCACCTGCTCATCAGCTTTTGCACTTCTCCCCCACTTACAGAAAATAAAGAACTTATTGCAGCTCATCCCCTAATCAACCTATCTTCTCTACCTGCAACTTATCCTTTTAAGTCTAACCCATTTTTCCCACTTGCACCTCTTCCCTCACTAATAAAAATAGAGAACTTACTGTAGCTTTTCCATCTCTTCTAATCAAACCCATCCTCCGCACTTGCGAACTCAAAAACTTACAGCTTAGCCCCTAATCCAGCTCATACCTCACTCCTTTATTAACACCCATCATGATCTTTCAGCTTGCACTTAAAAATCTTGAGAGAAGAAGAAAAAGAGATCTCAAAGAAAAATTTCCATTAGTTGAGCTAAGGTACTTCCTTTCCTATAGATTTAATCATGCATCACTTCAAGTTTGCAAGCTTATTACTCTTCACTTCGAATCCCTAATGTGCTCAATCGACCTTAAACGAGCTCGATCCGACTCTAGTTTTTGATGAAGAGGAACAATATTGCTTTGTAAAATCACAATTTATATTTCTCTATTATGATACCCAAAGCTAAGACATCATTTTTAGTAGCATTAGAGTAGTTCAAATATGTCTATTTAGGTACCAATAGAAAGGTCTCGGAAAATCCTTTCGATCGGTATATGACATGATCCATAATGTGTCATAAATTGAGAGAATTTAGATACCTAAGAGAGACATGTGTTTTACCTCCGAACAGGCTGACCGCGCGGCGCCGTGGCACGTCGTAGAGAACCATAGCACCCGACTCTTGGGTTAGGGGGTGCCGTAGCGTGCCGTAGCACTCGATTTTCAGATCAGGGGGCGTCGTAGTGCTTCATAGCACTTGACTCTCATGTAGGGGGTGCTGTAGTGCATTGTAGCGCCTGATTCTCGGGTCGAAGGGTGTCGTAATATGCTGTAACACCTGACTCTCGAGTCGGGGGGTGTCGTAGCACGCCGTAGCGCGCTCCAATATCCAGTTTTTCAAATCTTTGCAATTTTTGTAATCTGCTAGTTCCAAAACTGAAATAACAAAAAAATTCACTAAAATTACGTGCAGTATAAATATAGATTTTTGCATAGCCTTTAGTAAAAATATGTAGTATAAATTTAAATTCACTATTTTTAATGTTTGGATTATTTGAATTTAGATTTTATATGGAAAACATTCTTATACAAATTAATTAAAATTTTGTATATTCAATCAATGTATTATTCACCCTCTAAAGGCATAGGTCAATAAAATTTAATTTAAATTGATGTTTAACAAAACCAATTAAGAGAACTATTTGTGATTTATCAAATCAGTCAAGTACATAGATCTATTTATAAGTTTCACTTAATTATATTTATTTTGAGCATAATTCCAATTGAATCATGCTTTTGATACGCTTACCACTTAATAAATTGCAACGATATTATCATAAGACATATGACAAAAATATGAATTGTATCATTATTTATAGTGTTTGTCTTTGAAGAGATAAAAACAATACTGGGAATCTGTACAAATTTGAGCCGGCTGGCAGCCCATTGGAGTTTTCTGGACGGATTTTGCCCTTTTAAGAAGTGAGCAAATATAGAGAAAAGACACACTATCATTTTCAAAAAGGCTAATAAGCTACCAACGGATAGTGAGTAAGCTTCTAAAAGGCTATGCCTATGAGTTTACCCATTTGGGCTTATGGGTCTTCAGACTTGACTTTATGTCATATAATGCTTTTGATGAGATTTATTTCATGATTATATATATATATTTAATTCAAGTCTAACATGCAGGGCAAAAAAAAATAGCTATATTTAACAAATATTTATATTTTCTTACTTTTGGTATAAGGTTATTTATATCATTCCTTATATTGATTTATACTTTATATAGGATGCTAAAAAGTAATTCTTATAAGAGTAGTCTACATAATGCTGCATGACTTGTAATTATTATTTAATTTTTAAGTTTTGATAATTGATCATTAGAAGAGCTTGAGTTTAAGAAGTGAGCTGGAGAAGAAAATTTATTCTAACTTTAGTTGTAATATTAAATTCCTTATGTAATGTTTATGTAAATGGTTCTATATGAATAATTATAGACTTTGTATCATTTTATTTTCATTACTAAGGTCATGATTATGAATTGATCTTTAAAAATTCTCAAACTTGATTCGCTGACCGCCACAGTCTAAACCCTAACTTAGGATGTTAATAGCTAACATAAATCACTAAGTCACTAATGTCCCTATAATTAATAAAAAGTTAACATTTAATAAGTTTCCAATATTTGATATCCTAAGGTCTAATAAGGTGCTTAATAAAGTAAAATATTTATGAATAATTATATTAGCACAAATGAAAGTATGTTTGTTGAGGTAAGGAGGTGGTATAGTGTAATGACCCTAGGTCATTAATAAGGCAAACATTGAATTCCCGATTCATTGAATCCTCCCGCAAATTTCAGTTTTTCATTAAAACTCCGCTAAAATTCAAATTTGCGGTTCAATTCTTAATTTAGAAGGTTTTAAAGTTCGTTTAAAACTGAAATTGAGAATTAAACCGTCATTAACGCAAATTTGAATTAGTAAAACATAATTTCCTCATTTAAAATCATATTCAAAGAAAACAAATCAGCTGAAACTGACAACAATTAAATCATCGTTATTTTAGGAAGAAATATTTAAGGAAAATTAAGAGTATACCCATTGTTTTAGGAAGGATTAAATAGGAGTATAACCGTAACTTACGGCTAATGCACCGAATAAATCGGACGTGCGTTACATCCGCACGTCCTATTTATTCGGGAGGAGACGGAGGACTCTCACCGTTCGAGCTAATCTCCTCCCCCTCTCCTCTTCCGCTCGACGTGCGTACCAGAGCCGACGAAGGTGCGCAGCAGGCGAGTGGGCAGCGACGCGTCAATCCTTACCTGTGGCCAACGGAAGGACGCAGACAGGAGCGCCGTCGACTTGATCTGACCTCCCGTCTCTGCGCCGATTTCGCCCTTTCCGCTCGACCTCTTCTCTGCGCCGATCCCTCCGCCCGCTGGCTCGACTCGATCCGCTCGACCTATTCTCTGCGCCGATCCCTCCACCCACTCGCTAGACTTGATCCGCTCGACTCGTCCGTAAGGTAAGTCTCTCCTGTCGATTCTCTTAAAAGATATATATATATATATATTAATAATAATAGTAATAATAAATAACTTTTATAAATAGTCAAAGAAATTATATTGATACTTTTAACATTATAGTGATGTGAACTTAATAATTATCAATAATTAGTTATACTTAATTATTTAACCTAAGACTAGGTTGTTTAATGATTAAAGTAATTTAATTACCTTTGGATAGGAATTTGAGTGCAATCAATTATGACGTATTCGTACTTAAGTGGTAGATGAAAATTAATATCTAAATTTTGCAGGATTATGATTAGGTCGGACTAGGCAACATTAGGAAAAATGTCTAATCAGTCCAAATTAGCTATTTGATAAATTCTGGAGTTAGTTATAATTTTAATCAAATATGAATATTGTCAACCTCCTATCCTAACTTATACTTTAATGAACATTAAGCCTTGAGTTCATACCAAATTAGATCATAAATAATAACTCAAGAGATTTTGAAATCTTGCTTGAATGAAGCATATTGTTCTGCCCTAACGTAATAGATGGGTTCGGTGCTGATAAAAGAAGGGTTTAGTAGAAATATTAACAATTCAATTAGACTTTTCTTTTCTCCAATTTTGTAAGATGAATCTTTCAGATAAGGTTGCCTAGGTTCTTAAAATTTAATAAAGGACAACTTTAGTTTAAATATAATAAATAAGAGTTATGAATTAGACCTTCTCATCGCATAATCTACTCTTATAAGATTTAGATCTAAGTAACCATCTAAAGGTAAACTAGGGAACACGAATACTAGTTCTAAATCTTGTAAATAGATAGTTTCATAGATTAATAAAATCTCAAGTATAATTTTTGCAAACACATCAAGTTATGAGTGATTCATCTAGTTAAGCCAAATATGAAAGGTACACTGGATATTACTTTTATGATTTTCTATGCTTTCTATCTTTTTGCTTCTTAAGTATTGCTTTAAACCTATTTTATATTGGTATGTTTTACTCTTACTGCTAGAGAGATAAAAGGATGTTTATGTACATTGTGAATGTTGCAAAGGGTTTCGATACGGAGGTTAAATTAAGTTAGGGACATGGCTAGTCCATCAGGAGCCATAAGGGTGCCATCTGGAGCCTTTGAGGGGGCCTAGGTGAAGGTCATGTTTAACTACATATATGATTCCATCTGGAGCTTTTAACGGGGGCCCAGGTGAAGGATACCATCTAGAGCCTTGAGAGAGGCCCAGGCAAAGGTGCCATCTGGAGCCTTTAACAGGGGCCCAGGTGAAGGATACCATCTAGAGCCTTGAGAGAGGCCCAAGTGAAGGTGCCATCTGAAGTCTTTAAGGGGGGCCAGGTGAAGGACATGCTTAATTACATTTTTTATGAACCCAACCCCACAGTTCTGGCCTTGCCCATCAGAACCTTTAACATTGCTTCATAACATCAAGTCATAAATATAAACATGAATTTTACGTTATATTATTGCTTTTCCTTTTGAATACTTGGCATGTGAAAAGAACAGTTATTTTGCAGGGACATATTTATCTTGTATTTTAAACACACTATTTTCCTGCAATTGTTATCATTTTCTTGCTTCCCGCTCTACTTTAAGTATATCTTCTAAAGATATCACATTTAAATTAGCTAAACATGCAAGTAGTAAAAGGGGCAACAAGCTATGAAGAAATGGTAACTATAAACCATCCATTTATAGCCAGCAACTAGTATGAAAAACATACAATGTAACATAAACAAGATGAGGCTAAAAGTTAAAAAGAAATAACAACTACAATATAATTCTGAACCTAACATGCTTATGATCATATTAACACATGCTGGTTATATAAAAGAAACACAAGTACTGAAAATATGCAATTATAGCATTATAAACATGCCAATATATATAAGTAAACCATGTGAGTATACATATAACATGCTAATTAAGAAAAAGGAAAAGAAAAGCCACTGAGACATGTGACAAAAGCAAAGCAATCTTTGTAAAGCCACTGAGACATGTGGCAAAGCGAGCAAGTACTGAAAATAAGGCCACTGAAGCATGTGACAAAGTAAAATAGAAAATAATATTGAACAATCTAGCTAAAGTAGCAATAAGCCTAAGACATAGTACTGCCATACCAGCCAATAGGCCATACAGAGCCTCTAATATCAATCAATCAATCCCCAACTTAGCCATCCAAATATGCTAGGTCTTAGTCTAATCTATACAATACTACTACTGAAGAGGCAGACTAAGATAGGACATATTTTACCAACTGCAAATAAGGTAGAACTGAATGATATGCAATTCAAATACTAACTTAGGATGTATCATCCATATCCTAAGTTTTCCTATTATGCTCAAGGAATAAGGCTCAATAACCAAGGTATGCCAAGCAAATCAAATCAAAGTAAGCAAGGGACTCAATCTAAATTCATGTGATATCTAATATTATATAATTACCAAATCTAGCTACTCTGAGAAGGTACAAGTTTAGGATCTCCAATATCCAGCTATCGAGTAGAATCTCAAATTTACGTCCTTAAAGTTAATATTAGAACTTAACAAGTTCTAATCCAAAATCATGTGATGATTATATAGTTTAAGTAAATAAATCAATGACCTGGTTTATTAATATTTTACTCTCTTACCCAAATCTTGATCAAGTAAATTAAGATTTAAGGATTCAGGACTTGAACTCCACTTTGATGTTCAAAGCCTAAATCCAAGGAGGGTATCCTAATAAGAATCTAGGGTTCACACTCTATTCCAAAGTTAAGGATAAAGGATCCTATAAGCTGAAAGATCCAAGCACTACGAACTTAGTGAAGGGTTATTCAACTGATTATAAGATAAAATAATCAATTAAGAATTTGAGAATCTAAGATCTATATTCAATCTTTAAGATAATCTCATTATCTTTAGAAATTGAATCATCCTATACCCATATGGAAGATTTCAAAGGGTTAAACAATCAATCATTTGAAGAATGTCAATTGGAGATGGTTCAGTTCAAATCGAAGATCTAAGATCTAAGGATCTGATGTTTGATCACTTTAGACTTTGAACTAGATTTTTACTTAGTAGTTTCCATTTGTATTTCTTTTAGAATTTAGGTTTATAATCTAACTATATTGAACTCATTAAGGTGATAATTGACAATCTTAGATATTTGGGTTAAGCATTAAACTAGGTGACCTCTTTTAGGTTACTTAAGATCTAAGTGTCTTAATTAGGGCTTAATTGAAGATTTCCTAAGTTTAAGGATCACATTAGCATTACTATTGGTATGAGAATTCAGAGAACATCTCTAATATATGTTAGGGTAGATTACTGAAATTTTCAAGGTTTATAGGGCATTTAAGCATATTTGATCAAAATGATGAAAATGCCCCTCTTAAGGTCAAAATTGGAATGTTAGGGTTTAGCTGTCCAAATTACTCCTAATATGTTTTAATGTGTCCCATATTAATAAATAAGGTGGGAAATACACTTATCTTGGATTTTGACCACTTAATTAAGCTAATTAGCACTAATCACTTATTTAAGCCAAATTTTGGGGATTAGTAAATTTAAGGCATCTTAGGGCAATCCAACCTTTCCAAATGGTTCTAGAATACTTAAGATTGCATTAGGAAAAATCTCTATCAAGATCAGAGGCTTAATTAGGTTTAATTTTACTAATCCCTAATTAGGGTGATTAAGGAGTGATTAAGAGAAATTGGTTTTAAGGGTCTGAATTTGTTCTCTAGGGTTCAGGGAGCAATCAGAGCCCTTAATCTTCTCATTTGGATATTTATTTAATTTAATATGATTTAAATAAGGACAGCAAAGAGTTGGGACGGCCCCGATCTCTCGACACTTAACGAACGGCATGGATAGAATGTCCACCGTTGGATTACGTTAGGTGATCTAACGACGGATCGAGGATACTTGCGGCGGGTGGATTTGTGGCGCCCCGCACCCTTAATCCAACAAGGATTAGGTTAAGGGTGGAGTGTCACTCTGGTTAACCCCTCACTTACCATAGATTAGGATAGATTCTGCAATCCACCTGATTAGGGAAGGATTAACACAGAATCAATCTAATAGTCACTATAATGTACAGAGTGCGGAAGCAATAAATGATATCCAAGCATCACAATATAATATAAGTGCAAAATATAACTCAGAATGTAAGCATATAAATCTAAATGCACAGTTAAGAGTACCTGAATTATTATAACATTTAAAGTTTAAATAAAAGTAAATGCAAAGGAACTCATCCTCACAATAACTCTAAAGACTAGATATGCTCTGGTCCAAGCTACTGTTCCTCCTCTATAAATAGCTCCTCCTCAAGTGTTGGATCCTCTATCTGCTCTATGCCTGCCATTATCGGTTTCACAATGTAGGGCCCCAGCCAAAAAAAGAGAAAATCTGGTTAGACAATTTGTCTAAGTACATTTTAGGCTAATACATTTTTATATGTTTTATAATATCACCACTTTACATAATTTTTCCTAAGCAACTATATATAAAGGAGCGACTAGCAATACAATAAGAAAGAGGAAAAGCTATAAATAACTTTTATAACTTAAGCAAGAAGGAGGCTAAGACATTCTTCAAAAGCGAAGTAAACAAAATAGGGCATATAATATAAGTAACTAAATATATGTTGAAAGAAAATGCTACATCCTAATACATGCTGGTGATCATATGAAATATGCAAATTACAATAATAAATCTCAGCAATGATACATATAAATAGCAACAAAATATAACATCCTATTGTATAATAGCTGTACAAAGAAATAACTGACTAAATAAACAATGCCCAAAATATAGCCAAATACTAAAATTGCACATCAAACTCTGTATACTGATTGCCATATCAGAAAACTTGGCCAAACTGGCCCATATATAAACATCTCAATCTGCAACCATACTGAACATAATGCATGACTGAAGAGGCAGACAATACCTATGCAACATATTTTAGTTATTTTACTTTTGTTTCTATGGACAACTGTTAGAAATAACTGAGGAGTCAAGCATGTCTGCAAGACTATACGGGTCCCAAGCCTAACACACTCTCCTCAATGAGAATGTTAGGCATTCTGATCTCACCTTACCCCTGTCCATCGGGGCAAATGTGCACCATAATCATCGTAAACCGGACCCAAAGGCAACTGTTATCCTATTATTCTAAGTTTTCATTTTCATGCACAAAATTATCTTATATGAAATGTCCAAGGAAGTAAGCTCAAATATACAAGAAATGCGTAGCACAAGTATCAAAATAAGCAAGGGACTCTACTAATATGGTGATACCATCTGTTTTCTATTATCTATTCTAACTATTCCAAATTACACAAGTTCAGGATCACCATTTTCCACATTTCATGTGTAACTTAGAAATTCATCCTTGTGAGTTACAAAATATCAGGACTAGCTAGGTCCTAATATACCAAATCAAAGTCGACTATGGAAGTTAAATAATAAATCATTACGACCTAATTGATAATTTTAGACGTTTTAACTAAAACTAGTAAACTATAGATTATGGATTAAACACCATGAGATTGGGCTTAATCACATAATCCAAAAAGGATAAGACATAAGATCTAAGTTTCATTCTAAAAGTGATTTAATAATTTAGGCCAATCCTATTAAATAATCAAACTTAATAGGATGAATCTCCTATCTTAGATTTAAGGTTAAAAGATAAAATAATCTAAATAAATTGAAAATTCTAGAAACTTATAAAACCAAGAATTCATTCATTGAAAAACCCTATTTTTTAATGAATGAAATTAACCCTATGATCTAGTCCTAGTCTTAGGAAGGGTCCTTAAGGTGTAGTGTTAAAGACTTAGGAAAAATTCTAAGATCTAACCTAACTGTTGATTTTGCTTACTTAAATGTCACTAATATAGTTATAAAGTAAATTTTGGTATTTTAAAGGACTAATTAAAGGTTAAGAATGTTTATCCTAAATTTCTGGCAAAATGACCATTTTGCCCTTACTTAAGGGTCCAAAAAGTCAACTTTTGATTCAAGTGTCCAAATAGGAGTTCCTCTTTTCCATATGATTTCTTACTATCTAACTTGAGGATAGACAGTAAGTTTGTCCAATTTGGACGAGAAACGGGACCTACAGGTTCAAACTAATATTTTTGACTTAAGGGCATTTAAGTGATTTTTACTCTACTGAAAACTAAGTTTTTATGCAGTTTATTGTAGATTATTGTTCAAGGATTCCATAGAGTCCGAGAACACTGCATTCTGAGGTCAATTGACTAAGTTATGGACGTTTTAAGTTTGAAGGGCAATTTGGTAATTTCGAGTCGGTCAACGGGTGACAAAAACTGAACTTTTTCGTTTGAAGTCCAATTTTAGCAAACTTAGTTTCTATAGCTTCCCTATAATGTACTGAGTATGTTAGTAGGGAGAAGACCCAATTTGGACCTCAAATGATCAAGTTATGACCTAACTAAAGTAGGAAATATTTTGGACATTTTCTAAATTTTTAGGGTTCAAAACCTAAATGTCATTTCAGTTTATTGGTGATATTGAAATTCTAGACTAATTAGCATCTTGAATTTTTGAAGTTGGAGTTGAATTGATCAAGTTATGGTCGTTTGAACTCTAGGGATAATTTGGTCATTTTTCACTAGTCAACTCTAAATCCTATGGTTGACTTTTCATCCTGTTGTCCAAATAGGAAAACTAATACTACTGCGGTGATGGGGCTATCCTCCTGAGTATTTTAAGACCCATATTGACTATGTTCTGATAACTGGGTCAAAAGTTATGGGGTCCTAAAGAGGTCCTAAAATGCTACTTCGTTATACGTACCCCGAAACAAAATTCTGCATTATGCCATTTGACTTTTTTTTTATTTTTCTGGGTATTTTAAGACCTATATTGGCTATATTTGGATCATCCTATAAAAAGTTATTAAACTTCTAAGCTTTACTATTCAAAAATCAATTTATATTATTTTACTATTTATTTATTCAAATTAAATTAATTTACTGTTCATTCATTAAAGTTATATAAATATATTTCTAAAATTATTGATAATTAATTATTCTCTCATTAATTAGAGTTTAATTATTAATTAATATTAATTAATCCAAATGTTATTTTACTGAATTAAATAATTAATTAATCTATTAATTAATACTATTTTTCTTTTTTTTCTCTTTTTTTTAACAGATTACCTAATTTTAATTTATTTAATTTAGTATCAGTTAACAGATCAACCTACTTAATATTAATTTAATTATTATTATTACTTAGGATCAGATTAAGTACTTAAGAAATTCTAATTAAATTTAGTCAATTTAACCTATAATTTCTGTCTTGTATATATATAAATATTCATTAACTTACGATTGCCATATTTATTTTCTTAATCAGCTTACTATTAACACTAATTAACATTAATTATTTGTCAAATCTAAATCATTTTATAACTATACATATACGTAATATATATAATATTATTTAATTAACTATAAGTTTTACTGTTTATTTAATTAGTATTTAATATTGATAATAAATAATTTATTACTGTTTTATCAAGATTAGTGTTAATTTATGTTACTATTATTTTATTAAATTAATCCAAATTAATTTACTTTAAATAAATCATTATTTATTTAATTCATAATAAGATATTATTATCCGATATTAATTTATTATTTAAATATTTTAATGTTATAATATTAATATTATTGATCAATCGGGAGTTAATTTTAATTATCCTTCTATAATTAATTATCCGGCTTAGTACAATATTAATACCAAGGTATAACAGAATAC
This sequence comes from Gastrodia elata, assembly GCA_016760335.1. Classification (NCBI taxonomy): domain Eukaryota; kingdom Viridiplantae; phylum Streptophyta; class Magnoliopsida; order Asparagales; family Orchidaceae; genus Gastrodia; species Gastrodia elata. The sequence goes on along the minus strand of CM028670.1, from coordinate 101,480,632 downwards.
ATACATATACATTATCCTATCATTATTATTCTTATTGACAGCATAAGCACATATTAATCTACCTAATTAAATTAATCTAATTAGTCTATTATATTATACATACATATATATATATATATATATATATATATATATATATATATTATTTTATTTTTATTTTTTGTTTTTCTAATAATTTCCTGCAGGTTCATTTATAGCTGTGGGACCCCGCCGGGACAGGTGTCGCCCTACGATTGGGCGCGGGCTGAAGACGTGGGACCCGCGGGACACACGGCGGCTCCCCATTGGACGCGGATATGCTAGTGGGGCCCGTGCGCAGCCCGCGTTGACGAAGGCGGGACCCACGCGCCACGCGTGCTACGCTGGTGGCCCGCGAGTCACGGGTCGGGCCTAGGTCGACCCGGCCCGGCCCAACCTCACGACGCTTCGCCTTCCCCCCCTCTAACCCGATACTGGGGACCTAGGGCAGGCCACCGGTGGCGATCCAGGCGGCGGCTGAGCTCGGACCGCTCGGTTACGGGTAGGCCTCGATCTCGCCTACCTGGCCAAGGTCGAACCGGCGGCTAAGACGGGGTGGTTCGACGGCGAGGCTAAACCCTAGACACAAGGCTCTCGGTGGACGTTTCGACTCTACCTCTACCGCTTAATCTAGTCGAATGGTTCCCGGTATGATCGATCGAATGATCGAATAACATGCAATAATTGAAGTAATGCCTGAAAGGGATCAAAGGAGGTGTGAGGGAGGTACCTGGATCGAGCGAGACAGAGCGGCGTTGGCTCCGGCTTGACTTGCGAGTGGAGGAGTCGAGCCTGGCGATCCCGATTTTAAGGAGGCGGAGGCGGAATGGGCGAGGAGTCGGCAACGCTGATTGGCGAGGCGTTCGGCGGCCGGCCGCGCGGAGGGCGACGCGTGGCGAATCGGGCGACGGAGTCCCCGATGGGGGACGAAGGACCGGAACCGTCCGATCCGCGATCGGACGGTTCAGATTTGCCGTCTGATCCGGACGGCGAATCGAATGACGTGCTGAATAAACACCTGACGGCGTTACTTGATTAACGGAGGACAATTTTGATTAAATAAAATTCAAACTTAATTGTTTAATTAAATATTCTAATTTCTTACTTAATAATTAATTTTAAATGACTTCCCAAAATTCTCAGGTACTCACCCCTAACTAATTGAGGGGTGAGGAATGCAACGTCGAGGTCGGATTTTTGATCCGACGAGTATTTTGATACCTCAATTTTCGGGGTATTTAATATTATTAAAAATATTCGTCAAATTTTTGACGACTTCCGATTGACACGAAAACTTCACCCCTAGCTAATTTGGGGTCAACGAGCGCAATGGTGAAGTCCGTTTTCCGATCGGAGGTCAATTTAAATAGGTCAAATTTTAGGGTTTCAGAAATTTTCAAAAATCAGGATTCGATCCGTTTGACTCCTGATTTGGACTAGGTCTTAGAGGTTGACTCCAATTGACCTAATTAGCACTTAAGATTAGTTTTAAGACTGAAATTAGTCTTAATTCACTAAGGTAATAACTTGGGTTGTTACAGGATTAGATGCCGTCAGATTAAATCTCGGAACCGCGGAACGGTCGAGATTAGATAGATCCGATCTAAGGCATGGGCCATTGGATCAAATCCGTAAAACGGACGGCCCAGATGGCGCCCGCGGTTTGGAAACCAGCTAACCATTGGAAAGGATAGATTTGCAATTATAAATTGTTTAAAACCCTAATTTGCAATTAAACCAATTTAAATTAAATCCAAAATGTGACTAAATGACCTCCAAAAATTCCCAAAATTTGACCTTTAACTAATTTGGGGGTGAGGAATTCAAAAATGAACTCAGATTTTAATTGGAGATCAAATTATTTTATGTATTTTCTCGGGCTCAAAAATAGCCAAAAATATCAAAATTTCTAATTTAGTTCCGATTAATTTCAACACTCTATGGTTATGTTTAAATGACCCTTTGAATCTAATGGAATCAAAATCAAGACTTGGTTTTGCTTAATTCAACTAGGTTTAGCTAAAATAACAACCTAGGGTTATTACAGACTCCCTTACTTAAGAACGATGTCGTCCCCGGCATCACCTATGTGAAGAAAAGTATGATGGGGTTCAACAGATCAAGTAAAATATAGAAGATGAAAAAGAGAGAAGAACAATACCTGAGTTCGCAAATAGCTGTGGGTATTTATTGCGCATATCCACCTCTTTCTCCCAAGTAGATTCTTCCAGGGTTCGGTTCTTCCACAGAACCTTGACCATCGGAATCGAGCGATTTCTCAGCTGCTTCTGATCACGAGCCAAGATTCGGACGAGTTCTTCAATATAAGAAAGATCGAGTTGTATCTCTACGGCTGGGAGTTGAACGAGATGAGAAGGGTTTCGAAGACATCTTCTCATGATGATACATGAAAAATGTTATGCACAGCTGTAAAGCCATTAGGAAGGCTTAATTGGTAGGCAGATGATCCTACTTTGGCCAAAACTTTGAAAGGTCCAACATAGCGGGGACTAAGTTTTCCCAACTACGCCAAATCTGAAGACACCTTTCATTGGACTGACTTTTAGATAAGCAGAATCTCCCACATTGAATTCTAGTAGATGGTGGTGAGAATCATGATACTTGCTCTGACGATCTTGAGCTGAATGAATTCTCTGCTGAATTAATTTGATCTTATTACTGGTTTCTTCAACTAATTCTGAACCAAAGAGCTGAACGCTTCCTGATTTTGACCAAGCTAGCGAAGTACTGCATTTTCTACCATACAACGCTTCATAAGGGGCCATCTTAATACTGGCTTGAAAATTGTTATTATAGGCAAACTCCACTAACGGAATGTGATCTTCCCAAGAACCAGCAAAATCAAGAATACATAACCTAAGCAAATCTTCCAAAACTTGGTTCACTCTTTCAGTTTGACCATCCGTTTGAGAATAAAAAGCTGTACTCATGGCTAGAGTCGAACCTAGGTCTTGATGCACAGCTTGCCAAAACTTGGAAGTAAATATGCTATCTCTATCTGATACGATTGATTTTGGAATTCCGTGCAATTTGACAATTTCCTTGATGTAGAGTTTTGCCAACTTCTCTACAAAATCTATTTGACAGATGGGAAGAAAATGCGCTGATTTGGTTAAGTGGTCTACTATCACCCAGATAATGTTGGCACCTGATTTTGCACAAGGAAATCCCATGACAAAGTTCATAAATATATCGAACCATTTCCATTCGGGGATATCTAATGGATGCAGAAGACCACCAGGTCTTTGGTGTTTGGCCTTTACTAAATTACAGGCATGACATTTGGCCACAAAGGCAGCTATATCTTTCTTCATACCTGGCCACTAAAATGATTGTTTTTGGTCCTGATACATCTTAGTACTGCCTGGATGAATATGATATCCAGAATTATGGCCTTCGACTAAGACTTCTTGATGCATGGACTTAGGAATCCATAATCTATTACCTTGATAAATTACACCATTCCGCAACTACAATTCCTGACGAAGACCACCTTCAATATCTGCTTTAAGTTTCAAGTACTCATCATCTTTGGTTTACGAGATAGAGACATCTCGGTGGAAAGTGGGTTCAACATTAATATTTACTAATAGCGAACTCAGTATATTGCCACTGACTGGAAAAATCTCGAGCTTACGAAATTTAGGATCTAAAGAACTGGATGTAATCATAGAGGTTAAAGTAGCATGACGACTAAGAGCATCGGCCACTACATTCACTTTTCATGGATGATATTGGATACTGAGGTCATAATCGCTGATGAGCTCCATCCATCTTCTTTGGCAGCAATTCAACTCTCTCTGGGTGAAGATATACTTCAAACTTTGATGATCAGTGAAAATTGAGCATTGCACTCCATACAGATAGTGACGCCATATTTTCAAAGCAAATATTATGGGTGCAAGTTCAAGATCATGAACTGGATAATTTCGCTCGTGGGGTTTTAACTGATGAGAGGCGTAGGCAATTACCTTACCCTCTTGCATTAAAACACAACCTAGACCGATTCCAGAGAATTAAAACACAACCTAGACCAGTTTTAGAGACATCGGTATATACTTGATAGTTCAAACCTTCTTTAGGTAAAATAAGAATTGGAGCGGTAGAAAGTGCATCTTTTAGAGTTTGAAATGCTTCCTTGCATTCAGGACTCCAAATGAACGGAACGGCCTTTTGAGTCAATTTAGTTAACGACGAAGCAATCTGGGAAAAGCCTTTAACAAACTTTCTGTAGTATCTCGATAATCCCAGGAAACTTCTAATATCGGTGACAGACTTCGGTTGAGCCCAGTCCTAAATAGTACACACTTTACTCTGATTTACTTGAATACCCTGAGCATCGACTACGTGCCCCAAGAATTCAATGGAATTTAGTCAGAACTCACACTTGGAGAACTTGGCATACGGTTGATGCTTGTGCAGAGTTTCTAACATTAACCTTAGATGTTCTTCATGATCTCTCGAAGTTTAGGAATAAATGAGGATATCGTCAATGAAAATGATCACAAACTTGTCCAAATATGGTTTTAACACTCGTTGCATTAAATTCATAATGATTGATGGCGCATTGGTGAGTCTGAATGGCATCACCAAAAACTCAAAGTGGCCATAACGAGTACGGAAAGCAGTCTACCCTACATCGTCTTCTTTTACTCTAGTTGATGGTATCCAGACCTTAAATCGATCTTGGAAAATATAACGGCTCCGGATAACTGATCGAACAAGTCATCAATTCTAGGCAGTGGGTATTTGTTCTTTATGGTGACCTTATTTAATTCACGATAATCTATACACATACGTATAAATCCATCCTTCTTTTTCACAAAGAACACTAGCGGTCCCCAAGGAGACATACTTGGCCTGATGAAGCCTTTATTCAAGAGCTCTTGCAATTGCTCATTGAGCTCTTGAAGCTCCTTAGGTGCCATTCTATAAGGTGTTTTGGATATCGGTTAAATACCAGGGATTAATTCAATAGAGAATTCTACTTCTCTGTAAGGAGGTACACCAGGCAATTCTTCTAGAAATACATCGTCAAATTCCCGGACTACCTTACAATCAGAAAGAGAGATACTCTCTTTTGATTCGCCCATCATGGTTACTAAGTAAGCATTACAACCCTTAATAATCAACTGTTCTGCTTTAATTGCATTTATTAAGGATAGCTGCGTGCTAGTTTTTCCAACAAATGTTTCAGGCTTGCCCTGAGAATGGAGAGTGACTCTCTTTTTATGACAGTTTATCATAGCATCATTGTCACTGAGCCAATTCATCCCAAGGATGATATCAAAGTTAGCTATTGGCAGGATGATTAGTTTGGCCTGAAATTCTTGATCATTTATCGGGACTTTGATATTATAAAATTTATGGGCACTTAGTTGGGTTCCAGATGGAAGCCCAACACTCAACGTTTGTGCTAGGTTGCATGCGTGAAGTTTAAAGCATTTGGAAAATTGTTCAGAGATAAACGAGTGACTGGCACCAGTATCGAACAATACATTACAAGGTTGGTTGTTGAAATAAAGTGTGCCTAAATTTACACAACTTCGCATTAATAACTTGAAAAGATTTAAAATACAGAAATGCAATTTTGCAGGAGAGAGGTTTAGGAGTGTGTACCTGAAATTACATTGTTATCTTCTGTGGCTTCAATAGGAGTTAAGGCATATACTCACGCAGGACCAACAGAACGATTGTTAGGCTACCATCGGTGGTAGTTCTGAGAATTGGGAGCTGGTGGCTGTGTGTGAGTAACTTCAGAAGCAAGGGCTGGCATTATAGCCAGATTTGGTTCTCTTCGGTTTAATGGAGTTGCTCGGAACACTTGCTTCTTCTGATAAGGCTTCATTGGAACTCCGTCTACCGTTTCTGTGTGGTTGCATTGATAGAACCGGTGGCCTTTACGCCCACAATTGAAACACCTTTGGCCAAAATGGTAACACTTGCCATAAGAATGTGGCTTAGTACAGTTTTGAGTTTGTTCAGTGGTAGGTGCAGCTTCTAGCTGATATACTTTTGCAGGGTTAGATCCGTGTCCCTTGAAGTTTCCCCGTGGGTTTATAGTTGTTTGTGCTTTTTGCTTAACATCCTCTTCAGATTGGTGATGCTCAATCACCTTAGATGTTTCCACCAATTTGAAGAAGCTAGTCAGACAGAGCGGCATGATCTAGTTCTTCAGTGAACCTCGGAGTCCACAAAGAAAGCGGTGGCACTTAGCTGACTCAGAATGAGTAACTGCTGGTGCGAAATGAATCAATCTACGAAATTCTCTTTCGTATTCAGATACTGAACGACTCCCCTGTGTCAACCTCATGATTGTGTCTGCAATAATGTTTTGTGTGGATGGGGGAATGAATTCAGTCTTGAAGGCCTCGATGAACTCATCCCAGGGGATGTCCTCTAACTCGTAGTCAGCAAACTTGGTATTTCGGATCTCTTCCCAGCAATATTCTACTTCTACATGAAACAGACGGGTGGCGAGATGGACAGCTTCCAAGTTCGAGACCTTTAAACTAATGAGATCCCTTTCCACAGCCTTCAGCCAATCGGCTGTATCCATTGGTGACAGGTTCCCACCAAAGGTTGGAGGCCTTAACCTCAAAAAATTGTGAAGGAGATTATCCACTGAATGATGTGAAGAAGGAGCAGCTTGTGGAGCATATACTATTGGAGCAGCAATAGTGACTAGAGTTGCATGATCATTTAGTAATTTCTGTATAACGAGCGCCTGTTGAGCTTGATTTTCCAACAGAGTTGCCACCATGGCTCGTAGATGAGCCACCTCATCATTAGAACTACTAGAGGCAACAGTGTTCTTGATAGGAGTAATGATAGGTGGTGATCCGGAATCCATTATAGTTTAATTTTTAAGGAAAAAGCTAAACTCAGAATTTACTCTAAGGAAGAGAAATCAAAATCTTTCATTAATTATAGAAATAAGGGATTACAATGCCAAAACTACAAATCTAATAGGGTTGCTTGAGAATAACATTTATCCTAACTATCACTCAAATATTATCAATATACTCTGCCCTAAAGGCTACACAAAAGTCCTCAAAAGTGACTTCCCAATGCTTCCTGTTACGCTTCTTCTTGAGCCTTGCCATGGTCTCATACCACCAAACTTCGGTGTAATCCACCATCAGGTCTGTCAAAATATCTACATAAAGTGATTCAGGACACTCTATGTGTATCAGAATGGACTCCACTCGGCTCAACCATTCTTGTGCGTATAAGGGAAAGTTGAGCCCTTGATATACAGCTTGCTGTAAAAGCTTCTCCAGGACTAAGATCCCTTTTGTTGAAACTCCTTCAATCTGCCAATTACTTTCCCACCTCCACTTGAAGCTACAGCTCCAAACTATCTTGAAAGCATGCTAGTAATAGTTTATATCGGACTCTCTAGAATTCATTTGACTCTGAGGACATAATTTTATTACATTTGTGTTAGACTCCAGATGACTAAATTATTAAGATGGGAGTATTCTCTTCCTACATTTTGCATAGAGTTACTGACACTACTATATTATGGATGTTATCGATATTGATGTTTGTATTTCAGAAGAACGGTCCATTAGGTAGAAAGGAATCATAGATCCCATTCAGACACCTTATGGTGTTCTTTAATACCAACTGTGGGGTCCCCATACTAACAACAAGGAAGTACGGTGCTCCAACTGTGGAAAACCCCCAACTTAAGTAAAGCTAGGTAAACCCAACCTGCCTTAAGCCAAGGACTTGTCACCAAGTACTATAACATTCATCAATATATATATGTAAATATCAAAGTGGCGGAAGCAATAGGCGAGTAGTAACATCCACAAGCATACATAGTAGAAAGAGGGAAAATAATATAGTAACTCATCGAAATGCAGGAATGAAACACATCCAGAATTAATTATTACAAACTGAATTTTAAAGAGAATGAAAATATCTATCAATCTCACTGAAATAAAATAAAATATCTAACTAAACAGCAGCAGCACGATCCTTCTCCTGAACCTGCTCCTCTTCTGTGACACTACCCATGAACACGTCTGAATCTGACATTTGTCGGTATCACAAATGCCAGGGCCCCAGCCAACAAAACAAAAATATTACAGTTAGATAATTGTCTAAGTACAATTTAGGCTATTTTAATGAACTGAATATTCTAAAGATATCACATTTAAATTAGATAAACATGCAAGCAGTAATAGAGGCAACAAGCTATGAAGAAATGGTAACTATAAACCATCCATTTATAGCTAGCAACAAGTATGAAGAACATACAATGTAAAATAAATAAGGTGAGCCTAAAAGCTAAAAAGAAACAGCAACTACAATACAATTTTGAACCTAACATGCTTATGATCATATTAATACATGCTGGGTATATAAAAGAAACACAAGTACTGAAAACATGCAATTCTAGCATCCTTAACATGCCAATATATATAAGTAAATCATGTGAGTATACATACAACATGCTAATTAAGAAAAAGGAAAAGAAAGGCCACTGAGACATGTGGCAAAAGCAAAGCAATCTATGTAAAGCCACTGAAACATATAGCAAAGCAAGCAAGTACTAAAAATAAGGCCACTGAAGCATGTGGCAAAGCAAAATAGAAAACAATACTGAACAATCCATCTAAAGTAGCAATAAGCCTAAGACATAGTATTACCATACCAGCCAATTGGCCATATAGGGCCTCCAATATCAATAAATCAATCCCCAGCCTACCATCCAAATATGCTAGGTCTTAGTCCAGTCTATACAATACTACTACTGAAGAGGTAGACTAAGTTAGGACATATTCTACTAACTGCAAATAAGGCAGAACTGAATGATATGTAATTCAAATACTAACTTAGGATGTATCATCCATATCCTAAGTTTTCCTATTATGCTCAAGGAATAAGGCTCAATAACCAAGGTATGCCAAGCAAATCAAATCAAAGTAAGGAAGGGATTCAATCTAAACTCATGTGATATCTAATATTATCTAATTACCAAATCTAGCTACTCTGAGAAGGCACAAGTTTAGGATCTTTAATATCTAGCTATCGAGTAGAATCTCAGATTTACGTCCTTAAATTTAATATTAGAACTTAGCAAGTTTTAATCCAAAATCATGTGATGACTATATAGTTTAAGTAAATAAATCAACGACCTAGTTTATTAATATTTTACTCTCTTATCTAAATCTTGATCAAGTAAATCAAGATTTAAGGATTCAGGACTTGAACTCCACTTTGGTGTTCAAAACCTAAATCCAAGGAGGGTATCCTAATAAGAATCTAGGGTTCACACTCTATTCCAAAATTAAGGATAAAGGATCCTATAAGCTGAAAGATCCAGGAACTACGAACTTAGTGAAGGGTTATTCTATTGATTATAAGATAAAATAATCAATTAAGAATTTGAGAATCTAAGATCTATATTCAATCTTTAAGATAATCTCATTATCTTTAGAGATTCAATCATCCTATACCCATATGGAAGGTTTCAAAGGGTTAAACAATCAATCATTTGAAGAATGTCAATTGGAGATGGTTCAGTTCAAATTGATGATCTAATTCTAAGATCTAAGATCTAAGGATCTGATGTTTGATCACTTTAGACTTTGAACTAGATTTTTACTTAGGAGTTTTCATTTGTATTTATTTTAGAATTTTGGCTTATAATCTAACTATATTGAACTCATTAAGGTGATAATTGACAATCTTAGATATTTGGGTTAAGCATTAAACTAGGTGACCTCTTTTAGGTTACTTAAGATCTAAGTGTCTTAATTAGGGCTTAATTGAAGATTTCCTAAGTTTAAGGATCACATTAGCATTAATATTGGTATGAGAATTCAGAGAACATTTTTAATCTATGTTAGGGTAGATTACTGAAATTTTTAAGGTTTATAGGGCATTTAAGCATATTTGATTAAAATGACCAAAATGCCCCTCTTAAGTCCAAAATTGGAATTTTAGGGTTTAGGTTTCCAAATTACTCCTAATCTATTTTAATGTGTCCCATACTGATAAATAAGGTGGGAAATCCACTTATCTTGGATTTTGACCTCTTAATTAAGCTAATTAACACTAATCACTTATTTTAGCCAAATTTTGGGGATTAGTAAATTTAGGGCATCTTAGGGCAATCCAATATTTCCAAATGGTTCTAGAATACTTAGGATAGCATTAGGAAAAATTTCTATCAAGATCAGAGGCTTAATTAGGTTTAATTTTATAAATCCCTAATTAGAGTGATTAAAGAGTGATTAAGAGAAATTAGTTTTAAGGGTCTGAATTTGTTCTCTAAAGTTCAGGGAGCAATCAGAACCCTTAATCTTCTCATTTGGATATTTATTAATTGAATATGATTTAAATAAGGACAATAAAGAGTTGGGCAAATATTTTTAAATGAAACCATTGGATCAGTGATTTTATTTTATATTTAGATTTCTTGTATTTTTCTGATTCAAATGGTATATTGGATCATACAATTTGGATCAGTATAGCCAAAGTTATTTAAATAATTTATTCTGAATGTTTATTTAAATTAAAACCATAGGATTTAATTAATTAATTGCATAACCTTTGAAAATACACGCGGCCCGAAATCAAAACCGCGCAGGACGGGGTCAGCCCGGCCCGGACTTCATCTTCAACCTCTCGACGGGTCCGTCCCAGGCGAACTTCCACGTTGAAATTCCTGGCGCTCAGACGACGGCGGCTGCTCAAGTTGATCCCTCACATTCCTGGGGTCTATATGCATCGATTGGACTAAGAACCCCCATCTGGATCCCTCTGGATCGACGGGGTGCTACTCACCCGAGACCTTCAATACAGGCGTTTCAGGCGCACTGTGAGGAGGCAATTCTCCTCACAGAGGCCATTATCCAGCCGGAGCTCGATACCTATACCTTCAGGGAGGTGAGACGAGTCGATCCCCCAACATTTCATAACCTGGGGTGCAGCCAATCACTGGGTCCTTACTCGGACTCAGCCATTGGATCGGCCGCTAGCTTAATCGATCGATATGATCGATTTGAGCTAGCTTAGCCCCAGGCGACAATTACACTGGGTTTCCTAGGTGGCTAGGGTTCTCTAGGTGACATCCAGAGCTCATCCGGAAGACAAACAAAATTGAGCTGAAGGCATTTTAATGGGGAAAGACTGTACCTGAGGACGGGGTTGCAGGCTTCACCGAGGAGAATTGAAGAGCTCTTGAGCTTTTTGGAGAATGGACGAAGGTGCACAGGGGGTCGGAATACCAGACAGGCCCTCTATCAGTGGTTCAAGCCTTTAGGATGACAGGAAATGCCGAGAGAGACGGGAGCTCCATCAGCTCCAGATGGGGAAATTGAGGAGTCTCAATGAGCAAAGGGACTCACTGAGAGGTGTTGGGGGTATTTATAGGCAGCTGGGAGCTCTGCGGGTGGTTTCCAGAGCTTGGCAATGGCAGGAGGCTCGGGCGGAAGGAAATGGCTCGGGCCAACGCCTATGGGCAATTTGGGGAGAAGACAGCCGGCCAGATGAATGCGACGAGGGTAGGAGAGGAATTTCGGTCTTTTTCCCATACTGCCACGGGGGCTGGAGGGGTTATGGCTGTCGGGGGGGACCAGCTAGCAATGAGAGAGGTGAAGGAGATGATCCACAGTGCTTAGGGTGCTCGGGGTCATCTGATTGATCATCCAACGAAGCGGGACGTCCCTAATCTCCCGACACTTAACGAATGGTGCGGATAGAAAGTCCACCGTTGGATTTGGTTAGGTGATCTAACGGCGGATCGAGGATACTTACGGTGGGTGGATTAGATGCCATCGGATTAAATCTCGGAATCGCGGAACGGTCGAGATTAGACGGATCCGATCTAAGGCGTGGGCCGTTGGTTCAAATCCGCGGAACGGACGGCCCAAATGGCGCTCGTGGTCTGGAAACCAGCTGACCGTTGGAAAGGATAGATTTGCAATTATAAATTGTTTAAAACCTTAATTTACAATTAAACCAAATTAAATTACATCCAAAATGTGACTAAATGACCTCCAAAAATTCCCAAAATTTCACCAATAGCTAATTTGGGGGTGAGGAATTCATAAATGAGCTCAGATTTTGATTTGGAGATCAAATTATTTTAGGTATTTTCTAGGGATCAAAAATAGCTAAAAATACCAAAATTTCTAATTTAGCTCCGATTGATTTCAGCCCTCTATGGTTAGGTTTAAATGATCCTTTGAATCTAATGGAATCAAAATCAAGACTTGGTTTTGCTTAATTCAACTAGGTTTAGCTAAAATAACAACCTAGGGTTGTTATAAGAAGGATGTACACAGAATGAATATATATACTATCACTCACTAAATCAATACGAGTACAGAGTGCGAAAGCATACAAAGTAAATATCACATCCATTTCACCATACATCAATAAGAAATAAGAATGAAAAGTAGCTCAGAAAATATTAGTGTAAGAAAGTAAACACAGTCACAAGTGTACCTATATTATTACAACATTTAATTAAAGTTCAAAATAGAATAAAAGCATCACTCATCCTCACAAAATATAAAAGAGTCTAAGAATCTTCAACTCCAATCTGCTACACCTCCTCTAGATAAGGCTCCTCCTTAGGTACTGGATCTTCGAGGTGCTCAAATTCTGACAATGTCAGTTTCATAATGCCAGGGCCCCTGCCAATAAAAGAAAAATTTTATTAGGTAATTGTCTAAGTACATTTTAGGCTGAAATTTGTTATGCATTTATTAATATCGTCATTTACACTTAAACTCGATAAAAATGAACTATCTAGCATAGGAGCAGTAAACATACAAGGAATAGGATAAGCTATAAATACAACATTTATAGCTAAGCAGGGATTGAGACAAAAGTACACCTCAATCAAACTAAATAAAAAATAGGCATACATATATATAAAATAGTAAGTAAGAGTACTAAAAGTAAAGTCTAACCCTAAATATGCTGATGATCACATGACATATAATGATTTAAACTAGTAATCTAAAAATAGTACATGTAGTAAGCAGTAAAATTTAGCATCCTATAAGTATATATACATGTGAGTGGGTAAGAAAAGTAATACAGCTGACTGAAACAATATGCATCAATAACGTAGTAAACAGTACACTGAAACTGAAACAAGTACATATAACTGTCATATCAGAAAGAATTGGCCAATCCAGCCCAGTATACTCAAAGCCTATCTGGGCTAGGGCAGACAGAAATTCTCATTACCTTTCTAGGCTAAGGCAGGCAGAACAGAGAAGAAGAACTGAAGAGACAGCAAATAAAAATGCAAAATCTTTTAGTTATTTTACTTTTGTTTCTGTGGCACATCTAGAAACAACTGAGGAGTCAAGCATATTTGCAAGACTAAATGAGTTCCAAGCTTAACACACACTCCTTAATGAGTATTGTTAAGCATCCTTATTTCTTCTTATCCCTGTCCATTAGGGTAAAATGCGCCATATCAACTAGTAACTGAACCCAATGCAAGTGTTATCCTAATATTCTATATTTTCATTTTTATGCAATAATATTTTCTTATATGACATGTCCAAAAAAAATAAGCACAAAGTTTAAGGAATATGTAGCATAAAATCAAGTAGTAAGCAAGGAACTCTACTAAAATATGGTGATATTATTTGTTGTCTAATTAGACCAATCTAAAGTATTCCAAGTTATACAAGTTTAGGATCTCCAATTCCTACTATCGAGTATAACTTAAAAATACAGCCTTATAAGTTAAAAATGATTAGAACTGATTAGGTTCTAATCTAATTCAATCAAGTGCAATTATAAGTTAAATAATAAATCACAATATCATAATTTGATGAATTCAGATGTTCTATGCTAAGATCTGATCAAGATCTACTAAACTAGAGATTATGGATTAAACACCATGAACTTGGGCTTAATCACATAATACAAAGGGTAAAACTTAAGATCTAAGTTCTAATCTAAATGTGATCTGATGATTAAGACAAATCCTATTAAGTAAAGTCAAACTTAATAGGATAATTATCCTATCCTGAATCTGAGGTTGAAAGATAAAATAATCAAAATTAAGTTGTAAGGTCTAAAAACTAATAAAACTAAGGATTCATTCATTGAATAACCCATTTATCCAATGAATGAAATCTAACCTATGGTCTAGTCCTAGTCTTACGAATGGTTATAATGTGAAATATTGAATTCCTAAAGCAAATACTTAGAGAAATTTATGGGAATTTAACTAAGTTGATTAAATAACTAATTTTTATTCACTTAAAATGATTTTATTATAGTTCTAATATTGATTTAAGTGATTAAAAAAGATAAATTAGGGCTTAAGTGTGCTTAACCTAAACTTTGGGCAAAATAACCATTTTGCTCCTATTTAAGGGTCCAAAAAGTTACTTTTTGATTTAGGGATCAAAATTAGAATTTCTTATTTCCAAATAATACCTTACTGTCAAATATAAAGATGGACAGTAAGTACACTCAATTTGGATAAGAAATGGATCTTATAGGTCCAAACTAGGGATTTTAACTTAAGGGGCAATTTAGTAATTTACATTAATGGAATCAAAATTTTTATGCAATTTATTGTTGGTTGATGTTCAATGATTCATAGAGTTCAATAATACTAAATTTTGAGGTCAAATGACTAACTTATGGAGGTTCTAAAATTCAGAGGTAATTCAATAATTTTCTTAAAGTTAAAGGGGGCAAAAATTGAACTTTTTCATTTAAGGTCCAAATTCAGCAAACTTAGTGTCTATAGCTTTCCTATAACACACTGAGTACTTTAACTAAGAGTAGACCAAATTTGAACTTCAATTATGCAAGTTATAACCTAACTAGTATTAGGGATAGTTTAGTCATTTTTGATTTTCTAGAGTTCAGAACCTAAATATTATCTTAGATTACTATTGGCACTAAAATCTTAAGCTAGTTAGTACTTTAAATTTTTGGTTTTGGAGTTGAATTGACCAAGTTATGGTCAATTGAAGATCAAGGACATTTTGGTCATTTTTGGGTGAGGGTCCTAAATATTACTTTGCAAACTAAGCTTCAAATGCGAAATCTAATACTACTACAGTGATTGGCTATTCTCTTGAGTATTTTAAGACCCATATTGGCTATGCTTGGATAACTAAGTTAAAAGTTATGGGAGTTTGTTTATGACCTAAAATGTCACTAGATTAAATAAACCCTGGATCAAATTTTTGAACTATGTAATTTGATTCCTTTTATTTTTTTGAGTAAAATGAGACCTATATTTGATATGTTTTGATCAATATTTTTAAAGTTATTAAGATTAAAAGTTTTGTCTAATTTAATTAATTTTATTTAATTTACTATTCAAACATACAAATTAAATAAATTTACTATTACAATTATTTAAATTAGTTCACTATTTTTAATAATTAAGGAAAATGCTAATTAACTTAATTATCTAATTAATAATTACTATTAATCAAATTAATTTGATAATTATTAATTAATTAAATTATTCCAATATTTATTTAAATAAATTAGATAATAGTTAATTAATTTAACTTAACTAATCATAACTACTATTAATTAATTAATCTAATGATCATTAAAGTAAATAAACTTACTATTTAATGAATTAAACTAAATATTTATCAATTAATCTTAATTATATTCACTATAATCACTATTTAATTTGATTAAGCTACTGTTAATTTAAGTTAATGTTAATTAACTAATTAATAATTAATTAAAGATCTAATAATAGTTAATATAACTATAGTTTCTATTATGAAATAATATATGTATATATATATATATGATTATATATGTATATATATACATATACATATATAATATATGATAAATATAAATATATTTATTCTTATTTTTATTTGCAAGGTATTAATGGCGGCGGGACCAGCCACGGACACGGGGCAACTCGGGACTAGCCGAGGCACTGCGGGTGGACCCACAGCGCCACGTGGCAGCGCGTAGCTAGAAAATGGTGGAAGTGGGCATCACGCGCTCTGCCGCACTGACGTAGGCATGCCACGTGCCAATGAGCGCGTGCCACGCGGCCTGCAGCGCGGCACGTGAAGAGGCGGCCCAATTGAGGCCTCCAGGTCGAGCTTGACCCGGCCTGGCCTGAGATGGGACAGTGCCTTCCTTAACAAGCCCTGAGGCGTGTGACCTAGGCTAGCGAATACACCGACTCTCCGGTCACTGCCGAAGCTCGACCCTCATGGTAATGGGTAGGCCTCGTCGAGACCAACAATGGGTGAACCACCGCTTGAGGTGGTCTGGTCCAAACGTAAACCCAAACCCTAGGGCTAGGGTTCGTATTAGTTGCGGGTAATGGAAACTGCTATGGATCAATCGAGAAATCGGTTCGATAAATCGAGCCTTACGACAATCGGGACCGATCGATCGTTGATCAGCTATGCGAAATAGGGATGCGAAAAATTATACATGAAATGCCATAAAGAAAAAGGGTTGATCAAAGTACCTAAATCAAGCGATTGAGAGGGGTTTAGGGTTTGTAGAGGAACGGCTTTAAGCTTCAGAACGCACCCAATGGGGGTCCTAAGGATGAGTGAGCCCTTATGGGCTCACGGACGGAGCACTCGATGCCTCCGCAAGCAGGGACTGGCGGCCGCAGCAGCGGGACAGACGCGTGGCGATCCGCGGAGAAGACGAGGAAGAAGGAATAGGGGTCGTTGGATCGAGCGACGCGCACGAACGACCCGGATTAATCTTTATCCGATCCGATAAGGATTGCGGGTCCGGATCCAAAAGGGTGTCGGATCCGACCTGATAGGGCTAACGGATTCGACCCGATAAGGAATTTAATATTTTTTTAATTTAATTAATTTAAAAACTAAATTTCTGATTTCTTTTATTGCATTTCAATTATTAAATCACTTCCAAAAATTTCCAAATATTCACCCCTAGCTAATTGAGGCGTGAGGAATGCAACGACGAGGTCATATTTTTTATTCGACGAGTATTTTATTTATCTTAATTTTTAAGGTATTTAAATATTATTAAAAATATTCGACAAAATTTCGACGACTTCCGATTGACACGAAAACATCACCCCTAGTTAATTTGGGGGCAATGAGCACAATAGCGAAGTCCGATTTTCAATTTGAGGTCAATTTAGATAGATCAATTCTTAGGGTTTCTAGATTTTCTAAGAATCAGGATTTGATCCATTTGACTCCTGATTTGGACTAGGTCTTAGTGGAAGACTCCTAATGACCTAATTAGAGTACTAAGACTGAGATTAAGATCTAAATTAGTCTTAATTGACTAAGGTAACACCTTAATTTATTACATAATCATTGATGGGCTCTAGCCATCTTGTCTAGCAGCAATTCAGTAAACATTGAGTGAAAATGTACTTTAAGCTTTGCTGATTGGTGAAAATTTTGCACTTAACACCTTACATGTAGTGTTACCAAAATTTCAAAGCAAACACTACAACAGCAAGTTCAAGATCATGGACCGAATAATTTTTTTTCATTCAGCTTCAGCCGATGAGATGCATAAGCGATGACTAAATACAGATGCTCATAGAAAACTACATGTATCAGTATGGTTGAGATCATTCTTACACAACACTAAATTTCTTTTAATCAACTTTGATTCCTTAAGCATCAACAACGTGACCAAAAAATGCCACATAATCGAGAAAGAATTCACACTTAGAATATTTAGCATAAAGTTGATGACTACGCAATTCCTCTAACACATCTCTTAAGTGGTTCTCATGCTCCACTTCACTCTTAGAACAAATAAGAATGTCTTTGATGAATATAATTACAAGTTTTTCTAAGAAAAGCTTTAGTACTCATTGCATTAGGTCCATAAAGATGGACATCGCATTTGTTAGACCGAACATAACTAAAATAGTCATAATGTCCATATTGGATCTTAAATGCAGTCTTCTCTATATCTTCTTCTTTCAATCGCAACTGATGATAACCTGGTCGCATATCAATCTTAGAAAATATTTTGGCTCCAACTAATTGATCAAATAGATCATCAATCCAAGGTAACATGTATTTATTATTGATTGTTACCTAGTTTAGTTCTCGATATTCTATGCACATGAGCATATAACCATTCTTCTTTTTAATAAAGGGAACTGGTGATCCCCATGTATACACTCTTGGCCTAATCAGGCCTTTCTCTAGCATTTTCATGAAGTTGCTTGTTCAGTCCTTGTAGTTCCTTGAGTGCCATGCGATATATAACTTTTAAGATATGCTGCATTTCTGGAATAAGCTTGATATCAAACTCCACTTCTCTAATTAGAGGAAGACAAGGCAGGTCTTTAGGGAATACATCGGTGAATTCGTTAACAATGCGGTTCTCATCAATAGGAACGTCTTCCCTCTTCTCACCCAACATGGTTACTGAGTACTCATCACATCCTTTTCTTACTAGCTTTTCTGCCTTCAAAGCATTGTTCAGAGAAGCTTGAGTGCTAAGTTTGTTTATGAATGACTTCGCTTGACTCCCATTATTGGGTGTGATCTTCTTTTTTTGGCAACTTATGACGGCATCATGCTTGCTTAACCAATTCATCCCTAGTATCACATTGAAATTTTTTATTGGAAGGATGGTTAGTTTGGCTTCAAAAATTTGTTCGTCGATTGTAGCGCCCTGCCCCGTCGCCGCGCGCAATAAACAAGTATAATCAGATTGATGGCGGAGTGGTGCGCCACTCAGGAGGACACCTAACCCATCTTCCTGAATAGGCTAAGACTGAGCCACACTAAAGGCTGCTGACTCGAACCCAAGAGTAGGGTCGAGAGCCAATACTTAAGATAAGAGCAGAATGCTTATCTTAAGTATTAGGCTAATACGTACATTAGATTTAAAAAGGTAAATAGGAATCCAAATATATATTATCAATATATTAGCATTTCCAGTATGCTGATCACATCATAATACTAAGTATAATAGTAAAATAATAGAGTGCGGAAGCTAAAGCAAAACATCCAGAATACATTCATCACATAGCAGTAATAAACAGTCATCTCAGAAAAGAAAAGCAAAATACATCCATAATTATTACAAACTATTTTCAAAATACTTAAAAGTAAAGTTCATCTAAAGTATTGAAAGCAAAAAAAGTAAGTAAAAGGTGGAAGACTGATCCACTAAGGTTCCAAGTACTCCTCCTGGATCTTCTGTAAGTCCTTCGCCCTGTCTCAACGAGTTGCTCGGGATTTAGCAAATTATTGGATCCCAAAAGTACCTCGTGTTAAACAAGAAGTCTAACACATCGTAACTAAACTAAGTAGTACGAAAGTAAATGCAAGTAGATAGTAAAGTAAACAAGACTGTAGAAAAGCAGTAAAGTCACTAAATTATTTGAAAATGTAAGGACTAAACAAGGTGAAAATGAACTGATAGCTGAATGCTGCATGCTGAAACCTACATGCAGAATGCTGAAAGTAAGTGAAAACATCAAATACTTAGAAACCAATGTAAAAATATCCAATGATGTACTGTATGTCACTGGGATAATGCATCCAAATATACCACAACACGGTATGCCACAGATATGTAACAAAAGTATCACTGAAAGGCTATGAGTCGTATTGTCCAATATATACATACATCTAGTTGGGAATGCAGTTTACTGTGATGCTGATGCATCTTGAAATTCCCCATTCAATGTATGCAACATTTCATAACCCATAAATCATCACTGATACTCATACGTCACCACTGAAATCATTTATGATGCTCATGCTCATGCCCATGTTCATGCTTCCATATTACATAAGTTAAATTCAGAAATCCATAAATACTTGAATACCGATAATGAATCCAAAGTCTCCATGGTGCAGAATCCTACTAAAAGGGTTTTGACTCCTAGCTTCTAGAATGATAATTGGTTACAGTTGAAGTTCTAGTTATAAATCATCGGATGAGGAGATGGTATACACGTATATAACATACTTCCAAGAAGGGTAGTTTCTTACTCTTAGTTTGATTAAGCCACCCTAACAAAGCGATCTTCGAGAGGAGGCATCACCCGATAGAGACTTGTATCTCAAGCTAAGCTATTAAAATACCCAAATCACAAGCACACTTAGTTTTCCAAAGGGGGTATCTAGGATCATGTAGTTTTCTTGAAGCACACCAATGGAAGCGATCTTTGATAGGATGCATCACTCGATAGTGATTTTTATTCAAACAAGCTAACGATCTAAACTCTCTAGTCGTAACACTCTTATAATTGAATGATTTAGTTAAGTGAGACTATGCCCAACTAAACTCATAGGATAGAACACAAACATAATATATACTAAGATGAATCAACCAATCCTGAATAATACTAGGATAACCCAGTACTATGGGTATACCTTACTATACTATCCAATAATGAAGGTTTAATAATTCTACTTATTCAATAAGGATTTATCAATACTATCAATCCTTATGCTAAATGGGTGAGTCCTGCACAAAGCTCTAAGAATGTGATCAAAAGATCACTCAATATAGATTCTACCACAAGGAGAGGTGTTATTCTAAGTATCTTAGGTGATTCCTACCACGAGCAATTAAGATCAACTTCTAAGGTTAAAGAGATCATCTAAGATTCTACCTCAATGAGTCATACAAAATTCTCGTACCTCAATGTATAACATTAATTAATTTCAATAGAATATTTTAGAAACAAGCTTTTAATGAGATACTTAAGATCCCACACTCTCAAATCTAATACTAATATTATAAATTTTACTTATTGTTTAGGTTTAGAGTGATCAGATCAGATCGTTAGATTATTTGACCACATTCTATTCTAAAATCATGAGAATAAATTAAGGATATTTTTAGATTTAGATCAGTTATTAAATCAATACCATTTTGTTAATCATCATATGCTAATAATCTTATATAGGAGAAAATCAAGGATCCAAAGCTTGGATTCAGATTATTCAACCACATGGATTTATCATCATCCTTAACATATCTAATTCAATGATTTAAGATCAATACTAAATCAGATGTATTATTAGAATAATATCAATTATATTATCTTATAATCAAGTCAATTTAATTAAAGTTTAAGAGTTTGGGTCTTAATCAAATAGATTAGGGTTTAACCCCTACCCATATCTAATTAAGAGCAAATATTTATTTATAGATCAAATGTCAAATTAGTGGATTAAGGATATATTATTGATGGAAATCCCAGACTTAGATCAAGTCTTAATAGCTTGATCAAGGCCTTAGGATTTCTTAAAATTAATTAAGATAGTTAAGTTCTCAAACTTAAGTTTGTTGAAGTTATCACTTATACATTGACATGCATGGGTTATATATAGCTACCTCACTATTTATGAAGCATAAAAATAGAAAAATTTAGAAAAACAAAAAGTAATTAGTGTTAATCAAACCCTAAACCAATTCAAAAGGATTAGCACCTAATTATAAATCTAACCATCAGAATCACATACAACTTGGTACATAAGTTATATTTAATCATATAATAAATCAAAGACTAAGTTTACTAAGATCCAATAATTAAAAACCATAATTTTCACTAATCCTGATTTAACAAGATTAGGACATAAATTGAAATACAGAGATCAAAAAAATAAACAACTTAGCACATTCATTCTACTAATAAAAAAAAAAACTAATGGCACCATAATCATGTAACTTGGCTAACTACTCATGCTAATCAACCCTAATTAAGATCTAACATAATTAGGAAAAAATAAAATATCTAACCATTAGATGTTTAATATTATTTTATATTTTTATTTCGAACGATTTTCTGATCAATTTGATATATAATATCATAGGATTTTGACCAGTGGATTAAAAGTTATTTAATTAATTTAATATTCATTTTTCCAATTTAATTTTTCTATGATTGGATTAATTGGATTATTTTCCTTAAGGAAAATAATTCCAATTAATCAGAATATTTATTTAACGGGTTCGGCCCGAATTCAAAAGACGCGCGTTGACCGGGGCCTGAGGACCCGGGACTGTCGCACCGCACGGGTAACTGGTCGGCCCGACCCGCACAGGGGCTTCGTCCCTGATCCTTCGTCCGACGGAAGTCCCCGATTAGGGGAACCCTATTCGGCTAATTCCCTTGCCCCTAAGCCACGACACGACCACTTGACGGTCGCTACACATTCACCGTAGCCAGGAGAATTAATGGAGACCAGAAGCCCTCTGTGAGGCAGCCTAGATCAGCTTGACCTTACTAACCTAAGAGCTCCCTCACTGGGGCTACTGTGGGGAGACAATTCCCCCCACAGAGGCTATGTCAGACCCAAAGCTCGATGTAACAACCCAGGTTATTATCGCTATGAATTAAGACTAATCTCAGTCTTAATTTTGATCCTAAGTGCTAATTAGGCTAATATGAGTCAACTTCTAAGACCTAATCCAAATCAGGAGTCAAATGGATCGAATCCTGATTTCTGGAAAATTCAGAAAAACCTTAAAATTTGGCCTATTTAAATGGACCTCAGATTGGAAAATGAACTTCGCCATCGCGCTCATCGACCCCAAATTAGCTAGGGGTGAAGTTTTCGTGTCAATCGGAGGTCGTCAAAATTTCGATGAATATTTTAATAATATTTAATGCTTCGAAATTTGGGAAATTTAAATACTCGTCGGATCAAAAATCCGACCTCGCCGTTGCGTTCCTCACCTCTCATTTAGCTAGGGGTAAGTATTTGGGAATTTTCAGAAATTAATTATTAATTATGAATATTAGAGTTAATTAAATAAAATATTTTATTAAATTAAATTAATTAATTTCTTTTCTTAAATTCCGCACGCCGTTATCCCTATCAGCGCCGTCGCTCCTTCCAGTTAGATCAGACGGCTATCCTTAGCCATCCGATCGTGCGATCCGACGGCTGCCAGCCCGCCTTCCCTGTCTGCCTCTGCGCGTAGGGCACGTGGCACGCGCTGCCTGGCCGGGGCCGCGGTCCACCCGCAGCACGCGGTGACAGCCTCGGAGGCTCCGCCAGCCCCTCCTAAAACCACCCTAGGAACCCTCGGCTTGCGACACGCAAACTCGCCCCGTCGGAAGCCATCTGGAGGTCATCTCTGCAAACCCTAGGAGTCAATCGTCTTGCCCGTTCCTCGCAGTCGTCGCTCGTTCCAGGTACCCGATCAATCCCTCTCCATTATGCATTCCATATTCGAATGATTGTATCCTTATTTTGCACGCTCGATTGCTGATCGACCCGTTCCGATCTTCCAAAGGTGCGATCGATCGAGACAATTTCTCGATCGATCCACAGGGGTTTCCGTTAGGACCCGTTCGAACTGAGCCCTAGGAGCTAGGGTTAGCCCTAGCTCACGCCACCGACCACCTCTTGCTATGTAATCGTCGGCCACGTGTAGCCTGTGTCACCGTCTACCCGTTGACATGCGGGCCGGACCCCAGTGGTGACCGGAGGGGTCAGAAAATCGAAGCCCTAGCTCTGGCGGTGCGAGGGGGAAGACGAAGCGGCCTGGCCGGGTCGGGTCACCTCGAGCACGCCCAAGGCCCGCACGCGCGGACCGCGTGCGGCACAGCGCTCGGGGCGGGGGGCCCACTTCTGCATGGGCCGCGTCAGCCGACGCGTCCGTGGGGCCCGCTCGCGTGACCCGCAGCCATTCGAACCCTGCCGCGTGCGTGGCATGCGGGCCCCGCTCGCTGGCCCGCGGCCTCCCCGCTTGCAACACGAGGCCAGGGTGGGTCCCGCCCCTCTTCCACGCCTGAATGGCAGGCCGCCACGTGGCAAGTGGCGGGCCCCGCATGCGTCAAATCCCTGCAAAAGTAATTAAAGAAAATATATTATATTTATTAGTATTACATATATATATATATATATATATATATATATATATATATATGAGTATATATTAAAACAGGCACTGTGATTAGCTAGATAAAAGATCAAGAGTTAATTAGGTTGATTTATTAATTAAGATTAGTACTTAATAGCTAAATTAGTACATTAAATTAATAATAAATATATAGCAGTGAATATAATTAATAAAATTTATATATAACTACAGATAATCTTAGAATAAATATTTATACAATCAAGAACTTTAGCTATACATAATATATATATATATATATATATATATATATATATAACTAAAAGAAGTTAATGATTAATAATAATTAGTTTGAATTACTTAATCAATTAATTGTGAGGGTTAATAAAATTAGTTAATATTAATAGATTAAATAGTATAATAATAAGTAATTAATTATTAATGTTGTTAATAATATTAGTTAATTAGTTGCGGTAAAGTGAATAAATATTAATTAGTATAGTTTAATTAAATTAGGTTAATTAAACTGTAAATTAATTGCAGGAATACTAAATAGATTAAATTAAGTTAATTATTAAATTGTAATCATCATTAATTAACTAATTAGTTAATTAACTATAGTAATTATTAGACTAATTGTAATTAAAATATTTGAGTTAAATAATAGATTAGTTCTTAATTAATAATAATAATAATTAAATACAAGTTAAGAATAATTAATGCAAATTGAATAAATGAATAGTGAAATAATACAAATTCTATTTTTGAATATTAAAACTTAAAAGTTTAATAACTTTTTGTAGGATGATCCAAATATAGCCAATATATATCTCAAAATACTCAGAAAAATAAAATGAATCAAATGCGTAATGCAGAATTTAGTTTCGGGATACGCATAATGAAGTAGCATTTTAGGACTTCTTTAGGATCCCATAATTTTTGACCTAGTTGACTAAACATAGTCAATATGGGTCTTAAAATACTCAGGAGAACAGCCCATCACCATAGTAGTATTAGTTTTCCCATCTGAGTATCAGGATAAAAAGTTAACCTAGAACTCAGAGTTGACTTTAGTGAAAAATAACCAAAATGCCCCTAGAATTCAAATGACCATTACTTGATCAATTCAACTCCAAATTCAAAAATTCAAGATACTAAATAGTTCAGAACTTCAATGTCATCAGTAAAGTGAAATAATATTTAGGATCTAAAATTTAAAAATTTAGAAAATAACTAAAATACCCATAACTTTGGTTAGGTCATAACTTGACCAATTGAGGTCCAAATTGAGTTTACTCCCTACCAACATACTCAGTGAATTATAGGAAAGCTATAGGAACTGAGTTTGTTAAAATTGGTCTTCAAACGAAAAAGTTCGGTTTTAGTCACCCGTTGACCGACTCGAATTTACCAAATTGACCCTCAAACTTAAAACATCCATAACTTAGTCAATTGAACTCGGAATTCAGTGTTCTTGGACTCTATGGAATCCTTGAATAGTAACCAACAATAAAATGCATAAAAATTTAGGTTTCAATTGTACAAAAATTACTAAAATGCCCTTAGGTCAAAAACCTTAGCCTGAACCTATAAAATCCGTTCCTTGTCCAAATTGGACGTACTTACTGTCTATCTTTAAGTTAGATAGTAAGGAATCTTATGGAAAAGAGAAACCTTATTTTGGACACTTAAATCAAAAATTGACTTTTCAGACCCTTAAGTAGGGGCAAAATGGTCATTTTGCCCAAAATTTAGGATAAACACCCTTAACCTTTAATTAGTCTTTTTAAAACACTAAAACTAATATTATAATCATATTAGTGACATTTAAGTAAGTAAAATTATCAGTTAGGTCAGATTCCAGAATTTCCCTAAGTCTTTAACATTATACCTTAAGGACTCTTCCTGAGACTAGGACTAGATCATAGGGTTGATTTCATTCATTAAAAAATAGAGTTTTTCAATAAATGAATCATTAGTTTTATTAGTTTCTAGAATTTTTCAACTTATTTTGATTATTTTATCTTTTGATCTTAGATCTAAGATAGGAGATTCATCCTAGTAAGTTTGATTACTTAATAAGATTGACCTTGACTATTAGATCATTATTAGAATTAAACATAGATCTTATGTTTTATCCTTCGGGTTATGTGATTAAGCCCAATCTCATGGTGTTTAATCCATAATCTATAGTTTAGTAGTTTCAAGTTAGAACGTCTAAAATCATTAATCAGGTCGTAATGATTTATTATTTAACTCTTATAGTCAACTTTGATTCAGTATATTAGGACCTAACTAGTCCTAATATTTTGTAACTTATAAAGATGAGTTTCTGAGTTATACTCGATAGTAGGAAAATGGTGATCCTAAACTTGTGTAACTTAGAATAGTTAGAATGGATAATAGAAAATAAATGATATCACCATATTAGTAGAGTCTCTTACTTACTTTGATACTTTGTGATACACATTCCTTATATATTTGAGCTTACTTCCTTGGACATTTCATATAAGATAACTTTATGTATGAAAATGAAAACTTAGAATAATAGGATAATAGTTACCTTTGAGTCCAATTTGTGGTGATTATGGTGCACATTTGCCCCGATGGACAGGGGTAAGGTGAGATCAGGATGCCTAACATTCTCATTGAGGATAGTGTGTTAGGCTTGGGACCCGTATAGTCTTGCAGACATGCTTGACTCCTCAGTTATTTTTAAAAGTTGTCTATATAAACAAAAGTAAAATAACTAAAATATGTTGCATAGTATTGCCTGCCTCTTCAATCACACAGTGTATTCAGTTATGTTTATGGGAACAGAATGATATATATATATATATATATATATATATATATATATATATATATATATATATATAGGCCAGTTTGGCCAAGTCTTCTGATATGGCAGTCAGTATATAGAGATTCATGTGCAGTTTGATATTTGGCTATATTTTAGTATTGTTTTATTCAGTCAGCTATTTCTTTGTTTAGCTTATATACAGCAGGATGTTAGAATTTTGCTGCTATTATACATATCATTGTCGAGTTTACTTATTTAATCTACATATTTCATTTGATCACCAGCATGTTTTAGGATGTAGTATTTTCTTTCAACACTTATTTAGTTATTTATATTTATATGCCATACCTTGTTTACTTTGCTTTTGAGGCATGTCTTAGCCTCCTTTTTGCTTAAGTTATAAATATTATTTATAGCTATTCCATTCCTTATTGTACTGCTAGTCGCTCATATTTTTATTGTTGCTTGAAAAATGTAAAGTGGTGATATTATAAAACACATAAAAATGTATCAGCCTAAAATGTACTTAGATAATTGTCTAACACAAGATTTTTTTTTTTTGGCTGGGGTCCTATATTGTGAAACTGACAATGTCAGGTTTAGAGCAGGTTGAGGTGACAGTACCTGAGGAGGAGCCTGTAACAACCCAAGTTGTTACCATGATTAATTAAGACTAACCCTAAGTCTTAAACATAATCTTAAGTGCTAATTAGGTCATTTGGAGTCAACTACCAAGATCTGGTCCAAACCAGAGGTCAAACGGATTAAATCTTTATTTTGAGAATTTCATGAACCTCGAAAATTGACATATTTAAATTGACCTCCGATCGAAAAATGGACACCGCCATTGCGTTCCTTGACCCCAAATTAGCTTGGGGTGAAGTTTTCGTGTCAATCGGAAGTCGTCGAAATTTCAACGAATATTTTAATAATAAAAATATCACGGAAATCGAGGTATCAAAATACTCGTCGGATCAAAAATCCGACTACGCCATTGAATTCCTTGACCCCAAATTAGCTTGGGGTGAAGTTTTCGTGTCAATCGGAAGTCGTCGAAATTTCGACGAATATTATTATAATAAAAATATCACGGAAATCGAGGTGTCAAAATACTCGTCGGATCAAAAATCTGACTGTGCCATTGAATTCCTTGACCCCAAATTAGCTAGGAAAAACATGTTCAAAATTTCTTTTTTCTGAAAATGTTTTTTTTAAAAAAAAAAAAATAATAATAATAATAATTAATTAATTAATTAATTAATTAACGGCGCCGTACGACGCCGTTAACTCCAGTTAACGGCGCCGTTAGATCGGACGGATCCATCCGGACCGTCCGATCGCGCGCGGATCCGACGGCTCTCGGCCGCGATCCGCGTCACGCGGTCTGGAGCGATCCAGACCGTCCGATCGCGCGCGGATCCGACGGCCCTCGGCCGCGATCCGCGTCGCGTGGTCTAGAGCGATCCGGACCGTCCGCGATCGCACAGATCCGACGGTCCGGAGGCGTCTTCCTCGCCCTCTCCGCCCGCGTGACACGCGGCGGCCCGTCACATTTTCTGGCCAATCCGGCCACATCCAGGCCTCGGCGAGGTCGCCGTCCGGTCTATAAGACCTCGGCCTACTCCTAGGCTCCGAGTTTTCACCGATCGGAGCCCGGATCGAGCCGGAATCAAGCCCGGAAGTCAGCCCTTTTTTTTTCCGCCGAATCCTTCGCCGATCCGAACTTCAGGTACCCCGATCTCCCTCGTTTACCGTTCGATCGTTGCAAAAATTGTATGATAGGTAGATCAACATGTCATCTTCACATCCACCGTTCCGATCGGGCTAAAACCCACCCGATCGGGCGCACCAGGTCCTTGAAGTGGACTGGGTTCGGTCCGCCGAACCCCCGGAAGGCGAAGGGTCACGCCTCCGGGTCGGGCCGGGCCGACCCGAGCCCGACCCGTCCGGGTCGGGTCCGCGTCAGCGCGGGTAGGGCCCACCCGGCCACGTGGCCGCCTACGGGCCCGCCACGTGTCAAGTGGGGGCCCACAGCCCCGTCAGCCAGGCTGAGTCAGCAGCCCATGGGACCCACAGCGCCACGTGGCAGCCTCTGAAGGTGCCAATTAAATTAATGTTAGTGTTAATTAATTACTATTTAGCCTTAATTAATTACTGTTAGTGGTTAATTAAGTTAAGGTTAGTACTAATTACTTTTAAACAGTAATTTTAATTAAATAATTATAATTAAAGATTAATTAAGGATTAATTAACTGTTAATTAAATCTTAAACAGTGATTAGGATAATTAATTACTTTTGAACAGTAAAATTATTTAATTAATTAATTAATAATTAAATAGTGATTAATTAAATAAAAACTTTAGGAATGAACAGTAAATTTAAATAATTAAATATAATTAGAGATTAATTAATAACTAATTACTTTACTACAGTAAAATTATTTAATTAATTAATTAATAATTAAATAGTGATTAATTAAATAAAAACTTTATGAATGAACAGTAATTTTAAATAAATAAATATAATTAGAGATTAATTAAGATTAATTAAATATTAATTAGCACTAATTACTTTACTACAGTAAAATTAATTAATTAATTAATTAATAATTAAACAGTGATTAATTAAATAAAAACTTTAGGAATGAATAGTAAAATCATTCAATTTGAATAAATGAATAGTAAATTAATTCAAATTGTATTTTTGAATAGTAAATCTTAAAAGTTTAATAACTTTTTGTAGGATGATCCAAATATAGCCAATATGGGTCTTAAAATACTCAGAAAAATATTTAGGATCAAATGGCGTAATGTAAAATTTTGTTTCGGGGTACGCATAACGAGGTAGCATTTTAGAGCCTCTTTAAGACCCCATAACTTTTTACCCGATTATCGAAACATAGTCAATATGGGTCTTAAAATGCTCAGGAGAGCGGCCCCATCACCGTGGTAGTATTAGTTTTCCAATTTGGATATCAGGACAAAAAGTCAACTCTAGAATTTAGAGTTGACTGTAGTGAAAAATGACCAAAATGCCCTTGGACTTCAAATGGCCATAACTTAGTCAATTTAACTCCAAATCCAAAAATTCAAGAAGCTACCTAGTTTAAAATTTCAATGTCATCATTTTCACAGAAATAATATTTAGGATTTGAATCCTAAAATTTAGGGAAATGACCAAAATACGCCTAGCCTTATTTTAGCCATAACTCGGCCGTTTCTCGTCCAAATTGGATGTACTTACTGTCTATCTTCAAGTTAGACAGTAAGGAATTAGGTGGAGAAGATAAAACTCAATTTGGACCCCTAAATCAAAAGTTGATTGACCCATAAAGTAGGGGCAAAATAGTCATTTTACCTTAAAATTGGAAATGCGCAACTTTAGCCCTTAATTAAAATCTTAGAATACTAGGTTTAATAATGTAATCATATTAGTACCATGTAAGTAAATAAAACAAGTCATTAAATTGAATTCCAATAATTTTTTTTTCTTTTTTTTTCTAAGTCTTAAGCATCCCACCTTAAGGACCTTTCCTGAGAGTAGGACTAGATCATATGTTAGTATTCATTCATTGGGTAAATTGGGTTACCCTATGGGTGAAACCTTGGTTTTAGTAGTTTCTAGATATTATTTTATTTTATAACCTATTCTGATTAGTTTATCTTTTAACTTTAGATTTAAGATAGAAGATTCATCCTATTAAGTTTGATTACTTAATAGGATCTGCCTTAACTAGTAGATCACTTATAGTATAAAATCTAGAACTTAGGTCTTATCCAGTTTGGATTATGTGATTAAACCTAAAATTTCGTAGTGTTTAATCCATAATCTATAGGTGTAGAAGATCTTGATCAGATCTTAGTTAGAACGTCTAAATTCACAAAATTAGGACGTATGATTTATTTATTTAATTCATAGTCGTCTATCTGATTGAACTAGATTGGAACCTGATCAGTTCCAATCCTTTTTAACTTATAAGGACGAATTTCCGAGTTACACTCGATAGTAGGAAAATGGTGATCCTGAACTTGTGTAACTTGGAATAGTTAGCTGGTTAAGTAGAAAACAAATGATATCATCATATTTAGTCGAGTCTCTTGCTTACTTGTTATTTGTTGCTACGCATACCTTGTAATTTTGTGCCTTATATTTTCTTTGAACATATCATATAAGACATTTGATGCATAAATAAAATGTTAGGAAATTATGAAGACTCCTTAGATTCCTTATGAAAATATTAAAGTAAATAAGTGAAATGATAATGAATTGATGTGATTGAGCTGCCTCTCAGTGTTCTTTTCATCATACCGAATGTTGCCCTAGCCGTATCGTGCTAGGAGTTGCCCTAGCCATACTGTGCTAGGATATTTCGGTATGATAGTTGGTGACCTAACCGTATCGAGCTAGGAGTAGCCCTAGTCGTATCGTGTTAGGGCCATATATGTGACTGTTATTGGCTTAGTCGTATCGAGCTAGGAGTAGCCCTAGCCGTATCGTGCTAAGATCTTCAGTTTCTTTTGGCGAGCTAGTGTAGCTCTTTTCTGTATGGCAGTTGATGTATTATAGTTTTATATGCAGTTGTGGTTGTTTCAGTATATTCTTTTTCAGTCAGCTATTTCCTTGTACTGCTTTACATATATCTAGGATGTAGAATCTTGCTGCTATATGCATATATCACTGCTAAGTTATTCATTTTTAATTAGCATGTTATTTTTATTGATCACCAGCATGTTTAGGATGTAGAATTTTTCTTCCAGCATTTATTCAATTATATTTACACTTATATGTCTTTCCTTGATTACTTGTTATGCGAGGCATGCTTCAGCCTCATTTCTTTGCCTTGTTTATACTATAGAGCATAGTCTATAGTTTGCCTTTTTACTTGTGTTGCTTACTGCTCCTGTATTTACACATCATGCTTAGAAGTAAATGGTAAAATAGTGATATTATATAACCTTACTAAAAATTCAGCTTAAAATGTACTTAGACAATTGTCTAACCAGATTTTCTTTTTTTGGCTGGGGCCCTACATTGTGAAACCGACAATGTCAGGCTTAGAGCAGTTTGAGGAGTCTGCACCCGAGGAGGATCCTTACTTAGAGGAGGTGCAGCAGTTGGGGCCAGAAGATATCTAGTCATTTACTACTTGTGAGGATGAGTGGATTTTGAACATTTATTTTGTTAAATTTTAATTAATGTAATAATACAGGTACCTGTGACTGTGTGTTCAAATTTCACTATGCTACTTTTCTGAGTTATATTTCTCTTCTTATATATATTATGATGCTTGGATGTCATTTATTTATCGCGTCCGCACTCTGTATTTTTACTTATATAGTGACTGCTTGATTGATTCTGAGTTAACCTTTCTCTAATCAGGTGAATTGTGGAGTTTATCCTAATCCAATGCTAAGTGAGGGGTTAACCAGAGTGATACTCCACCCTTAATCTAAACCTATTGAGGGTTAAGGGTGAGGGTCGCCACAGAGCCTTATTTGGAGGAGGAGCAGAAACTTGGACCCGAGGACATTTAGCTGGTTATTCTACTTGTGAGGATGAGTGCATTTTATTTTCTATTTGTCTAAGTTTTAAATGTTATAATAATACATGTACATATGACTACGTGTTTGAATTATTTTATGCTTATATTCTGAATTATGTTCCATATTTATTATATTGTGATGCTTGGATGTCATTTCTTAATTTTCTTCCGCACTCTGTATGATTTAATAGATAGTGACTGTTAGATTGATTCTGTGTTAATCATTCCCTAATCAGGTGGATTGTGGATTTTATTCTAATCCAATGGTAAGTGAGGGGTTATCCAGAGTGACACTCCACCCTTGGCTTAATCCTTGTGGGTTAAGGGGGGGGGGGGCGCCACACTCGATCCCTACACCATCAGGGAGGTGAGACGGATCGAAGCCCCCTGGTCTGAAGGCCTGAGGTGGGATGGAATGCTGGGGCCTTACTCAACCCGAGGCGTTCCTTAAGGACTTAGCCCGATCGATCGAATTGATTGATCGTGGCTAACTCAGGGCTTAAGCTTGATAGAATTGGGTTTTTTTCGACAATATGTGCAATTATGAATCAAATGGAAGAGGGTCTGAGCCCAATTGGCTCATACCGAGCAAGCGGGGGTACCTGGTTCGATGAGATAGCTCGGGGTGCTCGACAGAACGCAGGACATACACTGGCTGAGCTCTTAAAAAGTGCAAGGGATTTTGAACTCCATGAGAGCCTACTATCAGCAGTTTGAGAGCTCTTGAATTTTTCTAAGAAAGCTCAAGCACACGGTAACGACGGAAGAGGCAGAGAACAATTTGAGCTCAATTAGAAAGCAAAGGGATCAGGGGAAGAATGCTGAGGCTATTTATAGGCTCAGCAGGGAATAGGGAAGGTTTCAGATGGGAGGCATTGGGATGGAAGGGCCCGAGAGGTCGGGCCATAGCGGAGCTCTCAATTTTTCTAATTTGAGCTCGGTCGGGTCACGAGACTCGACCAAGATCGATATGCTATTGCGGAAAGATCCCCAACGACCTGTTGAGGTGGAACGAGTAGTGGGGGGTAGACCAGGCTATTCAGGATCTATGGGATTTTTTCGGTCGGATGCTGGGGAGGCGAAGATGAAGATCCATAGTGCAGGTGCACTGTGGGCCGTTTGATGGTTCAATCAGGACTGCGGAATGGTCTTGATGGATTGGATCATAACGACCACATCTGATCTGATCCGGACCATAGGATCCACAGGGTGGGTCTGACGACGTATCCACGATCCCGCAAGGTTAAATACTAGCCATTGGATATGAAGGAGCAACTATGAGATTTGCGGGACTCTGTTGTTGCGTGACCCGAGCTTCGCAGCGGATCGCTCGCGGACCGAACAGCAGATCCCGACCGTTTATATGGGTATAGGGTAAAATTGTAATTTCAAATTGTTGGAAACCCTAAAGTGCAATTAGACTAAATTAAATTAAATTGAATTAAGGTCTAAATGATCTCCAAATTTCACCAAATTTTCACCCCTAGCTAATTTGGGAGTGAGGAATTTAAAAATGTAATCAGATTTTAATTCTGAGGTCAATATAGCTTAGGTATAAATTAGGGCATCTAGATTGATCAAAATACCATCTTGACTTAGAGAAGTCCAATGGACTTCAAACTTTTAGGATTAGCTTAACTTGATGCTTTAAAAATAATGGTATTAAAATTAATAATTAATTAAGCTATAGATTAGCAAGATAACAACTTAGGGTTGTTACACCGATGGGTATGACTAAATCATAGAATTGATGAGCCTGTATATTGGCTCTATATAATAGCTCTATGCTCAAAGGTTTACCTAATTTCTAGTATCATAGCTATAAGGGTTTTTCCCAATTTTCAAATACGAATGAGTAACATGCTCAAGTATTGAACAAAACATTGCAATTTTTGTTGTTAATGTCTAAGGTGCCTAATATATGACTTCAAAGTTTATTCGTACTAACAAAAATAAATAATTGGAAGTATAAATGAACTAAAATTAAAACATACCTGCGACAACTTCGTTATCTTTAGGGGCAGTAGTCGGAGTAAGCATATATACTCTGGCAGGAGCGGAGTGGGTGGCAATTTTGGTTCACTTGACCGTGATGATTTTGGGCAAGAGGGGGAGTGGGCACTTTCCTTGGTGATGGAGCAAGGGCAGGTGGCGGCATGACTGCAAGTGCAAGGGCTCAATTTTTAAGGAGTTGAGGACTGAAGACTTGGTCCCTTTTTGAGCGTGTTATGATAGCTCCATTAATTGTCTTATCAAAATTGCATCTATGATATCGGCTGACATGTCTACTATAATAATAGAAATTTCTGTGATGGCAACATTTACCATAGGAGTGGGGGTGGTTGCATTCAGGAGTGGCTACTGGTGGTTGCCCAGCCTCAAGATGGTATAGTCTTGCTACCTTTAGGTGCTTGAAGGCATCCTTTCTAACAGGAATGACATGAGCCTTCCATTTCTTTCCCCTCTAGAATTGGAAGTGTTCTTGGACGTGGACAGCTACCACAAGTTCAGCAAAGTGTTTGAAATGTTGGGACACTTGATGTACCTTAATGGAATCTCAAAGTCCCTTCATAAACATGTTGCATGTTACGGCTTCTAACATAATCGTATCTGGCGTGAATATTGACAATCTTCAAAATTTCATTTCATATTTAGAGACAGACTTTGAGTCAGCTGGAATAGTTCATCCTCCAATATAGTCTTTGTAGATTGAAGGATGAATGCTTCCATGAAATCCTTGAGGAATGATTCCCATGGAATGTCTTCTACTTCTTATTTGACAAACTTAGTGTTGCTCTCATTTTCCTACTAATACCTTGCTTCGTTTTGGAATAAGTGAGTGGTTAAGCAAATAGATTCCGAGTTCAAACACTTGATACATATTAAGCTTTTTTTCACTAGCTTCAACTAGTAGATAGTGTTCATGGGTTTCAGAGCCCCATTAAATGTAGGTGTTCTCTATCTATGGAAGCTGTGAAGAACACTATCTGCTAAGAAGTGAGAGGTAGATGGGGCCGCTACATTTATAATAGGAGATTGTTGGGCAACAAAGATTCTTTGGGTTTCTTGACCCAAATGATCCTGACTCTCAATCAAGGCTCTCATCAATCCAACCAGAGAGCTTACAACTTCTGACCTAATAGAAGAAGAAATGATATTCTTGATTGGAGTAGTCATAGACGGAGAACCTGGATTTAAGATTGGAAAATTTAAGAATATAAATTTCAAAAGATAAATTATGAGGTTTCTTCTCATTAATGCTTTTAAATGAGGAGTTACATAAGATAATATTTAGTAAAATCATGTTTCAAAATTTACTTTGATTTTTAGGTGCCTTTTAACTTTGAAATTTGTTTAAGTTCTACGGTGTCACTTCCTAGATGCCTTTGTGTTCATTTTTGAGATACAATTTGATGAATTATGGATAATGTATCATCCTTATATTTAGTGATTATGATTATAATTATTCTAGAGAATGAACTATTAGGTAGATATGAACACTCTCGTTACTTGATATCTTATGGTTTTCTCTAATACCAACTATATTGTCTGGGCTAATTACCAACCGATAACCTGAGACATTAACTAAGAATAACTGATCCTGACCCATCATCAACTCATCACTCATGCTGAATTGATTGGGATCAAATGAGTTATCTCTAAATAATTCAACAACTAAGGTTAATCTTTAAGTATAATATATTTATCTTAAGTATTAGATAACTCACTCTTTTGCATTAGCTGCATGATAATTTATGAAAATATAATGAATATGAAGTAAGTGCTTGTAGCATAACGATCACATCATAATATTAGTAAGAGATAGTATAAAATCAAAGTGCGAAAGCTTAAACATTCATCACAGAAGCTAAATAACTATTCTTCTTAGAAAAGAAAGTGAAAATACATTCAGAGTTAAATATTACAAACCAAAATTTAAATGATCAAATAAAATAGCCCTCTTATCTCACCAGCAGAAATACTAAACTAAGCACTAAAATCAGCACTCCAGCAGCGACTGCTTGTTCGTCTCCTCTTGAACTTTTGAATCTCCTAAAAAATGGGCTCCTCAAACTTTTTCAAGCATGACATGTCAGTTTCACATGCCAGGGCCCCATTAAAAAAAAAGAAATTTTGTATTTGACTGTAAGTCCAAGTACATTTTAGGCTGATTACATTGTTTTCTTATCATTTTAGAGATATTATTCAACATAATAGTAAATAAATAGTAACATGGAAATCAAGCTATATAAACTAAAGTAAGACTGT
The DNA here is from genome assembly GCA_016760335.1 of Gastrodia elata. Taxonomy (NCBI): domain Eukaryota; kingdom Viridiplantae; phylum Streptophyta; class Magnoliopsida; order Asparagales; family Orchidaceae; genus Gastrodia; species Gastrodia elata. Next base: position 101,444,176 of record CM028670.1, on the reverse strand, counting down.
AACTATAAATAAAAAAATTAAAAATAAAGACAGAGTAATACTGTATTAAAACAAGTGTGGTAGAAGTAAAATAAATGAAAGTAAGACTGTAATTTGAATAAAACATGAAATTGAACTATAATATATACCACTGAATATGCATATGAATATGCTATGGAATATACCACATGTATACATAATCTTGATGCCATGCTTTAACACAAAACCTAGGTATGCTTCGAATCGCACCGCTAGTAGGTCCTAGGTGTGCTACGCATCGCACCGCTAATTATATGTTATGCTTATGCGATTCATGTTATGCCAAAAGTTCAATGAAGCAAGTATTAAGAAATAAAATCTAGAGGATATAAAACATGTCCCTTTTGTTGTATATCTATTTATTATATCTTAGTCTAATACACATTTTAATTCAAATGCCATATTATACAAAGTTCATATTCATAAGAATTATCTAATTATTCATAATTTAGATCCTAATTATACTTGATTCAACGGGTTTCATAACCATATTATGAAGTTAACCTAATTTAACATATGTTACAAGTACATACATATAATCAACATGTCTTAAGAAAGGTAAAATTGGATACTTCAATTGTTTAACTGCACTTATCCCCATGCATAGGGATAGGAGACATATATTCTTTCACAATTTATCCACCCAAACTAAGGTGTCTAAATCCTTACTCATGATATACATTAGAATTAGGATGTTTATCCTAACATGAACTATAATTATCTAAATGCTTAAGATACGACAATAAATCTATAATTCCTTACAAGGCAGATCAACCAATCCTTAAATCAAATGGAATTTAGAGTTAGGTTATAGATATGTACTTCATTCCCATATAATAGTACTATTATTACCATATGGTTAAGTTCTAAGCTAGCTAGTTAATATTCACAAATATTTAAACTATGAGAGATTTGACTAGATGCTAATGGTTCAACACTAAACTCCAAGGTAAAATTATTTAAATATTTCATTAGACTTACTACCACAAAATATGAGTTCAATCTAATTTTTTCTTTATTATAACTACCACAAGAAAAGGTTCAATTCTTAGGGTTCATGTGGTGAAAGTAAGGTCCTACCTCGTGTGTCATAAATAAGGCATCCTACTAGAATGACTTAACTTAACTATAGTCCATTCAATATGTTATCTAATGTTAGCTCTTAAGGATTTATACAATATTCTAAAACTTCTAACTACTAAAAGTAAGCCTCTAAGATTGAAATATAAATTATAATGAGTTTTAATTAGTGTAAAAATATTTACAATTGATGTATACTAAATATATATAGATGGCAAAATTAGGTATATAAGTTCTCTTCTTTAAGTTATATTTTAAAGGTTAACGTGTTATTTAACTAGATGGTTCCCTACAATTGAAATGTGATTATTGAGAAATAAATGCCTTTTAATTAGATTACTAAGTGACTTAAATATTATAGTTTACTGATTTGGGGAGAAATCATTAAGACTTGAGAATTTATCACTTAAGCTTTAGATTCCTTAATCACACAAATCCTCTTTAATGGTTTTAAACTCTAACATGTGGATTGAGTTCAAGAACATGGTATAATGTGATTAAATGAATCATTGCTATCTAACAAGAGTTTAGACAATTAATAGGTTAAATAGGTTAAGTACATTGCATAATATTGGCTAATTAAAATCTTAAGCAAATTAGGCAAGATTACCAAATTCATCATTTAAAATGAAGTATTAAGTTGCCATTAGGTTCTTGACTATTCAATGAATCCATAGACACTAAAAATACAAAAAGTAAGGTCACGAATGATGTTAATATTCACAAATTAAGGTTTGAGGTAATTAGTGAATGATTGGCACAATTAATTATAGAAAAATTATTATAACTTTATAATTACATTCTCCTCTATGTAATGAAGAAATGAAGATCCTAAACATGCAATTTGGCTAAGTAATCATCCTAAAATTCACTAATCACACTCTTGGATAATGTAAAAAATCACACATAGAAAGTAAAATATTATTACAATTTATTATACTGCACATTTTTGATCAAAATGGTATATATGTTCATAAAATTTGGGTGCATATTGACTAAAACAAATCAAACCCTAATTTCATTCACAATTACAAAATTATAAATTTAGGATACATAAAATTTATTTACATTATTCAAATTATGGGGCTCAGGCCCTGTCGAGTCGATCGGGACCCAACGGGTTCGCTTCACATGGGATAGCATGGGTAGGTCGAGACCAGATGTGACGGCCCTGCCCCGCCGTGGTCCTGTTAACCCTTAAGTTAACATGATTACGGTAGAGGGGTCACCAAATGACAAGGTCCCCACTTAAGAATTGGATTAGACACGTGTTCTAATCCAACTTAAATAAGGATTTTTCCATTCAACCCAAAATACCATCACTAAATGATCATACAAGAACTTAGAGTGCGGAAGTAATAAAAATATAACATCCATCCATACAGTATAAATACAATTATACAGAATAAGTAAAGTGCTGGAAAGAGAATATTAACCTGTATTATTACAATATTTAATAAATTTAAGAGAACTGAAAAAGGAAACTCTCGATCTCACAAGCAACAGAAATTAAAGCTAAAGATCTTCAGGAATGGGCTCCTCCTCCAATGGCAAGCTCTCTACTGGATTTGCTACTCCAACAAACTCAGAACCTACCATTATCAGTTTCATAATGGTAGGGCCCCAGCCAACAAAAGAAAAACTGGCTAGATTATTGTCTAAGTATATTTTAGGGCAAACAATTTTATTAATTTACTTGAATATCACCATAAACCAGTACTGAAGCAAAAAGGTGCAGAAAGTGTACAAAAAGAACAGTAATAAGTTATAAACAAACAGTTTATAACTAAGCAAATAGGAAGTAATACATACCTCCTCCAAGCAACTGCAACAAAGATAGGTAAGCAAAAGACTAAACAAAACTGTAAGAAAAGTACAACCTAAACATGCTTATGATCAAACAGAACATGCTGAGTGACATACAAAATTTAAACAGTGAAAAACTGAAAACACTAACATCCTATGTGAGCATATGAAAATAGTAAGTAAAACTAGCATCCTATATATAACATGTGCAGGAAAGCTGTAAGTAAAACAGTGCTGATATACAGAATATGCAAGTAAAACTGTAACTGTAAACTGAAACTACACTGACTATATAAGTCACATGAACTGAACACGAACTCAGCAAATCTTAGCCTGATGAGCTAAGAAACTCTGAACTGAACATCACTGAAAACTCTTAGCCTGATGAGCTAAGACAGAACTGAATGTAAGTGTACTTGAATTAGTATATCCATATTAGAATCCTGACTCTATAGTCAGTAGGGCGAGAGTCTATCCATCCTATCACTCGGACTAGGCATGGCCAATAGACTGTCGGACATTAAACCCTCGAAAGGTTGCCGACCCCGAACGAGTTGATCGAAGAGGTATACTAATCAAGCTACACCTTACAAACCACTTGTGAAATGAAAACATAATACTGCTTATAAATGTTCCAAATTAACGTAAGATATTTATCAAATATCTTAAGTACATAATACATGTTCAAGGTATAAGGATCAAAATCAAGGAATGCGAAGCATCAAAATCAAAGTGCAAGAAACTCTATCTAAAATACAGGTGATATCTGTTGTTATCTACTTTATTCATTCTATCTACTCTAAGTTACATAAATTTCAGAATCATCAATTCTTACACATTCTGTAACTTAGAATCGCGAATCCTACTAGTTGAAGATAATTAGGACTGGCCAAGTCCTAATTATAACTTAATCAATAGATGACTATTTGGTTAAAATGAATAAATTATCGACCTAATTTTGTAATTTAATTCATCCCAACCTCATCTTGATTAGCCAAATCAAGATGAAAAGATTAAGAATTAGACTCCAGATGATGGAGTCTAATCACTTAATCTAAAGGTAAAACTAAGGGTCTAAGGTTTAAAATCCCACCTCACAGATTAAGTTAGGGTAAATCCTAATGATAAATCAAATTTATTAGGATAGATCTCTATTCTTAATTCTAAAATTTTAAAGATCAAATAATCATTTAATATACTAAGAAAAGTCTAGAAACTAGAAAACTCAAGGTTTCATCTATTGAGTAACCTAATTTACTCAATAGATGAATTCTAACTTAAGATCTATTCCTGGTCTTAGGAATTAAAGCTCTTAATTACTAAGAGTATCTCACAAGACACACATCCTAACTAATGTTATAAGGACATAAGGTAAGATCTAAGAGTGATTAAGGAAAGAAGAACACTCACAAATTTACTTAGGAATTTTCTTAATGAGCAAATTTTGAGATTCTAATCAAAGCCTAATTTAGACTTGAATTTGCTTAATTTAGTTCTAAGTCATTCTATTTACTAATTTTAGTGATTAGAAATTGAATTTAGGGCTTTTAAAGGCTAAACCCTAAATTTGAGCAAAAAGACCATTTTGCCCCTACTTAAGGTTTCAAAAGATCAAATTTTGATCTAGGGCTTAAATTCTGAAATTTTCTCTTGGAAAACATTTCTTACTGTCTAATGTAAGATTAGATAGCAACTAAATTAATTTTGGGTGATTATTAAGCCATATGAGATCAAATTAGTAAATTTGACTCATAAGGGAAAATTAGTAATTTGACTAAGTAAAAGTTAAATTTTCTTTCAGATTATTGTTCTTTACTGCCTAAGCTTTCCATAGAACCTAAATTTGCTAAATTCTGACAAGTATTGACTAAGTTATGGCCAATACAAAAGTTAGGGTTAAAAGGTGATTAAGGAATTCTTAATTATAGGTCAAAATCCTAACTTTGACAATTAGTATCTAAATTGAGTAAAATTAGTGGTTATGGTTTACAAATAGTCCACTGATCATAATGACATGTGGTAGGCTCAATTTGGATCTAATTTGACTAAGTTAAGACCTAATTAGGGTTAAGAGTAATTAGTGAGTGATTAGCAAAATTAATCACTCAAACACTAATCCAACCTTATAGATTGATTTTAAATGGTTCTATAAGTCCTCTGAGACTTAAATCACTCAATTTGGATTACTAAACCTGCTAGAATTAACTAATCAACATTTAGGGTAATTAAGGATGATTAGCAAATCTAATTGTTGGATCTTAAATATTTTTAGAGATTACTGTTACTTAGGTTTTTCTAATCTAAATTGATATTTGGATTATCCAATTTGGAGCTCAATTGACCAAGTTATGGTCAATTGAAGTTCTAGGGTTTAATGGCCTAATTAGGTTAGGTCCTAAATGTGATGAGGCAAATACTAATCCAAACAGTAAAGTGAACACTATCAAATTAATCCTTAGGATTTTCTAATCACTTTGAGACCCATATTGGGTATGTTTGGATTAGTGATTACAAAGTTATTGTTAAATGAAGATTTGTAACATATGCTGATTTAATTAATACCCTAAATTTCACTATCTTAAATATCTATCCAAATTAAAATTTGATAGTTTCATAATATTCCTTATATTTTTTTGATTAATTTGGTATATTTAATTGTATGATTGGATAAATATTTTATGAGTTAGGAATATTTAAAGTTTAGGGTATTAATTAAATTTAAATGCAATTAATTAGTCATTCAATTATTTAAAATTAATTCACTGATTAATTATATTTATCTAATTCAATTAATACATTATTCTATTTATTTAATCTATTATTCAATATTCTGTTTATATATGTATATATATATAAGTATATATATACATAAAACTTTAAGTATATTTATAAGTATTAATAGAATTATAATGATTATATGTATTAATTGTAATAATTTTAGTATTAGTTTTTAACTGCAGGAGGCAGACGGCGGCAGACCCGGAGGCCACGTGGCGCAAAGGTATTGGTCGAGGCATCTGGACTGGCCCCACCGTCTGCAATGGAAGAGACCGGCTGTCGCAGCTGATGGATTGCGGGCCCCACCGGCGTTGTGGCGCTATAGGAAAATGACGCGTGTACTCCAGGACCCACCAGCTCGGTCCTAGCATCGGATGAAGAAATGCGGGTCGGGCCTGGTCAACCTGACCCGGCATAAGAACTTCTCCTTCTCCACCGGGCGTCCGTAACCGTAGATTAGGGCATAGCTTTTCAGGATCTTTCCAGCGTCTTGGCTGCTCGATACGCATGGCGCTGGATAGATATGGATGATATCTTCCAATGGGTGGTCGAATCGAGTTCTATAATGATCTGAGTTGATCACAATCCCTAACCCTAGATGGCCCTATTACGGCTAATCTATGTTTAACGGTATTAACTGTAGATGAATCGAGGATACAGAATGATTCGCAACTTCTAAGACAAATTGATACGCACAATTATTAATCCATTTCTTGAAATAAAGTTTCGAATTTGTGCGATTGAATCAAATTAAGGATAAGAGAAATCAAGAGGTACCTTAGCCGACGGTCTCGAACCCTTCTTCAGCCTGCGACTAGATCCGGATCAGTACTGCTTTAGGAGATGCCAATGATGCCAAAGAGAAGGAGTTTAGGTTCTAAATCGAGGCATTAAGCGGTGGATAACCCTCGAGGACGCGCGGCGAAGGCTTGGGGTGACGCGCGTCGAGGGTTTGCGACGCGTGCCTCTTCGCAGGGATGACAATGCTTCAACCGTCTGATCGAGCGATCAGACGGTCCCGGGCACTCTGTTACAACAAACAGCCTCAAAGCTAACAGGGCAACGATGTTAACTTTAAGTGGACGGTGCCGTTAAGTTTAAAAAATTAAATAATTATTTAAATTAAAATATTCATTTTAATTAATCAATTTTAACCTATTAAATGCATCCCAAAATTTTCCAATAAATCACCTTTAGCTAATTGAAGGGTGAGGAATGCAACGGCGCACTCAGATTTTCGTTTCGACGAGTATTTATTTATTTGATTATTTGGGGTATTTAAATATTATTAAAATATTCGACGAAAATCCAACAACTTCCAAATGCCTCCAAATTTCACCCCTAGCTAATTTGGGTGTTCTGAATGCAATGGCGAAGTCAGATTTTCAAATCTGAGGTCTAAATAAAAAGTTAATTTCTAGGGTTTGGATTTTCCAGAATTTCCTGATTTGACTTTGTTGACTTCAGATTTGACACTAGGTTCTAGAGGCGAGTTCTAAATTACTTAATTAGTGACTTAGAACCTTAATTAAGACTTAGATTAGTCTTAATTGAGCAAAGTAACAACCTGGGTTGTTACACCAGATGACTCGCTACTTGCCGAACAGCGCGGGTTGTGGGCTAGCCCGATGCGAACTATTTTTATTCGTTGACAAGAGAAAAAATCCATGTCAGGAGTTTAGGGTTTCAGGGAAACTTTAAATTCTTGACACAATGAATGTCAAGCTATGCAAACAAAGGCTCAAATGGATCTTGAGCTTGTGTTCTTTCTATTGGAATTAAAATCCCCAACAGAGATGCACTCTACAAAATATTTTAAATATGAAATCTCTATGTCTAGGGTTTACTTTGGAATAAAATTCTCCCTCCACAATCAATCCATCTGACTGGCCAAACTCTCTACATGTTCCTTAGGTCAAGACCGAGCCAAGGAACACGTCAATGGAGTAGGACATAGTCTGGAATGGCCATACCCTACCGACTTGGTCACTATACCCCACTATACAGGCCCGAGCTAATTGCCCGTCGATCAGGTTCAATACAACCCAATCGACAATAAAAATTAGCTTAGGATTAACTGCAATCAGCAATCAAAATATCGCTTGGCGAAATTAGGGTTTAGTACACGTTGAATGCTGTACCTGGACTGATGGAATGGCTGATGAACAATGGTTGACTAGGAGTAATACAAGGATTGAGATAACTTCCGATGGCTTCCTTAGTACCTTATGACTCTTTAGGGAGCTTGAACACCAAGTGTTACCCACTACAATGTCAGTAATTGGAGCTTGAGCTCGTCGGATTGACTAGTTGCAACAAGGATGCAAATTGAGGTTCAGGTTTGATTGGGAGAGTTTAGGAACTTCTTAGTGGGTCAAGAAGCTCACCGAGACATTTTAAAATCCTATTTATAGATAGGGGGAGCCTAGAAAGGTTAGGCCATGGCTGATAGGCCCGACCTGAAAATCAGCCTCCCAGCTCCTAAATGGAGCGAGATGAGGTCAAATTGGCCATATGGAGATCCCTTCCATTAATGGGAATGGCTCTAACAACTTGTTGACCTGTAAAGGAAGTGGGGAGCATCTTCTAACAGCGGTTGATGGAGGATTTCTGCTATCGGGAGTGAACGATTCCAAAAGATGATGAGAAGTAACAAGAGTAAGGAAGAACATTTGATTGATCATCCAAAATTGCGGAATGGTCCTGATCCTTTGAAGTGTAACGGCCAATTGCGAGAGGGGTCTGAGTCGTCTGATAAGCAGTAATGGATAGCTTGGATGCACCAGATCTGGTTGTCGTGTGGACACGATGCCACAGCAAATTGCTCGTGATCTGCACAGTGGATCCAGACGATCAACCGATAGTTGGAAGTGTAAAAATGCAATTATTCAATTGTAGGATCCCTTATATGCAAGTTCCTTAATTTAAAATTAATTGAATTAAGGCCTAAATAACTTCCAAAAATTTTCAAAGTTTTACCCCTAGCTAATTTGGGTGCAAGAAATTCAAAATGCAATCAGAATTTGATGTAGAGATCAATTTAATTTAGCTAATTTTCTAGGTCATTAAATTGACTAATTAGCTTAATGATCCAAATGGAATCCAATGAATCCAAAATTTTCAGGATTTGCTCTAATGAGGTTTAGAACCTAGTGGCACAAGGTATAAGATATAATTAAGCACATATAGACATGGTAACAACCTAGTGTTGTTACACTTCCCCTCATATAATAAGACCCCTCTCCCCCCTTTCAGACCCACACATTCCCCTCCTCCTTCTTTGGCCATCCACCACCTCCTTCCTCCTCCTCCTTTTCCGGCCCCCTCCTCGGTCAATCACAATCGCCGCTTGGAGAACCTCATTCAAACAAGGAAGAAGAAGAAGAAGAAAGAAAATAAAAAAAGAGAGAGGGAAGAGAAGGGGGGGAGAAGAAAAAGAAGAAGAAGAAGGAAGGACGAAGGGCGGACGCGGACGACGAAGGGAGGGAGATTGCGAGGCACAAAGGGAGGAGGGCAGGGGGAGGTGAGGGCAAGAAGAAGAAGAAGAAGAAAAAGAAGAAGAAGAACAGGGAGGGGGAGGAGAGAGCAGAAGCAGGAGCAGGAGGGCCAAGAGGCGAAAAGAGGCGCGGCGGCGATCCCATTTTTAAAATTTCATTACTTTAATAAATATTAATTTTTTTTTATATTATCATAATATTATAAAATACTTCCTTCTATCTCCTTCAATTTATTATGATTATTATCATTAATAATAATAATATAATAATTTCATTATTATTATTATTAATCAAAAAAATAATCATAATAATCATTATTATTCTCATCCTTATTATCTTTTGTAGTATTTTATAATCTTTCTTTCTAAATAATAAATAAATAACTTATATTCTCATCCTATTATATTTTTTGATTATTATAAATATTTCAACAATTTCTATAATAATAATAAAATATAATGAATATATTTATTCTTATTATTATATTATTATTATATGTCATCTTTATTAATCTAGTTTGAGATAAACATAAATATTTTCTCTACTTATTAATGTATTAAAATTATTAAATTGATAATTA